>CM030362.1:289343007-289943007 GCA_017893485.1 Hemerocallis citrina
AAAAAAAGTGTGGAGACTCACGGAAGGTGATATGTATGGACGTGGACTTCTATTAGGTACATATACATGTATGACTGGTTTATGTGCTTGGGACCAAGGAATGGAACACCCAAAAGTGCACCATCCTAGTTGGTGCAATCATGGTCTGTCATGTGGTGGTGAAGTGCTCAGTTGATGCATTGGTACGTAGGGCCCACATTTAGGTATGGTTGATGCATGGAGCTTCTATATTCTTTTCGGTATGAGAGGGAACGAACTTTAAATATAATTCAAATCATTCATCAATTTTTGATGTGTGTATCTATAGGTTTTGCCGTTGACACGTGCCTGTCTTCGGAACGATACACTTTATTTGATCATATAAAATAGTTTTAGAGGTCCAGCAAATTAATTGAAGTAGCAAACATATTATATGAGAAACTTTTAAATATTATATGATTTTTTTGATTTTTTAAAATTATTTTTGAAGTTTTTTAAAAATTATTTTAGTTTTTTTATTTTTAATTTTGTAAAAAAATTTAAAAATTTTATTTTCTTAATTTTTTGAATAGAAGAGGGAGGGAGGGAGAGAGAGAGAGAGAGAGAAATAATTAAATAAATATAGAAGTTGTTTTGGGTGGGGGATTTGAATTTGAGTTTTGGGGGGAAACTTTTGGAAGGGAAAATATGTTTTGGAATGTTAGATCTCGGCCTTTGATTTTTTTGGGGATTGAAGGAGAGCCACTTGATAGCTTTCTTTGTGTTTTATTATATAGACTAGGTTTGCCCGTTGACACGTGCCTACGGCACGTCTTCGGAGCGGTGCACCTTGTTTGATCATATAAAATAGTTTTGGAGGTCCAGCAAATTAATTGAAGTAGGAAACATAAAGCAAAAAACATATTATATGATTTTTTTTGATTTTTTTTTGAATTATTTTTTAAGTTATTAAATTTTAATTTTTTTTAGTTTTTTAATTTTTTAAATTTTTTAAATTTTTTAAATTTTTTATTTTCTTAATTTTTTGAATAGAAGAGGGATGGAGAGAGAGAGAAATAAAAAAATATAGGAGTTGTTTTGGGGGGAACTTTTGGAGGTAAAATATGTTTTATAAGATTAGATCTTGGCCTTTGATTTTTGGGAGGATTGAAGGAGAGCTACTTGATAGCTTTCTTTGTGTTTTATTATATAGATAATAAATTACAAAGAAAACTATATAGTGACTTTCCAAAATCAAAGTCCTATATCTAACCTTGCAAAATACGCCCCCCCCCCCCCCCCCAAACAAAAGTTTTCCTCCAAAACTCAAATTTAAATCCCCCCACCCAAAACAAATACCTTTATTTATTTAATTATTTTTCTCTCTCTCTCTCTCTCTCATTCAAAAAATTAATAAGATAAAATTTTTAGAAAAAATAAAAAAAATAATAAAAAAAAACTGAAAAACTTAAAAACTAAAAAAATTAAAAATTTACAAACTTTAAAAATAATTCAAAAATATCGAAAATATTAAAAAAATTATAAAAAAGTTTAAAATATTTAAATAAATAAAACTTTGAAATAAATAAAATTTTTTTAAAAAAATTTATAAAAATTTTTTAAAAAAATTTATAAAAATTTTTTTAAAAAATTTATAAAAATTTTCAGAAAAAAAAAATTTAAAATTTAAAATTTTTTGAAAATTTAAAAATTAACAAAATTAAAATTTTCAAAATTTTCAAAAAAATAAAAATAAAAAAATATATATAATTTAAAATTTAATTTAATTTTTTTTTTTTTTTTTGACTCTCCACTTAAGAAAGATAGCTAAAGTAATTTTGTTATTTATCCATTTTAATTTTTTTTTATAAAGGTGCAATGGGGAGACAAAGTAGAGATAAAAGAAATTATTAGCTTGGATTACAGTCTTGAGAACTTTATGTATTTCATTTTGGTGAAATAATAATAAAAGGTATTTTAATTGCAAACTGAGTCTCAGACAAACAAATGTTTAGATTATTGGTATTGTAGATACTTTCAAACCTGCATTTGCATTACCATTGTATTTAGACATGTTCATAGTGGTTATAGGATTAAAGTAAGCTCTATAAAACCTTTATGATAATGTCCTTGCATAACGATTACAAGTATCTAAAAGTGATGCTGAAGTAAAAAAAAAACTCTATGCAGTGTTTCTAACAAACCATATGCATTCCAAGTAAGTTCAAGCTAATGATCAAGAAGGCGATGGTTGAGCTTAAAGGTAGATATACTGCTTCCTCATATAATATGTTTACTACTTCAATTAATTTACTAGACCTCCAAAACTATTTTATATAATCAAATCAGGTGCACCGTTCCTAGGACGTGCCGTAGGCACGTGTCAACGGGTAAACCCAGTATATATATATATATATATATATATATATATATATATATATATATATATATATATATATATATATATCTTAATTTTGTCATTGATAGATCAAATATATTTAGATATACGCTCTTTAAGATTTGTCAAATACTAGGTTTGCTCGTTGACACGTGCCTACGGAATGTCTTCGGAACGGTGCACCTGATTTGATTATATAAAATAGTTTTGGAGGTCCAGCAAATTAATTGAAGTAGTAAACATATTATATGAGGAAGCAGTATATCTACCTTTAAGCTCAATTATTGTTTTCCTGATCATTAGGTTGAACTTACTTGAAATGCATATAGTTTGTTAGAAACACTGCATAGAGTTTTTTTTAACTTTAGCATCAATTTTAGATGCTTGTAATAGTTATGCAAGGACATTATCATATAGGTTTTATAGAGCTTACTCTAATTTCATAACCACTATGAGCATGTCTAAATACAATGGCAACGCAAGTGCAGGTGTGAAGGTATCTACAATACCAATAATCTAAACATTTATTTTTTAAATTTTAAAGTTTTATTTCTAAAATTTCAAAAAATTGAAAAAATTTATTTTTTTTAAATTTTAAATTAAAAAAATTAATATTTTTTTAATTTTTTATAAGTTTTCGATTTTTTAATTTTTTTTGAATTATTTTTAAAGTTTTTAAAATTTTAAGTTTTTTGGTTTTAATTTTTTTTTTAAAAAAAATTAAAATTTTTATTTTCTGTATTTTTTAAATAGAAGAGAGAGAGAGAGAGAAAGTGAGAGAGAAAGAAAGAAATAATTAAATAAATAAAGGAATTGTTTTGGGTGGAGGATTTAAATTTGAATTTTGAGGGGAAACTTTTGGGGAAAAAATATGTTTTGTGATATTAGATCTGGGCTTTTAATTTTGGAGGGATTGAAGGAGAGCCATTTGATAGCTTTCTTTGTATTTTATTATATAGATGATCAATATAAAGCAAGGTTAAATTGTATAATTTTATGCTATGAGCATTAATGTTAATTAGCTCGTATATATTCACCAAATACAGTTACTAGTGTAAGCCTTTATGGTTACTTGTTTTGAATTAATATCAAAATGTGAATTCAATTTCTTTATTAACAACTCCCTAATCTCCCCCCCCCCCCCCCCCCCCCCCCCCCCCCAAAAAAAAAAAAAAAAAAAAGATTTCAGAATTAGTCATGTTTTATTTGGCTAAGAAGAGTGTAGTATCGTTTAAATTTTTTAAGAGCTAGAGTAAATAAATACTAAACTACTTATTAATACGGAAGTGTAGAATAAGTACCAAACAATCAAAATTCGTTAGGTGTAAACATTTTAAATTATTATATATCCCTTCAAGTTTGATAAAAAGTAAGTAGAACTAGACTTTGTTCCCTTTAGACTTTTGTCTTGGCCTTTCTTTTAATTTTTAAAAGGGATATGAGCAACTTGCTCATTTAGTAAATGAGCAATTGATTATGTGGTATGCATGTGATACATTGGACAACTAACCCTTTTAAAGATTCTCCAATCACATGTATGCCACATCATCAATTGCTTATTTACTAAATGAACAAGTTGCTCATACCCCTTTTTTCCATATATTAGACTAGATATTAAAAAAAACTTCACTGAAGTATTATCCCGTTAAAAAAAAATGCACTTAACTTTTTTTATCTTCAAAAAATAATCTTCCTGAACTATGTTTTCAAAGCACGGGTGGGTTTTTATCTCATATTCAAAATATATATAGTGGAGGGAGGTTTCTTTATATATATATAAAAAGTTAACTGCGGTTTTTTTAAACTGGACATTATTATATTGAGGTTTTTAAAATATTTAGCCTATATATTATTTTACTTGTCCTGAACTCTTCTCTATTTTGGACTTTGGCTTGTTCGTAGTTGCCATTAATGTCGTCAGTTTCTATATTCTTAGCTTACTTGGTCACTCTGTATTTGAATACAAACATGGACACTTTCGATGTTTGTTGCCAAAATCCAACCTCATCTTAAACACTAGATTACGTACAAAACCTACAACACCTGACCATAACAAGAACTAAAAAAATACAGGTAGCTGCTTGTTTGTGGAGCCTATGGCTAGATAGAAACGATGCATACTTTCGTAACAATAACTGTACATTTCAGATGATACTTCATAAAATCTTATTGCTTATTAATGATTTGGCAGGTGCACTGGGCCAAGGAAGAAACCGCGGCATGAAATAGAGGAGTAGCCTGATCTAGCAGAAGGCTGAAGCTTAGGCATTTGGGGATGTTGGGTATTTTGTGAGTCAGACTTTCTTAGTTCTAGCAGTTCGTATTGTATTTGTTTTCAGTTAGATGTGGACTTCTATATTTTGGGTTTGTAATACGTCGGATTTTGTTTGTAATATGCCGGACTTTGTTTCATTAACTATTCATTAATAAAACAGGTGACCAGAATGACTTTTATATATTAAAAAAAAAAGAACTAAAATGAACAAGTAAACTTTAACATACTTAATTATCAACAAGAAATTAAGAAGATGCTACATTTCTTCCTTGGTTTGATCACTCAGTACAATCCTCACAATTTTATAACCTTACAAGAAACAGTATATTTAGGAAAAAAAATAGTACACCCGGAAGACATAGCTAGATCAACTGTTTTTGAACCTTTTTTTTTTTGTCCAGAGAACATTTGTTTTTTGTAGGTACTGTTTTTCTTCCAAATGTATTGTTTTTTGAAAGGTTGTAAAGCGAGGAGTACGTACGTACTATGGTGAGGGGCATAACACTATTCAGTTAACTCATATTATAACACTTGTTATCAATATTAGAGTACAAATACTAAATCTTTTGATTCTTACCACAACTTCGAAATTTTGGTCCAGCAATAGAATTTTTTTCAACAACTAAGTATTATATCGGCCCCTTCATCTTATACACTCATCTCTCTTCCGTCCTGGGCCATCATGCGCCTAAAAAGGGTGTTTGTTTAGGTGCAAGAACACTAGCAAAAAGAAATTCAAAAATTTATGCACTGTTCACAGATTTGTTTAGCTGTATTTTGGTTAGATTTGGATTCCTACTGTAGCGCTAGTGTAGCGGGAAAAATATTCCAGAACTCAGTGGATAAGCATTGTTCATGGTTTTTTAATAGTTTATCAATCATCTCTTTTTACACTATCCAATAAAACAGTTTCACCTACTACATTAATTATTACTACTTTTTTAATTTTCTTTCCCTCTCTCCTATCTGTCTTATATATATAATAAAACACAGAAAACTATCAAATGACTCTCCTTCAATAGTAAGGAAATAAATAGTCCATATCTAAGTTCCCAAAACACATTTTTCCTCCCAAAAGTTTTTCCAAAAACTCAAATTCAAATTCCCCCTCAAAACAACTCCTTTATTTATTTAATTATTTATTTCTCATTCTCTCTCTCTCTCTATTTACTCAGAAATTTAGATTTTCAGATTTTTTTGTTTTTTTATTGCTCATGTTACATTGAAAATAGCAAAAATCTTCTCAATAGTTAAATTTCATCATTTTCCACCTTCAAAGTTCTAAGAAGTTAGGTTTTATTATATCCCAATTTATAATTATTTTTTAACATATACTAATGAAAACATGGACTTTTATTTACAACTAATTATTGTCATACTATTCAAACTTGAACTACATAATTGTTGTTTTACTGTTTACAAGACTTTTCATATGCTGTATCGTTCCGAAGACGTGCCATAGGCACGTGCCCACGGACAAATCTAGTACTATAATAAAATTACATCTAAACAAAAACACTTTTTTAAAACTTATTTTCTGAGAATAATCTTCTTGGTTTTGATATATTATATAACCAATCAAACACGAACTAAATATACACCTCAAAAGAATCTATCACTTCCAAAATAATTAACTAAGCCTGTAGTCTTATAAGCATACAATCACATAGAAGATGAGTTCATACTGCTACTATATATATATATATATATATATCATGATTGTCAAAATGCATGACATGGTCTCTTTTTTTCATTGTCAGTTGAATCTGAGGATTGGAATTGGTTGGCACCGTCATCTATCACTTCCAAAATAATTAACTAAGCATGAAAGTTTTATAATTAATGAGCTTATAATCACATACAAGGATGGGTTCAAACTGCAACTATATATCATGCATGATTGTCAAATGCTACACCCCCATTATCTTTTCCATTATCTTTTTTTTACTATCTTATGCCTCGTTCTTTTTGTTAGTTGAATCTGAGGAATGTAAGGTTGGCACCTTTAAAACATCTCACTTCTTCTTCTGCTTCTTCTTCTTTCCTTCTTTAACTTCGAGTGATTTTTTTTCCAAATTGACCCAATTTTTTAAAATAAATACCAAACTTACACACTTTCGAAACTAATTACAAAACTAACCCACTTTCTATTTCAAACAACAAGTCTAGTTCAAATAGGATCAGTTCAAATAGGATCGCTGTTCGAAACAACAAGTTTAGCTTAGTGTTTTGAAATTTGACGAGATTTCTGCAACTGTTGAATAAATTCCTAAAAATAAACTCGCAACAACCCTAATTGAACTAAACTCACTATTTTAAACAGCGAGTCTAGTTCAAATCAGGTCGCTGTTCAAAACAATAAGTTTATCTTTAGTGTTTTGAGACTTAGCAAAAATTTTCAAAGTGTTGGAGAAATTCCTATAACAAAATTTGCTATTTCGAACGACGAGTCTATTTCAAATCTGATCGCTGTTCAAAATATCGAGTTTAACTTTAATATTTTAAGATTTGGCCAAATATTTGCAACTGTTGGAGAAATTCATATAACTAAACTTGATATTTCGAACAACAACTCGATTTGAACTAGACTTACTGTTTCAAGGGCGGATCTGGGCCCAAGCAGCCCAAGCAATTGCTTTGGGCCCCCAATTTTATAGGGCCGCATATTTTTTAAGTATTTACAATGTTAAAAAAAGTAAAATGTAATATTTTATAATATAATTACATTATATTAATAGTTGTTTTATTAGCTTAGTTGGTTAGAGTGTTGTGTTACTAATGTGAAAGTTGCAAGTTCAAAACTTGCATGAGCTAATTAATTTTTCAATCATTTTTATTTTTAAAACTAATTATTTTTCACTAGCCATACATGCCATTTTACCATTTTATGAATTTAATATTATTTTTCACTTAGCCCATATATGTCACTCTATAATATTTTTTCAATGTTCTATGGTATATCATATTTATCTGTTTATGATAAATTTCTAACCAAATTTTCAAGTAAATATAGTTATTCTATATTTTAAGTTTCTAGCTAGTATTCTCATTACATATAATCATCATCATTTCATTTTGATCGTGTGCTCTAATATATCATAATTACCTTTTTGAGATAACATATTTCATTTTTATTGTTAGAGTTTGTCCGGGTTCCTTTTGGCCACGAAACATTTCATATAAAAAACGTACGTTATCAATTAACTTTTTTTTAAAGCATATATATAAATTTGTTTTCATTTATATAGTTTGTTCTCCAATACTCCAAATTTGTTTGCATTTAAATAATTTTCATTATTATTTTGTCAACTTGCAAAAGGTCCCATTTGAAAATTTGCTTAGGGCCTCCTATAACTCAGATACGCCCCTGTGTTCGAAACAAAGAGTATGGTTTTAATATTTTCAGACTTGGCAACATTTCTTCTGAGTGTTGGAAAAATTTCTACAGATTGAAACAACGAGTGAGTAGATTTGGTAATTAGTTTTGAAAGTGGATCAGTTTGATATTTATTTTATAAAAGTGGATCATTTTGAGAAAAGAATTCACTTTCAGTGGGGGCATGTTCACATGCAAATTAACAACGTACCGTACTTCGGTCACAGACGAAAACTTTGACGAACAATTACAAAAAGCCTTTCCTTTCCCTCTCTCTTCTTCTTAGATATCTGAAAGTTTCACATGTAAGGCATAGAGTTGTAGGACCTAGCTATACCTCTCTTCATCTTCATTCTTCTGTAGTTCTGCTTAGGGCTGCAAACGAGCCGAGTTGAGCCGAATATTTTGAGGCTCGAGCTCGGCTCGTTTATGTATCGAGCTCACTTTCAAGCTTGAGCTCGAGCCGAGCTTTGACCGAGTTCGAACTGAGTACTCGTGAGCTTCTGCCTAACAACCCACTTACCTTCAGGTTCGAGCACGGCTTGTTTACGTTATCGAGCTCGCTTTCGAGCTCGAGCTCGACACGAGCCAAGTTTTGATCGAGCTCGAGCCGAGTAGCTCGTGAGTAGCTCGATTCGTTTGCAGCCATAGTTCTACTATGTGAATGAAAATTGAAAATCTAAGGATGGAACATTGTTCAAAGCTTTGTTTGTAAGTGAAATCAATTGGAAAAGTTTTCATGGTGCTAGTGCTTGTATTTGGTGATTTTTGAAGCTTTTGATTTCCACAGTTTGAAAGTGAAAAATCAATGGAGAACTATTATTCCTAATATTTTACTCCCTCAATATCAAAATATAAGTCATTTTAGTTTTTTTTTTCTTCAAAATATAAGTTACTTTAAGTTTTTGAGAGAAATATCTTATCATTCTTAAATGTCCATCAAATAAATTTTGATGAGATTTCAATTTTATCCTTATTTTTTTTTTATAAAAGGAGTAATACTAAAATTATAGAAGAGGACAAATTGAATATTTTATATTTGATAGCTCATTTATAAGCTTCAAAAATTAAGAATGCTAGTATCTTTTGTCGATCTTATATATATATATATATTTTGAGTAATGCTTTAGCCACTACCAATTTCACTACCATTTCTTTTACTACCTTAGGTGGCATACTTCTATTGGAGAGTTCTCCCACCTACTCTATCATTTCCTACCTATTGGAATGTGCCACATAAGGTAGTGAAGAGAAATGTAGTGAAATTGATAGTGGCTCTAGCATTACTCATATATTTTTAAAAGACGTATAAAAATCTAGAATGACTTATATTTTAAAACGGAGGGATGAGAGTATCAATTTTATTCCACTCATATGTGTACATAGTAATATGTGCAGTCTGGCATGCTCTTTTGTAAGTTAAATCTGTCAAACTCTTTCTTCGCTACTGTTATCCGTTACCTTATTAATTGTTGTTTTTTAATCTTCAACATTGTTTTATCTATTATTTTTCAAACACTAGCTAGGCTTACTTCTCAAAGCAAACCATATTATTTGGAGTTATTTTTAAAGATCTATTTTTTCTACAGTTGTTTTCATATATTGGACTTAATCTTCAACCATCCAAACATCCCTTTTAGGTATGATATGAGAAGAGATGTATATACTAAGCTAATTATTGTGATATATAGATACTAGTAATTTACACGTGCGTTGCACGGCTTAATAAATACATATTTTTTTAAAAAGTAAAAATTCATGTACGTGTGTTGCACGGGTTGGTAGAAAGACAAATTACACTAAGGCCTTTTCCCATTATAGCAGTAGAGATATAGAGCATGCTGTAATACATAAGATAGAGAGTCCTGCCAGTTTGGAATGTCTCTTTTAGATCTACTAGTAGTTTACACGTGCATCGTCTGCACGTGCGTTGCATGGGTTGGTAGATGGACAAATTACACTAAGGCCTTCTCCCATTATAGTAGTAGAGATATGCTCTTAATTTTGTGGACCTATTATCTCATGCATGCATTTTACTTGGAGTAAATTCTTATTTGTTTTCTTACTATATCCAACTAGTAATATACAGATCGCACGTAAAAATTCTGATTTACACGTGCGGAGCATGTCTAAATAATCTATCTAATCTAATATTATAATGGGAGAAGGTCTTAGCGTTATTTGTCATTTTGTCATTCTACCAACATGTGCAACGCACGTACATAACTAATATTAAAAAGGTTTCCAGTTCAAATTCTCCCTACGTCAGAGTTTTTATTTTTATTTTTTGAAATTATTAAAACGTGCATCGCACGTGTAAATTACTAGTATATATATATGATTATAATGGGAGAAGGCCTTAGTGTCATTTGTAGATCTACCAATGTGTGCATTGCACGTGCATAATTAATATAACGGAGGTCTCAGGTTCGAGTCCTCACTATGTCATATTTTTTACTTTATTTTTTAAAAAATATGTTAAATGTGCATCACACGTGTAAATTATCTATCTATATTTATCTATTTATAATATAATATATAATAACTATTATAATGGAAGAGTTGGAATTGCAAATCTATCTACTTACGTGCAACGCACGTGCAACTCCAACTCTTCTATTATAGTCTTCACATTTACTTTTAAAAAGATATAATCTTATTTATTTAGACATGCATCACACGTGCGTAAATCAGAGCTTTTTACTTTAATTTTTTTAAAAAAATTAATACGTGCATCGCACGTATATATTACTAACATATTTTTAAGAGTAAATGTGAAAACTATAATAGGAGAGTTGGAGGTGCACGTGCATTGCATGTAAGTATTTAGATTTACAACTCCAACTCTTTCATTAAAATAGTAGAGATTATATATTATATTATATCTAGATAGATAGATAGATAGTAATTTTCACGTATGATGCACATTTAATATATTTTAAAAAAATTAAAGTAAAAAATCTGACGTAGTGATGACTCGAACCTGATACCTCTTTATATTTGTTATAGACGTGCAATATATATTGCACGCGTTGGTTGATTTATAAATGATATTAATGTCTTCTTCTGCTATAATATTAGAGATTAGAGATTAATTCTTGACCACAAAAGATATCGATATTGACAGTTATTATATCATATACGCTTTCGTGGAACTAAATAAAGAAGCTAAACTTTTATTACCTATTCGCAATTGTTACGAACATTATTATTATTATTATTATTATTTTGTGGCTAGACAATTGTTTTTTTTTGAGAGAAAAGGTGGAATAAAGCCACCCTGTTTCATTAATAAGACGTTAATAAAACAACCCCAGCGTACCGGGAGAAAACAACAGAGCAAAACAACAGTACAAAACAACTGATCAAAACAAGATACAGTGCAGGAAAAAAAAAAGAAAACAAACATACCCCCCAACAAACCCTGGGGGGTGGGTCTAACTACGCAACCTCCAGCGACCCGAGAGCACAGTGGAGAGAAACAAAACCCCAGCTGGAACGCACTGTCATGACTGGTGCAGCCAGTCCCTCAATCCAGCGTTGGCCCGACTCTACCTCCTCATCGTCAAACTCCTCAACCTGAAAAACTTTGGCAATCCTCCCTCTTGCCCCGGTGGCCGCAGCTGTAGCCCAAAAAGAGATTAGATGCATTATGTGAGTCAAATTACCAGAAATACTATTACATGAAGCACGAAAATAAAAGTTATTTCTGTCAAGTCATAACACCCATGTTGTCGCTGCTATTGCAATGTACCACGCCTCCTTCATCTCATGGCGAATCGATGCAAATTTAGGACCAATCCACAAGTCCTCATATGCACCTGGGTAGTCCCTCGTACCAAGGGCTCGGAGTACCTCCACCATAGTTGCCTTACTTCTAGGACAGTTAATAAACAGGTGATTTAAATCTTCGACCGGTGCGTTGCAGAATCCACAGTTGGTCGCCACCTGTGGTTGCCTTTTGGCCAGGTTCTGCCTAGTGAGGATGACATTATTGAGTACAAGCCATAAAAAAACCTTGACTTTAAGCGGTGTTTTCACCTTCCACAACACCTGTGCCCAGCCGGGTCTGCACCCTCGAAAGTGAATCCGGTGATACAGAGATCTCACCGAGAAAACTCCCTTACTCTCGAGTCCCCATCGCTTCTGGTCTGGGCCTTGAGTGCATCTTGCGCCTGCCCGTGCAATGTGTGCTTGCATGTTAAGCAGTTGCCGATGAATATTTGGAGTTAACGTACCTCGGAGCGCCGGTCTCCAACCTCCTCTTTTCCAACCGTCGGCCACGGACATATTCGGTCGAGACGACCTCTCATACAGGTCTGGAAACACATCCTTCAGAGCATGGTCTCCACACCACCTATCCCACCAGAATCTGGTAGACCGGCCATTGCCGATGTTCGACGTGACTGCCGAGTTAAAGGGGCCGCTAACCTTGGCAATTCCCTTCCAGAAGCGCGAAACCTTAGCCCCTACTCGGAAACCCAGGGCTCTCGTACCTTTCCCCCTAAGATACGGTTGGATGAAGTCCTGCCAGCCTTCCCCACTGTTGTGGAAGACCTTCCACCACCATTTCCCCAGTAGGGCCAGGTTCATATCTCTGAGGTCTATAATGCCTAGCCCTCCATGCCTTTTTTTCATGCAGGCGATACTCCACTTGATGAGGTGATAGCCTCCTTTATTCGAGTCTGCCCCCTTTCAAAGGAAACGTTTTTGAGGGTACACATAATAATGGTGGCTAGACAATTGTTATTGATAGTTATGATTATATAAAAATGGCCACAATAAAAATGTACACATAATAATGAAATATTCGCAATAGACACATCTCAACCGTTCAATGGTCTAGCTAGTTGTCCGAGAGCCATCCATCTAGCCTATATCGATCTTTTATAATTAAGCACACAAGGTTTTAAATTAGCTTGTATATATGTATGATCCTTATCCTTCATCTTGGTTTACCTCTCTAGTTTAATCGAATAAAAAATGATTAAGTTTACTCTAGTAGTTAGAGCATCCACACTTGCATTTCTCAAATTTAACAAATTGACAAAATAAGAATTTGCAAAAAGATAGTTTTATTTAGGGTTGGCATTCGGGTCGAACGGGCCGGACCGGACCGGACCCGTCCAGGTTGGAAGGTGACTTGGGCAGGTTTGAACCGGGTTGGTGGCTTAACCGGGCCAGGCCGAATAGTGGAAATGACGACCTGCCCAACCCGTGAACCCTTTCGGGTCCAACCCAGGTTGGGTCAACCCGCATGTTGGCCCGTTTAGATAGATAGATTTTTTTTATAACTTAAAATAATAATAATAATAATAATAATAATAAACATTAAAAATCGTAATAATAATAATAAGATTGAAAGATTCAAATTGGAAAAAAATATTGAAATATTATTTATATGATTTTAAGTTATACAAGTTTCACAATTTCTAATGAAATGAAGAATTCAATTCACAAATATGTTTTATACACTAACATATTTCTTATATACAATTTCAATTTACTTCAATTTTTTTAATTTGAAATAACAAGCACAGATATAAAACAATTTTTTTTATCTATTTACAATTGTCTTCAAGTTGATGGCCTTAAATTTGTTGTTGTTGGTCTTGAATTCTTTATTTTGGTTGCTATTGTTGTTGTTGTTGTTGTTGTTGTTGTTTTTCCGGCGAGTTGCTCCCACTTGTGGACGTTGATAATGCTTTCCCTTGTGTCTTATCTTCAGCCTTCAGCCAGTCTTCTGTGCAAACGAGCATCTCTAACGTGTCGGACTTCAAGCGATTCCTGTAATCAGTTAGAAATCTGTCACTTGAAGAAAATGCACTTTCAGAAGCAACTGTAGAGACATGAGGAGTCAGTAAATCTTTAGCCATAATTGACAGAATACTATAAGTGTGTTCATGGTCTTTCCACCATTGTAAAATATCTAGTGGAAAAGAAAAAGACTCAGAATCTTGTTGGTTATACCAATTTAATTCATTTGGTTGATTAGTCCTAAGTTTTTTGGATTGAATTTGTGCAAGTAAATTAAATGTTCTATCATCAAATTTACTCTTACCCTTACTTTTAGAAGTAGCAAAATAAGAACTAACTACAGAAGTTGTACTACTATAAGCAAAACATCTATCATAATAATCATACAAGTTATTTAATATAGATTCAAATTGAACTGAAAAAGTAGTGCAATCAATTACTATTTCTACATTTTTCCCAAGTAATGCAAAAAATATTTCAATCAAACTCTTTGTACCTTCTAATTGATACGAGGATCCATAACGGTAGCAACACAAATCAACATAGGAGGAGGAAAATAATACTTCAAAAATTTTTTGTATGCAGGTTTTACAATATCACCAACATAAGTATCATTTAACATTTCGTTAAATATTTGCATCATGCTAACTAATGAAATAAAAATGCTACTGGAAGTAAATTTATATGTTTTTGAAAATTTTAAAGTTGCGGTTTTAAAAGATTCTAAAAATTTCAACAAAGATTCGGCATAAAACCAATTGGCGGGAGTCATTTCAAAATTTTGCATATTTTTTGTGATACAAAAATTATTTACAACTGCTTTATATTCAGTAACAACATGTAGTAAATCAAAAGTAGAGTTCCATCGGTGTTTAACATCCTTTGGAAATCTTATAAAAGGTACATTTGAAATCCTACACCAAATTTTCCATTCTTGAAATACGCTGGGACTTAATGCAATGAAATGTACACAATTTCTAATTTTAACTATATATGGATTGGCTATTTTTAATGCATCTTGAACACATAAATTTAAAATATGATATGCACATCTAATATGAAAAATATTGTCAGATAAGGGTTTAATGTGGATTTTAAAGTAGTAATTGCTGCATTATTGTTAGATGCATTATCAAAACTAATATAATTTTATCGTGAATATGAAAAACATCACAAATTTCTAAAATACAGTTTGCTATTTTAGCACCATTATGGGGATACGGCAACGCCGCAAGTGATATAATTCTTTTTTGAAGAATCCAACCATTGTCGATCCAATGACAGGTTATTCCCATCGTTGGAATATTGTTGACACCCGTACAACAATCCGAAGTTAAACTAACTCTACAAGTTAAACTCCATAAAATTGCAATCAAAGCGTCCTTCATTTTATTGTACACTTTAAAACAATCTGATTTGCAAGTATTTCTCGGAATTCTTCTAAAATAAGGGTTTAAGATCGTTTGATTAAAATTTTTCAAGTCCCTACTATCGGGATAGAAAAATGGTAACTCTTCCTTTATTACTAATCGGGCCATTTTCCGACGAACAAGATCGGGATCATAAGAGTGGCTATCAACTAAACCGGTCCTAGGGTTGATTTTTTGTTGGCCGGATAGGTCAACAAGAAGGTCTTTATGGTTATTTTGGATGTTTCTACTAATTGTACCGGTACCATCACCCCTCTTGAATTTGTATGCCTTAGAACATATTTTACAAACTTTCAAACCTATACTCGGAGTTTCTTCGTCCGGGATATAATCGTAAAACTTATGCAAATCACTACTTTCTCCTGTACTTTTTCTACTACTACGGGGTTGTGTGGTTTTGGTTGGTTGTTGTTGTTGTTCTTTTTCTTCTAATTGTATGTCACCTACAACCTCGTCTTATGTACCCCATTGTTGGGTAGGAGGATCATGGTACTCTTCGGCGGGCTCACTAATTGGGACAATTAGTGGCCTACGGGAAGTGCCGGCAGAATCTTGCCTACTTTGGCTACGACCGCTACCGCGTGATCTAGACATAATGTAGTAATGTATGTGATATGGCTAAAAATAGGATTAAATCGGGACCGTTCACATCGGACACGAATCTTAAAGCTCAGGGGTAAAACGGTAATTTCACCTACTAACGGGTCTGAAATGGGTACTGGATATCCTCCCCAAAGATCCAATAACCCACGAACGGATCCACCTCAACTGGGTATGGGTCCCAACCCGAAATGAACCCAGTCCAGCAGGATAGAATTAGGGTTTCTGATTAATACTAATCAACGACCCTGATTCACATCTATCCTTTCACTGGGGATTAGGGATTACATTCCTTATCCAATCACAGGGATTACATTCCTAATCTGACCCCAACGGTGACTATAAATACCCCCTATCCATCTCCATTAAGAGGTAATCAATCTTTTGCCAGTTTTACGCTCTTTCATAATCACTTCTGATTACTAATTTGAGCGTTGGAGGGTGCGTCGCCGGGATCAACCCCGGTGTCTCGCACTTTTTGCAGGTTCGCAGCAGCGGCAAGAGACCAAGTCAACAGACGGTGAAGGTGAACAGGTTCAGGTTTGCTATTCACGTTTTCCAAGGATCCACAAATATTATCTGTTTACCCCCACACCAGATTTAGCGGTAACAGTATGTAAAAAAAATACACAATGTAGGAGCGATGAGTTATAAAAAAAATCTACAAAACAAAAGGGTTTAGATAGAAAAGATAAAAAAACCAACAAAAATTATAACTACAACAAAAATTAAATAAGAAGAGAGGTATGAAATTTTGATACCGTTTACCGTGGATATGCGAATATAAAAAAATCCGTGAAAATAAAAATAGAAGTAGAAGTAGAAATAAGCGATTCCGAAATTGAAGAGTTGAGGAGAGCTTGAAGGAGAATTGAAGACTTGATCACTTGGAGTTGGACGAGAGTTGAAGAGTTGAAGACGTTGTTGAATTTTGATTTCGATACGATCGGAATTTGATCGTGTATATGCCTTGAAGACTTACTTGTTGAATACTTCAATTGTTCACAAATTGCTTAGAAATGAGTTATAATAGGAGAGAGAGTAAGAGAGTTTTTTGTGAATTTTTTGATAGGATTTTGGGGGGGTATTTATAGGGTTAAAATAACCACACAAAAAAAAAAAACAAAAAACAAAAAAACCAAAAAAACCCACAAAAATGGCTATAAGAGCCGTTGAGGCTCTCTGTGCTACAGTACCAGGCCAACGGCCATTTTGCGACCCGTTGGATCCGTTCGGGTCAACGGTCGACCCGGGGCGGGTCGAACGTTTGACCCATTCGGGTCAAACTGTTCGCAACCCGCGGGTCGACCCTCGGATTGGCGGGCGGGTTGGGGCATTTTTAACGGGTTCGCGGGCCGGGTTAGACGGGTTCGATTCGGTGTTTTGGCGACCCGGGTCGACTCGTTACTGTTCACGGGTTCGACCCGAACCCGCACAGCACTTAAACGGGTCGGGTTAACCGGGTGGGTCGCAGGCGGGTCGGCGGTTGACCCGGCCCACTTGCCATCCCTAGTTTTATTGCACTCGTAGTTTGACAAAATTTGGCAATTGAGAAAGAAAAAGGGACAAACAGAACATCTTTTTCAGTCCGACCAATTTTTATATTTTTTAAAAAAATTATTGGAAGGATTTGGACTTTAATGAAATTTTGATTAACTTGGAGGAACGTGTACTTGGACTTTTATGAAATAAATGAACTGATTTGGACATTGATAAAAATTTTCAATTTTAAAATATGGAGGGTGATATGGCTAAAAATAGGATTAAATCGGGACCGTTCACATCGGAGACGAATCTTAAATCTCAGGGGTAAAACGGTAATTTCACCTACTAACGGGTCCGAAGCAGGTACTGGGTTTCCTTCTCACATATCCAATAACCCGCGAACGGATCCACCTCAACTGGGTACGGGTCCCGACCCGATACAAACCCAGTCCGACATGATAGAATTAGGGTCTCTGGTTGAACCAAATCAACGGGCCTGATTCGCTACTATCCTCTCACCGGGAATTAAGGGATTACATTCCTAATCTGATTACGAGGATTTTACGCCTTATCAGATCACAAGAATCACATTCCTAATCTGATCCCAACGGTGACTATAAATACCCCCCACCTACCACTGTTACAGGTTAATCACTTTTTTCCCAACTTAAGCTCTTTTTAAATCATCACTGGTTACTGACAAGAGCGTCGGAGGGTGCGTCGCCGGGATTAACCCCGGTGTATCGCACTTCCTTGCAGGTGAACGGCGGGAGTCAGCATCTCAACCCCGACGGAACAGGTTTGGATCAGCTATTCAGGTTTTTCCACGAACCCACAAATTCTATCTGTTTACCCCCACACCAGATTCAGCAGTAACAGATTGGCGCCGTCTGTGGGAACCCATACGAATAGCCTCCGCCTCTTCCTCGTCGACTAGCTCTTCTCCAGCCATGCCTCCCAGAAAAGTAAGATCCAGGGGGTCCAACCGTGGACCAAACCCTGTTGATCAACAGCAGGAAGTCCCCGTCCATCCCGCTCCGCAGCAGGGGCAACTTCCTCCTCCGGCCGAGGACCATTTCCAACAGGACCAGCCTCCTCTTCTGAATCAGCAACCCCCTAACGGTCCCGCTGGTCCTAACCCGCAGAAGCAAAAGCAACCTCTCCATCAGGACCGCATCTCGATACACAATGCCTCCACGGACTCTTATGCCTCCCACAGTCCTCAGGCCCCTGACCTTCGAAATACCGTCCTCAACCAGCAGAAAGATGAGGATCTCCGCCACCGTCTGGATGAAAAGCGGGCCCGAGAGGGAGCCTCCCGCCTGCAACGTCCAGATGAGCGAAATCCTCACCACCGAGACTATAGAAGGTCCCCTACCCGAAGAGGGATGAAAGAGTCCCCCGAACACCATAGGAGAAGACCTCATTCCCCTGCCGGTCGACAACATCCGAGGAACGATGAGGCACCCATCACCCGTGCCGAGTTCCAGCATTTCCAAGCAACGGTGTTGCAAGCCCTCAACCTCCGACCCAACAATAACAATGCTCAGAGGGCTCCTATCCCTCCACGGGTCCAAAGTCCTCACCATCGGTCCATAACTCCTCCTCCGGCTCCTAGCAACCAACAGCGCATGCCTAGCCCTCGCCGCTCCCAGAGCTACCGTCGTCGCTCCCTTTCCTATGAAGACGAGTCCAGAGGCTCGTTTGACTATCGTCGAAGGGACGATGCTCTCGACCGCCGTCTCCACGAGATGGAGAGGCGCATCGGCCGAATAGACAAGGATGAGGAGTTAAGAGGAAGGACCATCCGCCCGAGCAGACCTCCCTTCTCCCGGACCATCATGGAAGCTCCTATCCCAAGAGGTTTCGAACCCCCGAAGTTCGAAACTTACTCGGGGGAGTCGGACCCCGTGGACCACATCGAAAGCTTTAAGACCCTTATGCTAATCCACCAAGCTTCCGATGCTTTGCTATGCAAAACCTTCCCCGCCACTCTTAAGGGTTCGGCTCGGGAGTGGTACTCCCGCCTCGCCCCGTCTTCCATATTCTCCTTCGAGCAATTCGAGAGCCTCTTCATCACTCATTTTGTGAGTAGCAGACGCACGGAGAAGACTAACATCTCGTTACTCCAGCTCCGCCAGGAGAAGGGAGAGAAGTTGAGAGACTATGTGAGGTGGTTCACTGCAGAAGTGAGATCCATTGCTTCCCTTGACCAGCCTATTGCAGCGGCCGCCTTCCAATCGAACGTCCTCAACTCTAGCCTTCGCTCCTCCCTTGCCAAGAAGCCCCCACATAATTTCGCCGACCTCCTTCTTAGGAGCGAGAAGTACATTCGGGCTGAAGAAGCCGAGAATCTCCCGGGCTTTGAGAAGACATCTTCCGGGAACAAACGGAAGAGCACAAGCGAAGAGGGCTCC
The DNA here is from genome assembly GCA_017893485.1 of Hemerocallis citrina. Taxonomy (NCBI): domain Eukaryota; kingdom Viridiplantae; phylum Streptophyta; class Magnoliopsida; order Asparagales; family Asphodelaceae; genus Hemerocallis; species Hemerocallis citrina. The sequence continues at coordinate 289,362,704 of CM030362.1, forward strand.
CAAAAATCCCAGAAGGATGGCAATGGACAGTGTCGCTCGACTCCTCGGTTTGAGAAGTTCACCCCCCTCATTGCCAATATATCAGAAGTTCTTATGGAGGTGGACAAGGAAGGGCTCCTCCGCGCTCCCCCGAGAATGAATACACCTGGCAAGAAGAGGAACAAGGATAAGTGGTGCCGCTTTCACAGGGACCACGGCCACGACACGGAAGATTGTCGAGCTCTGAAGGAGGAGATCGAAGAACTCATACAGCGGGGGCACCTGACCATGTTCGTCCAAAAAGAGGGGGCCAAGCTTCCCCCCCGAGGAGCATACAAACGAACAGAAGGGCCCGCCGAGCTTCAAGACTCAGATTCTCCCAGCTCCTCCCAAGAGGTCTTCACCTTATTGTAGAAGTAGGATCCTGATTTTCAATAAGGCCGATGCTTGTAATCCGGCCGATAGCATGTAATAATGGCTCGCCCTATTGAAGCGGCCACTTAGTTTATTTCAAACTTTACATCTTTTCATTGAAAATTATTGCTCTTGCTTCTCTCTTAAATGGTGGGTTCGGAGTCCAGCTTCTTCTACATGGCTGCTCCCGCAACTTACTAACCTCTACCAATGGTTCGGAGTCCAACACATGGCTCGATTCCTCTTCAAATAACCTGCTCTTCAGCGGGTTAGAAGTGGTTCGCCATTCGGAATTGCTCCCACAACCGTTGAATACCTCTACCGATGGTTCGAAGTCCAACATTTGGCTCAATTCCTCTTCAAATAACCTGCTCTTCAGCGGGTTAGAAGTGGTTCGCCATTCGGAATTGCTCCCACAACCGTTGAATACCTCTACCGATGGTTCGGAGTCCAACACTTGGCTCGATTCCTCTTCAAATAACCTGCTCTTCAGCGGGTTAGAAGTGGTTCGCCATTCGGAATTGCTCTCACAACCGTTGACTACCTCTACCGATGGTTCGGAGTCCAACACTTGGCTCGATTCTGCTTCAAATAACTTGCTCTTCAGCGAGTTAGAAGTGGTTCGCCATTCGGAATTGTTCCCACAACCGTTGATTCTCTCACATAAGCAGCGAGTTCGGAGCTAAAGCTCTCCCCTAGAGTTGCTCCTCACACTCGTCTTACAAATGGCTCTCTTCCAGAGCCGAGCTCTTCACTCCGCTCGCCTCCGAAGCGGACCTCTTCTCAACGAGTTCGGAGCTCACAACTCTCTCCTAGAGTTGCTCCTCAAACTCATCTCCCAAATGGCTCTCTTCCAGAGCCGAGCTCTTCGCTCCGCTCATCTCCAAGGCGGACCTCCTCTCAACGAGTTCGGAGCTCACAACTCTCTCCTAGAGTTGCTCCTCAAACTCGTCTCCCAAATGGCTCTCTTCCAGAACCGAGCTCTTCACTCCGCTCGCCTCCAAAACGGACCTCTCCTCGACAAGTTTGGAGCACAATTCTCTCCTAGAGTTCTTCCTCACACTAGTCTCACAAATAGCTCTCTTCCAGAGCTGAGCTCTTCACTCCGCTCGCCTCCAAGACAGACCTCTCCTCGACAAGTTTGGAGCGCAACTCTCTCCTAGAGTTCCTCCTCACACTTGTCTCACAAATAGCTCTCTTCCCGATCCGAGCTCTTCCCTCCGCTCGGATGAAGAGCAAGTGTCGATCCGACCCCAACATCACAGAGCCCGGTCGGCTAACCGAGCAAGTGCCCATCCGAGCCCCAAAACGGAGAAAAATCACTTTTCCCTCAACATTCGCGTAAGATTTCGATCAAACGGCTCAGATCGCTCCATCAGCACTAAACGACAAGATAGTGTTTTCTTGGAGACTGTGCCCGCCTCGAGATCCGCGCTGAGATCAACGGCTCAGATCGCTCCAGCAGCACTAAACGACAAGATAGTGTTTTCTTGGAAACTGTGCCCGCCTCGAGATCCGCGTTGAGATCCAACAGCTCAGATCACTCCACGTCGCTCGGTATTCCGAGCCGAGCGACTAGCGATCCGAGCCGCTCGCGCCCCTTCTTCGCCCCAAGGATCTTCCTAGAACATCTTACAAGGGTCTTCCTGGCACATCTTCTCCGCCCCTAGGAGTGGAGCTCCTCTTCCAAAATCCCCAAGACCAAAGTACTTATCAACTTCATGAAGACAAGCATGTTGCGGGGATATTTTGACCATGAAGGAGGGTGAATCTTCATCCCACTCCTGAAGAGAAGTTGTAGATCTTCGAACTAGCTTCAAAACGAGGGGTCGCACTCCCCGATCGGACCTCCGTAGCACCGGGAAAGTGGATCTCAATACAGCTGCACCGAATAAGCTCGGAAATCCGAGCCGAGCCACTCGCGCGAGGAAGAAATCCGAACCGAACCCGAGCAAGAATCCGAGCTCTTCCCATCCGAGCCCCAACATCAAAGAGCTCGGTCGGCTAACCGAGCAAGTGCCCATCCGAGCCCCAAAATGGAGAAAAATCACTTTTCCCTCAACATTCGTGTAAGATCTCGATCGGACGGCCCAGATCTTGCCAGCGTCGCTAAACGACAAGATAGTGTTTTCTTGGGAACTGAGCCCGTCTCGAGATTCGAGCCACCATCCAACCGTCCAGATCGAGCCACATAGTTCGGATCTCCAATCCGAGCTACTGCCCTACCGAGCTGCAAAGTGGCAAAAATGCACCTCAAAATCCGTGCTCGGATCTGCCGAACAAGACGCATCTGCCGAGCAGCAAGGAAGGAGGAGAGAAGAGAAGAGAAGAGAAGAGGAAAAAAAAAAGAGGGGTTGGGTTCAGACCTGTTAAGGGGATCCAAACCCGAAAACCCGAACCCATAAACAGCTTCTCCCACTTCTTCTTCTTCACTTCCAATCTCCCGCCAAAACAAAAAGCAAGAACAAACACAAGACCAGCTCAATGCTTCGTCTTCATTAAGCACCCTTGCGAAACAGAGCCAATCTCCCTATGTCGAGCTTCAGTCCACCGCCAGAGCTCGAGCACATCTTCGCCGGCCTCCAAGCTCCGATGCTGAGCAATGAGTCCCCTCCATTGGGCTCCGCAGACGAAATTCCCGAGGTCCTAGCTCGTGCTCGCGACCACGCTCTGCCATGGCTGAGCTCCAGCACCTTCGTCGACGAGCTCCCCCCTTCACGAAGCTCACCGCCACGTCAAGCTCCACTCCAACTCCAAATGCCGAGCTCTCCACCGCTTCGAACTCCAACATCATCAACCTCCTCAACGTCGAGCTCGCCACCTCCATGGCCGAGCTTCACCTCCACGCCTCCACTGCCGAGCTCCAGCGGCGAGCTACTCCACGGCGCGAGCTCCGATCGCAACCAAGTTTCGAGCTCCGCCATGGCCGAACCCAACGCCATCGCCAACTTCACCAATGTCGAGCTCTGAACTCCTTATCTCCACCGAGCTCCAAGCTCCTCGCCACCTTCTCCTCTAGATGAGCCCCGAACTCCGAGCTCGCCTCTTCTCCTCGACGAGCCACCGACCCCCTGAGTCGAGCTCCCACCTCGGAGCTACCGAGCCCCAACTTTTACACCACCTTCCCAGTTCCTTGCTGACTCACCCACCTCCTCGACGAACCCACCTCGAGCTCCTCCGTCGAGCGAGCTGTCCTCCGTCTTCGAGCTCGAGGTCGAAGGCAGAGTCGAAGAAGAAGCAACAGAACGGAGAACGAAGAAGAAGAGAGAAAGAACGAGGCGGAAAAAAAAAGGGCACCTCCCGGTCGGCTGACCGAGCAAATCAGCATCCGAGCTCCACAAATGGAGAAAAAATCCGCCGAGCGACTACGACCGTTGGATCTTCCAGAAATTCGCGCTTCTGGTGATGGACGGTCCAGATCGCGCCACGTGCGCTAAGCGACAAGATAACAATTTTTTGGGAAACACGCCTCCTCGAGATTCGTGCTAGGATCCGATAGCACAGATCGCGCCACGTGTCAGGTAATATTTAATTAATTAATTAATTTATTTATTTAATTGTTTTAATTATTTAAAAATTCTGAAAAAATATTTAAAAAATCGGAAAAAATTAATTAAAAATTCTAAAAATAATTATTAATTCAGAAAAAATATTTTAAAATTCTGGAAAAATAATTATTAAATTAGAATAATTAATTAATATTTTCGATAATTAATTATTTAATTCGGAAAATGAATAAAAAATTCAAAAAATGAGAAAAAATCTGGAAAAATCACTAAAAATCCAGAAAATTCTGAGAATATTTTGGGGCATTTTACAAGCCCAGAATAACACCGTTACACCCCAAGCAAGATCCAAAACTCTCTTAAGAACACCGATAAAATCCCGTACGCTATTAGAACAGTAAAACTACTCCTCAAAGACTGAAAAACTCAGTCTCTAGGAGTGGGGGGCTCGTGATATGGCTAAAAATAGGATTAAATCGGGACCGTTCACATCGGAGACGAATCTTAAAGCTCAGGGGTAAAACGGTAATTTCACCTACTAACAGGTCCGAAGCGGGTACTGGGTCTCCTTCTCACAGATCCAATAACCCGCGAACGGATCCACCTCAACTGGGTACGGGTCCCGATCCGGTACAAACCCAGTTCGACATGATAGAATTTGGGTCTCTGATTGAACCAAATCAACGGGCCTGATTCGCTACTATTCTCTCACCGGGAATTAAGGGATTACATTCCTAATCTGATTACGAGGATTTTACGCCTTATCAGATCACAGGAATTACATTCCTAATCTGATCCCAACGGCGACTATAAATACCCCCCACCTACCACTGTTACAGGTTAATCACTTTTTTCCCAACTTAAGCTCTTTTTTAATCATCACTGGTTACTGACAAGAGCGTCGGAGGGTGCGTCGCCGGGATCAACCCCGGTGTATCGCACTTCCTTGCAGGTGAACGGCGGGAGTTAGCATCTCAACCCCGACGGAACAGGTTTGGATCAGCTATTCAGGTTTTTCCACGAACCCACAAATTTTATCTGTTTACCCCCACACCAGATTCAGCGGTAACAGAGGGATCTCTCTTTTGTGTGTTTTTAAACTCGGACGGAAAAAGATTTTTTTTATCAGACAGAACAAGATTTTATTTAGACTTGTTCCGTCCGATATTTAAAAAAAAATTGAAAAAATTGTCGGACGAAACATCATATTTCGTTCATTTATTTTAAAATTTTAAAAATTAAGAGACCCCTATATTTTGATAATTACCAAACCAGTTTTTAAATATGAAAAGCTACTGTTCACCATTTTTCAAAATTTGGCAAAAAAAGAAACAACTACAGTGTTTCATTTGTAAAAAATATAGAAATTTTGGTAAAATGAGAAACGACTTTGGATGTTCTTACATATTATCTTTAAATGTTGAACTTCATTTTTTATTTAGGATCACCCTACTATGATAGATTAAGTGCCATCTGACCTAACTAAGCTATACATGAATCTACAAAATTTTTAAAAAAATTAGAATGGTCTTGTGTTGGCCCAATTATAGAAGGGCAGGACCCATATCTACAACATCACTCAAGGGTTAGGAAAGTCGGTGCAGCAGACTTCATCCCTCTAATTTGACTATAATTTTTCTACGCTTTTGAAATACCTTTTTCCTTTCACGAGTTTATTAACTCAAATGTGAGACATACCACCTAGTTTGGCACCCTAAATCCTAATCATTCATGTTTATTATTATTTGACTGGATTTTGGTTAAGCCCTTTTGACAATGGCTTCCCACTTTAGTACTCTCTCATCATCCACAATCATTCACAACGTTTATGAAGACCCATACTCTTATGAGAAATAGTTAAAATAAACGTTTTTGGACAAGAAAACATGTTGAAATGTAAGATTGTTCGTTATTAAGATGTACTGTTTCTTTATAATATACTTCAGTGTATTATATGCAAATGCAGTATTTTTACTAATATGTACATTATTTTTTAAGTCTACTGATGCTGTTGTTGTTTTGGTGTGGGAGCAACAGATAGTGAGTTCTTGTTATTTAGAAGGAAATAAACAGATCTCAACCACAGATCTAGTCTAAATGTGAGGTTGTATGAGTGGTAAGAGAGGTTGATCTGGTGGTGTTTGAAGGCCATTGGATACCTGCAAAACACCTTGAAACACTGGGGGATATCCCGGCGATAAGCCTTCCGACGGTCAAGTCAGTCACTGGAAGAAATGAAATCAGTGTTTAAGGGATAAAGAGGCATTAGCTCACAAGGGAGTCTAGTATTTATAGACAGAGAGAGGGAACCCTAGTGGACCAAGTTGACCCTCTTCTGTGGGCCTCATTGCTGTGACGGGCCAGTAGGAGGTCGATGGGGTACCCAGACCTTATTTCCGGGAATTTGCGGCTCCTAAGGGGATCAGACAACTCAGATGATGCCATATTTTTACCCATATCAAAGGCCCTCACTCCTAGAGGGTTGGTTGTATCGACCGTCAAGGAGTAGTCTGACCCTGTGGAGAAAATCTACCAACGGTAGTTCGGAGCTAGTGTCGAGCACCGAGCTCGAACGGAGCCATGAGGAAGAGGGGGGGGGGGGGGGGGGGGGGGGGGGGGTTAGGAGTTTGCGTCGAGCTTGAGCTAAACTGCGAGGGTGTAACAACCCAGAATTTTAAATAAAATATTTCGAATTAATAAATAATTTTTAAATCAATTTATTTGATTATTTTGATTTTTTATAAAATCGAGATTTACACGTGCAAATTTTCACTTTTATAATTCTGGATAAATTCTCCTATTTATAATTGAATATATTCTAAAATTTGGGATTTTTCTGAATAAATAAACTATTTTTATAAATACTTCGAAAGGGAGAGACCTTTTTGTAAAAAAGTAATATAAAGTTGAAAATTGAACTTAACATTTGTTTAGGGCCAGCTATTCAGTCTTGGACTCTAAGAAATTAGATTAATCCATATTTGGTTGATCGATTAATTGAATAAATATATAATTATGCAATTTTGGAATTTGTTAAGGACATTATTGCAAATATTCTTCTAGAGAGTAAAAATCAGAAAAATATTTTGGGTAAACCTAATATTTATTAGTAGGTATTATTTATGAATTTTCTAGATTTTTTGATATTTATTTGGCATATTTGCAAATACTCAAAATTGGAGGACTTTTGTGCAAAATTACCACTTAGAGTAAAAACTCCAGATTTTCGGTTTTCTGGGCTGAGCATGATGGCCGACCAACTCAGAGGTAAAGAAATTAAATTATATTCTAATAGATATGGTCTATTTTGCTAATTTATTAAAGGAGGTCTATATATGTAAAGGAATAAACTATTGAAGGTTATTTCCATAAAAATTGTAAAACCCTAAATACTCCAGATTTCGGCCTATATAAGGGCTGCTACAGCCGTCTCTTTTCTGCACAAAACAAAAGTATTCTTTTATTATTAATTTTTTGGAGTTTCGAAACGAGGATCTTGAATTTTGCTAAGAAGGGCTTTTCTACCACTTCTTGATTTTTTCTAATTAATCTACTTGCGAGGTGAGTGATATTTTCATTGCTTGTATGGTTAAATCATTGTAGGATATGAGAATTTATTTAATCAGGGTGCATGATGTAGATTTTATAATGGTAGGATTGATGTAGATTTATCATAAATATAAATTTTTTATGAAATAAAGCCAAGTAACCTTTGATGACCAGGACCCTAGTTAATAGATGTTTCTTTGATGACCAGGACCCTAGTTAATAGTATGATTATAATGGAAGAAGGCCTTAGTGTCATTTGTAGATCTACCAATGCATGCATTGCACGTGCATAATTAATATAACGGAGGTCTCAGGTTCGAGTCCTCACTATGTCATATTTTTTACTTTATTTTTTAAAAAATAAATAAAATGTGCATCACACATGTAAATTATCTATATCTATCTATCTACCTATAATATAATATATAATAACTATTATAATGGAAGAGTTGGAATTGCAACTCTAACTCTTCCATTATAGTCTTCACATTTACTTTTAAAAAGATATAATCTTATTTATTAAGACATGCATCCAACCCAGGTCTAAAAAGTACATTTGAAATCCTACACCAATTTTTTCATTCTTGAAATATGCTGGGAATTAATGCAATGAAATGTACACAATTTCTAATTTTAACTATATATGGATCAGCTATTTCTAATGCATTTTGAACACATAAATTTAAAATATGACATGCACATCTAATATGAAAAATATTGTCAGATGGAGGGTTTAATGCGGATTTTAAAGTAGTAATTACTGCATTGTTGTTAGATGCATTATCAAAACTAATACACATGATTTTATCGTGAATATAAAAAATATCACAAATTTCTAAAATACGGTTTGCTATTTCAACGCCACTATGGGGATACGGCAACGCCACAAGTGATATGATTCTTTTTTGAAGAATCCAACCATTGTCGATCCAATGACAAGTTATTCCCATTGTTGGAATATTGTTGATACCCGTACAACAATTCGAAGTTAAACTAACTCTACAAGTTAAAATCCATAAAATTGCAACCAAAGCGTCCTTCATTTTATAGTACACTTTAAAACAATTCGATTTGCAAGTATTACTCGAAATTCTTCTAAAATGAGGGTTTAAGACCGTTTGATTAAAATTTTCCAAGTCCCTACTCCCGGGATAGCAAAATGGTAACTCTTTCTTTATTACTAATCGGGCCATTTTCCGACGAACAAGATCGGGATCATAAGGGTGGCTATCAACTAGACCGGTCCTAGGGTTGATTTTTTGTTGGCCGGATAGGTCAACAAAAAGGTCTTTATTTTGGATGTGTCTACTAATTGTACCGGTGCCATCACCCCTCTTGAATTTGTATGCCTTAGAACATGTTTTACAAACTTTCAAACCTATACCCGAAGTTTCTTCGTTTGGGATATAATCGTAAAACTTATGCAAATCACTACTTTCTCCTATACTTTTCCTACTACGGGGTTGTGTGGTTTCGATTAGTTGTTGTTGTTGTTCTTCTTCTTCTAATTGTATGTCACCTACAATCTCGTCGTGTGTACCCCATTGTTGGGTAGGAGGATCATGGTACTCTTCGGCAGGCTCACTAATTGGGACAATTGGTGGCCTACGGGAAGTGCCGGTAGAATCTTGCCCACTTTGGTTACGACCGCTACCGCGTGATCTAGACATAATGTAGTAATGTATGTAAAAAGAAAACACAATGTAGGAGCGATGAGTTATAAAACAAAAATCTAGAAAACAAAAGGGTTGTGATAGAGAAGATAAAAAAACCAACAAAAATTATAACTACAACAAAAATTAAATAAGAAAAGAGGTATGAAATTTTGATATCATTCACCGTAGATACGTGTATATAAAAAAATCCGTGAAAATAAGAATAGAAGTAGAAGTAGAAATAAGCGATTCCTGAATTGAAGAGTTGAGGAGAGCTTGAAGGAGAGTTGAAGACTTGATCACTTGGAGTTGGACGAGAGTTGAAGAATTGAAGACGTTGTTGAATTTTGATTTCGATACGATCGGAATTTGATCGTGTATATGCCTTGAAGACTGCTTGTTGAATGCTTCAATTGTTCACAAATTGCTTAGAAATGAGTTATAATAGTAGAGATAGTAAGAGTTTTTTGTGAATTTTTTGATAGGATTTGGGGGGGGGGGGGGGGGGGGGTATTTATAGGGTTAAAATAACCACACAAAAAAAACCAAAAAAAGAAAACCACAAAAATGGCTATAAGAGCCGTTGAGGCTCTCTGTGCTACAGTACTAGGCCAACAGCCATTTTGCGACCTGTTGGATCCGTTCAGGTCAACGGTCGACCGGGGGCGGGTCGAACGTTTGACCCGTTCGGGTCAAACGGTTCGCAACCCGGGGGGTCGACCCACGGGTTGGCAGGCGGGTTGGGGTATTTTTAACGGGTTCGCGGGCCGGGTTAGACGGGTTCGATTCGGTGTTTTGGCGACCCGGGTCGACCCGTTACTGTTCACGGCTTCGACCTGAACCCACACCGCGATTAAACGGGCCGGCTTAACTGGGCGGGTCGGCGGTTGACCCGGCCCACTTGCCATCCCTAGTTTTATTGCACTCGTAGTTTGACAAAATTTGGCAATTGAGAAAGAAAAAGGGACGAACAGAACATCTTTTTCTGTCCGACCAATTTTTATATTTTTTAAAAAATAATTGGAAGGATTTGGACTTTAATGAAATTTTGATTAACTTGGAGGAACTTGTATTTGGACTTTTATGAAATAATTGAACTGATTTGGACTTTGATAAAAATTTTCAATTTTAAAATATGGAGGGATCTCTCTTTTGTGTTTTTTTAAACTCGGACGGAAAATGATTTTTTTTCTAGGACAGAACAAGATTTTATTTAGACTTGTTCCGTCCGATATTAAAAAAAAAATTGAAAAAATTGTCGGACGAAAGATCATATTTCATTCGATTTATTTTAAAAATTAAAAAATTAAGGGTCCCCTATATTTTGATAATTACCAAACCAGTTTTCAAATATGAAAAGCTACTGTTCACCATTTTTCAAAATTTGGCAAAAAAAAGAAACAACTACAGTGTTTCATTTGTAAAAAATATAGAAATTTTGGTAAAATGAGAAACGACTTTGGATGTTCTTACATATTATCTTTAAATGTTGAACTTCATTTTTTATTTAGGATCACCCTACTATGATAGATTAAGTGCCATCTGACCTAACTAAGCTATACATGAATCTACAAAATTTTAACAAAAATTAGAATGGTCTTGTGTTGGCCCAATTATAGAAGGGCAGGACCCATATCTACAACATCACTCAAAGGTTAGGAAATTCGGTGCAGCAGACTTCATCCCTCTAATTTGACTACAATTTTTCTACGCTTTTGAAATACCTTTTTCCTTTCACGAGTTTATTAACTCAAATGTGAGACATACCACCTAGTTTGGCACCCTAAATCCAAATCATTCATGTTTATTATTATTTCACTGGATTTTGGTTAAGCCCTTTTGACAATGGCTTCCCACTTTAGTACTCTCTCATCATCCACAATCATTCACAACGTTTATGAAAACCCATACTCTTACGAGAAATAGTTAAAATAAACTTTTTTGGACAAGAAAACATGTTGAAATGTAAGATTGTTCGTTATTAAGATGTACCGTTTCTTCATAATATACTTCAGTGTATTATATGCAAATGCAGTATTTTTACTAATACGTACATTATTTTTTAAGTCTACTGATGCTGCTGTTTTGGTGTGGGAGCAACAGATAGTGAGTTCTTATTATTTAGAAGGGAAGAGACAGATCTCAACCGCAGATCTAGTCTAAATGTGAGGTTGTATGAGTGGTAGGAGAGGTTGATCTGGTGGTGTTTGAAGGCCGCCGGATACCTGCAAAACACCTTGAAACGCTGGGGGATATCCCGGCGACAAGCCCTCCGACGGTCAAGTCAGTCACTGGAAGAAATGAAATTAATGTTTAAGGGATAAAGAGACATTACCTCACAAGGGAGTCTGGTATTTATAAGCAGAGAGAGGGAACCCTGGTGGACCGGGTTGACACTCTTCTGTGGGCCTGATTGCTGTGACTAGAGATGGCGAACGGGTCGAGTGGGCCGGGCCAGGCCCAACCCGTACGGGTTGGCACGTATAGTGGGCGGGCTCGGGCCGGGCTCAAACTTGGTTTGGGTGTCCACCCAACCCGTGAACCCTTTAGGGTTCAACCTGGGTTGGGCTGGGTCGACCTGCGGGTTGGCCCGTTTATATATATATATATATATATATATATATATATATATATATATATATATATATATATATTTGTAGCTTAAAATAATAATAATAATAATAATACTAAGTAAGTATTAATACTAATAAACATTAAAAATCGTAATAATAATAATAATAAGATTGAAAGAGTGAAATTGGCAACAAATTTTGAAATATCATTCATATGAATTTAAGTTATACAATTTTCACAATTTCTAATGAAATGAAGAATTCAATTCACAAATAAGTTTTATACAATAGCATATTTCTTATATACAATTTTAATTGACTACAATTTTTATAATTTAACATAACAAGCAAAGCTATTGTTGTTGTTGTTGTTGTTCTTCCGGCGAGTTGCTCCCACTTGTGGATGTTGATAGTGCTTTCTCTTGTGTCCTATCTTCAGCCTTCAGCCAGTCTTCTGTGCAAACGAGCATCTCTAATGTGTCGGGCTTCATGCGATTTCTGTAATCAGTTAGAACCCTGCCACTTGAAGAAAATGCACTCTCAGAAGCAACTGTAGAGACAGGAGGAGTTAGTAAATCTTTAGCCATAATTGACAGAATACTAAAAGTGTGTTCATGGTCTTTCCACCATTGTAAAATATCTAGTGGAGAAGTAGAAGGCTCAGAATCTTGTTGGTCATACCAATTTAATTCATTTGGTTGATTAGTCCTAGATTTTTTTGATTGAATTTGTTCAAGTAAATTAAATGTTCTATCACCAAATCTACTTTTACCCTTACCTTTAGAAGTACCATAAGAAGAACTAATTACAGAAGTTGAACTACTAGAAGCAAAACGTCTATCATAATAATCATACAAGTTATTTTACGTAGATTCAAACTGAACTAAAAAAGCAGCGCAATCTTCTACTAATTCTACATTTGCCCCAAGTAATGCAAAAAAATATTTCAATCAAACTCTTCGTACATTATAATTTGATACGAGGATCCATAACGGTAGCAATACAAATCAACATAGGAGGAGGAAAATAATACTTCAAAATTTTTTTGAATGCAGGTTTTGCAATCTCACCAACAAAAGTATCATTTAACATTTCGTTAAATGTTTGCATCATGCTAACTAATTCAATAAAAATGCTACTAGAAGTAGATTCATATGTTTTTAAAAATTTTAAAGTTGCGGTTTTAAAAGGTTCTAAAAATTTCAACAAAGATTCGGCAAAAAACCAATCGGGGGGAGTCATTTCAAAATTGTGCATATTTTTTGCGATACAAAAATTATTTACAACTGCTTTATATTCGGTAACAACATTTAGTAAATCAAAAGTAAAATTCTATCGGTGTCTAACATCTGGCGTCATGATTGTAAACCAAGCTATCCAAGGTAGTCATGATTTGGGCCAGCCCTCCAAAGAAGAATCTGGCGTCTCAATTGGATCCAAGGGGAAGGAAGACAAAGTCCTTTGCCGTATCCAAGAGGTAGAATATCGTCTAGAACAGATGAAAAATGAAGGGAACCGCTCCCGCAGGGCCTAACACCCTAGTCGACCCCCTTTCAGCAAAACCATCCTTGTTTCACCCATCCCAAAGAACTTCAGAGCTTCTCAATTCAATTTATACGATGAGGAATTGGACCTGACTGGCCATATCGAGAGTTTCAAGACCCTCATGATTGTTTACAATGCCACTGATGCGCTCACGTGTCGTACATTCCATGCAACTTTGAAAGGATCTGCAAGAGAATGATACTCCCACCTCACTCCACAGTCAATATTCTCCTTTGACCAGCTCGAGGAACTCTTCATAGCGCACTTCATTAACAGCCGTAAAGCTGAAAAAACAAGTGCCTCTCTACTGGAATTGAAGTAAAGAGACGGAGAAATGTTGAAGGACTTTATCAAGCGCTTCATAGCCGAAGCATGGTCCATCTCATCCCTAGAATCATCAGTGGCGGCTGTAGCTTTCCACATAACATCACTCATAAAGACCTAAAAGCCTCCATTGCAAAAAAGCCACCCAAAAATTTTACTGAGCTCCTGGAAAGGAGTGACAAGTATATCAGGGTTGAGGAAGCTCTTTATCCTCAAGGCAAGACCTATTCATCTTTCGGGAACAAGCAGAAGAATACAAACGAGGAAGGACCCAGGAAATTTCAGAAGGACTACGCCGGTCAACACCGTCCATCTCCAGCACCACTCTTCGACAAGTTCATCCTCTTAACGCAAGCATATCAGCCATCCTCATGTAAGTTGAGAATGACAGAATTATATGCCCTCCGCCCAAAATGTCCATAGCTAGTAAGAGAAGATACAAAAACAAGTGGTTCACATTTCACTGAGATCATGGACACGCTACTGACAACTGTCGAGCCCTTACACATGAACTTGAAGGCCTTATTCACCGATGCTATCACTCTAAATTTTTCCAACAAAACAACAACGCCAAAACCCCTCCAGCACGGGAGGCTAATAAGTGTCAAGAAAGGCCCTCCGAATCGCGAGACTCGGAACATATAGTCATTATCCACTCTATTCATGGAGGTCCGATGGGGGAATATTCTAACTCCTCCTGCAAAGCATTTTTTAGAAAAGTTAACTCAGTACATAACATCCTATCTGCTAAGAGCACAGGGGCCCTGATATCTTTCAACGACAAGGACTTAGAAGGGGTCCGAACACCTCACTGCAACGCATTGGTTATAAACCTTTGCTTGGTAAATCATGAGGTATGCTGCATCCTGGTGGACAGCGAAAGCTCAGTAAACATTCTATTCATGAACACTTTCAATGGCTTGAAGCACTCCTGCGACCGACTCAAGCCGGTCAGTTATACACTCCACGGATTCTCCAGTGTACCCGTTCAAGTAGAACGAATCGTCATACTCGATGTGACTGCAGGAAAAACCCCTGCTAGTTTAACAGAAGCGCTGGACTTTGTGGTAGTCATTGTCAAAGCCGCATACAACGCAATATTCGGCCGTCCCGGCCTAGTGGCCTTACATGCAGTTGCTTCCGCCTACCACATAAAAATGAAGTTCCCAACAATATGCATAGGCCAAGTTTTAGGGAGCCAATCGGCAACACGAGCATGCTACACCGCTACAATAGGGGGCTCAGTTTCCCCTTCGAAGCCTTAGAGCTACAGCCAGAAAGTAGTCACTGTAACACCGAGTCCGTAAATGACTTCGAAGCTACAGCACTAGAAAATCTTACCATGAACTTCCAAACCTGCTAAATCATCTCTCACCAGGTCTAAACTCGTTCTCATCATAACACAGTAATAAACCTGAATCCCCGCCTGAAGCCATTCCTCTCATTCAACGAAAAGAACTAGTCCTACCAAAACACATTAGCAAATCTGAAAAACTTCCCTTCTCTCGACGAAACAAGGGGAGACTCGCTCCACAACAGGCAAGTCCAGACAAGGTCTACCAAGTTGTTCGCCTAACGGCTCATCAACTTGAAGACCGGGGGGCAAGAAGATATCAGCAGGGACTTGGAAAGTATAACACCTTATGAAGTTGAACGAGGACATCTAAAACTTTCTCTCCTAAAAGTAGCAAATTTTCTCAATTTGTAATAAAGGCCAACCACTAGAGCAACCATTTAGTTTTACTTTTCAATAAAGACTACTTTCACTACCGGTCACTACATGTAATAACGGCTAGCCACTAGAGCAGCCACTTAGTTTTATTTTCCCATAAAATTCTGTATTAATTTTTGCAGAGTTATTATACAACTCTACGGATGCATACAATGAGCTAAATGAAAGCCTACTCCTAAAAACGGCACTAAAAACTCATTAAAAACTCCTTATAAGATGGGGTCGGAGTTCATACCCATGGCTCGAAGTTACTCTAGGAATTTACAATAAAGTAAGTTCAGAGTTCGCTTCGCCATTTGATCTGCTCCTACAATCCGTTAGCGCCTCGATGACAAGTTCAGAGTCCATACCCATGACTCGATGTTACTTTAGCAACTTGCGACAAAGCAAGTCCGGAGTTCAACTCGCCATTCGATCTACTCCTGCAACCTATTAATACTTAAACTAACAAGTTCGGAATCCATACCCATTGCTCGGAGTTACTCTAGCAACCTGCAATTAAGCACCTTTAGAGTTCAACTCGCCATTCAATCTTTTCCTGAAACTAATTAAAATCCTTTAAAGACAGATTAGATGTCCAAAATCGGGGATTGTAGTTTCTCTAATAAAACTTGCAGAAGCTACATTGGGAGTTCAACTCGCTACACAATGCGACTCTCACAACCACAACTCTCCCTCAACTAGCTAGGTACAAGACGGATAAGTTCTAAACTCCGTCAAATATTACACACATCGTCAATAGTTCGCTAGCTATACACTACAACAGACTTGAAGCCCTGATATTTAACTTCAAAGAACCCAGTCGACGACCCATCACTCTCAACAAGAAGTCTAATTATAACTGCAGAATTACAATGAGTCTGCATGTTTAAGAATCGGTGCAAAAGTCTTACAAACACTGTACAACAAACTGTCCTGCAAGTTGTTCTTCCAGCTACACACTAAAGGGATACTCTGCCTAAGAGACACAAACCACTTCATCGGTCTCCTGCCAGCTAACAGCTCCCCAGGGCCGCCTCAACTCTTGACGATGAAATTCAAAACAAGTCTTCCTTAGGCGGACAAGCTCCAGGTTTACCCTACCAACTTTACCTGAGCAAGCTCCAACTCTGTCTCGTGTGAAGTGCTGCGCAAACAAACATGTCCTAATGCCATCAAGCGTAGCATATCTCGAAGGAAAGTAAGCTCAATGTCTCGAGGACCTCATTCGATGTACACAATTGCAAAGAGAAGAATGGAATTACCTCAACGCTGAACAAACACAAGTGACTTCACTTCAATATTAAGAAGTTTCAGAACACCTACAACTCATTCACTCCACAAAATGAGTTTGGTGCTCCGCATGCCACTTGAGTTCTTTCAGCAAACAACTCGTCAACTCCGAACAACGAGTTCGACGCCTTGCGCTTTGCTCAGGATCCGTCAACAATTAGTTGAATCCAAACAACGATTTCAATGCTCTGCTCACCGCTCGAGCCCCATCAACAACTCGTTGGTTCCAAACAATGAGTTTCATGCTCTGCTCTCCTCATAAGCACTGTCAATAACTCATTGACTCCAAACAACGAGTTCAATACCCTACTTCTGCACGAGCTCCATCAACAACTCTTTAACTCCAAATAATGAGTTCAATGCTATTCTCACCGCTCGAGATCCATCAACAACTCGTTGGCTCCAAACAGTGAGTTCAACGCTCTGCTCTCCGCTCGAGTTTCATCAAGCAACTCGTTGGCTCCAAACAACAAGTTCAATGCTGTGCTCTCTGCTCGAGATCTATCAAACACTTGTTGACTCCAAACAATGAGTTCAATGCCTTGATCTTTGCCCAGGCTCCATCAACAACTCATTGACTCCAAACAGTGAGTTCAACGCCTTGCTCTTCGCTCAAGTTCCGTTAACAACTTTTAGACTCAAACGAGTACAATGCCCAGCTTTTTGCTCGAGTCCTTCCAATGATCCCTCATCTTCATGCAATAGGCTTGGCATTGGCCTATAATTGTCTTTACAAAACTTGCTGGGAGTTCAATATCCAACTCTGTCAAAGAGTTCTCTACAAGCTTTTTGGGCGCAAATGGCAAGCTCTACATCAACCCAATGAAAGAGTTGCCTCTATAAACTTGTTGGGGTCAAACAACGGGGTTTACATTAGCTCATTCAAAGAGTAGCCTCTTTAAACTTGCTGAGGTCAAACAGTAAGCTCTACATCAAATCTATCTCAGAGTTATCTCTACAAAACTTGTTGGATGCAAAGAGCAAGTTCAAACAACCAACTCTGTCACAGGTGTCTTTACAAACTTGTCAGGATCAAACGACAAGCTAAACGCTCAACTCGATCAAAGAGTTGCCTCTTCAAACTTGATAGGCACAACAAGTTCAACGTTCAACTCCCTCATAGAGTTGCCTCTATAAATCTTGTTGGACACAAATTGCAAGTTCAACTTTCAACTCCGTCACAGAGCTTCCTCTACAAAACTTGTTTGGTGCAAATGACAAGTTTAATGTTCAAACCCATCACAGAGTTGTCTCCACAAACTTGTAGGGACCAAACAATAAGTTCAAACTTCTAATTTTGTCTCGGAGTAGTCTCACAAAATTTTACGGTGCAAATGGCAAGTGCAAACGTCCAATTCCATCACAGAGTTCTCTATTAACTTGCTAGGATTAAACAACAAGCCCTACATCAACCACCAAAAATGAGGAACCCAATGCAAGCCAAATTTTTTGTTGATTAGCTCCATCAACTCATACAACGATAGTCCTCAACATCGAACTCTGCTTTATAACACATCACCCAAAACAACCCAAAAGCTTCAAGGGAAGAGATGAACCAATTCTTGCTACTTGCACACTCAAGATGATTTATCTCATACCTTATTACCTAAAGCTCCAAAGAGATAATCAATCCACAACCCAAGCTCCTTGAAACATTCAAGCTCCAAAAATTCTAAGCAAGTAAGGAGTGGGAGTTTTTGGAATAAATGAAAGCAAGAAAAGCTCAGGTTGCTTCATAATATGGGGACGAGTCGGGTTTTCCAAGCCAAACCCACAAACAATATCCAATAAAAAAAAGAAAAGAAAAGAAGTATTATGAGCTAAACGGGTAATGAGTGTAAAGTCAAAACCCGCTTGTACTAAAAAACCCAAAACCTGGCTTCTTCTTCTTCATTGAAAAATCTTCTTCTCCAAAACTTGGCGCCACCATAGCTCCATGCCAAGTTCAAAGCCTTCACTGAAGGTGCTACCGTTGACAAAGCTCTGAATTCAACCAAAAACATCTGCAGAGTTCGATGAGGTGATCATAGCTCGGTGAAGAAATAATCATAGCTCGGTGACAAGGAGATCGTAGCTCGCCAATGAGGAGCCTCATAGCTCAGAAAGATGAAGGGAAGTAGCTTGGCAACAACGAGCCTCATAGCTTGGCAAAATATCTACCTTCATAGCTTGGCGAGATAGCCATCTCCATAGCTCAGCAGAATCGAAAGCTTCATAGCTCGGCGGAATTTAAAGCTCTATAGCTCGACGACGTTAAGAGCTTCATAGCTCAGCGACAACTCGTTCATAGCTCGGTGACAACTCGCTCGTAGCTCGGTGATGGCCATGAACTTCATAGCTCGGCAACTTCTCCATAGCTTGAAGAACAGAGCTCATAAGTTGGCGAGAATCATAGCACGGCCCAACAACAAATCCAATCTCTTTTACAAAGTCCCAGCTTCGAAGTCTCGAACAAATCATAGCTCAATAACTCGCCCAAAAATAGCTAGCTTAACGAAGAAAAAGTGCTCGACAAAGCTAATTCTCCCAAAGCAGTGGTCATAGAAGTTATTGCTCGCCCAACACTCATAGCTCGGCCAAGATATAGGTCGGCAAAGCTCAAAAACCTAATAAAAGTTCTCAAAAACCCATAGCTCGGTGAAATTCGGTCGAGCTAGGGGGTCTCCATGAGCGTTCACTGTCCGTTAGATCTTTCAGAAATTTGCGAACAATTGTGATCAGCACATCAAATAAGGCCACGTCACCTCTCTCCCTCCTGCTCGATCTCACTCAGTGCGTGCATCCTACTCTCCTCCGATTTCTATTCACAACCATCCAAATGCATTAGCCGGCGAGTTGGCGGCTGATCGACGATGCAGATCGCGTTAAAACGCGCGTCAGAGAATGATAATTCATTTAAAATCCCAAAAAAATCACAACTATTCAAATCCATTAGTGGGCGAGCTCCTCATGATCAGCAAACCAGATTGCATCAACAAGCGTGTCCAGGTTTGATAATTCATAAAAAAATCCCAAAAAATCATTTAAAATTAAAAATTAATTTAAAAACCCAAAAATAATTATTTAAATTCTAAAAATTAATTAAAATTTTTGGAAAAATAATTTTAAATCAGGTTTACTAATTATAAATTTTGAAAAAGTGATTTTAAATTTGGGGAAAAAATTAAAAAAATCCAAAAACAATTCTGAAAAGTTCGAAAAATATGGAAAATTTCAGAAAATTCCAGAAAAATATTCGCCGCCTTCGGAAGCTTTCGATCAGTTCCAGGTATCTTCAAGACACCCAGAGAGCTAAGATTGTGTCCCATAATCCAAAAATAAGGCGAACTACTCCCCGGAAGCCAAGAAAATTGTCTTCCAGGAGTTGGGGGCTTATGATAATGGTAAAAATCACAGCAAATCAGGGTTGTACGATTCCAGCACAGATCTTAAAGCTTCTACATGCATATTAATCATAACGGACCTCTTTAACAGGTCCGACCCTTCTTGAAGCTCATCTAACATGAGCCTCTTTCAAGCCCATGAAAAGTGATATATTAGGTCCACTAGGAGAGGCACACAACCCATGAAGGTTGTAAGTCAAATATTAACTCACTATATGTTTGCTCCCACACCAAAATTAGCAGCACCACTGAACAAAACAATGAACTTTTATTGAAAAACCATCAGTTCCACCCAACCAGCTCAAATCATTTACTAAAGAAAATGCAAACAAGTCATTTCTTGAAGCAAATGCTAGTAATTATAGGCATGGCCATGGTCGCAGTCATTATAATCCCAAAAATCGAGGTGGGTACAATCAATATGGCTCAAATAAGAAAAATGCACGCACTGACTAGAAGTGGAGCAATGATGTTGGAAAGCATGGAAATGGAAAATGTTTGCAAATTAATTACGAGAATAGAAATGATAAATCTTGTTATAGGTGTGGCATAGAAGGTCATTAGTCCCGTCCCTGCTGTATGGCCAAATAACTTATTGATCTTTATGAAGGATATAAAAGAAAAAGTGAAAGAAACAAACTTTACTGATTTTGATGATCTCTATGATGATCATTTTGAACCACCAGTTGTGAACACCCATTTAGATGTTTTTGATTTCTTTGCGGAACCAAGTGAAGTTGATAATTCAATTGGGAATGGAAATTATGGTGATGAAAATGGCAATAGAGGTGATGAGAATATCAAGGAATGGAAACGTCAATGTTGACTAGTTTGATCATATGTTATTTAAAATAGCTATTGTCTTTTAATATTAATTTCGCATTAATTTCTTTGACTTGTAGTTCTTATCTTTTCAATTCAATAAGTGGTCATGATCTAATAAATAAATATTTTCTTTTTAGTTGTTCTCTTGTATTAATTTGATTATCAACTCTTATATATATATATATATATATATATATATATATATATATATATAGGAATGGCAACCAGGCCGGGATGACTCGAGATCCACCCGCGACCCGCCCACATGAACCCTGCCCGCTATAACCCGGTTCGAGTCCGGGTCGAACCTGCTGGTTGACCCGGGTCAGAAAAATCGTGAACTCAGCCCGCTCGACCCAGCCCGCCCAATCCGTTGACCAAGTCAAACTCGCCTGACAACCCGCGGGTTGGACCTGTTTGACCCGTGGTTTTTTTTGTGTCTTTTTTATATATATATTTTTGTTTTTTTTTGTATTTCCCCCGTAAATACCCCCCTTAATTCCATCTGAAAATTTTCACACCTTACTCTCTTACTCTCTCTACTACTAGTCTACTACTACTCAATTCAATCTCAATTAAATCAGGTTTTTTCATCAAAGAAGCAAGCAACAAAGAAATGAATAATCAATAATATATGCATTTTTTCACTTTTATACAGTTATACTTACTAGTAATTTACACGTACGATGCACGTTTTAATAATTTCAAAAAAAAAAAAAAAAACTCTGACGTAGGAAGGATATGAACCGGAAACCTCCTTTATATTAGTTATGTACGTGCATTGCACATGTTGGTAGAATGACAAAATGACAAATGACACTAACTAAGGCCTTATCCCATTATAATATTAGAGGTTATATATTTTTTTAAGTGAAGTTGTCACACACACACACACACACACAAATTCAAACCGGGCCAACCCGCAACCCGACCCGGGTTCGACCCTAATGGGTTCGCAGGTCGACAGGGTCAAAATTTCTAATTTTGAACCTGGCCCGGCCCGGCCCGGTTAACCCACTGACCCGACCCGAACCCACCCAAGTCAGCCTTCAACCCGGGCAGGTCCGATCCGACCCGGCCAAGTCAGCCTTCAACCCGGGCAGGTCCGATCCGACCCGGCCCAGTCAACCCGAATGCCAACCCTATATATATATATATATATATATATATATATATATATATATATATATATTATATTGTTAAGATAAATCAGAGAGATGAAAACAATACTGAATATTGAATTGAGTTCAACCAAGTACAATACCACCTATATAGGAGGAGAACAAATATCAAAACAACTCTACAACCAATATGGGACTATAATAATATCTAACACTCCCACTCAAACTTACGATGGGTCAAACAGTGTGAGTTTGCCTATTAAGTATCGAAATCTCTGGACAGTATGGGATTTGGTGAAGAAGTCTGCAGTCTGCTGGGAAGAGGTAACAGAATGGTGAGAAATGGTCCATGCCTCAAAGTGCTCACAAACATAATGACAATCAATCTCTATATGCTTCGTTCGCTCATGAAAGACTGGGTTGCTTGCAATGTGCAATGCACTCTGATTATCACAATAAAGAGTAGTAGCTCCTGTAAGAGTGACACTCATATCTGATAACAGCCAACGAACATGAACAATCTCTTTAGTAGTAGCTGTCATTGCTCTGTACTCAGCCTCGGTAGAAGAACATATAACAACTGCCTGTTTCTTGCTTCGCCATGAGATCAACAAATCACCAAGAAATAGACAGAAACCTATGGTAGACCTTCTAGTAGTAGGATCACCTGCCTAATCTGAATTAGAATATGCACTGAGCTCTAGTTTGTATGTAGAAGGCATGAATAATGTGCAAGTGATAGTCCCCCGAAGATATCTGAGGATTCGAAGAAGAGCACCGTAGTGAACCGATATAAGAGCGGAAACAAATTGACTGACAACACTAACTGTGTGAGCAATATTGGGTCTGGTCATGCATAAGTAGACAAGCTGTCCAATAATCTGCATGTATCTAGTGGGATCAGGAAGGAGCTCACCATCTGTGGGACGAAGCTTCACATGAAGCTCTAAGGGTGTATCAGCTGATTGACTGTCAAAAAGACATGCAGCAGAAATAATATCTGATGTGTATTTCTGTTGAGAAATGAGTATCCCCTGAGATCCATGAGCAATCTCTAAACCCAGAAAGTAACGTAGCTTACCAAGGTCTTTCATATGGAACTGCTGGTGAAGGTATTTCTGGGTGGATACAGTACCGGTAGAGTCATCCCCAGTAATGATCATATCATCAACATATAGTAGTAGAAGTACCCTCCCCTGTGGTTATGACCGCATAAACATGGAATGGTCCTGGGAACTCTGACGAAAGCCAGCCTTGGTGATGACAGGCCAAAAACACTCAAACCAGGCTCGAGGGGCATGTTTCAGACCATATATAGCATGACGTAGTCTGCAAAAATGATAAGGAGGAGTAGTAAGACCAGGAGGAGGATGCATATAAACCACTTCAGATAAGGTACCATGAAGAAAAGCATTCTCCACATCCAACTGGTATAGCGGCCACTGACGAACGGCAGCAACAGCAAGAAGAGTGCGAACTGTAATCATCTGAGCCACTGGGGCAAAGGTCTCATCATAATCAATGCCATGCTCCTGAGAAAATCTCCGGGCAACTAGATGAGCCTTGTGTGGCTCAATCGAGCCATCAGGTCGATATTTGACCTTAAAGATCCACTTGCAGCTAACAGGTTGAACACCCACAGGCAGTGGAACAACATCCCAAGTACCAGTCTTATCAAAGGCACTGAACTCCTCTGCAATAGCTTTCCGTCACTCGGGGTATTGAACGGCTTCCTTATAGGTTCTGGGCTTATGTGTAGTGTGTATAGCAGTGAGATATGCATGAAACTGGGGTGAGTAAGAAGCTAGTGTGGCAAAACCAAATTGGTCAGAGGGACTAGTGGCATCAGGTGTGTAACGAGGTGGTGGGACGCCCGCAATAGATTGTGTAGACTGGCGAACGGGTGGTGGAAGGGCAATATGTGGAGGTGAGGTAGGTGGTGTGAGTGTATGCAACTGTGGGGATGCAAGTGGTGTGGGTGTATGAGGCGGTGGAGAAGTAAGGCATGTCTCTGTAGGAGGAATACGAGGGGGACTGTCTATAGCATAAGCGAAAGGAGCCAAAGAAGTGGGATCAAATGGAATGGGTGGAGTGGAATTAGGCCCAACAGGTGAAGGATCGAGAAAACTAGCATCCTGAGGAAAGGTCAAGTAGTAGGGAGAGTCTTCTACAAATGATAAATGTCAAGAAATACGAATACGACCTTCCACAGGATCAAAACAACGATAACCTTTATGCTCAGGACTTAGACCTAGATGAACACACTTAGCGGCGCGAGCGGTGAGCTTCGTGCACTCAGTGGGAGGGAGAAGGACATAACAGGTACATCTAAAAATATGGAGCATGCTGTAGTCGGGTGGTGAGTGATAGAGAGCCTCATAAGGAGTGGTGCCAGAAAGGGCAGACGAAGGAGTAATGTTAATGAGACTGACGGAAGTCATGACAACTTCAGCTCAGAAAGAGCGAGGAATATAAGAGGAGAATAGAAGAGCACGAGCCGTCTCAAGGATGTGACGATGCTTGCGTTCAGCTACACCATTCTGCTTATGACCGTGGGGGCTTGATTGCTGAAAAAGAGTACCATGAGATTGAAGAATCGATCGCATAGTAGCAGAAGTGTACTCACGAGCACCATCTGAGCGAAAAGTTTTGATACGAACCCCAAACTGGGTGTGAACCATGGTCGTAAAGAATCGATAAATGTCAGGTATCTCATAACGTTGGTGCATAAGAAATACTCATGTGTGTCTAGTAAAATCATCGATGAAACTAACATAATAGAGATAACCTTTTTGGGAAGGTGTGGGTGATGGTCCCCATATGTCAGAGTGAATAAGTTGAAATACATGAGTACACTGAGAAATGCTTTTATTGTTAAAAGGAAGGGCCAAGTGTTTTTCCAACTTACAACCCTGACAAATAGATAATGAAGTAAAATTAAAACGACCAGGAGCACCACTACGAACCAAATCTTACAAACGAGATGCACTAATATGACCTAAGCGTCTGTGCCACAAATCGGCATCAGAACTGACAAAACCAGCAAAACTAGAAGTAGAGTCATGAGCATGAAGAAAATCTAGATGATATAGATGTCTACTTTTAGTGTTTAATAAGCTTATTTTCTCTATTTAAATGCACTTATATTTCCTAAATTTGCATTTTTTTTTGAAATGTAGAAAGAAAAAATAAAATAAAGAGAAGGTGAAGAGGTATTTGGAGAAGTTTATTTTAATAATTAAAAATAAGTAAAAGGTAACTTGTGAGAGAAGTAGATGGGCTTATTCAGAATGAAGGGGTATAACAGTCAATCTCAGCTAAGGTTGACGCTCTTAAGGCATAAATAGTGAACTGCAACTACTTCAAAGGTATAGTATACCCATCCAAAAAAAAACACAAAGATATGGATATGGTTATCTGCAAATTGGTGAAACATAGGTACAATTTAGTAAAATTTACACAAAATAAATCTTAACCCAACTAACAAAATCTGTAACATGCCTTGTGGGCTTTCTTCTTGTAAGCCCTAGAAAGTAGAATATATGTCCTAAATTGTGTGATTATCTTCTTAATTTTTGTGATATACTAGTAGCACCGGTATCGGGTCAGGTCTTGCACTACCCGGACCCGTTCCTCTACGGGTTAAAATATTGGACCCAGACCCAACCCGTGAGAACCAGGTCTGGGTCCATGTTCTGTTAAAAAAATACTATCTGCCAGGCCCGGGTAGCGGTGAGTGGCGAGCGGCGAGCGGGGCTGCTACTTCTTCTCTTCTCCTTGCTGTTTTTTTTTGGGAGGTTAGGGTTTTTTTTATTGGAGGGTTTAATTGGGAAATTATGTTTTTTTTTAATCAGGCTTTTGGTCTGGGTCAAGTCCATTTTGAGCAGAACTAGTCCCGACCCAAAAACCCAACGAGTATAATTTTAGGACCCGAACTCGACCCGCAATAGATCGGATAGGTTCCGGTCCAATGCCGGGATCGGGTATCCGATTTTCGTGACAGTGCTATATACTAGCATATAACATGTGCGATGCACGAAAAGATATATTATATTATTTTATTAAAATTTCCTCTCGTCTCGGTTTTTAAAATCAATCTCGTTTAGTTTTTTTACTGAGAAATAAATTTTAAAAAATAATTATCAAGATATTAGAAATTTATTTCTTAATTCTAACATCAAATCTTAGCAGATATGAAAACATTACATTAAAAATATGTTAATAAGCAATAAATTTCCATCATCAAATTTTCACCTGGCCCTACATGTATAAAATCTATATCATTTATGTTGTTGTTCTTCATGTACATAACACGTTAAAAAAAATTTAATTAAGAATATTTGTTGGTAAGAGAGAATAGCAGATAGATAGCTGATGCATACATAGAGAATATGCTTTTAGAATATACATGTTATGTTATGCTATAAAAAATATACATATTATCTCTTCTATCTTGTAAAATTTATGTCTTAGATATTTTTATTAGCTATAGAAGTGATGTGCATTATATGAGTATTATTTTTAATGGATATGATAAGATGAGATATCATGAGTTTTTTAAAATAAATTTAATAAATATTTAACAATTAATGTAGATGATATAATAAGATCAAAGCATGTGTTTGAGGATTAGAGAGGAGTAGTGAACTATATAACTAATAATAGATTATTTATATCATATAACATGAAAATTGAAAATGCCACGTGGTAAAAGGGAATGGAGATGATTGTTGTTGCTTATTTTGGTGTGGGAGCAAATATATAGTGAGTTTATATTTTGAAGGAAACTACTAAAGATTTAACTTTTGATCGTCATCATAAAAAGTGCCTAAAGCTCCTGAGAATGGATCTAAATCGTTGAAAGAGTACCTTGTTCTGAATCCGATGGTTGCTGATGCGGACGATGGACCTGCAAAAAGCCTGAAACACCGGGGATGGCCCCACCGTCAGACCCTCGGATGCTCAAGCCAGAACCAAAGAGAGAAAGAGAGTTTGAGAGCGAAAAATATTATTTACCTTCTGACGGGGGGTATTTATAGGCTTGAGAAACAGTTAGGAGATTGATATGAACTTGTTATCTCCTATTTGATTCTCCTTCTTTTAAGAGATTAAATCAGTTACTCTCCTATCAGGGATAAGAGATTTGACTTACAGTCCTCATGAGCTGGATGTCTCTCCAAGTGGGCCTAGTCGCTTTTAATGAGATTTAAAGCTGTAACGCCCCGAATCCTAATATAACACCCCACAAATTGAGTTATGACAATTTTGTCTCTTGTGTGTTACATACGTGTATTTTGTACCGTTACGGGTAATATCTGTAACGTATTTTAATATAAATATTCTCTACGTATTTTGCATTTTGATTCTTATATATATTTTTCATTCTCTCAAATTAGATTATGTATTTGAATTTAAATTTTAACTCAAATATTTAATATTTTGTTTTTACGTGTATTGCATGTGTTTTCGATACACGTGCAGATTACGTATATTCCACCATTACTTGTAATATTTCTACATATTTCAATTATTTATTTTTTATAAATTTTTCGAATTCTTTTTATAAATTGAAAAAAAAAATTTCCTATTTTGACTCAAATATAAAGTTTATGCGTGTGATGCACGTGTTTTCTATGTGTGAGTTGATTACATTGTTGTATGTATAAAATTAATGAAATATATTTTTCGTATGTTGTATTTCGATTATTTATAAACATTTCTCTCGTTAATCAAATCTATTTCGTATTTGAATATTTATTTTTACGTGTGACGCACGTATTTACAGTGCACGTGTTAGTTGTATTCTCTTTCAAAATAAAATTTATGAAGTGTGTGTGGTTATTTTTATTTGTGTATGAAAACTCTAATTATAATTAATTTAAACTAGTTCTATTAAATACATATTACAATATATAACATGAAAATTCTTAATAAATAGTGTGCACACACATTCAACGCACGTGCATGTGTTTAATCACTCTTTTGATTGCTAGCCGAGAGATGTGAATGAGAGGGGTGAGTTGAGTGAGTGAGTGGTTATTTGATTAGTGGGTAGTTGATTAGAATTAGTGGTTTAGATTAATTACCCCATAAATTAATTAATCTTATAAACACCCCACCCTTAACCATTCATGAACACACAACAAAAAAATAAAATGTTCACCGAAACCTTGCTGATTGGCATTTCGGGAGTGAGGAAAAAATTTGGAGTGGAGGATTTTTGGGGCTTTTGCTAGGAGTTTCTACCACTAGGGAATTCTACTTTTGAGGTGGTTATCTCTTTAATTTCTAGTTTAATTACATTAATGCATAAATTTGTTAGATGATTGCTTTTGTAGTCTAGAATGTAATTGGTAAATTAATTTGAGTATGAATGCATGCTAGACTAGATCAATAGTTGAACACACAACACACAAATTGATTGTCATGCTTCTAAAATAAATGTGCATAAGATTTCTTGTGTGTTAATATCATGTGTGTTTGCTCATGTACACAGATTCATGAATTTTGATTCATATTAGATTTTTCTACACCATGATTAAATTGTATGTGTGAAATTGAGTATGCATAGTAAAATTGTAAAATTGAGAAGTTTATGTAGATTTTCATGTAGATTGGGGGTATGGGTATTCAGTATTCTCCCAATCTTATAATAAATGGTAGGATATTCATGCTAATTTTACAAATTGTAGTCTAATTTGAATCAATAAGGAACAAGAATGTAAAGGTTAAGATTACTTTATTTAAACTGATTTGAATAATTTCAAAGTTAAAATATATTAAATTAGGAAAAAATTTCGTTCTGGAAATTTTAGAGTTGCTGTGTATGGCAATGATCATGAAAATATTTAAAGAAGGAAACTTGAAGTTATATGATTAGATTAAAAATAATCGAGAAACAGAGAGTGGGTATATAAACAATTTAATACCATTATAATCAGAATTGACGTTTGGTTTCTTGGTCAACGCGTGAGCGTGAGGGGTTTGCACCTCTGGGTATGTGCGGGTTTGAGTCTTGGAAGACTCTGATTTTTTTTGGAAAATTTCTATTTTTATATAATAACAGTAACTTAGGTATATAAACAACTGTAATGGATTTGTTTCACATTAGTGAGTAGGCTCATTGGTTTGGGTTGTTGTTGGGGTTGCTGCTAGTTCTGGGTTCGAACCCGGCTGTGCACAGTTTGATATATACATTTTAATGGTTTTTCATGTCTTAAAATTGAAGAAAAATTGTAGAAATATTTTAGAATATTATTCGAACTTTGGGAAATAATTCCACACTATTATAGGATATATTTTGGGGATAAAATGAATAGCAATTGATTTGAATACGAGATATTTTATCTTGAACTAAGATTATATTATGAGATTTAAAATGTGAATTAAGGAGAAAACTTTGGGGATTGAGTTGAATATAAAATTTTAGTTTGGAGTTAAATAAATACTAATTTACATTTTGATTAAAGAGAAAATTTTGATAATTTGAATAGTGGTACTCTAAGAATTAAATCTTTTTGGATTAAACTCGATCTAGAGTTAATTTGAGTTTGTTAAAGAATGAAATTGGAAGTTGAACATCATGTTGTTTAGCAAGAAAAAAAATCTGTTGAATATAATTACAACCTCATTAAGATCCTATTAGAAGGGGGTGAATAAACCATCTATTTCACATAGAGAATGTTGATTTGAAATGTGGGATAAGACTATGAAACTAGTTATGAAAATAACTAAGTTGTGGGAACAAGAGAATAATTGAATATGTGATTGAATGAAATTTCAAAACGTGAAAAGGAGGGTATGGATAACCCATGATGTTGTGAACATGAATTGTGTTGATACTAGAGGGTAAGTGAGACCCAGAGTACCGACAAAGTGATGAAAGTGATAATTGATTTTGAGAAGTGGGCAATACGGGCCATCGTTCTCGGTATATTGTTTAAGACCGGTAGGAGGGTAAGCTAGCTCTAGGTAGTATTATTATTCATGTTTAAATTTAAGGATAGGCACTAGAAGAATATGTGATGAAACTTTGGCAAACGTAAGTGGGGAGCCTCTATGTAGTCTGACGGTGGACTCCCGGACTATAGACCCAGTTTGACAGTGGACTCTAGGACTTTGGTTGCCTGTAGGATGAGACTAGCCTCAATTAAATCCAGGACTACGATTGATCTGACAGAGGATTCCAGTGTCATGAATAGTCGAGCGGATGGGAGGCAGATCTCAAATTTATATGTATATACTGGGGCTAGAGGGGCACTTGCGGGATGTTCGCACGACGATGATTCTGTACAGTTTGATGGTGAACTCCGCCACTGGAATCCGTACTCGTGTAATGTCTAAACCTTGCTTTTGTTACAATAGTAGAATTTTCATAACGAGGGATTGAACCCTATAATGAGGAGTACGATAAGGGCTTGCTCTCGGACCTATGTAGTATGGGATGCATAGAATCTGAACAAGTATGCATTAGTGTCATCGTAGTGTAAATATCTGTATTAGGCATTAATTCATATCATACACTGGTACGAATAGGATAGTCACTTTTCCTATTTGCATTCAAGTTTGTGTTTGCTAAATTAAAGAATCGATGTATTAGCATTCAGTCAGTTGTATGCAATTGATGTGCCCACAGTTTTCCAGATGCAGGATTGGACTTGGCATGGGTTGGAAGTCATTATGATGAGTTGTTACAAGATTGAAGAATTTTCATTATTATAGATTGTATTGTATTCGTTTAATTCCGATGTGTTGTTGTAAAGAACATGTTGTAAATAAAAAGTTTTAAATTCCTTATAAATTTGTACGAATTTAAAGTAATAGATCTTGTATTTGCTATGAAACATATGTTTGGAATTCGGGGCATTACACCCAAGTACATGTAATTCGTAGCACAAACAGGGTCTTTTATTTCAAATTCACACAAAAATACAAGGAATTTAAAACTTATTCATTTTAATATTGTTTATTACAATACACAGTGGAAAATTACATAAAGAATTACAACATTAATATCCAATAACTTCAATTTGGTAATATCCATCAGTATCAAACTCATCTCCATGTCTCTCGCTAATCCAAGTCCTGCAACTTGAAAACTACAGGCACGTCATACAACTGACTCAATGCTATAATACAGTGATTCCATTATCTTAACAATCACACACATGAATGCAGAAACAGAAAATGTGACTATCCTAAACAGTCAGTGTATGATATGATCCTGATGCCTAATGCAGACACTTTACTTACAATGCAACACTAATGCACACTTGTTCGGATTCTATGCATCCCATACTATATAGTTCTGAGGGTAAGCCGTTAATGTACTCCTCATTATAGGGTTCAATCCCTCATTATGAAACCCTACTACAATGACGAAAACAAGGTTCAAACATCCCACGAGTATGGATTCCAGCCCCGGAGTACACCGCCCGACAATACAGCATCTACCTCGTGCAGACATCCCGCAAGTGCCGCTCTAGCCCAGAATATATTGGAGATCAGCCTCCTATCCGCCCGACTATTCATGACCCTGGAGTACACCGCCCGATCATTCATAATCCCGAATTTAATTAAGGCTCGTCTCGCTCCGCATAGCAATCACAGTCCCGGAGTACACCGCCTGACTGGATGCACGGCAATTAAAATCCTGGAATACACCGCCCCACTGAATCTATAGTCCCGGAATACACCACCCGACTATATAGAGACGCCTTACTTACGTTTGTCCAGTTTTCATCACATCTTCTTTTTTACTCCATGTCCTTAATTTAATTTTAGTTATCATGGCCCAGAACTAGCTTACCCTGCTAGACTTAAACTTACTCAATAACATTCAGGTCCATATTGACTATTTCACAAAATTTCATTTATCATAATTGCCGGACATTACAGGTCTCGCTCAGCTCCTAGAATCCATCCATCTCAACAGAGATATCTACTAGGATATTCTTAACCTTTATTACATAATTTCTCATTATTAATTATTTGATTCTTTCATTCATTCCCTTTAAATTGTCAATATCAAAATAAATAAACCACTTCCTTTTTCTTTATAACCACATTTCAATAATATTTTGGTTTATAAAACCCTTATAAGTATCACACGTCAAATTTGCTGAATTCAATCTTTTAACTAACTCTTAATTCTTCATCTAGCACACATTACATAAATCCCAAATTTAAACTTGTTTTCATGCAAATCTAAAGATTCTAGAACAAACCTTCACATTCGATCCATTAAACACGTCGATTTAAAGCAAAATAACCCAAAATTTGCTTCTCAAGATAATTTAATTCACAATATAATTTTTACAAAAAGAAATTTTCTAAATTGGTATTTAATCTTCTCAATTACTCCAAATTGTCTCACTGTAAAGCAAAACAATTTTTCTTGAATTCATACTCAAATAATCAATCTAACACATCATCTAATGTATAATGTAAATTAAATATCTAAAATAAATCTTAAAATTGTATAGGATTATTTCAAAACTTTCTAAAAGTGTACTAGAATAATTCTACAAATTTTCTCCTAATTTAAAAACATAAAGCCATTTAAAACCAAAAAAAAGTCCAGAAAGGTGTATACCAGGAGTCGAACCCAAGCACAGCAGCGACACGGTCGCCCCCACTAGCCAGAGAGCCAAGTTACACTCGATGTACAGCATCTGCCCATAAAGTCCTATATGTTTCTAGTGACTGTTTGAATACTTTCTCGAGAATTAAAACAAAACAGCGCCCTGGGACTCGAAACTGAGACCCGGGCTGACGGTACACAGGGCCGTAAATTCAATGCCAAAATCGAGGCAGTCAAGCCTCACAACTGATTTTATTTCTATTTGAAGTTTATTTAAGTGTGACTCTCTGTTTCACCGTTACAAAGATACACGTGTACTATAATTCAATTCTACAATTATCTTGCAGCTTCTATACAGTATAATGTATAAATCCAATAAATTACAGAAAAGAAAATTTTATTTAGTTTAACCAATTGTTATGAATTTATATATGTTTCAAAATCTATTTAAAAATTCTTATGGGGCTCAATATGAAAGTTTTCATGCATAGGTTCAATCAAATTAATTTCATGGTAGATAAAGAACCACATGGAAATATTCATACAACAAAATAAGGGAATTAAAACAGGAAACATCAAGTGAGACTAGACAAAGTGTCAAGTGTAGGAAAACAGGAAACAACATGCATAAAACCAAATCAAGAAAACACCAATGCTATATGCGGACTCTCTAATGCATACTTGTCGGATTATATGTATCCCACTCTACATAGGTCCGGTGCAAGCCCTTATCGTTCTCTACTTGATAGGGTTTAATCTCTCGTTATGCAACTAATCCTACTACGATGACTACTACGAGATTTAGACATTCTGCAAGTATCGGTTCTCGCCCTTAGAATACTGGAGGCCAATCCCACTCCGCAGATCATTCTGTGGCCCTTACGTCCATCGTCCCGGAAAACTGGGGATTGCCTCACTCCGCAGGTCATCCTGGAACCTTCATTGCACAAACATCCCATGAGAGTCGCTCTCATCCTCGGAATACTGGAGATCAATCCCACTTCGCAGATCACTCTGTGGCCCTTACGTCCATCGTCCCGGAATACTAGGAAATATCTCACTCCTTGGATCATCCTGGAGTCCATAACCCACGTTTGCTCTCATTTCATCATCTCACCATCTAGTGCATGTCCTTATCTTATTAAGTTAATTAATTATTTAATAAATAGCGAATCTCTTAGAGTTGGTGTACCCTACCAGGCTTAACTTAACTGAACAACAACCAAAATCTCAACTGCCAGTAGCTAAGGCCCCACTCAATCTCTAAAGACTCATAACTCAACCATCCATACCAAAACTTTCAATCAAACTCATAAATCCATTATCAAAATGTTTATAATAAGAAAAGGACAAAATCCAAATCCATTTAATGTACTCGTAAAGTTCCATAATTGAAGTAGAGTATTAAATCCATCAAATAATAGAAAATCATATTTTTATGTCGTAGAAGATCACCAAAACATGAATTCTTTTGAAAATATATATAACTCACTAAATAAGGTCATAAGAATACAATTAAAATTCTATTATAAATAAAATATAACTCTCTATAAAATACTGTAATCTGTAGTAAAAACATCATCTAAAACAGTAGAGTAATAATCCATAATATCGAGCAAATAGCCGTTTAATAGAAACGAAGAAAACTCAACAAAACAACTCAAAATGGAAGGTGTGATCATCTGCCCAAATGGTGTAAATTAGCGGCAATCGATTGCCCCTTTTGAAAATTCTCAAAAAAAAAAGGCATAGTGGTCGACTGCTAGCTGCTATACAGCCAAATTAGGATTTTTGTGCATGTTTCGACTGATACGTCGATTAAACTTCGTGAAATCATAAGTAAATTTCCTGAGATGCTAAAATATGACTTGTATAACATATAGGAGCATATAAAACTAATCAAGAACACATCAAGATCTCAAAAGAGTAATCTTTCACAAAATTCTTCAAAACAGCCACTATATATATATATATATGTATGTATGTGTGTGTGTGTGTGTGTGTGTGTGTGTGTGTGTGTGTTCATGTGAGGGTACTAAAACAACTCAAATCCAATTGAAAACTTCACAAAATCACAAAATCCTAATTTCGGTCATAATGCATCAGACCCGAAATTAACCAAACCCCTCTTTTACTCAAAACTTAATCTTTTAATTCAATAACCCATCTTATAATTCATTAAACTTATGCACAATCACCTTCAATAGCTTACCCATAAATATATGAAAATTATAACAAGTATAATCAAGTTTCACTTCATCGAAATATCAAGAACAGAGCAACCATCTGTATAAACAGTAAAAGTTTAGGTTTTGTTCACTTTTGCATTAAAAAATCTTACAAATCAATAACATATGTTCAAAACAGCAAGAATACGAAAGAAAACAACCTACTCATAAAATCTATTGAGTTCTTTAACAATCTCAATTCATCTATATGAAGTTTTAATCATCAAAGCATAGGTTTCGTGAAAAGATTCAATTTTTAGTTCATCTACTCATCAAAATTTCATATTATCATCATACAATCCCTAATCATGCTTTCTAATACACAACCATCACATACAACATGCTTAGAACAATAAGAAAATAAACATATGTCACTCACCTTATTGAAAAATCAACCGAAGATAATAAAGAAATAAGAAAATCCCTCCTTTCGCAAGAAAACCAAAATCCTTGCTTTGAAACTCCAAGAAAATAATAATAAAGAAATCCCTTTGTGTTGTGCAGCAAGGAGACGGCTGTACTTCACCTTTAATAGGCCGGAAATAGAGTATCTAAGGTTTGTGAATAGATTTACAAAATATCTCTTTTAAATATATCTTTACATATATAAGTCTTTATACTTGAAAATTAGATAAAACCAATTAAATTTGTATTTAAAAACAAAACCAACCCTCCAGATCTGGCTGGCACTATTGTAAAGCCCAGAAAAACAAAATTGTACTTTTTACCCTCTAAGTGGCAATTTTGCAAAAAGACCCTTCTTTATCAAAACTTGCAAAATAAACCAAATTTATTAAAATAAAAAGTAAACTATTTACCTCTGAGTTGACTAGGCATCATGCCCAGCCCAAAAAACCAAAAATCTGGAGTTATCACTCTAAGTGGTAATTTTGCACAAAAGTCCATCTTTTTGTAATATTTACAAACAGGTCAAATAATTCTAAGAAAAATCAAGAAAATTCACAAATAATATCTAATAATAAATAATGGGTTTTCCCAAAATAATTTTCTGACTTTGAACTTTCCAAGAAAATATTTGCACGTGTTTTGCATGTGTAAAAAGATAAATTCCAGAAAAATATTTATTAAATCACCAAAAATCATTTTAGTTCACTTATTAATATCAAAATCATTATTTAAAAATATGGGGTATTAAATCACTCCCTCTTTAGAATAGTTCTGTCATCAGAACTACAACTAATAGGGTCCAAACAAAATAGGCAAAAGGAATGGAAATCTCATAAATGGGAATCTAGTTTATGAAATACCATTACACGAGAATATAATCTAACAAAAAGAATACAACTCAAGGAGTACAATCATACAAAAGAACACAATCATACAAAAAGCTCAGGAAAATCTTTCTGCATGCGATCCTCCGGCTCTTAAGTAGCCTCCTCGAACTACTGGCTCCTCCACAACACCTTGACCATGGGTATCACCTTGCTCCTCAAAACCTTCTCTCTACGATCAACAATCTCTACAGGCTACTCCTTGTAACTCAATTCTACCAACTGATGACTCTGATCCGGTACATACTTCCTCAACAACGACACATGGAACACATCATGCACTTGTGCCAACTCCTCCGGTAGCTCCAATATATATGTCGTCTTACCAATCTGTCCCAAAATCCTGTATGGCACAAATATACCTTGGCGCCAACTTGCCTCCCTTTCCAAATCTGATCACTCCTTTGGTTGGAAATACCTTGAGGAAAACTGCATCCCCAAGCTCAAACTCCAAGTCTCTACGCCGAGTGTCTGCATAACTCTTCTGCCGACTCTGAGCCTCTACCAACCTCTTGCGAATCAACTTAATCTTCTTCTATGTTTGCTGCACAATCTCGGGCCCAAATATCTGCCTCTCGCCAACCTCATACCAACAAACAGGGGTCCTGCACTTCCTCCTATACAAAGCTTCGTACGGAGCCATCCCGATACTTGCATGGTAACTATTGTTATAAGCAAACTCAACCAATGCCAAGTACCTCTCCCAACTACCACCAAAATCCATAACAAAAGCCCTTAGCATATCCTCCAATACCCGATTCACCCTTTCAGTCTGACCATCAGTCTGTGGATGAAAAGAGGTACTGAAATTGGTCTTGGTACCCAAAGCTGCTTGCAAACTCTTCCACAACCTTGAAGTGAACCTCGCATCCCTGTCGGACATAATCGACATAGCTCTGCCAATTTCTCCAACAAGTAATCTTCATAGACAGAAAGTGAGCTGACTTGGTCAAACAATCAACAATAACCCAAAATGAGTCATTGCCCTTCGCACTCCTTGGCAAACCTGTGATGAAATCCATACTAATATTCTCCTACTTCCAATCCGGAATAGGCAAAGGCTGCAACAAACCTCCAAGTCTCTGATTTTCTGCTTTAATCTGCTGACAACTCAGACACCTTGCCACAAAATCTACCACATCCCTCTTCATATCGGACCACCAAAAGTTCTGTTTGATGTCCTTGTACATCTTTGTGCCTCCAGGATGTACTGACAATAAAGTACTGTGTGCCTCCTGCAAAATTTCTCTCTCAAATCTGCATTCTCCGGGACACACAACCTTTCACCCATCCATAGAACTCCATCTTGGACACGGAACTCTGATAACCTGCCATCGGAAACCTACCGCAATATCTTCTGAATCTCTGTATCTGATTTCTGATCCTCCACAATCTTCTCTCTTAAAGAAGTCTGCAGCCTCAGCTAAGCCAAAGATGCTCCCAAACCCTGCAGTACCACCTCTACCTACCTGGTCAATCTCTGCTGCTAACTCACTCTAAGTAGTGATCAAGCTCGCCAAACTGCTCTTCCAACTAAGCCCATCGGCCACCACATTCGCCTTGCCCGGATGATACTTGATCTCAGGATGAATGTCTTCCAATACTTCCAACCACCTTCTCTACCAAAGATTTAGATCCTTCTGCTGATAAATATACTTCAGGCACTTGTGGTCGGTATACATATTGACCTTCTTACCATATACATAATGCCTCCACTGCTTCAAAGCAAAGATAATAGCTGCTAACTCAAAATCATGCGTTAGATAATTCTTCTCATGCGGATGCAACTGCCTCGAACCATAGGCAATAACCTTGCCTTCCTGCATCAAGACACCCCAAACCTCTGAGAGATGCATCACTGAAGATATCATTATCCTTCCTAGCTTGTGACAAAGCTAAGATAGGTGCAGTATTCAACCTCTTCTTTAGCTCAAGGAAACTCGCCTCACACTTATCAGTCCATGTGAATGCCACATTCTTCCGAGTTAACCCTGTCAAAGGAACTGCAATCTGTGCATAGCCCTGAATGAATCTCTTGTAGTACCCAGCCAAACCCAAGAAACTCCTGACTTCCTTCACTGACGTTGGCCTTGGCCAATCCTTCACTGCTTCAACCTTCTGAGGATCAGTGTCCACTCCCTCCTTAGAAAGGATATGACCAAGAAAAGCTACCTCGAACTTCCAAAACTTACACTTCGACAGCTTGGCATACAAGTTATGCTCCTACAACTTCTTCAATACCTCTGCCAAGTGCATAGAATGCTCTTCCTCTGACTTCGAATACACCAAAATATCATCAATGAAAACCACCACGAAGGAATCAATAAATGGCCGCAATATCTGATTCATCATATCATGAATACTGTTGGTGCATTCGTCACTCCGAATGGCATTACCAAAAACTCATAGAGTCCATGACGAGTCCTGAAAGCTTTTTTACTCACATCTTCCTCCTTGACTCAAACTTGATGATACCCTGATCTCAAATCAATCTCCGAAAACACACCTGCTTCCCGAAGCCTATCGAACAGATCATCAATCTATGGAAGCAGATACTTGTTCTGAATAGTTACCCTATTCAATTTTCGATAGTCAATGCACATCCTCATTGACCCATCCTTTTTCTTCACCAACAACACTGGTGCACCCCACGGTGAAGAACTTGGCCTGATAAAACCCTTACTCAGCAATTCCTCAATCTGCTTCTTAACTTCATCCTGCTCCATAGGTACCATCCTGTACGGAGCACTCCCTGGCTGAACATTAATAAAAAACTCCACATCTCGCTGCAGAGGCAATCCCGGTAAATCTTCCAAGAACACTGTAGGAAAATCCCTGACAACTGGAATGCCTCTTACTTCATCTGGAATCATCAACTTAGATACCACTGCAACCACCTTCGGGTCCTTCCTCTTTCTCTAAAAAGTCACTGCGAGACCACCTGGTGCCTTCACCAACACCTCTTTCTTCTTGCATTCAATTGTGGCATCATATATTGCCATCCAATCAATGCCCACAATCACATCCACACCCAGAACTTACAGCTCAATGAGATCAATGCCAAATAATCTCCCACCAATCTCGATATCACAGCTATCGTAATATCGATCAGCAATCAATTTTTCTCCTGACGGCGTTGCCACTGACAAGACTCTGCCTGAAAACAACTTAGGTTCCACACCTAAGACTTTTGCAAAATTGGGAGACACAAATGTATGAAAAAAATAGTATCAAATAAAACTTTTGCTTTATTCCATTAACCAAAACAAATCTTGTTACATGAAGAATGATACTCAAATCTCCAATTTATTCTCAAATAAAGTTTTACCGAATACATTGAATAAATGAAAATTCAAAATTCTTGCATACCCTGGATCACAACCTCTGAGTTACCCTGCATCCTCCTCAGTTAATGCGAACACTCATACTTGCCTCTGAAATTTGCCTCTGCCTGCACCACCCTTCCTCAACTGTGGACAGAAAGCCTTAGTATGCCCCACTTATCCACACTGAAAACAAGTCTGCTTCGCCAGTTTAGGACATGCTGACTTGAAGTGACCCGCCTCCTTACACTAGTAACAAGCCACCTCCTGAGTTGCAGGTGGCCTCTGCTCTGGCCTACTGAACTTGCCCTGCTTCACTGTGAACTTCTTCCCACTCTGACTAGCTGCTGGCCTCTTGTTCCTGTTCCAGGTCTCTTGCTTCTTCTGGAACTGGTCCATATCCCCTTCTATCATCACTGCTCTCCTGACCAGCTTATCAAACCTCCTGATGCCCAAAGGAATCATCCTCGACCTCAAATTCGGCCTCAAGCCCTGCTCGAATTTCTTTACCTTCTTTGCTTCATCAACAATCAGCTCTGGTGCATACCTTGATAGCTGAGCGAACTTAGTCTCATATTCACGCACTGTCATATTAACTTGCTACAGATTTAAGAATTCTATTGTCTTCTTCTCCTGAATATCCAGAGAGAAAAAACGATCCCTGAATTCATCCATAAAAGCTTCCCAAGTCACTTGTTGATCTCCAAAAGTCCTCTTCACTAACTGTCACTAGATGTCAGCATCCTTCTCTAACTGCAAAGTTGCCAATTTCACCTTATTGACAAATGGGGTTTCCAGAACTTTGAAGACCATCTCCATCTGTCTAATCCAATCATCAGCCTCATTTGGATCAGATTGTCCCTCAAACGCAGGCGGCTTCATCCGTTTGAAGGACTCAACCTGCTTGATAGGATCAACATTAACAAACACTGGTCCAGCCCCATGATTCTGATTCTGATTCTTATTCTAATTCTGATTCTGATTATGTGCCATATTAGCTGCCATGAATACATTCAAGGTCTGATATACCCTGGCAATCTCAGTCTCAAGATCAAGTCCAGCTCCATCACCATTACCATTCGTGGTCCTGGGTCCTGCCATTATACTGAATACTGCAAAATGAGGATAAAGTTAGAGCATCACAACACAATTCATATTCACATCAATACCTCATGGAAAAACCTCAACCATACCCCAAACCAATACATCATGTTTTAACTCTATATAATACTCACACTCTAATGTCCATACCTAGGTACTTACGCTCTAGTGTCCACACATAGGTTTATTTTTATACCATGTTTATTATTACTATTGAAGCATTCTCTGATACCAACCTATGTAGCGCTCCGAATTTCCAATATAACATCTCAGAAATATGTGGCACAATTTTCAGCATCAACCTTAATTATAATAGTAAACATAGCGAAAACACAGATAAAACTTTTCAACTTTTAATACATTAATTCTTTACAAAGCTCAGTGGAAAATTAAACACCTTGGATTACAAATTCTTTCTTTTACAACATAATCCTTTACAATTTACATAAGCCATAACATCAATCTTAGCACATGCATCCAAATCCCAATGCTATAGGTACCTACCAGTAAAACATGAGGCTAGAGATAACCCTAACCCCCAAAACTACAAGGGTCAGCCATAACTGTGTGCGTGATATAAAATAAATGCAATATAAATAAAACATAAGGTATAGAGTCATAAACAACATGTATTAACAGTAGTAACGAAAATAATGTGAGATAATAATAAATAAAATATGAAAACAACAAGTGAAACTAGACTAAGTGTCAAGTGTAGGGAAACAGGAAACAACATGCATAAAACCAAGTCAAGAAAATACCAATGCTATTTGCTGACTCTCGAATGCATACTTATCGGATTCTATGCATACTATAATATATAGGTCCGGTGCAAGCCCTTATCATTTTCCACTTGACAGGGTTTAATCCCTCGTTATGCAACTAACCCTACAATGATGGCTACTACGAGATTTAGACATTCTGCAAGTATCGATTCTCGCCCTTGGAATACTGGAGGCCAATCCCACTCCGCAAATCATTCTGTGGCCCTTACGTCCATCATCCCGGAAAACTAGGGATTGCCTCACTCTGCAAGTCATCCTGGAACCCTTATTGCACAAACATCCCAAGAGCGTTGCTCTCGTCCTCGGAATACTGGAGATCAATCCCACTCCGTGGATCACTCTGTGGCCCTTACGTCCATCATCCCGGAATACTGGGAAATATCTCAGTCCTTGGATCATCCTGGAGTCCATAACCCACGTTTGCTCTCATCTCATCATCTCACCATCTAGTGCATGTTCTTATCTTGTTAAGTTAATTAATTATTTAATAAATTACGAATCTCTTAGAGTTGGGGAACCCTACCGGGCTTAACTCAACTGAACAACAACCAAAATCTCAACTGCCGGTAGCTAATAGCATTGGTATTAAAACTCGAAACCCGGCCCCGACCCGGACCCGGCGTTGGACCAGAACCGACCCGATCTAGTTTGGGTAGAGTATGGGTCCAAAATAAGTACCTGCTGAAATTTCCGGTCGGGTTTGGGTCAACTAAAATTGGATCCGACCCGGACCCGGACCCGGACATGCAATAGAGAAATAACCAATAAATTAAGCAGACCCGACCCGTTACCCGTTATATAAATATACATATACACACAACCCCTATTCAGTATTCACACTCAGCACCCCCACCAATAGGTCCAATACCCAAACC
This sequence comes from Hemerocallis citrina, assembly GCA_017893485.1. Classification (NCBI taxonomy): domain Eukaryota; kingdom Viridiplantae; phylum Streptophyta; class Magnoliopsida; order Asparagales; family Asphodelaceae; genus Hemerocallis; species Hemerocallis citrina. The sequence continues at coordinate 289,404,768 of CM030362.1, forward strand.
CTATCCAACATCCACTCTATCTGTTAAGTATCTATATGCTGATCAATACATAATAACCGCTATTGATCAGGTGAGTATTGATCTATGTATATGAGAATACATGCCTCTCTGATCCTTATCTCCTACTGTGGCTGCCAACAGGGGTGTGTTTTACCTGAAATTGGCAGACCATGAGAAAGTCACCTCAACCCGATGACCTTCATGACCAAACAGGGGTTTGGAAACTATAAACCTGTTGAGCATAGATTGGGTCGGGTAGATAGTAGTTGTAAGGTACAGATTAGGTCCATGTGTATGCTAAATCTGCCCAACGTAACTCGTTTACATTGGACCTGGACCCTGAGCACTCAGTTGTTGCTTTGCTTTCTCCAAATAAATGTCTCTCATATTTATTGCTTTGCTCTCTATCTTTCCCTACTTCTTTTAAAAACTGAATGACCACTAACAATCTCGAATAGGATTTGGCGGAAGTTTCCTTCCAGTTATTCTGTAAACAATTAATTATATTTGGATTTTAGGTGGACAGTGGATCTCTAAAATCAGACACACGGAGATGTTTGATGATTTTAGGAGGTTGTTTGAAGGCCTCTAGTTCATAGTTAAAGATTTTAGTGGCACGCGGTGCAACGATGTTTGTACCTGTACCTATTTGCTTGTTAGGCATGGAATTATATACATACCATCTGTTATTGTACTTTAACCAATTTTCATAATTACTAGAGATGGAAAACTAGCTATGAACATATTTGGAATACTTCAGTGAATCCCACTCTGTTTCACTTTCTAGGTTTCTATCAACTCACCACAGTCTCTACCGTTGATTAGACAAAACTACTACCTGGCCCAATATTTGCAGAGATTATGGAAATAGATCATGGATTGATTGCCTGAGGATTTGCTTCGGATTTTAGCTACATCTATGAAGCAAAAAAACATAGAAAAAAATTATGTCAGTCAGATCATTAGATAATTGCTGACAAATCTAGGATGAGCTAAACTGTTTAACTTTTTTAGAAAGACCCGGAACCGAACCAGACCCGTGAAAAGAAATAGGACCCGAACCGGACCTGGACCTGAATGGGAATGGGTAACAATTTTTTTGAGGAACCGGAACCGGAACCGGACCCGGACCCGAATTTCACCGGTTTGGGTCCGGGTCCAGAAGTTGGACCCGTCATTGAACGGGTCCGGGTCTGGGTATTGAATACCCGACCCGACCCGACCCGTTACCAGTGCTAGTAGCTAAGGCCCCACTCAATCTCTAAAGACACATAACTCAACCATCGATACCAAAACTTTCAATAAAACTCATAAATCCATCATCAAAATGTTTATAATAAGAAAAAGACAAAATCCAAATCCATTTAATGTACTCGTAAAGTTCCAAAATTGAAGTAGAGTATTAAATCCATCAAATAACAGAAAATCATATTTTTAAATCGTAGAATTTCACCAAAACATCAATTCTTTTTAAAACATATATAATTCACTGAATAAGTTCATAAGAATACAGTTAAAATTCTATTATAAATAAAATATAACTCTCTGTAAAATACTGTAATCTGTAGTAAAAATATCATCTAAAACAGTAGAGCAATAATCCATAATATCGAGGAAATAACTGTTTAAAAGAAACAACAGCAGGTGTCGTCGACTACCCAAATGGTGTAAATTAGTGGTAGTCGACTTCCCCTTTTGAAAATTCTCAAAAAATAGCATAGCGGTCGACCGCTAGTTGCTATACAGCCAGATTAAGATTTTTGTGCATGTTTCGACTGATACGTCGATTAAACTTCGTGAAATCATAAGTAAATTTTCTGAGATGCTAAGATATGACTTGTATAACATATAGGAGCTTATAAAACTAATCAAAAACACATCAAGATCTCAAAAGAGTAATCTTTCACAAAATTATTCAAAACAACCACTATATATATATGTGTGTGTGTTCATGTGAGGGTTTAAGCATCAGTTATAGCACCAAATCTCATCAATTAGAAGTAGTAAAATATCTAATTCAATCTCAGTATGAAAAATAATTAAGATTCAATTTAAAACTTCGCAAAACACACAAATTCCTTGAAACAGTGCAATAGTTCATATATAAGTGTATGTGTAAATGTAGTATCAGTAAAAGCATCAGAATCTCATTATTTAGAAGTGGTATAATGTTCAAAAATGATCTCAGTACTAAAAAAACTTAAATCCAATTGAAAACTTCACAAAATCACAAAATCCTAATTTCGGTCATAATGCATCAGACCCGAAATTAACCAAACCCCTCTTTTACTCAAAACTTAATCTTTTAATTCAATAACCCATCTTATAATTCATTAAACTTATGCACAATCACCTTTAATAGCTTACCCATAAATATATGAAATTATAACAAGTATAATCAAGTTTCACTTCATCGAAATATCAAGAACAGAGCAACCATGTGTATAAACAGTAAAAGTTTAGGTTTTGTTCACTTTTGCATTAAAAAATCTTACAAATCAATAACATATGTTCAAAACCGCAAGAATATGAAAGAAAACAACCTACTCATGAAATCTGTTGAGTTCTCTAACAATCTCAATTCATCTATATGAAGTTTTAATCATCAAGGCATAGGTTTCGTGAAAAGATTCAATTTTTAGTTCATCTACTCATCAAAATTTTATATTATCATCATACAATCCCTAATCATGATTTTTAATACACAACCATCACATAAACATGCTTAGAACAATAAGAAAACAAACATATGTCACTCACCTTATTGAAAAATCAACCAAAGATAATAAAGAAATAAGAAAATCCCTCCTTTTCGCAAGAAAACCAAGATCCTTGCTTTGAAACTCCAAGAAAATAATAATAAAGAAATCCCTTTGTGTTGTGCAGTAAGGAGATGGCTGCACTTCACCTTTAATAGGCCAAAAATAGAGTATCTAAGGTTTGTGAATAGATTTGCAAAATATCTCTTTTAAATATATCTTTACATATATAAATCTTTATACTTGGAAATTAGATAAAACCAATTAAATTTGTATTTAAAAACAAAACTAACCCTCTAGATCTGGCCGGCACTGTTGTAAAGGTCAGAAAAACGAAATTGTACTTTTTGCCCTCTAAGTGGCAATTTTGCAAAAAGACCCTTCTTTATCAAAACTTGCAAAATAAAAAAAATTTATTAAAACAAAAGTCAACTCTTTATCTCTGAGTTGACTAGGCATCATGCCCAGCTCAAAAATTCAAAAAATTAGAGTTTTCACTTCAAGTGGTAATTTTGCACAAAAGTCCCTCCTTTTTATAATATTTGCAAATAGGTCAAATAATTCTCAGAAAAATCCAAAAAATTATGAAATAATATATAATAATAAATAATGGGTTTTCCCAAAATAATTTTCTGGCCTTGAACTTCCCAAGTAAATATTTACATGTGTTTTACACGTGTAAAAAGAAATTTCAGAAAAATATTATTAAATCACCAAAAATCATTTTAATTCACTTATTAATCTCAAAATATTTATTTAAAAATCTGGGGTATTACATGGGCGATGGAGGAGAATCATTATTGGATCCTTATGTCAGCGCAGAATTTACAAAATGCTTTAGCGACAAACTGAGTTCCATTGTCTGTTACCAGGATCCTGGGGATGCCGAACCGACAGACGATATTCTTCCAAAAGAATTGATGGAGTCTTTTCTCCATGATGGTTGATAGTGGTTCCACCTCAATCCACTTAGAGAAGTAATCAATGGCCACCACGAGGAAACATCTTTACCCGGTTGTTGGAGGAAATGGCCCGAGCAAATCCATCCCGCACATGGAAAAGGGGACTAGACTGGGCATGGAATTGAGATCGACATGGGGTGTTCGTTTGATTGATGAGAACCTCTGGCAAGAAGCGCACTGGCAGACGTACTGTTGAGCATCATTACGGAGGGTAGGCCAAAAATATCCATGGTTTAGGATCTTGAGGGTAAGGGATCTATCTCCTATATGAGTTCCTCAATCCCGTTATGAACTTCTTTCAAAGCATACTGGGTCTCCTCAAGGGAGAGGCACCGTAGATAGGGTCTTCTATCCACTAGAGTGTAAGATCGTTTATACATGACTCCTTCGATGAGTGCGTATAGCTTTGCCATCACGCAGGTCTTCCTGGCTTCCTTGGGGTCTGGGGGTAGGGGGAGGATTCCCTTGTCGAGGAAGTCAAACTGTGGTTTCATCCAATTGTTCTCAGGTGCTAGAGGAGTGATCATCATGAGCTCTAAGATTTCTTCTTCGATGATGGGCCTGAGCAGAACTTCAATAAGAACGGTGTGGTCGAGTCCATCAAGGTAGGAGGAGGCCAACTTGAAGAGGGCATCTGCTTGTTCGTTTTCTTTATAGGGAATGCGGATGACTTCTGTCTCTTGGAAAGTGGCTAGTAGCTTCTGGACGTGTGCTAGATACTTGATCATACGTCATTCCTGGCTGCGTAGTCTCACTGGACTTGGTTCACTATCAATTGAGAGTCACTGAACACTTTAACGCGCAGGGCTCCAGCTTTGTGGACTAAGAGGAGACTAGAAATTAGCGCTTCATACTCTGCTTCATTGTTGGAGGCTCGAAATGTAATACCCTAATTTTTCAAAGTAATGAAAAACTATTTATTTTGCACGTAGTGTGCACGTGTGATATTTTGACTATTATTTTCAACATGATGAGTAAGAATATTGTTTTCTATAAAGCATTTTTTTCTAAAGCCCAAATGTTAGTTTACTTATTTTCTTCTAAAATAATTATCTTGGCCCAATTAAGTTAAGCCCATGGATTTAATCCCTTTTCTTATTTTATACAACTTGTAATGTGTAACATTTCTTTTTAAAAGACTTGTTATGTGTGTACAAGTTTTGTTAGGGTGACTTGTGCTTACACGTGCACTTCATGTACACGTGCATAAGCACACACTCTTGGCCGGATTGGGTAAAGAAGTGGGTGTGAGTCATGGATAGTTATTTGGGATGTGGGTAGTTTTTACAACTCCCTAGCTCATCCTAGCCCTTGATCCTATAACTATCTACTGAATCCTAGCCCTCCATCTCACCCAAATTGGTGTATAAATACCCCCTCTCATCCATTGTTCTTTTACACTAAGATCATTTTGTAAGAGAACTATATTGTGAGAGAGTTGTGTGTGTTATTCTGTGGAGGCCGGGCATCATTTTCTGAAGGTTTCGGTGTGGAGCAAGGAGCAAGGAGTCGTCCATTGCATTAAGGAGCTTTTTCTGGATTTCGGTTATTTCGTCAATAAGGTGGGTGTTTCTCAGGACTTCTAATGTAGAAAATATGCCATGATTATGATGATTGTTATTATGCTTATGAAAAGTGAATTCAAACGTATTAGATTGCTCTGTGTATGCTTATGATGAAAGTTGTGAAGGACTAAAAAATGAAATAATGACACTGTGAATAAGGCCAAAATAGGTCTGTACAGTCGACTGTCGTATGTACAAGTCGACTGGTACGAGGCAAATATTTTCATGATTTTAATAATGTACATGTATGCAAAACAGAAGTGATAGTATGATTGCTAATTTCAAATTCCCCCATGTTATATATGATGGAAGAGACATGAACGTGTGAAAAGAAACTAGGAAAATTAGTAAAATTGAGACTAGCCTGTGCAGTCGACTGTTAATATGAACAGCTGACCGATGTATTGAGTAAATTATGAATGGTTCAGAATTCTATGAAATGAGATACTTCCAGTGCGTTGTCCTAGTGTAATGAATTGAGATTAATATTTCATCTCTGCAAGAAAGTTGTGAACAAGTGTAAACGCCTGTTTAACACTTCCTTGAAGAAAAGACAATGCTAGCTATTTGAAATTCCATGTTGTGATGTTAGTGAACAGTTAAGAAATTACGTGTTTATGAAGCATGAATATAAGTATATTGTAATTTGACACCATGATGCATGTGCATGTAAGAACTGAGGGAAAGATAATCCCTTAATTTGAATGTGAACCTGTCCAATCGACATAATGCGAGTAGCAAGTCGACTGAGCTGAACATGAATATGTACTGTTAAGACCCGGGACAGACGACTGATTTATTGACAGTCGACTGTCACGTGAATGACATTTTGAGTATAGAAAGTTGCGGAGCAGCCGACTGGCTATGTGCAGCAGTCGACTCTCCCGAGTGGGTATGAAGAACTTGAATTGACTGTACAAGTCGACTGGGCTTTCTCCAAGTCGACTGTCCAGAGTATCTTTTGATATGTCAGAGAATCTTATTTCAGTTTATGTTGACAGTTGTGGACCTTATGGTTGATGCTAATTTTTTTTATTGCATGAATTTACATGAAATGAATCATAATTTTGAATTGAGAATTTACACGAAAAGAATCATAGATTGAATTAAGAATTTAATGAATATGAAGAGATAAGATCATGATAAAGAAAGTCTGTGAGACTATTAAATGAATTATGAGTTGAAAATGCTCAACTGGAATTTGTGAATTGGAAATTGAAACCAAAGCGTAGCTAAGTCTCCCCCGGCATTGAAAATGAAATGAAATGAAAATTTGAAAAGAAAGACCAAGGTTGGTCATGTTAAATGAATGAATAAGTCCGGTTTAGTGGAGAGGCTAACTCTAGAGCTTTGATATTTGTTCATGATTCTAATAAAACTAAGGATTAGTGCATAGTGGAGATGTGATGAAAGTGAGAGAAAAATACGGGTATGAGAACTAGGGTTTACGGTGCGGGTGTGTGAGCCACAGAATGCATGCTTGATAAGTCAAGACATGGCGTGGGCACAACTCAGAATGATCGGACTCTAGTCACGCTTGTGGGATATTTGGTGACTGCAAGAGAATTGTGTGCCATGAAGGAGGCTAAATTGCCACAGAATGCATGCTTGATGAGTCAAGACATGGCGTGGGGTTCCCCTCCAGGTTTTCTGTACACGAGCTTGTACTCATAGATCATCTAGGATACTCACCGTAATTACAGTAGTAGATCAAGTCATGGCGAGGGATTGAACCCTACAAGATGAAGAACGAATAAGAGGCTTGCCCTTGGACCTATGTAGTATGGGATGCATAGAATCCGAACATGTGCGCATTAGTGTCATGTAAATTAACTAATTGCATTAAGGATTAAGTGCACTGTCACGACACGACATCATTAAGATTTCCCTTTTACCTTATTTTGATATGTGAACAAGTTTGTGATCTGTTAAGAAATGAGAATCGTTATACTGTTTCTGGCATAGAGAGGATGGCCATGTAGAATTATCGTCGGTTGAATAAACTGACGTGCCCACAGTGTTATATGCAGGTAAATGGCTTGATAAAAGAGGGACAAATGCTTAAAGATGATACAATGTTGTTGTATATATGGTTCATTGTTGTAAAATTTGCTTCCGCTGTGCAATGTAAATGTAATATTGATGTAAACTCTGATGTAAAGTGTAAAGTTTTAAATTTCCTTGTAAAATTATACTAAAGGAAGCAAAAAGATCCTGTAGAATATCTCGAATTCAGTGTATTTGGGATTCGGGGCGTTACACGAAAGTTGATGCAAAGTGAATATTGGAGGGTGATCTCGTCCAGGCCCGTCAGGATAACTCCATCCCCGCTTCCCTCAATACATGAGGATCCATCGAAGTAGAAGCTCCAAAATGGAGGGTCATCGCCTTCCTCAGAGGGGTCAAGAATGGTGCTCTCTACAATGAACTCAACTAGAGTTTGGGCTTTGATGGTCATCCTCGGCCGATAGCTGATATCATGCTGGTTTAATTTGACGGACCACTTCATAAGTCACCCCGAGCTTTCTAGCTTGTGTAGTACCTGCTTAAGGGGTTGGTCAGTGAAGACCATTACTGAATGTGCTTTGAAGTACGGGCGAAGCTTGCGAGCGACCATGATCAGGGCGTAGGTCATCTTCTCCATCTTTGAATAACAAATTTCAACATCATGGAGGACTTTAATTACGTAGAGAATCGACTTTTGGGCTCTGTCTCTTCTCTCACCAAGATGGCACTGAGATTCTATTCTGAAGTAGCCATGTAGAGGTCAAGGTTTCTCCCGATTTGGGCTTGCTCAGGAGCAAAGGATTGACTAGATAAGCCTTGCTACTCAAAGGCTACTTGTTGTGCTTGTCCCCACTCGAAGCCCTTCGTTCCCCTAAGTGTTTTGAGAAACGGGAGAAACTTCTCCCCTGATTTGGAGAGGAACCGTCCGATGGCAACGAGACGCCCTGTGAGTCTTTGGACTTCCTTAAGGTTGGATAAGGGATCCATGTCCAGTATGGCTTGGATCTTCTATGGGTTGACTCTATTTCCCCTCTGGCTTATCATAAACCCCCAGAAATTTGCCAGAGGACACCCGAAGGCACATTTAGACGGATTGAGTCTCGTATTATGCTCACACAAGATGTCGAAGGATTCTTGGAGGTTGATCACATGGTCTCTTTTGCTGAGGCTCTTCACCAATATATCGTCTACATAGATCTCTATGTTCCTGCCGATTTATTCCTTAAACTGTAACACCCTGCAAAATAGTACATAACTATTTTGTATATTAACTCATGCACAATTCAGAGTCGTGTGTATTAATGGGATTTCCTCAATTTTAATTAAGAAAATAATGAAACGTATTATGTGGTACGTTTCGAACTCCATGAAGGTGCATTGTGAACTGAAGTTGGAATATTTTCTTAACTAAATTGAATGCTAATCTCAATTATGAATTGAGATGGAATGTATAAATACTAATAATTATTTTGAGTAAAATATTTCTCATTTATTTATATACAAGCATTTTCTTAAAATTGTATATGAATACAATGGCCTTGATTATTGTATTTTCTCATTTATTTATATACAAGCATTTTCTTAAAATTGAATATGAACACAATGGCCTTGATTATTGTACACATGTATATATATATAGTGTGTGTGTATTTTGTATAATGATTACTCTCATTAAAACCCTACAAAACCACCCACTAACTAAACCATGTGTCCTCTCTCTCTCCCTCTTGGAATCCCGATCACCACCCCCCCCCCCCCCCCCCCCCCCCCTCTTCCTTCCATTTTTTATTTTTTAAAAAAATTACAACTCAATTCTCATCCCATTTTACACTATCAACTTTTTCCTTCAAATTTCCTACAAATCTTACCACTCTACTTCACTTTAATTCTCCTTCATTCCATCTATTTTCAAGCCTAGTTTAGAATTGGTGATTTAGGTTGCAAGAAGGAGAGTAAGAGCTTGGAGGGAGAAGGCTTGAAGAAAGAGAAGCAAATAGAGATCAATTCATCTAAGTGGTTGTCTTTCTAAACTCTATGTTTGTGAAATTATTTTTTGTGTGTGTATGATGAAAAAGTTGCTTATTTGAGCTTGCTTAATGGCATGGATGAAATTTTGTATGTTCCAAATTGAGTTCTTGAGCTAGGAATGCTAATTGATAGGAAAATGTTGAATCTTGAGAAGAATTAGCATGAGATGATTAGAAAATCATAACTTTGTGTCATGATGGAATTTAGACTTGAAATTTTTATAGTAGCATCTTTATTATGTCCCTATCAACAACCAAATTTTGTAAATTTTTGAATAGTATTGGTATTTTTAATAAATCCATCTTGCTACTGATGTTGAATTATCTTACTATTTTGGTTAGAATGATCATGCTTGACTTATAAAATCTATATCTCCATGGTTATTATGGGTTTAGAGCTGAAAATATTACTGTGGCTTCTCATACATGTCTATAACAACTCCACCAAATTTTGTAAATTTTTTATATGGTTTATTATTTTAATAAATTCTATTATGTTACTGGTATGGGATAAAATTGTTGTTGTGTTGAATTTAAACACGCTTGCCTTGGAAAAATAATAACTCCATGATTATGAATTTAGAGTTGAAATTTTTACTATAGGTTATCTTACATGTCTATATCAATTCCGCAATTTTTCATAATTTTTGGATGAGATTTAATATTTTAAGAAAATGCTATATCTATACTAGGTATGGAAAACATTGAACTGTTTTTCGGTTTTATTTCAAAAAATTTGTGTTCACTTTGGAAATTCATTCACTCCAAAATGTAAGAATTTTTAAGCTGAAATGTTTTTTCTTGTTTCTTATATGTGTCTACAGCAAACCCATCATTTTTTGATAATTTCTAGAGATAATTTGGTATTTAAATAAAAATCATATTTCTCTACTAGGATAAAAGTGTTTCAACTCTGTTTTTATTATAAACGCTTGTTACTCTAAAAGCATAACCTCATGATAAAAGTAAATTTGAACTTGAAACATTTACAGTAGTGTCTAAGGACATTATAGAACCTCCCCACCATGTTTCATGAAATTTAAGTATCATTTAATGTTTTTACTAAATACATCTTGCTGCAGTTGTTGAGAAATGGTGTGGTTGTTGTTGGTAATTTTACATCCTATTCAAAATATCATATCTTACTGTATACTTGGAGTTTTAGTCAAATTTTGGATATGTATTGCTCTTATGTTCTAGAACATGCCTACAAAAGTTTATAAATTTTTGAGGAAAATTTTTATTTTTAACTGAGTATAGTGTGCAACTGGTTGACAGCTTCTGGCGATCTGGAAATTTTTATGCATATCAAATTTATCCACTTTTCGCCTTCAAAATGAAGTATTTTGAGAAAGTTTAAAACTAAGATGTTAAAGTAGACTTAAATATCTTTCCAAAGAACCTAAGAACTTAGATTTTTATTGACTATGTGATTTATGGTGATTTTCGCAAACAAAACCAGATGTATGTTGAAATACTAGTTTGCTGCTTTGAGCATATATGAGTTACCTTCATAGTAGGGCTTTATAATGGACTTAGAATGGTAATTATCTAACTCTTGGATCATGATTGATCAGGTTTGAGTTGACATGTACATGCCCATTGTGTTATGGCTATAAATAGAGTTAGATAGTTGTTAGTTAGCTTTTGAATCACGAATTGAACATGTTTTATTTGGACTTGTGAATGTCCACTGTATTAAGATGTGATGGTTATGTGTATTAGCTTGTTATTTTTCTAGGGTAATGGTTATCACCCTAGGACTATCAATCATTTTGACCCTTGATAATTGGTAACCTTATCACCTCGAGATACTATGCAGAAGATAATCTTCGTGCGCCAGTGGATCGCGAACCAAGGAGGGTTGATCGCGGGACGGAGATAGGGTCGAGATCCAAGCGAGAGGTAGACGGCGAATGATGAGATCGAATCGCTGTCGTCACTGGGTCAAGTTGGGGTCTTGTTGGCTAACCCTTGACATGAGTTGGAGGCCGGGTTGGATTTAACTTAAGACGAGTGTGAATAAAAGACTAAGTAATAATATCCTATGAATTAGAAATAGTCTTATGTATTGTTAGGATGGGCACTAATCGGGTGATTGTACTTTCCTGTCGATGGGACATGTGCGGCACCATCTCGCCTATTAAGGGAGACGGGTGGCATAGTCTTGTCTATTGATTCATGAGATATAGTGACAAGAACGGAGGGTAACGGTTCGCAGGACCGGCATTCGTCTGGGGGCATAAAAGGACCACATGGATCGGGCGGAGTAACTATTTTAGGATTGGGGATGGTAACGACCCGCAGGGACCAGTATTCATCCAGGGGCTGAAAAGGACCACAGGAACCAGGCGAAGTAACTATTTTAGGATCGGGGGTGTTAACGGCCCGCAGGGACTGGCATTCGTCCGGGGGTGGAAAAGGACCACAGGGACCGGTCAGAGCAACCATTTTTAGACCGGGGGGTGGGAAACAGCCCACAGGGACCGGCATTTTGTTCGAGGGCGAAAAATAGCCCACATGGTTCCGGCATCATGGCGTAATAACAATATGACCATTTTTCGACTGTAGAGACGGAATTGGTCCGAACAACTGCAACCACACATGTCACTGGATGAATGTCAGAAACAAAATGGAGTACAGTAAGATGCATGGAGAGGGATCTATGTGATCTAGAGACTACAAACTCTTTGAAAAGTATGTAGTATAGGATGCATACGTTTCCAAATAAATTGCATTAGAGTAAGTGCATTGTGTGCATTTGGAATTGTGCATTAGACTCTAGGGCATGGCATACACTAACACTTGTGAATTGACTGCACATTTTCTTTTGCATAAATATTGATTGTTGATTTTAGAGTTTCGCTGGTTTCATCAGCATTGCATCAATTGCATTTAACTGACGTGCACACAGTTATTAGTTACAGGATTGCATCTCATGGAGCAAGGGAGTCGAGCTGCAGGAAGCCACTGGTGGGAGATGTTGTCCTAGTTGTTGTAGAGATTTTGGATTATCGTACAATGTGAGATTGTAAATTTTGTACAAATAAAAGTTATTGATGTAATTTATGATGTAAAAGAATTATGTAAGATTATTTTTACAAAGTAACTTTCTGGTATGAAATGAAAGTTTTTAATTTCCTGTATATTCTGTGTTAGGAGACTATTTGAAGTAAAGATTCTGGCTTGTGTCTCGAGTTTCCGATATTGGGAATTCGGGGCGTTACATGAACACTTTATTGACGTGGCATTGATAAGTTGTTCTGGCATTCTTAAGCCGAATGGCATGACCCGATAACAATAAAAGCATTGGTCGGTGATAAAAGACATCTTCGAAATGTCAGGGAGGGGGGGCATCCTGATCTAATTGTATCCTGAGAAAGCATCCATAAAACTCAACAGTTCATGTCCGAATGTGGCATCGATCAGGGCATCGATGCTCGAAAGTGGAAATGGGTCCTTCGAGCATGCTTTGTTGAAGTCAATGAAATCAATGCAAATTCTCCACTTGCCATTGGCTTTCTTCACCACACTACATTTGTTAGCCATTCAGGGTAGCTGGCTCCTTGGATAAAACAGGTAGCTAGGAATTTATCTAAATCTTCCTTGATGGCTTGATGTCGGTCAGGGGTGAACTTGGGATGTTTCTGCTGGACTGGCTTGACTTCAGGGTTTGATACTGATACGGTGCATGATTAGTTCCTCTATGATACTGGGCATGTCGGTAGCTTTCCAAGCGAATAGGTCTTGGTTCCCTATGATGCATTCAATGATCTATTCTTTGACCGGTGGGGGAGGGCCTTGCCTACTCGGAAACTCTTGGTTAGGTCCCTCTAAGAGAAAGGGATCTCCTCGAGCTTATCGACCACTTCAAAAATGACTTGACTTCTTCCTTAGGGGAGTTCCAATGCCTCGAGCAGGAGGACCGAGCCCCCCATTATAGTTTTGTAACACCTCTGAGCTGCCTCTTGGCTTTCTTTGACTTCTCCTACTCCTGCCGAGGTCGGGAACTTCATTTTCATGTGGAAGGCTGAGGGTATGAACTGAAGTACTGCTAGGCCTGGTCGTCCAAGGATGGCATTGTAAGCGGCCTTCACATCGACGACCATGAAATTCATTGCCTCGGTCCAGGTTGTTAGGGTTGTCCATGCAGTCACATCAAGAGTGAATATTCCTTCAATTGAGACTGGCACCCCAGAGAACCCATGGAGCGTGTATTCGGTAGGCTTGAGACGATCTCGAGAAAGCTTAGGCCTTCGAAGGCTTCAAGAAAAAGAATATTGACAGAACTGTCCTTGTCGACTAGGATGTGACGTACCTCGTGGTCATGTGGAAACTAATTACAAATGCATCACAGTATGGCATTCAGACACCTTCTAGATCTTTACCAGAGAATGACACCGGGACTCCAAGGCTCTTGGCCGGGGGAAATATTGGACAGAATTCACTTCTCTGATGAAGACCTTCCGGGAGGAGTTTGATTCTCCCTCCATAGGCCCTCCGTGGATGGACTGGAGAACTGCTCCTGGCTTTGAGTCTTGGGACTCAGGGGGCTTCTTGGCTCACTTGTTAGCTCCTCAGGGTGGTGGAGGATCGGCCCTGTCTTTTCGGATGAACTTTGATAGGTACCCCCACTGGATAAGCTCTTCATTCTCTTTTTTGAGAGACCGACAGTCATCTGTGTCATGGTCATGATCCCTGTGAAAGTAGCACCATTTATCTCTGTTGCTCCTCTTCCCTGGAGTGTTCATCTTTGAGGGAGGGTGAAGTAGTACCTCCTTATCTACTTCCATGAGAACTGTTGATATATTGACATTTAGGGGGGAGGGTGAACTTTTCAAAATGAGAAGGAGGGTGGTGATGGCCACTGCTATCCTTCTGGATATTCTGAAGACATTCACACTCTTCATTTCTTCTCGGAGGAGGGATCCTTCTGACTACGGGGTTGGAAAGCCTCTTCAGCTCGGATGTACTTCTCACTCCTTAATAGGAGTTCCGAGAAGTCCCGAGGAGGCTTCTTAGCCAGGGATGCCTTAAGATTAGCATGGTTAACGTTGTGTCTGAACGTGATGGCGGCTGCTGCTTGATCGAGGGAGGCGATAGACCGAGATTTGGATGTGAAGCATCAGACAAAATCCATGAGCCATTCCCCTTACCTTTGATTCATATCGATTAAGGAGGCACTTGTCTTCTCAGTTCAGTGGCTGTTTACGAAGTGGGTGAGGAAGAGCTCCTTAAAATGGTCGAATGAAAAGATGGGGCCTGGAGATAAGCAGGAGTACCACTCCCTTGCTGGCCCCTTCAATGTGGTAGGGAAGGTTTTGTAGAGAAGCACGTCTGAGGCTTAATGGATCATCATGAGGATTTTATAACTCTCAATGTGATCAATCAGATCAGACTCTACGTTGTAGGACTCGAAGTGAGGTGAATTGAAGGTCTCGGGGACATGGGCTTCCATGATTAATTTGGAGAAGGGAGATCTGCGAGGGCAAAAGCTTTTGGCTTGACTATCTTCCTCACGGTTGAATTTGTTGAGACGGTCCTCCATCACTCGGAGGTGGTGGAGAACTGGGTTATCCTTTTGGTCGGATCTGGTTGAACCGCAAGACTCTTCTTCATGTATTGTCGTGAGGCGGCGACTATTTTTTTGTCTTCCCCTGCTTGAGGCGACATTGAGGGCTTGCAGGATTTCTTCTTTGAAATTTTAGAATTCCTCCTTGGTGACAGGCACCTCTTCTTCTCTGTTTGTCTAGTGAACTGGTCGACTGACTGCTATTTGGCTCCTTCGATGTCGAAAGGGAGGAGACCTTCTTTGTCCCCTAGGATAGGAGATCTTATTGACCCCCTTGGAGAGGGAGTTCTTCTGGACCTCTGTCTTCGAGGAGAGAGACTCCTCTTGCTTCCCTATTGTTTTGGACGGGGAGCTTCGTCATAAGCTTGCCTCTCGTTCAAGAGAATTCAGAGGTCGGGCCCTGCTAGCGATTGATGATGAGTTGACGAAGATTTAGTTGCAGCTTAATAATGATGAAACATCCGTTGTTCGTCGGTGTTGACCACAAAAAACTGCACTTGACTCCGAGATTTGATCGTCATGAATGGCTAATAACGCTTATGTGGACCAGCAAACAAGTCTGAAACACAGAGGGTGGCCCCAGCGACAGTCCCTCCGATGACCAAGTCAGAAACTCGAAGATATGGTGGGTTTTGAGAGCGGGAATTGCAATTACCTGGTTTCTGAGGAGGTTTCGAGGTATATATAGAGGGGTCCAGTTTTAAGATATTCATATATCTTTACTTTTCAGTGTTGGGATAGAGTCGATTATCCCCTCCATGTGAAGAGATCGAGTAAGGACTCTTCTCTTGGTAAGGAGATAGAGTTTTCAAACTCTTTCTTGTGCATGGGGGATAGAATCGGATACCCCCTAGAAATATGGGGTTTAAACTGGGTTCCTTCGACGAATATGGACTCCTTTGCGCTAGGGCTGCTGTAGTAGTTCCTATCATAGACTAAATTGGGTAGATGGGCCTGAAAATGGCTCAGCTCCTTTTGTCGCTCATGTTTCTACTGAAAATTACCGTTTTAACCCTGAGAGCTTTAAGATTCGTGCCCGATTTGAACGGTCCCAATTTTGTTCTTTTTTTACCCATGTTAGGTGTGTACAAGCATAGAAAGCAATTATTGCATAACTTAAACTAGAAACTAGGTGATGTGAAACTTATCAAGTTTTTGACCTCTAACTGATTAGGGGAACATAGTATCTTTACCCTATTCCCAGCTTTGTTCTTAGTTGCTTGGAATCAAGGGGCAACCATATCTTCTCAGGGAAGTTGGGTAGATGAGAGATAGATTTGGAGACCGAGGCTACACAGCACTTCTAACACACTTCTTATTGTAGAGAGGGATTAGCTTATGCAACTTATTGCCAACATTCACCCATCCAACGCAGTAGACACCCCAACCTGGAGACACACTTCCTCTGGCCTCTACATAGCCAAGTCAGCATACTCTTTCTTCAGCATATCAGGCCTACAGTCCCCTTTATTCAAAGCTTGTTGGAAAAATATTGCACCACTCAAATGCAAGATCTTCATCTAGTTACTAAGTTGAAAGAAACTCAATTCTAAGGCTAGACTTCATGCAAAGGGATGGGATGGTCATCTGACATGCACAAGCATGTCAGCCTGAAACCACCTTCCTCATAATTTTTGAATGTCTTGTGGCCACTAGTACTTGGTCTTATTTCAGGTCCATCGTAACATTGCACACCTACTTGCCTCCATCTATGATTACTTCACACACTGGTGTTTTGCCCCTACAGAATCACAGATATGCACATTCATGGCACTTGGTCATTATTGCTGTCTGTCGGAGTTTATAGCGTGATAGGGATGCTATAAAACTTTTCCAGTATGCATCAAACTAGGGATATTATAATTGCTAATGCTAAATTTTGGTTCTCCCATTGGCTAGATAGATATGAGAGCTCCAAGAAGGAAATGAAGATCATGCAGGAGGCGGTGGAGGCATAGGTTGGAGATGTATTCAGGGGTGAAACATCTACTAGTCCCAGTGATGAGGGTAGCGGATCTGAGTGACAGGGAGTGAAGGGAAAGGACTTCATGGTTCACCAGGTTTCTACTGTTAATTTGTGGGAGCAGCATTCCATTTTTTTGTGTGGTTTGTTTTGAAGACTCTCATATGTAATCTTATTATGTTGTGTGCGGTTGTAATTAGGAGGAGATCATTTTGTTCTTGAGACTAGCTTTGTTGGGAATTTGAGGGTGATGAGATTATAGTCTTGAGTCTAGTAGAGGTTACCATAAAAGTCCGCTGCCCTCTCTTCGATACAAGGATATGACATCTCAACTTTAGCATAACCTGGGTTGTTCTCTTCTAGATCCCCTCCCCTATTAGCTTGTAATCGACTCTTACTTATAATTTATATAAATTACTAATGTGAGGTAGGGAATTGCCCTAACTTTTGCCCAAAAAAAGAATAAAAAAAGAATTTAAAAAAAATAGAATAAAATTCTATAGAGAATGATAATGACAATTTTAGTAATACAAATGCTAATGAAGAAGAAGAAGTTCAAGAACATGAAGATTTGAATGTGATCATGCATAACCAAATCAATTTGTAAGTGAAAATGTTAATATGAATGTGGGGGATCAAAATGAAGAATATGGACTTGTAAATATTTATGATCTAGTGACTTGGGTAAAGAATGATAAAAAATTAAGAGACTTATTAGTTGAAAGAGGACCCGTAAGTTGCTATTGATTTTCCTAAGAAGGTAGGCATTTTCTTTTGTACATTACACTTGACAGTGCTTAAATGGGGAAAAACATGATACGAGATGGCTTGTCTATTCGACTCATTTGGATAAGGTATTTTATTTTTGCTGTAAGTTGTTCTAGAAAGAAGGGAATAATAGTCAATTGGCTACTGAATGATTTAAATATTGGCATAATATTAGCCAATGGCATCAAAGTCATGAAGAGAGCGATGACCACATTAGTTGCATGACAAGTTAGCTTGAATTGAAAATAAGAATGCAAAACCATGAAGTCATTGACAAAGGTGTGGAAGAATTAATAATCAAGGAAAGAGAACATTGGATACAAGCTTTGCTAAGAATCATTGTTGTTGTTAAAGCACTTGCTAAAAATGCGTTGACATTTCGTGGTGACAATGAGAAAATTTATGAAGAGAATAATGGAAATTCTTAAGCATGATTGAAATAATTGCCGAATTCGATCCAATAATGAAATAACATATCAGGAAGTTCCAAAGTGGTGAATCCCGTAAGTATTATCTAAGCCACAAAATCCAAAATAAGTTGATAGAATAATTAGCATGTGAGGTAAAAGGTGCAACATTAAAACAATGAAAGAAGCTAAGTATTATTCAATAATATTCGGTTGTACTCCAGATGCAAGTCATGGGGAACAAATGTCTCTAGTATAACAATGTGTTAATGTTTCAAAAAATTCGATAAAGGTGGAATAATTCTTTTTAGAATATTTAGTGATTGATGATACATCTGGGTTGGAACTTTTAATGTGCTGAAAGATGTTCTGAGGGTTTTGGGGGCTTGATATTTTGGATATGAGCTGACAGGGTTATGACAATGGTTCCAATATGAAGAGGAAGAACAAAGACATGGAAGACAGTCTACTTAATGTTAATCCTAGAGCTTTTTACACTCCATGTGGTTCCCACAATCTTAATCTTGCAATGTGATAGGGTCAACTGTTGTAATAAAGCTGTATATTTTTTTTTGGAGTGGTACAACGTATATATATGCTATTTTCATATTCTACAAAGTGGTGAGATATTTTGAAAGAACATGTGTCAAATCTCTTGCTTAATTCATTGTCACAAACTCTTAGAGAAACCCGTGTTAAAAGTGTTAGAGCAATAAGATTACAACCCATGGAGATAAGAGATGCATTAATTCACTTGGCAAATAGTGATACAGATCCTAAAATTAAGAGTGAAGTTGGATCCTTAGCAACAAATGAGATGGAGATCTTCGAGATTTTGTTAGGCATGGTTATTTGGCACAATATCTTATTTGTTGTTAATTTTGTCAGTAATTTGTTGCAAGAGGAAGACATGTAGATTGATGTTGTTATACTTAGATTGAAATTACTCATTTTATTTTTTGAAAAGTATAGAGAAACTAGTTTTCTGGAGGCTATGACTGAAGCTAAAAATGTTGCAAACAAAATTGGAGTTGAAGTTGTTATCCTAAATAATTGTATCATCCATATAAAGAGGAAATTTGACGAGTGCTAATGAAGAGGTAAGACAATCACGTGGAGAAGAATTTAGGGTCCATTACTTCTTAATTGTGGTAGATCAAGCTATCTCTTCACTCAATACCAAGTTTGAACAATTTAATAACAACAACAACAAAGCCTTTTGCCCAACTAGTTGGAACCGGCTACATGAATCCTGATTTTCCATTCTGCTCAGTTTAGCACAATATCTTCTGTAAGGCTAAAAACTATCATATATTTTAGTATAGTTTCCACCCAAGTAAGTTTAAGTCTTCCCCTACCCATAATTCTACCGTCTGTTAGGTTTAGGGATAGAAATGAATAGTTTATTGATTATTGGATTGATTGATAACTGAGTAAAACATGTCTCATATATATAGGAGATAAGGAAAAACTAAATGGATACATTATTCGATATGGGACTAAACTAATAATTCTCATCTAACATAGTATCTAACACCCCCTCTCAAACTCAAGTTGGTTCAAGCAATATGAGTTTGGAATATTGATAGTGTTCATATGGCAGGGACGACACACAGTGATGCACTTGGTGACGAAGCATGGTGTAGGGAAGGCTCTCAAGTAGATGGCGCAATATGGCGCATGGACGATCTGGCTCTTGGATCTTAAAAGGTGTAGAAGTGGTAAGTTGTAAGAGTTTGTGTTAGCTCCTGACACTGAAAAAGTTGTAGTAGCAGTTGGATCGTGAAAGGTGTAGAACTGGGAAGTTATGGAAGGAGTTGCGCACGGTAAATGGCGAACTGAGTGGGGAGTTGTAGGATTTCGTTTCGGCTCCTGACATTGAATAAGTTGTAGTAGTAGTTGGATCTTGAAAGGTGTATAACTGTGAAGTTGTAGAAGGAGTTGTGCACGGTAGATAGCGAACTGAGTTGGGATCTCACCCCTGAACTGAGAAGTATAAGTAGTAGAAGTAGAAGTAGTAGTAGTGGCACACGGTAGCGGCACATGTTGAGATCTCACTCCCGAACTGAGAAGTAGAAGTAGAAGTAGTAGTGATGGCGCACGGTAGCGGCGCATGTTGGGATTTCACTCCCGAACTAAGAAGTAGTAGTAATAGTAGAGGAAGGAAGTAGTATGTTGGTGGCACATGGTAGCAGTGTATGTTGGGATCTCACCCCCGAACTGAGAAGTAGTAGTAGTGGAGGAAGTAGTGAAGGAAGGAAGTAGTGTGTTGGTGGTGCATGGAAGCGGCGCGTGTTGGGATCTCACCCTCAAACTGAGAAGTAGTAATAGTGGAGGAAGGAAGTACGAGATGGCCTCGGGATGGACGTCAGGATTTGAAATGATGTTGGGATCTCCTCTTCTCAAACTCATGATGGATTAATCAATGTGAGTTTGTATTGAAATCTAGATGTGGAAGTTGGTGGGCGTCGACAGAAGGTGGGATGAAGGAGATGAATACAGGGATGGTGTCATTATCTCCCCCTCTCACTCACTATTGATCAACCAGTGTGAGTTTATTGACAAACTACCGGAATCTCTGAGGTTCAGGACGACTATAGAAGCTTGAAGAACCTGCAAGAAAGAATTCTTTTTTTTTAAACACAGAAACGGGCTAGGTTGCGAGTTTGGGATAGGGTTTCAGGTTTGGGTCTTTTTTGGGGTAAATGGGTCGGGTTTCGAGTTGATTTGGGGTAGGGTCAGGGTTTTGGGTTAGGGTTTGGAGTGGGAACGTTTTTTTTTTTTTGGGCGGGGGGGATATTGGGTTTGTGTGTTTCGGGTATAAGAAAGTGGGAGTTGATAAGGTGGGTCAGGTTAGGTTTGGTTTTAAAAGGGATATAACATGGGATTTGGAATATGGTGCGAGATTGGTGTGGCAACTAAGGTTTGGGTGGGTGAAGATGAAGAGAAGAGTGGCGGCTAGGGTTGGAGATAGGGTAGGGATTTGGGGAGTCGTTGGGAGTTGGGAGTTCGAATTAGGGGATCCGTCGACTAAGGTTGATGTTTGTTGGCCAGGATCTGTAGCGGGAGATCGTCGGGAGTTGGGCAACAAGGGTTTCGAGTAGTAGGTTGCCGGAGTTGGATTTGGGAGTTGGGGGGGCGTCGGTGGTTTGGATTCAGGTAAATGGCGACGAGATGCAGGAAGTTTGGAGGACGTCGGGAGTGGGAGGACAACGGTGGCACCGGGTGATTGCAGATTGAAGTGGAGGAGAGGGTTGATGTTGATGCCGATTGTTGTTGTTGTTGTTGTTTGTTCTTGTTGTTGTTGGTTGTTTTTGCCGAACCCGGTTGTTGTTGTTTGTTGTTATTGTTGATGTTGTTGGGTTGGGTTGTTGCAGTGGTGGTGTCGCCAGAGTTGTTGGGGGGGATGTCATTGTTGTTGGAGTGGCCGGTGTTGGAGTTGTTTGGGGGATTTGAGAGGAAGCAACGGAGGTGATGGTGGCAGTTGTAGAAAAAGGAGATTAGGGGATGATCAGGGTTTGATGAGTAAGGGATTTGAGTTAGGGTTTGTGATTGGGATCAAGATAGGGATGTCGTGAGGTGAAGTGATTCCGATGAAGGCGAGAACCACTCTACCTCGATGACGATGATAATATTAGTATAGGCCTTATAGGAGTATATGCTCTAATACCATGTTAGATTTAGGGATAGAAAGGAATAGTTTACTGATTATTAGATTGATTAATAACTTAGTACAATATATCTCCTATATATAGGAGAGAAGGAAAAACTAAACTGATACATTATTCGATATGAGACTAAACTAATATCTCTTATCTAACATAATATCTAGCAACCTCAATATTTATCCAATCACTCTTTCTAACGGAAGCACTACTAAGTATGTAACATCATGGATTTTCAAATCTTAATTTAATAGAGTTGTTTGATTTCACGTGTTGTGCACGTGCAAATTTATGCACCTATTTCTCTAAAACTATTCTCATGAACATTTGGTCCAATTTCTTCTCTTTTTAATCTAGAAGCCTAATTAAATCCGAGGCCTAATTATCTCTTTCTAGCCCACCATAATTTATTAATTAATTTATTTATTAGAGCCCATGGTTAATTGGCCCATTAGTGACCCTATTAACTTAATTCCCCTTTTAATTAGTCTAACTTGTAGTGTAAACTAATTTAGTAGACAATTAATTAAATTGCATGAACAAACTTATAAATAGGGGTACTAGTGTAGCATGTGCATTGCACTAGCACGTGCATGGAGCACCCTATAGGTGTGGCTGGGTTGTACAAAGAGAGAGGGAGAGATGGGTGTAGTGGTGAGTTGGTTATCTCATCATGGGTAGTTGCTACAACTCCCTAATTCATCATAGCCTTTGATCCTTAACTATTTGGACTAATCCTAGCCTTCCATTTGCATTCAAAAATTATATAAATATCCCCCCCCCCCCCCCCCCCTCTTCATACTTACACCTAAAAGATTGAAAGAAAGAAAGAAAAGAAGAGACAATTAGTAAGTTAAAAGAGTAGGAGAGTTGTGAGTTAAAAGATTGAGTGTTGAGTTTGTATGTGTTCCTCTTCCAAAGTTGGCCGGCCTACCATAGGAGCAAGAAGAAAGGAGTTTTAAGTACCATCAAGCTAGGAGGAGAAGTCAAATTGGTGGCTCAAGCTAGGAGAAGAAGACTTCATTTGTTCATTCTAGGAGACCTTAGGAGTTCTTGGTTATTTTCTCTCCAAATTAGGTGGGTGATTTTCTCGAACTTCTAATTAGATATCATGCTAGGAAATTGTTTGATAAGATTGAGAAGAAAACTATAATTAATTTAGCCATATGTTGTGAAAATGAGACAAATTGCAAATGGTATGAATGCTTATTAAAAAGAATGTTAATTAATGCAAATTGTGATTTATTATCTTAGAAATTACCATGCTACCATGATTTATATGTTTGTTATGTGCTAAATTAAGAAATTATGCTTGTATGGTTGGTTAATTGAAATGAGAACCATGAAAATGTGATTTGCCTAATTGACTTGATAATGCATGAAAAAGGAGAATTTGTTGTAGAAATGACTGCGTAATGATAATAAAAATAATAAAAGTGACCTAGGAAAAGTTTTCAGTACAAACTTATAAAGAAACTACACTTGTATTCTTAAGTTCGAAATTATAGAGAGAAATACATGTAGAGAGTAAAATTATAATTTTTGCGTCAAAAATCAAGTCTTATTTCACTGATATACTGTAAATATATAGAAACTAAGATCTGGAAATTTTGAATACAATTGAGAAAGAAAATAACTTTAAAATACTTGTTTTTATAAAAAAAAAAATTCAAAAAGAACAGAGACTTGAATTATAAACCCCGTAACCCAAACCATATCAGGTTAGTCACTTAGACTTATTGGTCAGCGGGAGCATTTGGGTTCGGTTACTGTAGCGGGCGGGTTGGCCTTTGGTCAAGGGTTTGAAACTGGGCATTAGCCTTTTGTTTTCTTAAAAATCCAAAATAACCCGAGAACTAATTTACAAACAATTAAACCCCTGTTCATATTGCTTGGGCGCCTTGGCCTTTCTGGCTTTCGGTGGCACCACAATCCACTTACTGTAGCGGGCGGGTGTGCCTTGGGTCGCGGGTTCGAAACTTGAGTTTGGCAATTTAAAACAGTTTTTCGGTTTTGGTTTTCTTTAATTTGATTTTTTTTACCTTTAAAAATTCGAAAAATATATTATAATTATTCTGAAAATATATGGACTTCATGAAAAATACTTATACAATATTTGATTTAAATAAAAGAGATTGAAAAGCAAAAATTGAGTAGAACTCTACAAAAATGATATTTGCATGAGTATAAAATGTGAATTTTTCCATGAGAAAATTCTACATAAATTATAAAAGAGTATCTTGTATAAAAAAAATTAAAGTGTGTTTATTTATGGATTTTCACTCATTAATTTGTGCAAGTTATGCAATTGAAGGTTAAATGAAAAATATAATTGTGATTTTGGACCCAAGTAAAGGAAAGAAATAATAGTGTGAGAATTAAATGGAATTATTGAGATTAATTTTGAATGTGAAAGGTATAAGTTGAAATTGAACTTTATGTATGAGATTGATTCATAGACATGAAATGTAAATCATGTTGAATTATAAAAAGAGTTTATGAGTATGAAAACTCAATTTTGTGAATATGAAGTGAAATTGAGAACTAGAGTGTAGTTAAGCCTCATACCGGCATTGAAAGAAATTGTTGAGATACGATTTGAAATGAAAAGACCAAGATTTGGGTCGTGTTATTTAAATGGTTAAGACCGGTATAGTAGGAGTGCTAACTCTAGGAGAGTGATTTTATTCATGACTCAAATAAATTAAGGACTAGACACATAGTGAAGATGTGACGAAAGTAAGAGAAAAATACGAGTATGAGGGTCATCAGATTGGTGGTGTGAGAGTGATTCATAAGTTTCCTGCTTGATGCGTCATGTCATGGCGTGAACACTACTCCGGAATTATCATCCCGGTGGCGACGCTTGTGGGGTATTTAGTGACTACGGGTGGTGCCATCGTTCCATGATGGAGGCTGAATTGTCCATAGGCTCTGCATGATGCGTCATGTTACGACATGGAATTCCCCTCCAGGCTGTCTGGACATGAGCTCGTAACTCATATAACATCTAGGATACTTACCGTAGTTACCGTAGTAGTTTAAGTCATGGCGAGAGATTGAACCCTACAAGATGAAGAACGATTAAGGGCTTGCCCTCGGACCTATGTAGTATGGAATGCATAGAATCTGAACAGTGCGCATTAGTGTCATGAAACATAACTAATTGCATTAAGGATTAAGTGCACATTCACACACGAAATCAATAGGATAGTCCCTGTAGCTTTGTTTTGTGATAAGTGTGTGCTTTCTAAGTAAGAGAAATGTATTATATCTTTGCGTCAGTTAAATGAACTGATGTGCCCACAGCTTCTATGTAGGATAAAGTGCATGGAAAAGACTAAGGAGGAATTGATGCTTAAAGATTTATTCAAGTGTTGTTGAATTTTATTCATGTAAATGTTGTAACTTTGCTTCCGCTGTTTAAATGTAACTCTGATGTAATAAAAGTTTTTAATTTCGTGTAAAATTGTACGAAAAGAAGTGTAAAGATCCTGTGGAACTTCGAATTCGATCTGATTTGGAATTCGGGGTGTTACAAGGTATACGTGTGACATGTCCAAACCACCTGAGGTGATTCTTTCTTAATTTATCTTGTATAGAAGCTACCTTTACCATGTTGCGTATATGCTCATTTCTAATTTTATCCTTCTTGGTTTTACCACACATCCATCTTAGCATCCTCATCTCCGCTACACTCATTTTTTGGACATGTTGTTTCTTAATTGGCTAACACTCTGCTCCATTCATCATTGCTGGTCTAACAATCGTCCTATAAAAATTTTCTCTCAACTTCTAAGGTATACATTTGTCATACAAAACACTACTGGCGCTTCTCTACTTAAGCCACCCTCCTTGGATCCTATATATAACATCTTAACAAATCTCCTCATCTCTTTGTATAATCGAGCCTAAATATTGGAAACTGTCTCTCTTAGGTATCTCTTGACCATCAAGCTTCACTACTTCCTCATTTATGTTCCGCATAACGCTAAAATTACACTCCATATACTATGTTTTAGTTCTGCTTATTAAAGCCTCTACATTCTAAAGTTTCTCTCCATAATTCTAATTTAGCATTAATTCCTGATCTAGTCTCATCCACTGAGACGACGTCATCAGCCAAAAGCATACAGTACGACACATCATCTTGTATTCCTCGCGTTAATTCATCCATCACCAAAGTAAAGATGTATGGGGTTAAAGTCGAACCTTGATTTAAACCTATTATAATAGAGAATTCGCTACTCTCTCATGTGATTATTCTAATTGTGGTCATTGTCATACATATCCTTAATCACCTCAATATACCGAATAATTATTATTTTTTTATTTAACACCCATCATGCTATGTCTCTAGGGACTTTATTATAAGCTTTTTCTAGACCTATAAATACCATATGCAGATCTTTCTTATTCTCTTTATATTTTTCAATAAGTCTTCTTAGTACATAGATTGCTTCCATTGTTGATATCTCAAGCATAAATACAAACTGGTTCTCAGACACTATTGTTTCTAGTCTCAGACTATGTTCGACCACTCTTTCACAAAGTTTCATCATATGACCATTAATTTAATCTCTCGGTAGTTAGAGCAACTTTGTATATCTCATTTACTTTTATATATAGGTACTAAAATACTCTTCCTCCATTCGTCGGGCATCTTCTTGGTTTTCAAATTTTCATTAAACAATTTTGTTAGCCAGCCTACTCCTACATCCTCAAGAAACTTCCAAACTTCAATAGGTATACCATCCGGTCCAAAAGATTTTTCTTCTTTCATCATTCCTAGAGCATTTCAAACCTCTGAGATCCTAATTTTATGGAAAAATATATGCTCTCGACTCTCCCTCAATTATTCAAGTTTGAACAAATTGATAAATATGAAAGAAAAGAAAAAATCTTTGGCTTTTTTTATTTGAGTAAGTTGAGATCTCTATATGATGATGATGATTTGAATGCTTGTTGTGTCACTCTTGAAGTTTTTCTCAATCATGACACCCATTATGATATTAATGGGAATTATTTATTTTTACAGTTGTAGCGCTTCATAGCAATTTTACCAGCAGAAGAAAAAAAGGGTAATTATGAGCTTAATTATTTGCAAATGAGGGACGAGATATTCCCAAATGCATGGATCACGTATAGGATACCGTTGACCATATATACCGCTTACTATTGCTTTTGCATAAAGAAGTTTTTCAAAGTTGAAATTTGTCAAGTCTTAGCTTTGTTCAACCATATCTCAAAAGAGATTGAATGGATTAAGCAAACTATGTATCGAGAAGGAGATGATATAAAAGCTTGATTATGAACAATAAATTAGTGAGTTTGCCGCAAGAAGTGCAAGAAAAATCACTTTAAGTGGTTCATTGTTATAATAATAAAATCTCTTGTTTTACCTTGAACAGTGTGTGATTCTTTTTTTATAGATGATTTTTTTCTCAAATTATGTATAAGAGCATCCACAGTCGTTTGCTATATATGCCATATTGCCATATTATAGCAAACGAAATAGCAAACGACCTCTGCAGTTGTTTCTCATTTATCCATTTTTTAGCAAACGTTCTATTCTCATTTCTCAAATATGAGAAACGAAATGTGCTTTCTCAATTTATAAAAGACGGGGTATGATTTCCCGTCTCTCTGATTTAATAATTATTTAATCGATTCGGACGGAACAACATATACCGTCTCAATAATTTTAAATTTTTTTTTTTTTTTTTAAATGGTCGGACGGGGAATGATACCCCGGACGGAGTATGGCACCCCGTCTCTCGCCTTTAAAAAATATTTTTTAAAAAAAAAAATCCTCAGACAGGGAATGATACCCCGGCCGGGGTATCATACCCCGTCCAAGAACCAAAAGCCAGTGGAGCATTAAATGGTCTCTGGCATTAATTGGGTAAGTTTAATTAGATTAAGTTAGGTATTAATGCTGATTAGGAGTAGTTAGGTATTAAGTGATTAGATTTAGTTATTATTTTATTATTTAATTTAGTTAATTAATATAGTTTAATAGTTAATAGTAATTAACTTTTTTTAATTTATTTGAAACGACCGGACGGGGTATGATACCCCGTCTCTCTAAAAAATAGAAAAAATATAGCAAACGACGATTGCAGTGAACGATCGTATTTGCTATTACTGTAGCTGCCATATTATAGCAAATGAGAAAAACGACTGTGGATGCTCTAAGGACTCCATTTCGGAATTTCGTCTAGGGCCCCCCATAAGCTCAGGACCGGTCCTGATTCGTGTAACCGAAAACAAAATCTATGTACTGTCTAGTCTCTCGATGCTTCAATTCATGACAGAAAACCATGGAGCTCGCTAATGCAAGTGAAAAACATGTGGATTTTCCAAATAAAAAGTATGTGTAGTGGACTGCTCAAGTGAAATAGTCATGTTAGCACCTACCTTTGTTCGAAACGCAAGTTGCTGTCCTTTGTTCAAATGTTTGGGTATCTTTAAATCATATTCTGTGTCAAATGATACATTTACCTAACACATTGCGGTGAAATGTTTGAATTTTAATCTTACAATAATATTGTGTCGCCCTGGCGAACTTCATCCTCTGTATGCTTGACTGAACATCAGAAAATTAGGTTGAACCGTTAGGGTAACTGTTAAAGAATATGGGTTAAACCTGAGTGGACCAAATAAATATTCTAAGAATGGCTTTGGAGTTGATCTGCAACAGCAAGAAAGTGAATAGTGGATCGAGGAGTGGGTTGAACTTTCTTTAAAAAACTATTTGGCCGATTCTGGAGATGAATCATTGATCACCAAACACTTCTCTCGGGATACAACGAGCTTCTGTCTACAGTGCTTCCAATGCTTCAATAGCAGTACGTACCAACTTGCACCATCCAAATCAAGGCAAAAAAATCACTCAAAGAATAGATTAGAAGAAGAGAATGACCATCTTATTTTTCTGTACTCTTTTTCCCCAAAAAAAAAAATTCCTTTTTATAACTTGTAACTAGAGAGAAATAAAAACTGTATGCAGTTAATCAAAAAACGGTTACATCATAAAGATCCTTTAATTCTTGAAACGGCTATAACATAAAGCACATTTACTTCTTGAAACAGCTATATTACTAATTGGAAAAAACGTTTTTGATCTGTTTAAAATTCTAAAGTTCAAAACAAAAAAAACAAAAAAACAAAAAAATCTGTTGTTTTTTTTTTTCCAAGAGATCCCAAGACCTTAGCCCGGATATATATTATGCGAAATGTAGGAATTGAACCCTCAATCTCATGTGAACTTGTCAGCAGCTGGATTTCGCAGATTCCTGGACCTGGGCATTACTATGGAGTAGAGAAGAACTTTGGGAATTAAGATGAAGATCAGATGAGAAAGATTGGGGAAGAATGAGGAAGAATGAGGAAGAAGATGAATAGAAAGCACTAGAAATTCTTATTAGCTGGCAGAGAACCAATACAGACCCCCTTATATAGGTTGTTAGAACTGAGTGAGATATTTCTATCCTCTCTCAGCTCTCCCGCCCAATTCTAATACAAATAGTGTGCGCTCAGCACGTAAAAGAAAAACAGAGACTCTAGACAACTGAATACATTCTCAGCTATACTCTCAGCAGCTATCAGATACATTCTACTGTAGCGTATCTGATACAACTGATACATTTCACCATCTCAGATACATCGCAGCTGATACTTAGCAGCTGGCTTATTCTTCTTCATCTACTAATCCAGGCTTCAACAGTGCTTCAACAGTGCTCCATATCACCATTAATGGTTGTATTCTCTTGAGTTCCTGACAACTCCTCCCCGCTTAAAAACGAACTTGCCCCAAGTTCGAAGTCTGGAAATCGACGTCGGAGCACATCGATGTCTACCCATGTTGCATTCTCAACACCAGAATTTTTCCACTTGATTAATAGGTCAATCCCCATTTTGTTCTTGCGTTTGAGTACCCTTCGGTCCAATACTTCCTCTGGGCTTTCATGTTCCTCTTCTTCTACCCACCACGATGGAAACTCTGAAGAAATGTTGGGTAGGTGATCGCCATGGCATTTCTTTAGCTTCGAAACATGGAACACGGGATGAATAATTGCGCCAACTGGCAGCTGAAGACGGTACGCCACAGTCCCCACTTTTTCAATGACCCTGTAGGGGCCGAAGTACCTGGTAGTCAACTTCTAAGGAGTATGGTTACGGAGTGAATTTTGCTTGTAGGGTTGAATCTTCAGCAACACTAAATCTCCCACATTGAACACCCTCTCTGTGCGTTTCTTATCAGCAAAAAACTTCATTCGTTCTTGGGCATGAGTCATGTTATCCTTCAGTAGCTTTAGAATCGAGTCTCTACTAAGGAGTCCCTCCTCCACTGCTGGCACATTTGCCGTCCCCCTGATATACTGAGTGACCGAAGGTGGAGACCTCCCATACACAACTTCAAAGGGTGTGACTTTTGTCGACGAGTGCCAATTAGTGTTAAACCAAAATTCAGCCCACGCTACCCAATTCATCCAATCAGTTGGCTTTTGGGAACAAAAGCACCGCAGGTAAAGCTCTAAGGCTTTATTCACAATCTCAGTCTGGCCGTCTCCCTGCGGATGATATGCGGTTGTATGCTTGAGTTTACAGCCCTGAAGCTTGAAGAACTCCCTCCAAAATTTGCAAATGAAGATGGGATCCCTATCACTGACTATACTTCTTGGCATACCATGGAGTTTATAAATGTGATCGACGAACACTTTAGCAACCGATTGAGCAGTATATGGGTGTGAAAGACCCACAAAGTGTGAGTATTTAGTTAAGCGATCAACCACGACTAAAATCACACTCTTGCCCTGACTCCTAGGCAGTCCTTCGATGAAATCCATCGATATATCTTCCCACACACGATCAGGAATGGGGAGGGGATTCAAAAGGCCTGCGGGGTGGAGATTCTCACTTTTGCTCTTCTGACAAACTAAGCATTCCTTCACCCAACGTTTGATCTCCTTACTCATCACTTTCCATTTAAAATCTCTCTTGATTCGTTGCAAGGTTTTTGTGAATCCCGAATGACCCCCCATACTTGAACTATGGAAATCAAAAAAAATCAAGTGTCTCACCTCCGCAGTAGGACTGATTAGTACCTTTCCTTTGTAATACCACACGCCTCCCATGTTTTTGAAATCCTCAGGAGCTCCGAATTGATCTTGCAGCCTCTCAGAAAAATTGGAGAAGTATGGGTCTTCCCGAACCATTCTTTTCACTCCTTCCATCCATTCTGGCACCATGAATGTGATTTCATAACACATTTATCCTTCTCCTTCTCTCCTTGACAAACCATCAGCGGCGGTATTGTCAATTCCTTTCTTATACTCAACCGTAAAGTTATAACCCAATAGTTTCCACAACCACTTCTCTTGCATTTCGGTGTTGATTCTTTGCTCTAAAATGTACTTGATGCTTCTTTGATCAGTTCTAATTATGAACACCCCCCCCAACAAGTATTGTCGCCATTGTTTAACAGCTTGCAAAATCGCAAAAACCTCTTTCTCATAAGTGGAGAGGATCAACAACTTGCCTTTCAGCCCCTTGCTCATGAAAGCTATAGGTTGTGCCTCTTGCATCAACACAGCCCCAATACCAGACTGAGACGCGTCTGTTTCTACCACAAATACCTTGGTGAAATCAGGAGATCTCAAAACAGGAGTAGTCGTCATGGCTTCTTTGAGCTTTTGGAATGCCTTCGATGCAGTTTCACTCCAGTGAAAGGAGTTTTTCTTCAATAACTGGGTTAGAGGGAATGCAATTCCACCGTAGTTTTTCACAAATCTGCGGTAATAGCCCGTTAAACCCAAAAACCCACGCAGTTCCTTCACTGTCTTGGGCTCTGGCCACTCGACGACTGCGTGGATCTTCTTGGGGTCTACGGCGATACCACTCTGGCTGATGATGTGTCCCAAGAACCCAACGGTACTTTTCCCAAATGAACATTTGTTTAGCTTCGCTACCAGGTTGTGTTTTCTCAACGCTTCAAGTGCTGACGCCACATGTTGAAGATGGCTCTCCCAGGATTGGCTGTATATGAGGATGTCATCGAAGAATACCAGTATGAATTTGCGTAGATACTCTTTAAAAATATCATTCATTAGACTCTGGAATGTGGCGGGGGCATTTGTAAGTCCAAACGGCATAACCACGAACTCAAAGTGGCCATGGTGAGTGCGGAACGCCGCCTTGGGAATGTCTCTTTCACTCACCCTTATCTGATGGTATCCGGACTTCAAATCGATCTTGGAGAAGAAGGTTGCTCCATTTAGTTCATCAAGGAGGTCATCGATGAGGGGTATTAGGAATTTGGCTTTGATTGTCTGGATGTTGAGAGCACGGTAGTCGACACACAAGCACCAACTCCCGTCAGATTTTTTCACCAAGATTACGGGAGATGCATAAGGACTGTGGCTTGGTCGAATAAAACCAGAGTTGAGCATTTCTTCAATTTTCTTCTCAATCTCTCCCTTGTGATGATGCGGATGCCTGTATGGCCTTAAACACACCGGTTTCACTCCATCAATGATAGGGATTTGATGATCGATGGATCTCTGGGGTGGAAGAGTAAGATTTTCTGTGAATACTTCAGGGAATTGATCGATGATCAACTGTAAGTCTTCAGGGTTACTTTGCAACTGCAACAACTCCATTCTGACTTCTTCAACTGCATGAATTTGGATCATATACGCCTGGCAGATGTACTGGTTCATCTTAGAGATCTCTTGAGCATCCACCATCTGTAATTGGGGGTTAAGAAGCCCTTGCAACTTCCTCTTGTTCCCTTCGACTACAAACTCCATGGTCATATGTGAGAAATCCATAGTCACTGGCCCCAACGAACGCAACCAGTGTGCACCCAAAACCATCTGTGCTGGACCAAGCGACAAAAGAAGTAGCTCCGCCTGAAGCTCCACTCCCTGGACTACGAAACTCACATTTTGGACCTTCCCTTCACTAAACATACACTGCCCATTAGCTACCGTAACCTTGTACCGTGGTTCATTGAGGATGGAGAGGTTAGCTCTCAAAGCTGTTTGGGGATCCAAATAGTTGTGGGTTGAGCCTGAATCAATAAGAATGTTCACATCTCTGCCGCCGATTCTTCCCTTAACTCGCATTGTTTGTGGATATACTTGATTCCCAACAAGAGCGTGGAAGGAAATCTCTGGATATGGAGTGTTGTGGGTCTGTGTTGTCATCTGTTCAAGCGCAGCTTCCCCCTCTTCCACTGTAATCTTCTCACCACTCATCTCTTCATGACCTTCCTCTTCTAACCCTTCAAGGAAATAGAATTTTTGAGCCTTACACAGGTGGCCAGCAGTATACTTTTCGTCACAGTTGAAGCACAACCCCCTAGCTCTCCTTTCACGCATTTCTTGGAGTGTCAACCTTTTTGGCACAAAACTACTTGCTGCAGATGAAGGGGAATTGTTGTGACTGGACTGAGTTGGAGCACCGGAAGTGGAGTGATGTGGTGTATAGGAATTGGTCGAAGTATTAGCTGGAGGGGGTGGTTTAGGCGGGAGTGAAAGTGCTCTTGGTGTAAAATGGCTGCGAAAATTTCTCCTCAAACAAGCGAGCTTTTCTTCGTACCCTCTAGCAAGGCCAATTGCTTCATTAACGCTCTTGGGGCGCTGTGATTTCACATCCCAGCGTATCTCATCCCGAAGGCCACTAATGAAAGTGCTCAAGTAATGGGTCTCTGTCCAACCTTCAACGAAGTTCGAAATACGATCAAACTCCTGGACGTAGACCTCGAGATCCCCTTTTTGCTGAAGTTTCGATAGGATTCCTTCGAAGTCTTGAAACTCCGTTGGCCCGAATCTGGTTATTAGCTCTTCTAAGAACATCGCCCAAGTCACCTCCTGGATTCTTGGCTTCAGATGTCCACGAAACCACTGTGCAGCTCTACCACGCAAGTTGAGCATCGCATACTTGAGTTTCTGATGCTCTGGTATTTCATAGAAATCCAAGAATTGCTCGACACCACAGATCCACTCCGTCGGATCTCCTTCGTGGAACATCGGAAATTCTACCTTGAACGGGGTCTTGAATACAGTTCCACCTTCTATGGGCTGAGTAATTGGTGAGGGATTAGAGTTAGAAGCAGATACCTCTCTGCGGAGGAACGGATTTGGAAGCAGAGGCGGCTGCGATGGGTTCAGGGGTGGTGGTGGAGGCGGCTGCGATGGGTTCAGGGGTGGTTGTGGAGGTGGTGGTGGCGGTGGGGGTGGTCGTGAGTGGATTTGTTGCACCATCGTCATCAGAGAGTCTAGCCTTGATTCGATTGAAGAGATCCTGGTTCCCACACTTTCAGCAATGGCTTCGATCCTCTCGTTGAGATAATTTGTTTGGAGTTGACCTTCTACCAACTGGCTTCTCATATCAGCCACCACTCCTTCAATCGAAGCACCGCCTTCATCGCCCTCCAGAACGTCTTGCTCTGATACCAGATTGTCAGCAGCTGGATTTCGCAGATTCCTGGTCCTGGGCATTACTATGGAGTAGAGAAGAACTTTGGGAATTAAGATGAAGATCAGATGAGAAAGATTGGGGAAGAATGAGGAAGAATGAGGAAGAAGATGAATAGAAAGCACTAGAAATTCTTATTAGCTGGCAGAGAACCAATACAGACCCCCTTATATAAGTTGTTAGAACTGAGTGAGATATTTCTATCCTCTCTCAGCTCTCCCGCCCAATTCTAATACAAATAGTGTGCGCTCAGCACGTAAAAGAAAAACAGAGACTCTAGACAACTGAATACATTCTCAGCTATACTCTCAGCAGCTATCAGATACATTCTACTGTAGCGTATCTGATACAACTGATACATTTCACCATCTCAGATACATCGCAGCTGATACTTAGCAGCTGGCTTATTCTTCTTCATCTACTAATCCAGGCTTCAACAGTGCTTCAACAGTGCTCCATATCACCATTAATGGTTGTATTCTCTTGAGTTCCTGACAGAACTCAAAATTTTAACCTTTGGACCATAAGACAATATTATTAACAAGAGAAGTGTTTTGAATGTACTCATTTCCAACAGTAACACTGTTGAGATTTACGGTATGGACGGAGGTAGTATAGAGGAAAACACAACTGCTAGTTCAAACTTGGAGTGGTAGGAATTTGTCCAATGAATTGGGTTAATACTTTCCAAGCAGCCCTTGGATGGTGGTATGGAAGAGTATTAACACAGGTAAAATTAAAATATGTTCGAAAATTTCAGTTGTGGCGCTAGGGAACATGAATGTCAACCGATGAAGGAGAATGAAACAATTAAACCACGGACTTTATTTAACAATGGAACGAAACCTTAACGACAATTGATCAAAAAGACAGAAACAATCAGTCCAAACATAAGATTTTATTTTATTTTTAAAATAGACACCCTAAAGTAACTCTAAAAACTTTGTTTACAATTACAACTGGAAGTTGTCATATTCCATATGAAGTGTGCACAACTTTATGGAGGCTACAATATGTATTTATAGAATTATTTTCAAATTTGAAAAAAATTATTGTATGATGATCTCAATATTATTTTTCAAATGAAAACAATTTCAAAACGTAAAATTGGGATTAAAGGAAGTTTTCTGATCCTTTGATTCTGCATGGATCAGTATCAATTTTATGCCTGATTGCTCCAGAGAAAATGGGAAATAAAACAATATAGACATTATTCTCTACTTTTTAGCCAAAAACTATTAAGTCGGAGACATTCCAAATTTTTGTTGGCTATTTGTCGCTATGTCGTTACCTCCATGTCCTCGAATGAAATTGCGAGGGGTCTATCTGGCTTGGCTTGGGTGCTCCAATTCTTCATTAAATGGAGCAAGTACACATCTAAGATTGGAAAAGCTACTCTCTCTTTTGTTAGCATACGCTGTGAGCAGGTTTTCTTCAGCTAATATATGGTATAAATTCAACTAGGTTATTTGATACTAGATTTGGCAATAAATCTTTAGCTCTCTCCCATATCCAAAAACCATTATAAACTTCTCTATTTAAAAAGTATTTTCAAATATATATATATAGGGGAGCGATCATGTCAGAACTAGTTCTCACAATAAGCTTTGTGTGAATTTTTTATATAGCCATCATATGGATGATCTGAACCGTTCACATTGTTTAGAATGACAAAATTAGTCAAAATATGCAAAATCAAGTTATTTGAAGTTCATTTATCCATCCATCGCGTCATTATAAATAATAACCATATTCAGCAATACAATTTGTAACACTTAAATATATAGACAAACAAATCTCGAATGACTTGATTTTTCATCTGGAGACTAATTTAAATGTATAGATCAAAATGAATGATTATACCCGCAATAAAATAAATTAACTACAACTATCTCACCTTTTAAGCAAAAGTTATCACACATCTTGTGTCGAAATAACAAACTTAATCCGGATCAAAATTTAATGAGTTGCACAACTTGCATATTGAGCTTTTTTTGTTAATAAAGTTGCATTTATATTAGTTAATTGTAACAAGCCAAATTGTAAGTGAAAAATACATTATTACACTGCAATTTTTTTCGCTATAACATAATCATACTCTAATTAGAATGGAATATAAAGTTGCAGCCAGCACTATTATACCTAGAATTCATGGGTACAGTTGGGGCCAGATCGCAGAGTATCTCAGGTATCAATGAGGATCTCAGGTATCATGGTCTCATAAAAGAAAAGTTCAATACTTGTAACTTCTCAAATAAGTAAACGGAAATGAAAGAATAATACAGAACATGAAGCTACTTTCAACAAGGAAATATTGTAAGCAGAAATATCTCAGCAAATGACATGAAAGAAATTTAGCAATAAACTCGAAGGTCTTTCAAAAATCTATAGAAGGAATATCCAGGAAAGCAGAATTAGAAATCCTACATGATAGTTTCAAGTTTCAACACTGATTCCCAGCATCCACCCAACCATCCAAGACTAAACGAAGTTACAAACAGAGTTTACACGATACAAATTAAGCTGAAACAGAAGAAACAGAACAGGCAGATGAATCAGCGATAAGAAGGACCAGCTCCTGCGAACGAATACAGAGACGACACAGTGCTCAAATTGCTCAATGGCTGTCTTTGAAGGTATGCAGCCTGAGGATCAGCATAGCTGGGCATGCTATTCGGAGGTTGCCTTTGAAGTTCACGAAGTTCAGCATTTGCACTGGTGCTGCCAAGACTGGTGCTGAGAAGATGGGGTCGGTAAGGCTCATCAACAACAGACCGTTCGAGATGGGATGCCAATTCCATGTGCTGCGTCCTACAGCATGCACAAGATGCATGAGATAAGTCATACATAAATGGAAATTCTGCTTTCATAAGAATCCATAAAAGTACAAAAATGTATTTTTTCCAAAACATAGCTCAACGCTATAAAATCAGTTGAGAACCCATGGAGGCACAAAGTCCATGTGCTAGCCATCTTAAGATTGAAAAGGCAATAAAAAGTATGACTGAAATCATTATAAGACTCAATTATAGCTCACAAAACTAATTAAGTAATAGGTTAAAGGCAATAAGAAAAAGAAAAACCGATGAAACTCAAAAAGAATTCGATTATCATCCAAGAAATGTCAAGTGATGTGGTATATATATATATATATATATAAAACCATCAATTAATAAATATTTTCAATGAAATATTAGCTTCCCCAAAGATTATTAAGTTACAACTCCGCCCCATATTCATCAGCATTAATTATAAAAGATCCGGAAGAAAAATTTGCAATACCAACTCTAATTAACAGTCACAAACAGGATGAACTAATCGCATTTAAGAAGATCTAAGGAGCCAACTTAAAAGATCTGAAAATTTTGCAATACCAATTCTAATTAACAGTCACAAACTGGATGAACTAATTGCATTTAAGAAGACCTAAGGAGCCAACTTAAAAGATCTGAGGAAACTATCAGGGATGAGAAAAGTATTACCGAGCGCAGGCTCCACATCATAGAACGATAAATATGAGAAAAATATTAACGGAATCTCAATGATTCCATCATATAAGGACGAATGCCATTGTACTACATCGGTAGTCCACAAAATTACTGAGCGTGGGATCCACATCAGCCTGCATGCTTGTTCCTTGTAGTACCAAGGTATTACAAGAAAGGTAGAAGTGTCATTCTAGGGAAATATAGTGTATCTATTGGGCAATCGGAAAGAGAGACTGACTGAAATAAATTCAGAAACTAATAGCAATCCAATGATTTGGAAGTTAGAAACTAGTTGGCATTGCCTATGAATTAGAGGGTGTTTACATTTATGGCAAGGGCCTTGCCCCCAAATGGAAGCAAGGATCTTAAGCTTAAAAATATCATATATTGTCCAATATAAATCTTCCTACCCATCACCAGCAGGATTGAATTAGTTGAACACGTATCAGAAGAAAGAAAAGCAGAGTATAAACACCAATGAAACAAATTGCGTACCGGCTAGATGTGTTGTATGGATAGCTGCGCGGGGGAGCATAGTATGGATCACTTGATTGTGGCACTGAAAGAGCAGGCCGTTCATAATATGCAGCTGAACTGTAAGGGTTACTTGCAGTTAAAGGGAACGGCGGGGTATTATATCGAGTTAACAAAACCTGCCTATACAGGTCCTCGGTAGGAGGCGGCAAACGAGCAGCTGTGAGATACTTCCCAGACAAAGACGGGTCTTCAGTTGGAGGTTGCAAATGAGAAGGTGCCACATGTCGTACAGACCTATACGGGTCTTCGGGTGCAGGCACAAGAGCAGGCCGGAGATATGCGGATGGTAAATATGGGTCCTCGGGTGGAGGCAAATTAGCAGGCGAGAAATGCATAGATGGTCTATATGGGTCCTCAGGTGGAGGCAAATGCACAGGGGGGAGATATGCAGATGGCCTAAATGAGTCCTCGGGCGGAGGCAAATTAGCAGGCTGGAGATATGTAGGTGTTCTATATTCGTCAGGTGGAGGTAAATTAACAGGAGGCTGATATACATACGTCCTATTTGTCTCCTGAGGTGGTGGAGCATGCTGAGGTGCTGCATTGATGGGCTGAAACAAAGCCAACAACTTGTGGACCTGCAACCAAACGACAGCGACTCATTCCCAACAGATATAAGAGTTAAGCAGATAAAATCATAAACACCTATGTTCGCAAATTATAATAAAACAATAACTGTTAACGTAGTCCTAGACAACTCGTGCCCAAAAGGTTCAGAAAAAAAGAATACAACACATCAATGATGAAAATGAAGAAAATATAAAGTAATT
Organism: Hemerocallis citrina; assembly: GCA_017893485.1. Lineage (NCBI taxonomy): Eukaryota > Viridiplantae > Streptophyta > Magnoliopsida > Asparagales > Asphodelaceae > Hemerocallis > Hemerocallis citrina. The sequence continues at coordinate 289,443,744 of CM030362.1, forward strand.
AAACTCAAACAACGACTGGAAACAACTTCTACATATTTTTAACAAGAACAAAATAAAAAGTAAACAAAGCGAGGGGAATATAATTACCCTAGCAAGTATACAATTGCACCTAAAAATCAATTATGATTTAGACCTATTTAAAAATTTACGTGCCTTCTTATATTGAATATGTGTCCTACATATTCAATATGCAGTTGCATAATCAATCTGTGTCATATCCCCGTTATTTCTTGCCATGTGGGTGAATACAGTAACCTCCTAGCACAATACCACAAATGCAATATGCAGAACAAAATTTCGAATTTCATAACATGTTGACTAAAATATAATAATTGGCCTAAGCAGAAATTCAGTTTCCACTGCCAGCTACTTAAACCAAACAAATTTTCTGACAATTCGTAACTTTTGCTCCGAACTCTCTCAAGTTCTATCGTGTATAACTTACCAATTTCATCTCACTATACTTTGATAACAATTACCTACCTTTGCTCTCATCTACAGATATGTGCATCAAGTCATCATGCATTCTCTATCTGTGTTCAGTAATGTGGTGGACAAGAAGTTGTGTAGAAAATTTCAAGCTTTTTTTTGGCAGGCAAAAGAACTTCCCCACAAAGCTAAAAGCACCTCTTGAAGTGTGGTGTAAAAACTTAAAACCCCTAAGTTTGGAAAATGCTTTGAGTAACTTTTACTCAATTCTAGGTAACACATACTTTGCACATGAAAGTGCTTTTGAGTACAAAAACATACAGAAAATCCAGATAAGCTTCACTTAGAGCATCTGTAGTCGTTCCTCAAATTTCCAAAATTTGGAAAATTTGAGCAAAACTCGCTGCAGTCGTTCCCTATATTCACAAAAATTGGGTTTTGAGGCACAGTAGACTTCTATATCTGTGAAAAGATATAGGAAATTCCCAAATATATGAATCGAAAGATGATCTTGCGTCCGAACTGAACTGGACTGAACTTTCACAATTATTTCTATCGGACGCAAGATGATGTTGCGTCTCTTTTTATTTTTTTTTAATTTAATGTGTCGGATGCAAGATGATATTGCTTCTGAGATTTTTTTTTGAATAGCATCGGACGCAAGATGATTACGCTTCTGAGAGAGAGAAATAAAAAAAATGACATTGGATGCAAAATGATTACGCTTCTGAGAGAAAAATAAAAATAAATGGCATGATGATTAAGCTTCTGAGAGAAGAAATCAAAAAAAGAAATGGCTCGGACGCAAGATAAATTTGCGTCCAACCAAATATTTTTTTCTAAAAAAAATTTGGGGACGGACGTAAGATCATCTTGCATCCGATGCCTTTTGTTTTTTGTCTTTTTAAATTGTTCTCCGACGCAAATATCATCTACTGTCCGATTAAATTTTGAGTCGAAACGACTACAACACAAAGTCAAATTTCTTATTTCTAAAAGCCAAATGTAAAAATATTGACTCTCAACAGCAACTACAGATGCATGCTCTTACACAGCATATTCTATAATTCCAATGATCTATATAATAAAACACAAAGAAAGCTATCAAGTGGCTCACCTTCAATCCCCTAAAATCAAAGACCCAGAGCTAACCTCATAAAACACATTCCCCCCCCCCCCCCCTCCAAAAAAAATTTCAAACCCCAAAGTCAATTTTTTCCCCCAAAACTAAAAAACTCATTACTTTATTACTATCTCTCCTCTCTTCACTTTTTCATATTTCTCTCTTTCTCTCTCTCCCATTCTTTCTTTATTTACTTAGAAATTTAGATTTTAAGATTTCAGGTTTGTAAATTTTTAGAATTTTTATGTTTTTTTTATTGCACATGTTATATTGAAAATAGCAAATCTATCTTCAACAGTTAAATTTCATCATTTTCCACACTTAAAGTTCTAAGAAGTTTGATTTTACACCCCCATTTATAATTATTTTTCAACATATACTAATGGAAACATGGACTTTTATTTACAACTAATTATTTTCATACTATTCAAACTTGAGCTACACAATTGTTGTTTTACTGTTTATAGGACTTTTCGTGTTTTGCATCGTTCCGAAGACATGCCGTAGGCACGTGCCCACGGGTAAATCTAGTACATAAATAATTTGCAAATTAAAATATTTTCTTCCTTTATAACCGTTATTCTAAGTTTTCAGTCTTAATACGAACATTTCCCGAATATTTATTCCTTCCATCATTCTTGCAAACACGTAAATGCTACTTCTCTTCCATGCTCCTCAACCTCTTTTCCAACGATTATACAATATAGAACTAAAATTTATCTTATTAGTTTTCTTTTAGTTCACCATGAAAATATACAGTTTCACACTCAACCCTATTTTGAAAACCTTTCACATTTTTGAAGTTCATGCATGAAATGAACAAAGCAATAGTCAAAATTTTCTAAGTAAGTGTCAAAACATAGTTCAAATTATTAAAACAACTTTCATAAAAGTAGCATTATGTACAGGAAAATTCTTAAATGAACAAATTAAGCAATCTAATTACCTGTTTAGAATTCAAATCCGGTTGAAATTTGGTCTGTGAGTCATAGTTGTCAAGTATAGCTTGTTTGAAAACGTTCTCCGGCAGTGGGAGGCAGTCTCTATCAATTTTGAATTTTACCTGTACAATACAAAATTACATGCAGACAAAATAACTGCAATATGAGGAATAATAACTTATTTTTCCTTGAAAAATAATAACATATTTAAGGCAAGCTTCTACTGTCTTAGGCTACTTATAAATAACAAGAAAATCTGACTCTCAACATTGATATGACTACATAAATACTTCATTTACTTTATATGTTTTCCACAGGAATTTTGCTTAGCACGTCTCATGTCTTGGTGTGTTTTAACCTACAATATGGAAATAATTGAATATTGAGAAGAATAAGAACTCTTTCTTATAAAGAAAACTACAGAAACCACTGTAGAGCATCCACAATGGTTTGCTAAATTTTCCATTTTGCCATATTTTGGCAAAAATCCATCCACATAGGTTTCTCACTTTACCATTGTTTGAGAAAGTTGTGACAGGAACTTCTCATATTTGAGAAACAATTTGTTCATTCTCCCTAATTTTTTAACAGAATCGGATGAAACAAATTGTTTCGTCCCAAATATTTTTTTAATTTTTTTATTAAAAAAAGACGAAATGCATCCGATCTCAAAAATTCGAGAAATGGGACAACATGTCCCGTTTGAGAGTGGAGATGCCATTTTCAAACATTTTACCCATTAATTAAGGCACTAATTACTTTATGAAGGATTTAATAAAGGTTTAGTATTATTTTAATCACTAATTAATCAACTAATGACTTGTTAATAACTAACACTTTTAATTTTACTAAAAATAATACCTCTCGGACGGCTCCGATAAAAAAAAAATCTTTCTCAAAATTTGGCAAATGAATCAGTGCAGCGATTTCTCATTTTGCCATTTTGCCAAAAAAAATAGCAAACACCATTGTGGATTCTCTTAGCAGACTCTTTAGCAAACACAAAGACCAGAGATATTGCAAGCTCTTTAGCAAACACAAAGACCAGATACACTGCATGCTTTTTTGAAAATTTTGAGAAGAAAGGATCGTGCCGACATCATTGCAACTTGGTTTTCACCAAGTTTCATGAAGGCCTACCGAAACCTGTCCATTTTTTGTTGGTTTTTAATGAAGTTACAAGTTTTGACCTTACTTATCATTAACAAAATACTCTTTCATAGGACGGTAACAAACTGAAAGGACGGTAACACTGCAAGAGTAACAAACTAAAAGGATGCTAACAGATATTGGCCTTGGCTGAGACCAAGACAACACCAACTTTGTCCCGGTTTTGGGCTATCCAAAGGATATTCAAATAAAAAAAAATAGTGTAATTACGATACTCAAGTTGAAAAATAAATTGTCAACCATATAAACTAATTTTTGCCACTATCACTGCTGAAGTAGGTACACACGAAACATGTATTAGGAAGATGGTCGAGTGATAGCAATAGAAAAATATCATGATTATTATTTTTGTATATTTTATTATGGTATGTTCTCCACAGCTTAAGAAAAATTATATTGTTAATAGTATAGTTTTACAATTTAACATTCATGTTTTCATGCTATACTCTATCAAAAGAACATTCAAAATAAATGATTTGTGCATGATAGTGACAATAAACACAATAAATATTAAGATATATAATTATGATCTGACAAAATCATACATTAATTTTTTTGTTTACAATTTAGCTATTTTAACTATTTTCATAAAAAATTATTTATTTTTAAACACTTTTGAGTAGCCCAAACAAAAAAAATTCCGATAAGCGGCACTGATGCAACCAATATTTCCGAAAGTCCCAAAATTGATACCAAAATTAGAATGCCGGGAATTCGATGCTCAGTTCTCAAACCATATTACAAAAATGAGATAATAATTAAGAACTGAGATTCACCCTCCTCGCACAACCTTGATAGTGTATATCCCATTTCCCCCCACCAAATGAATTATTTCTATCACTAACAGATTCTTGGTTGTTAAGAGTAGTGTTGACAAGGTCATAAAATTATAATTACGAGAACTTAATACTTTACTGCTAGATTTTTAGCATTTCACATATATCAAATATTCACACAAGTATAAAAATGTCTCCTCCAATGCAAACAGCATCACACGAGGGATTAGTCAATACATAACATGTATCCAGAGAAAACCAAAGGATATAATGTCCAGATGTCAGCTTAATTCACCATCAAAAAAGATACACGACAACTGCAGTATATTGTCCCCAAAAATGATATGTGATCAACAACCAATAAAACAAAGTCATCGCAAGATTATATAACTAAACCAACCAATCAATAAGGCATAAATTTTAATGCATGCATCTCAAAAGTCACCAACTAAAGCACCAATTTAATATAAAACATACCAAATTCTTTAACTGCATTTCTAAGATTATCGCCAATTATTCCCAATTGCTACTACTACTACTACTACTACATAAATACAATCCATATTCAAATAACAATTTTTAGAAAGAGTTCTCACCTGTGCGGGAAAAGACCCTCCAAAAGCCCCAGGAACCAAATTCAGCCCACCACCCGAAACCGCCCTATATATCCCATACATCAACTTCAAATCAAAATCATACAAGAACAGCCTAGTCCCCGGCTTAATCCTGTCCAAGATCTCCGCTTTCCCCTTCGGCATCCCAAACACCCTGTGCTTGTAACACTCCGGCTTCGTCCTCGAGTTACACATAAATATAAACCCAGAGCTCTTCTCCACCTTCTCCAGCCTCCTCTCCTCCTTCTTCCCATTCCCATCACTATTACCACTCTTCCTCTCCTCCTTCTTCCCATTCCCATCGCTATTACCACTCTTCCTCTCCTTCTTCTTCCCATTCCCATCACTATTACCACTCTTCCTCCCCTCCTCCCTCCTATCAATAACATCGTTCCCAGTCACCGCCACCATCAAAGCTTCGTTCTTTCTTTCGCCCCTCTCCTGCTTCATCTTCTTCTTCCTCGTCTTCTTGATCACCTTCTTCGGCAGCAGCTTCGACGAACTCGGCTCAGAACTCGCTACCACCGCCGGCGCAGCCGGATTCGCCGGCGCAACCGGATTCGACGTTTCCGCGGCCGCCGCCGCCGCCGGAGCTTCCTTGTTCTTCTTGTTCCTGTTCCTTCTCGCCATCGCTGACAGAATTGAACGGAGATTCGATCGATTAGAAGGGAAGAAGAAACCCTAGCGAGAATATTAAAGCAGGGATTGGATTTTACCTGAACGAGATCTTGGAATTGGTGACGGAAAAAAAATGGAAATCGGGAGTGGAAATGGGGGAGAAAGAGGGGTTTAAATAGGAGAGGAAGGGAAGATGGACGGTGAAGATGAGCGGGTGAGGGATGAGAGGCCGTTGGATAGGTGACACGTGTAGGTAGACGGACTGGTCGGAGGGGGGTTTTGCCCTAGCTTTTTACGGATTAGGAAAGTAACGACTATTGCAAATTTGCAATTTTAGACTGACCCATTTTTTGAAACTAATTCTCAAGATGACAGACTTTTCAAACTATTTTTGATAATAGTCCGTTCATTCGAGGCCGCAGTTTACCCAAGTACATATCATATACTTTTAGATAATAGGTTCTGAGATTTGGAGGAATAAAATTAATTATGAGCGTTTCTTTAAGAGCTATAGTCGTTGGAACTCAAATTTTGAATATTTAGCATTTAAAAATATGATATTTTGGTACGAGCTGTTGTTTTAACCCAAAATCTAGACAGATAGTAGATGAAGAGTCTCATCCTACAATTTTTTTAAAAAAATAAAAAAAAATCCTCGTATGACGAATAATTTCCCGTCCGATCTTGTGCATAATCACAGTGTTCGGTCGGTCATAATTGTTTGTACATCAATTTAGTTTCGTGCACCGCTTCCACGGCAGGCACACTGTTGGGGTTTGTGGATCCAACACACGATAATGGGGTTGGAGAAGTCAAATGAGAAAGAGAGTCGAAGTGGGAGCAAGAGGTCAGAAGTGGTTTGAAGCTACAGGTAGAGTTGTGGTCGACCGCACCCCCCGACCGCACTCCAGGCAAGTGTACGTTCGACCGCATAGTCAACCGTCCCGCTCTCTGATTCAATTATGTAACTTGAAGAGGCGATCGGTCGACCGTCCTACTCAGTGTTGGACTTCGTGTAGTCGAAGGATAGAACCGGTCGACCATCATGATGTTTCGGTCGACCGTCCCGATGCTGATTGATGAGCGGTTGAGATTAAAGTTGTGGAATCCTATACATATTGTATTGTGTACAATTTTCGGGTTAAGTGAAAAGAAAATAGAGATCTACCAGCCGTCATTAAGAGAGAGGGAGCTAGAGATAAACCCTACACTTTAGTGGTGAGTTCTTGAGAGATTTGTAAACCTAATCTTCATATTTCTAGTGGAAATCGCAGGAGTGCCTCTGCACGGGAAAGTAACCATTGTTTTGGGTGAACCTCGAAAAAATCTTGTGTGTTCTTGTGTATTGCTTTTGGTTGTTCTTTGTTCTCTTGTTTTGACTCTATAGTTCTTGCATCTCGTCATTGTTGAGTTTTATTCTGCAGTTAGAATTCAACAAAATGGTATCAAAGCTACAGGCTGGTAGTATTGATTGAGATGGGGGACAAGAGTAGAGTCAAGGAGTTCGATGGAACGGATTTCACAATGTGGAATATCCAAATGATTACGCATCTCAGACAGAAGGATCTAGATGATCTGTTGTTTGGTGTGAAGCCAGAAGAGGCGGAGGTCGATCCGGTTGCATTGGCGGCCTGGAATAGATTGGATCAGAAAGCGCTTGGGCAAATTCAGTTGTCGCTGAGCAGGAAGCCGTTATTTCACATTGAGAAGGCAAGAACCGCAAAGGAGGCAATGGAGATATTGGCAGAAATGTTTGTGAAACCGAATACAGCGAATCAGACCTTACACCTTACGAAGCTGGTTAACTTGAAGTTGTCTGAAAGGGGTTCAGTTGCTGAGCACATCAACAATTTTTGTATGGTTTACAATCAGATGGAATCGTCGGGTTTAAAGTTTGAGAAAATGGCACAATCGTTGTTGTTGCTATCCAGTCTTCCCGATAGTTACGGAACAGTAGAGCAGACTATTACTAGCATCATGACTGATACGACAACCCTAAAGGATGTTATAAGCAGCATTATGAATGAGAATGCAAGCAGGAAAAGACATAGAGAGACTTCGGTATCATATCCTAGCAATGCCGCAATGTCAGTTGATAACCATAGTAGAAATAACAACAGAGGGAAGTCACAGAGCAGGAATCACAGGTCCAAGTCAAGAACAGGACATCGCAAAGGTGAGTTTTTGGTTCTGCAAGAAGCCAGGACACAGGAGAGACCAATGCGAGGAGTATAAGAAAGCACAAGCAGGATCACAGGTAGCCAATGTGGTAAGTATTGAACCCCGTCTAGATGAATTGTGTTTATCTGATGGATTTAATATTTTGCAAGATGATTGGTCATGTATAGACTCAAGTGCATCTTATCATTGTACCCCCATGAGGGATGTTTTTAAGGATTACAGGACAGGTAATTTTGGTGCAGTTTCAGTTATTAATGGACAGATATGTCCAGTTGTAGGTAGAGGCATGTGAGAGTGAAGGCTCGTAATGGTGGGCAATTGGTCTTCCATGATACAAGACATATTCCAAGCTTGAAGAAAAACTTGATCCCAACTAGCAAACTAGACAAAGAAGAATTTACAACAACTTTTGGGCATGGAGAATGGAAGGTGACTACAGGTGTCAGGTTGGTGGCAAAAGGAAGGCGTGGTGACACGTTGTACTTACTCAGGAGAGGTGATTCAGGTAATATCATTGCTACAGCATCAGCAGGTAGTTCCTCTTCAATTCTATGGCATGTCAGGTTGGGGCACCTTGGTGAAAAAGGTCTCAAGCAGCTTTCTTCTAGGAATCTTTTGCCGGGACTGAAGAAGGTTGAGATGGATTTTTGTGAGAATTGTGTGATGAGCAAACAAAAGACAGTTAGCTTTCAGTTGGGCGGGCGTGAGAAGAAGTTTGGGAAGCTAGAGTTGGTACATACAGATGTGTGGGGTCCAGCTCAGGAATTCTCTTATGGTGGTAAGAGATACTTCATCACATTCATCGATGATGCTACAAAAAATGTTTAGGTTTATGCAATTCGCGAGAAATCAGAAGTTTTTGAGACATTCAGAGCTTGGAAGGCCAGGATTGAGAATGAGACGGGTTGCAAGGTGAAAGCAATAAAGTCAGACAACGGATGTGAGTACACAAGTAAAGAGTTTGTTAACTATTTGGCAAAGGAAGGCAACAGAGAAATCAAGACAGTTCCTAAGACTCCACAGGAGAATGGTGTAGCAGAAAGAATGAACCGCACGATACTCGAGAGGGTGAGATGCATGCGACTTCATGCGGGTCTTCCGGTCCATCTTTTGGCCGCTACAGTTGATACAGCGGTATACTTGATTAACCGTTGCCCGTCTGGTGTCCTTGATGAGGTCATTCCAGAAGAACTATGGTTAGGTAAAACTGTTAATTATTCGCATTTGAAAGTTTATGGTTGTAAGTCATATGCACTAATTGACAGGGAAGAAAGAAAGAAGTTGGACTCTAAGTCCAGAAGGTGTGTGTTCATTGGCTACGGTGGCAATGAGTATGGTTACAGGCTTTGGGATTTTGTGGATCACAAAATCATTCGCAGCAGGAATGTAGTGTTCAATGAAGATGTCCCATACAAGGACAGGCACACAGGTCAAGACAGTACAACCAGTTCAGAATCAGATTGGGACTCAGACTCAAGACTCATATTCTGATTCTGAAGGCTGCCCTAGTGGTGGGGGGGCCTACAATGCAGCAGCAGGTACAGGAACCACAGGCAGCACAGGAGGCTCATGGTGAGCCTATTGAGAATGAGCAGGTTATCCAAGACGAATAGGTACAGCCAAAACAGTTCGGGGAACCTGAACCGGTCGGTGAACCAGTACCCGCATTAAGGAGATCGATACGAGAGAGGAAGCCAACCAAGATATTTGATCCATCGGCTAGTGTTGTTTACGAGTATGTTCTGTACACGAATTCAGGAGAGCCAGAGACTCATGAGGAGGCTTTGAGGGATGAGGCTCGAATTCAGTGGGAGTTAGCCATGAAAGACGAGATAAACTCCTTGGAACATAACCAAACTTGGGAGTTAACCAAATTCCCTGCAGGGAAGCGCGCTCTTATGAACAAATAGGTTTTCAGAGTCAAAGATGAGACGGATGGCAATAAGAGGTACAAGGTGAGGCTTGTTGTGAAAGGATTCTCTCAAAGAGAATATGTTGATTATAGTGAGATCTTTGCACCGGTTGTGAAAATAGCTTCAATTAGGATTCTGCTCAGTATTGTGGCAGTTGAAGACTTGCACTTAGAGCAGTTGAATGTGGAGACAGCATTTCTCCATGGTGATGTCGAAGAAGAGCTGTACATGAGACAACCAACAGGTTTTGAAGCTAAAGGAAAGGAAGACATGGTGTGTCGATTAAAAAAAGTCTTTATGGGCTCAAACAAGCACCGCGACAATGGTACTTGAAATTTGATTGCTTCATGAGAGGAAAAGGTTTCGATAGATGCGAAACGGATCATTGTGTGTATATTCGTAGATATGAGGATAATGATATAGTTACCTTGGCGTTGTATATAGATGACATGTTGTTAGCATGTTCATGTATGGAGAACATCAAGGAAGTGAAAAAGGCGCTAGCTTCGGAGTTTTCAATGAAGGACTTGGGTGAAGCAAAGCAATTCCTCGGCATGAAGATTAGTAGAGACAGAAGTAGCAAGAAGCTTTAGTTATCACAAACGGACTACGTGAAGAAGGTGTTGAAGAGATTCAACATGGATGGCGCGAGGCCAGTCACTTGTCCCTTGGCTGCTCACTTCAAGTTATCAATGGACTTGTGTCCTAAGACAGAGGCAGAGATGGAGAAAATGGCTGCTATTCCTTATGCCTCAGCTGTTGGGAGTTTGATGTATGCGATGGTGTCTACAAGACCAGACATCGCACAAGCAGTGGAAGTTGTCAGCCGTTACATGAAGAATCCAGGTAAACAACATTGGAATGCAGTAAGGTGAATTCTTAGATATCTAGCAGGTACTTCAGATCACTCTCTTTATTTTGGAGGAGATTCTTTGCATATACATGGTTATGTGGATGCGGATTTTTTGGGCGATCGTGATGGTTGCAGAAGTACTACAGAGTATGTATTTACAGTTGGAAGAACAGCTGTTAGTTGGGCTTCGTAGTTACAAAAGGTTGTAGCACAGTCAACCACGGAGTCAGAGTATATGGCACTTACAAAAGTGACGAAAGATATGTTGTGGATTTCGGAGCTTATGAAACAGTTGGGCAGGAAGCAACCCATAAGTGAACTATGGTGTGACAATCAAAGTGCAGTTTTCTTGGCCAAAAACTCGGCATATCACTCTAGGACTCGGCATATCACTCTAGGACTCGGCACATTCAAATGGGGTATCATTTTATCAGAATGGCGGTTGAGAAGAAATGGTTAAGCTAACTGAAATTCTTGGCACTAAGAATCCGGCGGGCATGCTCACTAAGATGGTGGATAGCAGGAAACATCAGTTTTGCAATACCGCTATCGCATTGTCTAATGGTTAACTGTTGAGGAGACTCGCAGAGGCACAGGCCTAGACTAGGCCAATGGAAGAATAAAGAATAGGTTAGAAACTTCGTGTATATGTCACCAAGTGGGAAATTGTTGGGGTTTGTGGATCCAATACACGATAATGGGGTTGGAGAAGTCAAATGAGAAGGAGAGTCGAAGTGGGAGCAAGAGGTCAGAAGTGGTTTGAAGCTACAGGTAGAGTTGCGGTCGACCGCACCTCCCCCCCCCCCCCCCCCCCCCGACCGCGCTCCAGGCAACCTCCCCCCCCCCCCCCGACCGCGCTCCAGGCAAGTGTACGGTCGCCGCGCAGTCGACCGTCCCGCTCTCTGATTCAATTCTGTAACTTGAAGAGGCGACCGGTCGACCACGCAGTCGACCGTCCTACTCTCTATTGGACTTCGTGCAGGCGAAGGAGAGAACCGGTCGACCGTCATGATGTTGCGGTCAACCGTCCCGACGCTGATTGATGAGCGACGGAGATTAAAGTTGTGGAATCCTATATATATTGTATTGTGTACAATTTTAGGATTAAGTGAAAAGAAAATAAAGATCTACCAGTCGTCATTAAGAGATAAGGAGATACAGAGAAACCCTACACCTTGGTGGTGAGTTCTTGAGAGATTTGTAAACCTAATCTTCATATTTCTAGTGGAAATCGCAGGAGTGCCTCTGCGCGGGGAAGTAACCATTGTTTTGGGTGAACCTCGAAAAAATATTGTGTTCTTGTGTGTTGCTTTTGGTTGTTCTTTGTTCACTTGTTTTGATTCTATAGTTATTGATGTCGTCGTCGTTGTTGAGTTTATTCCGCAGTTAGAATTCAACACGCACACCCACCTGAAGCGGGTAAGGTGGAATTTTGTCATTTGTCGAACTCAGCCTTCTCCTCTCCTCCCACAAACTCGCAAACAACACTGACACTCACCCCAACTAACACCACAACCAAAGAAAGCCGTGAGAAGGATATATGTAACCCTTATTTCCGATTTTTTTCGAATTTCTTTTGTAATTCTTTTCTCTCCTGAATTCCTGTAATATGATTTATCTAATAATAATTCTGTTGTTTTCTTCAACACAATTGTATTCTTTTAGTCAATCAATTTCTTTTAGTTAAACCCAGCAATTCCCGTACATCCTATTTAATTTTAGTATGTTGACTATTTCAATTAATTATAATACCCCCAAAATAATTAATAATTATTTTGAATATAAATAGTATTGTATTATTTTTTACAACCATATTTATTAATAAATTTTGTTTTAAATAATTGTATATATTACTATTTTTTCCATTTATAATTGTTATTTTAATAATTGCATATATTATTAAATTGTATTTACCATTTATCATTTTATAAATATACACACATGCACTACTATACTATATAGTCTACAATTTTTGACCTAGTTGAAGCCTACAATTGTTGACTTAGAAAAGATGTTATGTGTAATTAATTAAAACCTAGTGGGTTATGTGTAAAATGCAGGGACAGCTAAGCATTTCTACACTCATCTACACTCACCCACGCTATTCCAACCCTAACCCTAACTTCTATTGCCGGTCAAACCCCTCACACTCTCCTTATAAATAAGGGTGTATGGAGAAAGCCCTAACTCATCTTTTTCTTATTTCCTAGTTCATTTTTTTTAAAGTCCAAATTTCATGTTAATTTCCAAGTTCAATTCTATATTACTCTCCATTCCAAAATTTCCTTAGAATTTTCTAAGAAGCTATTTAAGCAAAAAAAAGAAGCAAGCAAGCTAGGAGGAGGAGAATAGCATACTACGAGCTTGATTTCATCTTGTCTACACTTTGAGGTGGGTATTCTCCAACTCTCTTGATTGTTAAATTGTATGTAGTGTATACTTTTTTCTTAATATAGATGACATGAAATTGTATGGTTCATGTGGTGTATGTTTATTTTATGAATAGCATGAAAAGTTTGTATTATTTTTTTGGAATTTCACTTCAACTCCGAAAATCACAACTCTTTGAATATAAGGATTTTATGGTTGAAATTTTTATAGTAGCATCTTATATGTGTCTAAAGCCTCTCCACCAAATTTCATACTTATTGGATAATATTTGCTATTTTTATAAAATCCAAAATCACTGTAGGTTGAGTTGTGATTCTGTCTAATTTACTACTTATACTTCAAAAATTCATCTCTCTCTACCTATGTAGTAATTCAAGTTGAAATTTTATGTGATACATGTATGTGTCCAGAACATGCTCACCAAATTTTATAAATTTTGGACATTGTTTAGTATTTAAATTAATTTTGAACTCATGACTGGTTAGCAGTTTTTAATTGCTGAAAATTTGTATACCTTTCAGTAATTGATTATTTTGGCCTCTTAAATGAAGTATTTTGATAAAAATCCCAACTAAGAACTTATAGTAGACTCAGTAACCTTTCTTTAGAATCTAAGATATCTAAATTCCAATAAGAGGATAATTATTGTTGATTTTTAGAAGTTGCAAGAACTGCATTTTAGACTTGAACTTGCTGTTTTGAGCTTATGCAAGTTGTCATCTCTTTAGGACTTCTTAACAACCTTAGAAATGTTGTTTATTAACTCTTAATTTATGTTATGATATATAGTGAGTTGTGTAAGATTAAATTTTAAGTTTGCGCATGTAAGTGTGTGGTGGAAGGCTTGTATATGTTCAAGTATGAATACATTATATATAGTCGTATGTTGGGATGTGCGAGTTGGTTTTGTTTGGGTTCGAATAACCCTTTGAATGGATTCAAGAAGAGTTCGTTAGAGCATCTACAGTCGTTGGCTAAATTTGTATATTATCCACTTTTTAGCAAATGACCTTCTGCAGTCGTTGGATATTTATCCATATTTTGGCATAATCGACGGAGAAGGTTGCTATATTTGAGAGAAGATTTGAGAAAATGCATGTTATATATCCGTCCCAAATATAAAATTAATTTTTTATTTATTTTAAATGGAACTCGAAAGTCCGTCCGATGAAATGAAATCATTTTCCGCTCAAAAAATTGCCCCAAAAAACAAAATAGCCTTGGACGGAACTAGAAGTTCCGTCCCATGGTTTTTGTTTTATATATATATATATATATATATATATATATATATATATATATATATGGACGATTTTGCCCCTCTGTCTTCAACGGCTATTTGTGCTTTGTCAGATAAATCCAACGGCTCTTTCTCTATCTCAACAACTCCCTCAAATTGTGTTATATATAGTACCCATCCTAAACCAAATACAAGCATAACATTTGCCTCCAATCCTATCTCCAAATACATATATTTCCTCTGTCTCCTACTGAGTTTTTTGTGAAAGGAATTAAATGGCGAGCCGAGGGGCAAGGGAGAGAGCATATACAGCTCAGGAAGATGTTATTCTCTGTCAAAGTTGGATTAGTATAACACAAGATCCGTTGATCGGTAATGATCAATCTAACGCACAGTTCTGGGAAAGAAATTTCTTCAACGTTTATGGTATTATTAGGGACTCCAACCGACAGAACAATTAGCTCACTTACTAGTCGATTTCAAATAATTTCAAAAAAAGTTGTCCTCTTTATAGCGAAATTGAGCAATGCAACCACTATGGTAGCTAACAGAACAACTCAGTTTGGGAAAAAATTCCTAATTGGTTGAGGGAGGCAATGGACCGAGCTTCGGCGGTAAAATGCCAAACGTAATCTCTTAGGCGTTCACCCTTTCTTTGGCTGAGGGCTAGCAAAGATGCACTTGTTTTCTCGGCTCGACGACTGCTAACAAAGTGGGAGAGTAAGAGCTCCTCAAACTGTTCGAATGAGAAGATGGAGGCTGGGGATAGACGGGAGTACCACTCTCGCGATTTCCCTTCAATGTTGCTGGGAAAGCCTTGCAGAAGAGCGAGTCCAAGGCTTGATGAATCATCATGAGAGTTTTAAAATTCTCGATATGAACGGCCGGGTCTAACTCCCTATTGTAGGATTCAAAGCGGGGCGATTTAAAGGTCTCGGAGACCAGAGATTCCATAATGGCCCTAGAGAAGGGGGGTCTGCTTAGGCGGAACCTATTGGTCCGTTCTTCGGGATTGATCTTGTTGAGGCGACTCTCTATCTCGTGGAGACGGCGGTGGACCGAGTCATCCCTCCATTCGAATCTAGTCGACCATCAGGACTCTCCTTCATGAATGGCGGTATGGCAAGGGCTGGGTATATGCTGGTCATGACTCGGGGCACGGGGATGGCCAGGCGCACGCTAATCCTGACTCGTGGCAATATTAAGAGCTCGAGGGATAACTTCTTTGAAGTTATGGAACTCGGCCCGAGTGACTGGTGCCCCTCAAGCTTGGCGGTTTCCTGGTTCGGCTCGGCTTATTGGAGTATGACTTCTCCGTCGACGAAGTGGAACGGACTCTCTTTGCCTCTTCGGGGGAGGGGATCTTCTGGTCCTCGGCCTGCGGGGGTATGGGCTCTCGGGCCCCTGGGCGTTCGGGTTGAGGGACTTCCGTAAGGGCTCGCCTTTCATTCAAGCGAGTTCGGAGGTCAACCCCCTGCTAACGGTTAACAATTATTTGACGAAGATCCTGCCCAGGAGGGCTTTGAGAAGTCATAGAGTCGGTTGAAGGATTGTGGACCGAGACATGGTTATGAAGACGGTGTTGGTTTGGACGACTTCGACGAGAGCCCCCGGGGCAGCCCCCCGAGACCGTGGAGGGGCCTACTGAGGAGGAAGCTGTTGGGAAAGGGGCTGTGTAGACTGGGGTTGCTGAACTTGTTGGTCGGGTTGAAGAAGGACATCATGGGGTTGTGGAGGAGGATGAAAAGGAGTGGCTCTGCGGCTGGATGCCGCTGCCTTCCAGATTCCTTTAGGAGGCATGACTCAGAAATTGCCTTTACCAGTGATATGTGACTGAAATGCTTTTTCGTCCATCTGTTGCTGCTGATTTTGGTGTAGAACCAAACAGATAAATTTATGGATTCTTTAGGAAACAAATAAGGCAAACCCGTTGCCTTTTGACCGGCATTTGACTATTTCTTACTGCTATCGTTAAACTGCAAAAAGTTCGATACACCGAGATGGATCTCGACGACGAACCCTCCGACGCTCAAGTCAGTAATCAGGAAGATTATAAAAGAACGATTTGTGGAAAAATAATGATTACCTTTTGTATGGAGGGGGGAGAAGGGTATTTATAGTCGCCTTTAGAGACAGTTTAGAAATAATCACTTATCTCTATGTTCCGGTATTTTTGGATAAGAAGTAGAGTTTAAATCATTTCATGATAAGATATTTAGTTTAAACCGTCTCTTAGAGATAACCATGCATTTGAATTACTCTTCAAATGTCCTGGGCTGGTTTGTGACGGGCAGCCACCCATACCCAATAGAACAAATCCGTTTTTGGGTTATTGTGCTTTAAAGAAAGACCCAGTTCCTATTTCAGACTCGTTTGTGGTGAAAATTACCGTTTTACCCCCTGAGAGCTTTAAGATTCGCGCCCGATTTGAACGGTCCCGATTTGGTTATATTTTTAGCCATATCAACTTTCTCCTTTTCACTCTTTAAAATAATATTTTCTTATGTGTGAATTGTTAGGTTTCGAAGACAATCACAGATTAAATACAAGCAAAAAAATTACAAAATTATCGAAACCTAGCCATGGATCCATGCGAAAACCATAAATCGTGTTTAAGAATTATACCTTAAAGATGAATATGTTGTCTACACAGTATGCTGATCACAACACTGCAATATTGTGGTGCCTCTATGGTATCCACACGAACGGTATGAAAAACGATTTTCCCTCAGACCGCGGTGCTAGCTGCGGGAATGAGATGTTCCTCCTCACGATCTCACTCG
Organism: Hemerocallis citrina; assembly: GCA_017893485.1. Lineage (NCBI taxonomy): Eukaryota > Viridiplantae > Streptophyta > Magnoliopsida > Asparagales > Asphodelaceae > Hemerocallis > Hemerocallis citrina. Next base: position 289,460,776 of record CM030362.1, read on the forward strand.
CTCACATTCTGTGATGGCAATGATTTTTTACGTCACTTTTCCACATATACATACCTATATAATAAAACACAAAGAAAGCTATCAAGTGGATCTCATTCATCTGGAAGTAAAACAATGGTCCAGATCTAACCCCACAAAAGAAATTCTCCCCAAAATTAACTTCCAGATGCTCATTCATCTGGAAGTTAATTTTGATTAGAATGCTTTTTTTTATTATACAATTTCGAATTATGTCTTTTTTGAATATTTGGGCATTTTGTGCTTTTAAAGATCGTTGCAAATTCTTTAATTGACTCGCTTGATCGTATTTTTATGGACAAATCCATACTTAATCCCTATATTTCGGGTTTTAGTAGCTGCAAAATTATATCGTGATCTCCTTTGCTGCAATTTCACTTCACATATACATCAGAACAAATGTTCTCGTTTAAATTCATACATGGTTAACTACATAAAAAACAAATAAGGAGAAACTAACTCATGCAGATTGAGATGTCAACCGTATTAGAAAATGAATTGCTACTTATGTCAGACTCTAAATCAAAAAAAAAAAAATCTTATGCTCAAGTCACACATAGCAAGAAATTTCTGATCCACTACTTTTGTAAATTCACAATTCTATTTTTGAATCCTGAGCTGCTGACAAATGATCCTGCAATATACAAACCAATAAACATCAAGGTCACGCCGTAATCCTACTTCAGAGTACATCAATACATCAACGTTTACTAGCAAATAAATATTTATATAAATCATCCCTTACTGTTTACATGATTTTTCGCTCAAGTCACACATAGCAAGGAATTTCTGATCCTTTACTTTTGTAGATTCACAGTACTATTTTTGAATCCCGAACTGCTGACAAATGATCATGCAATATACAAACCAATAAACATCAAGGTCACTCCATAATTCTACTTTTGAGTACACCAATACATCAACGTCTACTAGCAAATAAACATCTATATGAATCATCCCTCACTGTTTACATGATTTTTCATATGTTGTATCGTTCCGAATACGTGTCGTAGGCACATGCACACGGGCATAACTAGTCATATATATAGGTGCAGAAAACCAACCCTAAGAGAGTAATGAGATTGTTGAGCTCACAATTTAACCCGGATCAGATTCGTGTGTGAGCCTCTGAACTTTAGTCGGCCCATTAAATCTAATTAAATGTCCAACCAATGTCGAGAGTCCAAGTTTTACTTGATCCCTAATTAAATTTATCTTATGAATTTAAATCCTAATTTTTATTCATTCTAAGTGTGTAACCCTGTAAGTTCCCATTACGTTGACAGTAATACTCAAAATATATTCGAGTATTACAAATATTAAGCGGTATCTAGCAATACATCATTGATGCTCAAGTAACGGAAATGTCAGTGGTTTGACATAACCTATCCGTGACCAATGTTATCATGTAGTCTTAAGTCCATTTGTCCAGATATCTTAATTTACCACAATGCATAGAGCGTGTCACCCTTGTATAGTTTAATCTTTGGTTTCTTAATGTCCGAGTAGACTTTCTAAAACAAATGAGATCAATATCTCATATTGACTCATTTGAGCAGGTCATGCATTTTGCAGTCTCACTCAATCAAGGGGCCCGTAGATATCGCTCCTGTTATGATAGAAGGACAAATCCAATTGAAATAACTCACAACCCTCCGCATGATTTGTAGTATATCCAATAGTTAACTTTATAATCACCTTATTATAGACAATGTTTGACGGCATTAAAACATATAACTTCTCATGTAGGAAATTGTAGTGACTTCAAGTCAAAAGACTACGTACACCATGGTTACCGTGAGAACCGCTTATGACACTCACGTAAGGATTCATGCAGCATTCTCATAGTGGATCAGTCCAGTACGTTATTACTCTAATATGTACCCATGTGAACACTTAATATCTCATCTCTAATATTATAATGGGAGAAGGCCTTAGTGTCATTTGTCATTTTGTCATTCTACCAACATTTGTAACGTACGTACATAACTAATATAAAGGAGGTTTCCGGTTCAAATTCTCCCTACGTCAGAGTATTTATTATTTTTTTTATTTTTGAAATAATTAAAACGTACATCGCACATGTAAATTACTAGTATACATAACCTGTGAGAATGGTCATCAGTCTATGCACACACTAGTCTCTTTCGTTATCCTAATTCACAATAATACTTAACAAGGAACATTTAAGAATAGTGTTCTGATTTCAGCCAAGAGGATCTTACAATCAAATCATGCACTTGATATTTCATGACATTGAACTTACTATTCTAAGTACTTCATTATGCTAATTTAATTCACAATAAATACACAATAAATAAAATGTCTAAATATGAAATAAATGTTAAGATACAATATAAACTAGTAATGTCAATACATAACTGGCCTTTAGGGCATACACCAACATGGACCTCTCCCATGCATTTCATTAATAATTTTAAATATTATGTTATTTTTGTTGATCATTTTACAAAATACATATGGTATTATCCACTTAAAAGAAAATATGTTGTCAACAACGTTTTTGTTCGCGTTAAATTACTGGTGAAAAACTATTTCGATTGAAAAATCAACACATTTTAATCTGACAATGGGGAGCGGATATCAAACACTTTCATCGTACCTAAGTTTTAATGGGATATCTCATTTAACCTCCCCTCCACACACTCCTGAACACATTGGGTATTCTGAACGTCGTCATCGTCCTATTGTGGAAACAGACTTATCACTCCTTTCACACGCTTCCATGCCTTTGTCATACTGGTCATATGCATTCCTCATTGTTGTTTATCTTATTAATCGTCTACCCACTCCCACACTCTAACTTCTATCACTGTATGCAAAGCTCTTTGGCGTACCTCCCAACTACTTCAAACTTCGGAGTTTTGGTTGTCTATGCTATTCTTGGTTGTGCTCATATTTGTCTCACAAGCTAATCCTCGTACCACCCTTTGTGTCTTTCGTAGTTATTCCTCCATCCAGAATGTATCTTTGTCTTGTCTCGTCACCTCACGTCTCTACACATCTCGTCATGTTAAATTCATCAAGTCGATTATGCCTTTCAAAACCATTCAACCTAATCTTCCTCGTCCTTCCTCTTCCTCGTCCTAAGTTTGGTTTCCTTCCGAGTCATCGTCTTCGGACACCATCACATCATCTATCACCCTCGAACTTGTCCCTCGAGAGGATTCCACTCACGACTCCACAATCATACCCACCGCAATCATTCTCCCATCCAAAAACACATCTCTCCCACTAAATCCGAGACTCAACGCCGCAGCACCACCTTCACCACAACGCAATACCCAGCAACCACCCCACAACCCACTTTCTGAATCCAACTCACCCATAATCTAATCACCACACCCCCCAGACCCGACACACATTCCTCCTCCACACCAAGATATAGTTACTCGATCCAAAAATAATATCTACAAACCAATCCAAAAACTCAATCTCACTGCCCAACTTTCCACCAGCCCTGACCTTGAACCTTCTACAGTGACCCAGGCCATGTCTGGGGAGTATGATGCTCTTGATCGGAACGGGACATAGGACATTATTCCATCTCATCGTCCCACAATGTCGTTGGTTGCAAGTGAATTTTTCGAACTAAACATTTATCTGATGGTTCTATTCGCATGTACAAAGCACGTTTAGTTGCCAAGAGATTCCACCAATGCCCGGGTATTGACTATCATGACACCTTCAATCATGTTATCAAACCAACAATAGTACGTCTTATTCTCTCTCTTGGTTGGTCACTACGACAACTTGATGTCAATAATGCATTTCTACAAGGCTCTCTATCTGAAGACGTCTTTATAGCTAATGTAACTATTGGCAGGTACAAAGCACGTTTAGTTGCCAAAAGATTCCACCAACGCCCGGGTATTGACAATCATGACACTTTCAATCATGTTGTCAAACCAACAATAGTACGTCTTTATCTTTTGGCATCACTCGTGGTTGGTCACTACAACAACTTGATGTCAATAATGCATTTCTCTAAGGCTCTCTATCTGAAGACGTCTTTATAGCGCAACCACAATAATTCATTGAAAAGACCATCATCATCATGTTTGTAAACTGCACAAAGTAATATACAGTCTCAAACAAGCCCCTCGTACATAGTACCATGAGCAACGTCAGTTTCTCATCACCTCTAACTTCACTAACTCTCATGCCGACACCTCACTATTTGCCTACAATACTTTTTACATCATGATATATCTCTCGGTCTACGTTGATGATATCATTATCACCGGAAACAACGATGCAGCAGTACACAAGTTCATTCATCTTCTCGCCAACAAATTATCTCTCAGGGATCTTGGCCCACTTTCATATTTTCTTGGATATATCCATAATCTCCTTACTCGCACTCACATGTCAGATGTCAAGTCTGTGTCTACGCCACTTGCTACTACTCCAACTCTTACCCTTCACTCTAGCTCATCCCTGTCTGATCCAACTGAATACCGAACTATTGTTGGCAGCATGAAATACTTATCACACACATGCTCGACATTGCTTACATGGTCAACAAGTTATCGCAATTCATGCACTACCCCAAGATTGATCATTGAAATGCAAGAAAGCATCTACTACGGTATCTTTATGATACTATTACTCATGGTGTTGTTATCTACCGTAACTCTCCATTGTCATTTCATGCTTTTTCGGATGCAGACTGGACTGGCCACAAGGATGATTTTACCTCCACAAGTGTTTATCTCATCTACATTGGTTGCAATCCAATCTCATGGAGTTCAAGGAAACAAAAGACAGTGGCCCGCTCTTCTACCGAGGCAGAGTATCAAGTTGTTGCTACGACAACTGCTGAAATTTGCTGAATTTGTGCTCTACTCACCGAATTTGTTGATCAACTAGTTGATGTGCTCATCAAACTTCTTTCCCGCTCTCGCTTTCAATAATTGGCGAACAAGATTGGAATCACTTCACGGTATTCCATCTAACAGAGGCATGATAAAGATGTGTACAACAACCTCTTGACATTTCCTATTCTAAACTCTTGAACTTGTATTATATATATATTCAATTTGATTCAAGAGAATGACATACCATAATTTTTATCAAACTCTTTGAAGATCACATAAGATAAAAGGTCACCTGTATTATACAATGTTGGAAAAATCGAAAACTATGTCATAAACCAGTCTGGTTTTACGGTAAACCGAATTCTTTTTAAAAATCGAGCACATCGAACTGAACCAGATGGTTCTCCATTGAACCATTCGAACGGAGTTCTAGTTGAACCTGTTGGTTTAAAAATTTTGTTCTCCTCTCTCTCTCTCTATATATATATATATAAGATGGTCGAATTCGAACCCTGGTTTTAATGAAAGCAATTTGTTTTCCACTAACAAATATTCAAGTTTGTCATTGTGTTACACTAAGGGGATGTTTGGTTGCCATGAAGTGCACTGAAGGAAAGAAATCCAAGGGAAGTGCACTGTTCACGGATTTGGTTAGCTGAATTAAGATTGGATTTAGATTCCTACTATTACAATGTAGCGCTACTGTAGCATCATCTGAAATCTGGAGGAAAAAACTCTGAGAACTCTATGGATAAACACTGTAGCGCTATTGTAACTTTTTTTTAAAATTGTTTCTCTCCCCTCTCTTTCTACACTATCCAATAAAACAATTCCATCTACTTCTCTACATTAATTTTTTACTACTTTTTAAATTTCTTTCTCTCCCCTCTCTATCATATACTACAATAAAACTACATCCAAAAAAACTAATTTTTTAGAACTTATTTTCAAAGATTTATTTTCCCTACAGTAATCTTCATGGTTTGGATATATTTTACAACCAACCAAACACCCCCTAACATAAACAATGCATATGAAATAAGTAATCAATTAAATCAAACCCACCCATGTATATCCAGTTGAACCATCGAAAAACCGGATTGACCATCTATTTGGTTCGATCACCGGTTGGTTTTCACAAGATCGATACTGTATCTCTCCATTTAAGCTTTGCTAGAAGCTGCTTAAGTGCCACAGCTTTCCAATGCCAAACGACATCCACGTTCGATACAAATTGGCCTTTCCCTTACAGTATTAAGTGCACTAAGGGAATTGACAATAACTGATGACATTAGCACCTGAATAGTTACTAATAAGTTGCATGAAACTCACTGCAACTAATTATAAAATGGGTGCAAATCTAGTTTATTGTAATTGCAATTGCAATTAGTAGTTATAATCGAAAAACTCATTGTGTAACGAAAAAGATGTTCATCATTCTTATGAGAACTTCAAAGAATTACCACTTGTTTGGTCCTTGGGCATCCATTTTATCATTCTTTATCAGTAAGACTCTCCAATGGAAACGTTTCTCGGTCGTCTTCAATCTACTACCATTTGATCAAGGGGTTGGAACATATCATCAATCTAGCCCCATTTGATCAATGAGTTGGAACAAAGATTCTTATTCTTTATCGCAGTAGAGATAGGTCTCTTCGCTATCCTCCTTGTTCAAGACTTCCAAGTAGAGCAAGTCCTTGTTAATTTCATCAAAGTAGAAATCCTACCTTATTTCTACTCGTGACAATAATACATTACTTGGAGCCTCGATAGTTAAACTCATTATCATATTTGGAAAACAAGCTTCAAATTCCGAATATCAAAGGTCACTCCATACCGGCAAGAGAAAACCCAAGAATAACAACTATATCTCCAACCTTCATCAGTTGCTTAAATATATTCAAGGACAAACAACTTGCAAACTCACTCAAAAAAGATATAAATCTAGGAACAATACGATAACTAGACAAACAACCTAGGTCATGTAGAAACAGCTATCCAAAAATCCGAGCCAACCATATGTTTACAAAAATCTCTTGCCCATTCCAAGCAACAGTTCTCATATTGTCAGCAAGTGGATGGACTCATATAGTAATTGGGCACAACAGTATTGCCGAAAATCGAGAGATTCGATGGAGGTGATTTCATGGTGTGGAAAATCTAGATGGTGGCGTATCTCGGTCAGAAATATCTAAATGGTCCGTTGTTTGATAAGAATTCAGAAGGAGCAGACAATGATGCAGAGATCTTGGCAAAGTGGAATCATTTGGACCAAAAGGTGCTTGGAGCAATTCAGTTGGCGTTGAGCAGAAAAACGTTATTTCACATCACAAATGCAAAAGACCACGAAGGAGGCTATGAAGTTTCACATGGATATGTACGAAAAACCGTCGGCATCGAATAAAATTCTTCACTTGAATAAATTGATTAACATGAAGTTGGGGAAAAGGGGTTCAGTATCAGAACATGTGACCAATTACTACAAGGTATACAACCAGTTGGAGGCATCAAGGTTGAAATTTTCAAAGATAGATGACAATCATTGTTACTTCTATCTACTCTACTCGACAATTATGCTACGTTGGAACAAACTATTTTTTTTTTTTTTGAAGAAATGTTGGAACAAACTATTACAAGGACTATAGTAGATTCAACGACTCTACATGATGTTATGTGCAGCATCATTAACAAGGATGTGAGAAGGAAGAGGAACGGAGAGTCTTTATCATCTTCTAACAATTCCGCACTTTCAGTTGAAAAACGTGGAAAATCAAAGATAAGTCAAAGAATAAAGGATCATAAAAATGAGTCAGAGAGTGGGTCTGAAGACAACGACGATTGTGATGGACCTGCGTATTGATATTGCCACAAGCAGGATCACACGATGTGTAGTTATAAGGCTTTTATATAATAAAAAAAGCAAAAAACCATCAAAGCAAGCCATTGTGATGGCCGATGATAGGTGACAAGTTATGTCTATCCGCAATGTTGGAATTGGACACGCAAAATTGGTGTCTTGATTCAGGTGCTTGTTTTTATTACACTTCGAGGAGGAAGGTGTTTGAGAACTACAAAGAATGTTCTTTCGGATATTTGATCAAGGGTAACGGTCAGTGGTGTCCTATAATTAGAACTGGAACTGTTTGTGTGAAAGCCGGTGATAGTAAAGAGATTATCTTATGGGAGACTAGCATATCTTATCTTGACAGGAAGGCTAGACAAAAGGAGTTTGTCGACTACATTTGATACTAGAGAGTAGTATATAATTGCATGTCCTGGGATTGTAACAAGTGGAAACCATAAGAGATCGTTGAATTTACCCAGAAATGATGGGTGCATTTTTCAGTAGTCGACTCTCAGCTGGAATTAAAATGTGGGCTATGTGGGATACGACCAAGATCTAAGAGTTGAGAGGCAAAAGCAAAGGTTGCACATTTAGTGGGATTTGATGGCCTAGGTGAAAAGGATCCAAGAAGATAGCAAAAGTTTGAAGTTGTGAGAGTTCTTTGTGAAATGACAGAAACTTCGAATCGCTCTTGTGATGTTGAGAGCATTAAGTATAGCCGAGTTGGTTGTAGTAAGGTTGTAAGTGGTTGATGACGACATCGGTTCAAGACGATTCGGGCGTTTCTATCAGCGCAGGCATCATCTAGGACAACTGCTTATTTAGTTTGGTATTTTTATTCAGTACCATATTTATTTTTGGCAATTATAGTCAAATGTAATATTTTTTATATTTTTTAGATTTTAAGAATATTTTGCGATTTATATCTTAATTGTTTTTTAGCCTATATATAGGCCATGAGATTAATGACAAAGATATGTCATTCTTGATTAAAAATTATTATGTTGAGTTTTGCTCTTCCCGTCTCTTTTTGTGTGATACAATTGAGATCCAATTATTAGGGTTTGTGATAAATCCTAATACAATTTTAGGGTAAGTGATTAACTCTAAATTCTACCCCAAATTAAAAATCCCCCAAATACAAATCTCAAACCCTAATTCCCCTTCCCTCTCCCCACCGTCTTCTTCCTCCTACCCCAACCCCGACCGAAACCCTAATTTCTCCACGTCGCGACCTCGACACCACAGCCCCCCTGCCCTTCCAAAAATCCCATCGCCTTTACCCCCGGCCCATCCTCTCATCCTCATCCCCCCTCTCTTACTACTCCCGCCTTCTGTCGTCTTCAACCCCCACCCCCGAAACCCAAAGCCCCTGATCGCCACCCCTCCTCGCTCACTTCGATGCCCATCCAGTCACCAGTCAACCCCAGCCCGACCACCGTCCCTGGTCCCCTCTTCCTGTCTCCCCCCGCAACGCAACCAGTGCCGTAACTCCCCCTGTGCTGCGATCCTCCCGACGGCAGCAAAGCCTACATTGGCATCAACAGCCAGCCGACGCACCACTCATCGCCAGATCCAGCGGATTGTTCTTCCAACAGTGGCTTCAGCTTCGATTGTCGTAATTGTGCTTCGAACTCTCGGTATACTCTTTTCACTTTTAAATATTTGTGTTATACTGCCTTATCATCTCTATTATATTATTTGATAATTCTGTAGTCCACAAATATTGAGATTGAGTGTTCCACTTGCGTGATTAGAGTACGAATCAATATTGAATTTTTTACTTGCTAAGAACGCTTAGGAATTTAATTATTGATTATTAAAATTGAATTATTAATTGAAATTGTTAAACGTGATTCAGTTCTTGAAAATCCATCAAATCGATTAACTGTTTAAAATTTCTATCTTTGATCCGTACTACGTGTTGGTAAAATTAATCCATTAAGAATCTTGAAAATTCTCTATTTAGGGTTAGTTTTACATCATTTTGGTATCAGAACAAAGGTTCTTAAAAACCTAATTCTTGCATCATTTAGGCAGTATTTTTGCATTCATTTAGAGTTTTATTTTATATTCTTTAGACCACTTCAGGTTTATTTAAATTTTTTTACAAAAATTAGGACACGTTTTCTCAAATTTTAGCACACACGACCCCTAGTTTCCCTTTTTAGTGAATGTGTATTCGCAGCACCATCACAGATCCTGACGAGCCTTTTTTATCCCTCCCAAATCCCCCAATTAGAAACCCTCGACCTTCCCGACCTGAAATGGACAACTCTAATATTTCCGCTACCCTATCTGTCATTCAAGCAACTCTTGCCAATATCACTCAGAGACTTGAGAAAGTGTAATTAAATCAAACTGTTGTTCTTGAGTTTCATCGTCAGATTCCTCAAGGGAATGTTCGTGACGATCGACGTCAAAAACGTGACCCTGACGAATAATACAAAAAGAACGTTAAGGCTGACATTCCTCATTTTGAAGGCCACATAGAACCCCAAGCTTATCTTGATTGGATCCGTGTCATGGACCACTACTTTATGTGGTTTGACATGACCGAAGCCCTGAAAGTTAAATTTGTCATTATGAAATTAATGGGTAAAGCTCAACAATACTGGACCAATCTTGAACATGCCCGCAGAGGCCGAGGCCTGGCACCCATAGCCACTTGGAAAGGCATAAAAGAGAAGCTCACTGAGAGATATGTACCGTTATCGCTCCACACCCGATTGCTAAATTCGTGGAACCAACTTTATCAAGGAAGTAAATCCACACAAGAATACATATAATAAAACACAAAGAAAGCTATCAAGTGGTTCACCTTCAATTGAAACAAAATCAACGGTTCAGATTCACTTTCCCAAAACATATTTTCCCTCCAAAAAAATTTCCCCTAAAACTCAAATTCAAATCCCCCACCAAAACAACTCCTTTATTTATTTTATTATCTCTCTCTTTTACTCATTCTCTCTCTATTTACTCAAAAATTTAGATTTTGAGATTTCAGATTTGTAAATTTTTAGATTTTTTATGTTTTTTTATTGCTCGTTACATTGAAAATATCAAATATCTCCTCAATAGTTAAATTTCATCATTTTCCACCCTCAAAGTTCTAAGAAGTTGGATTTTATACCCCCATTTATAATTATCTTTCATCATATATTAATGGAAACATTGACTTTTATTAACAACTAATTATTGGTATACTATTCAAACTTGAGCTATATAATTGTGGCTTTACTGTTTACAAGGCTTTTTACATGCTGTGTCGTTCCGAAGACGTGTCGTAGGCATGTGCCCACTGGCAAATCTAGTATATTGATATATTTGATGACTTTTTTATTCGGTGCAATGCTTTAGGTAAAGAGAGTGAAGAACAAACTCTCTCTAAGTTCAGGGCTGGATTACGAGCCGATCTAAAGAACGAGCTAATTCATAGAAATGTTGACTCATTAGCGATAGCTTATGCTCTTGTTCTCGATAAGAATTTCCTTAAAGCAAGTTTCCATTACAAGTCCAGCGATTCAATGGATCATTCCTCTAGAATGCATCCTCCTGACCCCTCTAGACCTGAGCACTCCTCCTCAGTACCCTAACAAGTCTTACCCAAACAAACATATTTCAAACTCCTATTCACCTAGAAATGACAATACGAGTAAAAACACCGAAAAAGACTATTCTAAGATTGATCCTCTCATTAAGTGCTATAAATGTAAGAGATATAACCATGTTGCTAGCAACTCTTTCAGCCCAAGTAGAATCAATATAGTAGAGGGTACCGCAGTCATCGCTGATGAGCCCGACAATGAGTTTACCTATGAACCTAATATAAGTGATAACTTTGATGAAAAAGAGGATAATCAGACTTTCAATTATAATCAATCTGTCCAGTCACCTTCATTGAGTATACCTGAGTTACCCATTTCTTCTCAAGTCACTTGGCAACCCATAGATTTTACCCCTGTGTTAGAACATTACAAAGTCACAGAGTCTGCATCAACATTTTCATTCTGCCTTCATGATTTGCATAGAGATATTTCCAAAAAAATTAATGAGAATAATTTTAACTATACGTCAAAAACAGATATAAGAAGAAAATTTAAAACTCTTGATGTTGGTGACGAAGTGATGGTTCAGATTCGTCCGGAACGGTTTCCAGCTGGATCCATTAAGAAGTTGAATGCACGTGCTACAGGCCCATTTAAAATTCTTCATAAAATCAATGATAATACCTATGTCGTTGACCTTCCCGAAGACTTTGGCATCAGTAAACCTTTCAATGTTGAGAATCTAGTACCCTATGAAGACCCATAATTTAACCCTAGAAATTCTCTTATAGATGAGCCTACCCTGCAGCCTAATGTTGAGATTCTCCCATTACCCCCACTACTAGATACTACTTACCCATCGACAGAAGAATTGGATAATATTTTAGATGATCAGATAATCTCTACTAGAGATAGCAGTATTCATAGGTATTTGGTAAGATGGAAAAATAAACCAGAGTCGGAGAACACTTGGATAGATCGTGGAGAGCTCCAGCGCTTGGATCCAAACCTTTTGGAACACTATGATAGGAGGACTGGTTTTGACTCGACTAGGTTGAGCCTTCTCCCACTTGGGGAGAATGATGAGAACAACGGTTGAAGATGATTCAGGCGTTTCTATCAGCGCAGGCATCATCTAGAACAGCTGCTCAGTACCATATTTGTTTTTGGCAATTATAGTCATATGTAATTTTTTTTATATTTTTTAGATTTTGAGAATATTTTGAAATTTGCATCTTGATTTGTTTTGAGCCTATATATAAGCCATGAGATTAATGAGACCGATATGTCATTCTTAATTAAAAATTATTGTGTTGAGTTTTGCACTTCCTGTCTCTTTTTGTGTAATACAATTGAGATCCAATTATTAGGGTTTGTGATAAAGCCTAATACAATTTTAGGGTTAGTGATTAACTCTAAAAATCTACCCCAAATTAAAAATCCCCCAAATACAAATTCCAAACCCTAATTCCCCTTCCCTCTCCCCACCGTCTTCTTCCTCCTACCCCAACCCCGACCGAAACCCTAATTTCTCCACGTCGCGACCTCGTCACCACAGCCCCCCTGCCCTTCCAAAAATTTCGTCGCCTTTACCCCCGGCCCATCCTCTCATCCTCATCCCCCCTCTCTCTCCCTACTCCTGCCCTCTGTCGTCTTTAACCCACACCCCCGAAACCCAAAGCCCCTGATCGCCACCCCTCCTCGCTCACTTCGACGCCCATCCAGCCACCAGCCAACCCCAGCCCGACCACCGCCCCTGGTCCCCTCTTCCTGTCTCGCCCCCGCGACGCAACCAGCGTCGTAACTCCCCCTGTGCTGCGATCCTCCCGACGCCAGCAAAGCCTACAGTGGCATCGACAGCCAACCGACGCACCACCCATCGCCAGATCCAGCGAACTGTTCTTCCAACAGTGGCTTCACCTTTGATTGTCGCAATTGTGCTTCGAACTCTCGGTATATAGGCTTTTTACTTTTAAATATGTGTAATACTATTTTATCATCTCTACTATATTATTTAATAATTATGTCGTCCACAAATATTGAGATTGAGTGTTCCACTTGCGTGAGTAGATTACGAATCAATATTAAATCTTTTACTTGCTAAAAACGCTTAGGAATTTAATTATTGATTGTTAAAATTGAATTATTAATTGAGATTGTTAAACGTGATTCAGTTCTTGAAAATTCATCAAACCAATTAACTGTTTAAAATTTATAACTTTGATCCACACTACGTGCTGGTAAAATTAATCCATTAAGAATCTTGAAAATTCTCTATTTAGTATTAGTTTTACATCAATGATGTTTTGCAATCTGCAGATATTGTGGATGTTTCGTCCACAAAAGCTTCGAGTGCAAAAGGTGCCTTACCCTTGATAGATTTTGAACAATGTGCCCTATGTGATAGATGGTGGATACGTCCTTGCGGCTATGAAAGGTGTTTGTGCCCTCCACCGAGGGGTGAAAAGATATAATTGTTATGAAGTTTTGGGTAATTGATCCAAGTGGAAGATTATTATGATTTGTAAGCCTAACACACTAGCACAAGAATTTGAAGAATGAGAAGACGCGAAGCGACAGCGAGCACAGTGGCAAGAGCAACAAACACGCACGGCAGAAAAGTGAATTTGACAACCAGACTGTGCAATCCCCTGTCATATGCATCCAACTGTGTTTGCTTTCTGTTTTAGGGAGACTCATTACAGTCGACCGCAACATGCATGCTACAAATACAAGTTGCATGTTTGGATCTCTTTTGGACCGATTTGTGCATCTTTTAGAGATTTTGAAACTATAAATATAGATGTAAATCCTAAAATATAAAAAGTACATAACTGAGAGAACTTTTGAATCGAGTGATTCCAAAGGGGTGAGAAATATTTGAAAAATATCTCATTATATTTTTGTATTTGTTAGAGCATCTATAGTGGTATTTGCTATTTTCTATTAAATAGCAGCTACAGTAATAGCAAATGGAGGACGATCGTGCAGTGGTCATTTGTTTAATTTTTTTCATATGCGTGCGTGGCAAAAATTTAAGGGATAGACAAGGAAACATTCCCCGTCCCACAAAAATATAAAAAAATAAAAAAATAAAAAAAAGTTGAAATCGTTAGACGGGATATCATATCCCGTCCTAAAAATCCGGCTACTTTATACTAAAGTTTCCCATTAATTTGTTGGCGTGGAGTTGTTTTAGCAAAGAAGAAATCATTTTGCTCCCTCCTTTTTGATATTAAAAGACCATATTACCCCTCCTTTATAATTTGGATGAACACTATAAAATGGCATACCAGAAGTTGAATTTAAGACACTCTGCTCTCGGCATTCTTTTGGCCAAAAAAATTTTATTTGCTCTCGGCTATTCTCTTTCCCTCTTCAAATTTCTTAACTCTTAATGTAATCAAGATACATAAAATTTGGAATGTCTTCTTCAATCAAGCGATTTATTGGGAATATTAAATCAAGGCGTTGGTCGGAGTCCGCATCATCACAGTCCGCACCGTCACAAAACAGAAATGAAGAAGAAACAACTGCGCCTATCAATGCCAGCGATCCATCACAGTGGGTAAAAGTTTTCAATGATGGACGGCACATTTGCAAACTAATTACGGATGAACCTATAGGTGGATTTGTTAATTTCAGAGAAAATTGGACGGGACCGATTAAAGCCTACAAGGTACTTTGCAATGTTCCTATAATAAAGCAACTCATCAACAATGCGGGTTGGTCCCTTTTTTTACTATTGATACAGAAAAGTCGTCTGTGCGTCTTGTTGAGGCTTTGGTTGAGAGATGGTGGGACACGACCCACACTTTTCACCTTCCTGGCGGTGAGTTGAGATTTACCCCATTAGACTGGGCAATGCTAACGGATTTATCTATTGGAATCGATCCGTTGCCGTCATGTAACGACGATGCATATCCTTTTGAGGTTGTCTAGTGTAGTTTCTTTTCAGAAATTACACCGGAAGATTGGAAATCTCACGGTATACGTATCTCTTTCCTAAAGAAGTATTTTGTGAAAGATTGGATAGATGCAGCTATAGCCGATCCTGTAGTGGCAATGAAAGTTGGCAGAGCTTTCTTCATGTATTTTGTGGGTGGGTTTCTTCTACCCAATGCGTCAGGTGTAGTGAGATATGGTTTCCTTACTGCATTTGAAGATTTGAATGTTGTTGGTACGTATGATTGGGGTAGTCCATCTTTGGCATTGCTATATATGTCTTTGGATGCTTGTAGCCGACTTAAATTGAAAGCATTTAACGGCCCGTGGCAAGTACTAGAAGTAATCTTAATAAATAATGTTCTTTATTTTGTTACAATATTTAAAATTGAAAATAATAATTTTCCAATTTTTAATCTGTCACATATTATTATATGTGTTTATTTCAGTACTGGGCATATGAATACACAAGCATTTGTACACCAATGTGTAAGAGAACCGTAAACTTTGCAGTCCATTTGCAAAATGCGGATATCCAACCAAAAATATCACGTTGGAATCGCAGTAATTTGGATGAAACAAGTTGTGATCTGATACGTTATAATATATCCATGGCCCGGAGTCAGCTAGAGATGAGATCATCAGCATCTATTATATGGCAACCCTATGATGGAACCAAATATGAAACCGAGTATGATGTTCAATGTGCGATGATCTTATCCCGCCACCGCTGTATCTTCCAATATGGTAGTCAGGTAATAATATATACAGTTATTCAATTAATACTTAACTTATTTTTTGTTAGCGCTAATTATAGTTTAAATGCAGGGTGTCTGGTACCTCGGTGACCGATGTTACCGGCAAGTAAATGGGGTTATTGCTATCCCATCAAATCCTCCTAAGACCATGTCTAGAATGAAAGCACATGAGTTCTGTGCGCCGATTGATGCTTCTAGACTGGTCTCTCTTGTTCGACAAAGGGTATATGATCAGTATTGGACGAAGGTTTCAATTGGTCCTATTATGCCTAATCTGCCGCATGGTGCTAACGTTGATTTCATAGGAGTAGCTGGTTGCAGCGATCCATCAACCCATTTGCTCTATCCATCACCTCCTTATTATATGCCCACACAATATATAGCACCACCGGTGCTTGAGAGACCAACCTTTTTTGGACAGCCCTTAGTTGAAGCACCCATATTCACGGGCGGTACAATAATAGAAAATCATAGTCAGTATACTTTTGAGTTTCAACTACGCGGCGATCAATCATACGTAAGAATATGAGTCAATTTGTAAAATCTGCAGCTGGTTTATGTTAATTTTGTTTATTTATATATTTCTACTTTATTTGTAGGATGAGCTATACAGACAATGCCAGGAACTATCAAGAAATAATTGTCTACTGCGAAAATTTATTATTGAAAAAATGTTGCTACGAGAATCAGTTCCGTCGATAGCAACATCAGGAAGGCAATCGATATCGAGGCATCACACTTCCACATCGCGGCAGACAGATGGTTCGGAGGATTCCACGCGAACCCCTTCATTTGTGCCAAACACCCAATATGATTAGGAATATTATCAGTTTGTGTTAAATTTGCCTTCAATTTTGTTGTATGGGTCTTTTGGAAACTGCATGTTATCTTAAAATTAATTTGGTAATTCAGGGATTAATTAATCTTAAGAATTAGAGAAAAATGGTCAATACACGCCAACCTAGACTATAGATTCCATGCCTCTTTTGAAAGTAATAACCCTTTCACGTGAAGAATCTTCCAAACTTCAAGATATATTGGTACATTTTCACGTGAAGAGTACTTAAAATTCATGTGAAGAGTTTTCCACTTTCTTCTCTATTTAACAAGCTCTAACCTCTGAACTACGGTAACCATCACTCCCTACAACTCTACTCCTTCAACATATTCTTATTATCAAAAAAATATCTCAATTCTCTTCTTCTTCAACGTCCACTGACTCTTCCGATGAATGGGATGAAGAAGACGATGTGGCAATCATGTTCAACAGGCGCATGCAGCAAAGAGCTTTAGGTAATCTCGCTTCACAACGAGATTTGCATCGCCGTTATATTCGCCGTGAGAGAGTTGAAGGCCATAACCGGTTGATGCGGGATTATTTCTGCGATAACTCTATTTATCCCGATTCTATTTTCCGTCGGCGATTTCGAATGCATCGACCTCTTTTCATGAGGATACTTGAAGCATGCGTTGGTTATGATCAATATTTTCAACAACGAGTAGATGCTGCAAACGCGGCTGGCTTGTCACCAGAAATTAACAGCTGCAATGCGTTATTTAGCGTATGGATCTTCTGCTGATGCAGTCGACGAATATGTCAAAATTGGGAAAACTACAGTACTCAACACGGTACGTAGATTTTGTTTAGCAATTGTTAATATTTTTGGTCCGCAATATACAAGAAAACCCAACGCAGATGATGTAAACAGACTCCTCGAAGAGAATAAAACTCGTGGATTCTCGAGTATGTTGGGTAGTGTAAATTGCATGCACTGGGTTTGGAAAAATTGCTCTGCAGCTTGGCATGGTCAGTATACAGGTCATGTCCGTGAACCAACAATTATACTTAAAGCAGTTGCGTCCTATGATCTCTGGTTTTGGCATTCATTTTTTGGCATGCCGGAAAGCAATAATGATTTGAACGTATTTAACCGATCAACATTATTTAATGATATTCTTAATGGTTATGCACCTCCTGCTAATTATGTTATAAACAATCATCAATATTCCATGGGTACTATTTGGCAGATGGAATCTACCCCCCATTGGCTACTATAGTCAAAACCTACACTGCACCTGAGACAAAAAAAAATTTGCTCAAATGCAAGAAGATGCACGTAAAGACGTTGAACGAGCATTCGGAATTTTACAGGCTAGGTTTGCGATCGTAAAAGGGCCAGCTCGAATGTGGGATGCAAATAGTCTCTCCTATATAATGAAGACTTGTATTATTTTACATAATATGATTGTGGAGGATGAAAGAGACGAAGGTATACTGATTATGACTACGAACAAAATTCATCAACTACATTCGTAACACCTAATACAACTTCTCCAACAGAACAGACAGCTCGTTTGGCACGGAGCGTTGTTTTACATGATCGACAGCGACATCATACACTTCGACAAGATTTAGTTGACCATATCTGGAACGAATTTAGGAAAACCGATTGATAAAATGTAATACTTTCTGAATTGTTTATTTAGATTTGTAATTTACCTTATTATGAATGGTCTCTTTTTATTTTTTCTCCAATATGATAGTAACTTGAATGTCCATTGAAATTTATTATTTCGTACTTTGCATGATGAAAAGGTTATATTTCATACTGTTTTGAATTGCATGCTGGTAAAATTGTTATGATTGATGTGTACACATGAAAGTACCTATTTAATACATTAAAATTAAAACTTAATACGTCGATAGTAAATTATGAAGCAGATTTTAATGTAAAATTAACGATACAAATTGTTTACTTCTTCAAACTCTTACAGAAATAAATAGCCTTACATTTTAATCCCTAATGGAACCTCTTTTTTCCATGATTTGACGTTGTCTACAAATAAAATAATAACGTTGCTCATCAGGATATTTTGTCAGATCCAACTCCATTATTCGATCTTCCTCGGCTTGCTCTTTCATATCCTGGTCCTTTTTTTTCAAAGCAAATTTCAATTGCGTCGCTTCTAATCTACGTCCTTGTGTCTCAATATAGCAGAAGTTAAATCTTCTCGTCTCTTCAAGCATAGCCTCGTCAGCACCATCGGCTTTATTTTTCGCTTTTCTTTTTTCTGATTTGCGCCCGGATGGCCGGGACAGTGGTGTAGAGGATTCACCTCCCGCCGCTACGTCGGAGTTGGGAGAGTCAACATTTAGCGGCGTACGTTGACTGCTACTAACATCAGGTGATTGTGTTCCAATGCCATACTCGAAGACAGTAGTCGTACGTAGAGAAAATTTGGATAAATCTTTTAATAATTGATAACATTCTTCAAATCGGAAAGCTTTTCCAGTAGATTGCATGTATTCCGTTCTTGCTTTCCGTATCTAGAAAAAAGAAAAAAACAACACTCATTAAAAACTCTAACAATGCATTCAAAAAACAATAATTATAAGATTCAAATAAATATACCTTGTCAGCCTCCGTAGTTCCGCTCGCTGCTCTGTTTGTAACACTCGCCAATTTAACAACAAATAGAGACACATCTTTGAAAATAATGTGAAATCTACTCCTAAACGATGCCGACGTTCGATCCGTCGGACTGCCTAAAATTGCTTTGAAGGTGTTGAATATACGATTCCAAAATTGGCTACCCAATTGGTCCACACCAACTGTTAGATCTTGACTAGTTGCTATCTAACTCTGTGAAAGAATAACATCTTCACTTGTTGTATAGGCTCTCACTCTTGTTCCCCTGGTTGGAGCTGCCATTGTTGCAAAAAAATATTTCTCAGGATTAGCTCTCGGTGGAGTAGGAAGACTAGTTTGCTTGTTTATGATTTTTGCTATAAATTTTTTACACCATATTGTATCAGGAATGTGTCTTATTTATACTGATTTTTTGATGGACGTTGTCAAATTAATAGCCGTTGAGATTTAAAAAAAAAGCCGTTGAAGAGAGAGGTGGAGAAAGGTTGAAGGGCAATTTAGGAAAAAAAAACAAAAAAAAAACAAAAACAAAATTAAATCTCCATCGACGGGAAAACATATCCCAGACGGAATATGTTTCCCCGTCCGAGGAGATATTTAAATTTAAAAAAAAATTAAAACGGGAGAGAAGGGGTATCATATCCCGGACGGGGTATGTTTTCCCGTCTAAGGAGATTTTTAAAAAAAAAATTAAAAGGGAAGAGACGGGGTATCATATCCCGGACGGGGTATGTTTCCCCGTCCGACCATTTTTTTTAAAAATTTACTATTATTATTCAGACGGTATATCTTTATCCGTCTCACTCGATTAAAAATCATAAAATCGGAGCGACGGGATATGATATCCCGTCCTTTATAATTTGAGAATTGGTATTTCGTTTCTCATATATGAGAAACCAGAATAGAAAGTTCGCTATAAAATGGCAAAATGAAAAACCATTGCAGCGATCCATTTCTTATAAAATGACAATTTGGTATTTATAAAAAACCATTGTGGATGCTCTTAACACAGCATATCATTTTGTTCTTATACTTGTAAGATGTTTTATTTGTGGTGGAATCTAGTAATTTGTGCATTAAGATCTGTGTGGCGTTGTTGGGCCCTACAGTATATACATCAACAAACTTTTTCCAATGGACTTGAAGCACTTGGGATACTGAAGCAAGCTTACCGACTGTCGACTGTCGCATGCGACAAATTTCTCCTCAAGGTTCCTCTGCACAGTAGTCCATTCTCATTTCACCTGAACCACCCAGACAACTACTCATATATGTGCATGGTCTCTTGTTTAGCTATAAACATAGAACCAATCAAAACCACAATCCAGAATGGTACAAATTATCTTTTGCTCATGCTCGATCTTTGCTTCTTTCTCTACCAACAAAACTTTGAAGAGAATATAACTGCTTTCATTTCCTCCAACCCAAAAGGCTTGGCCAACTTTCTTACAGGTCAACTCCCCTGATTGGCCGATTGATACTCAAATTCAGTATGGTTCTTTTCTTCATGCCATATTCAGCTATCTTCAGTAAAATATCTAACCCAGAGTACATAAATATAATCTCGGGCAATTACTATCATGCTGTAGCATGATGAAATTAGAAACACAGATATTACATAAATAACAAGCTGACAGAAATCACTCGCATCAGCATTAGTAGTATTACCGTAAACACCTACAATCTGGTACAGGGAAGTATGATTATTCTGTAGTCAATAAAAATGCTCTTGATAAGGGGAAAAAGCTACTTGACATAAGCGAAACAATAAAAGCTATTCAACGAATACAAATGTAAAGACAGATGAATATCTGACTACAGTAGAATGACTGCCCAGGAATGATAATACCGAGTTCAAATGATCCAAACCTGCAAACTCTAAATGCAAAATACGAATCTTAAGGAAAAGACTATATAAAATGCATGATGCAGAAAACAAGACGTCAAACGAACCACTTGCCGCGGACAAGAATGCAAGAAACGTATATATTTGAGGTAACAACTAGCAGAAGCACGCGCTGGACACAGTTCTAGCTATTTCTAGTCCACTAGTTATTACAATACCGAACCAAAAGCAAAAGCCGAAATTAATGCAAAGTGAACTAGTACAAATCAGACAATTAGCATATAATTATTGCTGAAGAATAATAATAGCTTGCAGAATATTAGACAGCGATACAACCCCAGCTACACACTGGCATGTTTCAGTAGAACAAGTAGTAACAGAGACTAATTTGAGGACGACGACAGGGGGAGACAAGTTTAATATGGAGGGATTAACTGCAAAAAAGAACTCAGACGTAATGCTGAGAATTGCACAGGCATCATCCTGCCTAACACAATTTAACTGTTTAAAATATGTTGTGTAAGAAAAGGATCATTGGAGCTGCAACGCAAGGAGAAGACAAGACAATGTATGAAGGTTCACCCTACAAACAGACGGGGACAGGAAGACAAGAAGGTAAAAACAAGAGACGGATGCCAGGAGCCAGACAAATCAAAATGGGGGTCCCATTTTTTTCAGCATCATCATGATTGTTGCCGAAAACTCCCCCCACTTTATTTTTGTTTTGAAAAATCAAAACAATTTGATCAAATATAATCATAAACATATAAATTCGTAATCCAAACGACATATCACATATTAATTTGATAAAGTAACAAGAAAATGCTTTGCAATATAAATCATATGTCCAAAGAATTCATGTACAAAGAATTCATGTACAGTATACACCTCCCTCAATACTGTGACTAAGGCCAACTGCAATCTATGAGCAAAGCAATGCACATAATATGCATAAGGACATTCTAAAAAATTGAGCTTGAAGTCCATTCCACACCCCCACGCATATTACTTGCTTCATCATTGCCTTTGAACTCATATGTTTTCAACTCGGAGGTAATTATAAGTGAGCACATAACATATACTATTTTTGAGAGTTGATGTGCGTGTCCTTGACATGCACGATTGCAAAGAAGCGCTCTCTTATACATCTCATTTTATCAACAAACCTTAATATGATAGTCATTTGCTCCTTTTTTGACTCATCCCGAGCTTCATCAACAATGATGCAAAACTTAGCATTCCCAACTTCTTCAAGTATTGCATTCCGGTCATTGTTGGCAAAGATACGTATAATATCTATCTGAATTGTTGATGTATACTTCTGATTTTTAAGAGCATTCTCTAACACAACTTGAGCTACGTCATCTCTAATACTATAATGGGAGTTAGGGTTTGGTAATTTGTAAACAATTAACCATCTAATCTCAACCATTCAATTTTAAAAAGTGGGGGTTCTATTAACCATTCATTTACTCAATTGTTGTTAGTTACCATAATACCCTCAAAGTTCAAATTTATTTACGACATAATTATTCACAAAAGTCACTCATATAAAATGCACTAGGGTAATTTGTAAAGAGTATGTATGAGTAAAGGGAGGTCTCAGGTTCAAGGCCAGAGTATGTCTTATTATTTACTCTATAAAAAATGATTAAAACGTGCATCGCACGTGCAGATTACTAGTGATTATAATGTGATAGAAGTGTTAACAATTCAATAAAATTTCTACGGTTGTCGAAGTCCTCACTTTTGTCATGGCCTCTAAAAAGTTAAGCTTGATAAAGCAAAAACCGTACACAATCTATGGTGGCTATGAAGCGTAAATGATTATCATTCTTCTGCTACTGCTTCCGACTTTTTATCAATCAAATTATCAATATGTCCAAAATAATGCATCAAATCCTCGCATCTCTTCACTCTTGCCATTTTATGAGGCAAATTTGGAACATTTCCTTTATGCAATAACTTACATTTATCTTTGATTCTCACTTTTTTCCAATTATCAAACCACTTCGTAGTAAATGCATCCCTCTCTGAATTGCCCGGTTGGCTTCTTTGCCAAAAAAAATAACATGGAAGACAGATTACAACATTCTTTTCCACTGAATACTCCAACCAACTTTGATGATTTTTCATACCAAGAAGCTGAAAATCGCCGACGATTCTCTTGACCCAAAGGCTTATAATGTGAAAGCTTAGATTGATACGGTCCGGCATCTAGATAAGTCCGTCAAATTTCATCCCAACCTTGTTTGGTGGAATTTCTCATATGCTTGGACGTAATCCTGGATCACATACTAAAGAAGATGCATCCATCTTTTCAGGATCAATTAAACTTAACGCTTGGCACTTGAGGGATTAATGTTACCAGCACTAGATTGTTGATCCGCATTTGCAAATGGTACTTGTTCAACATCCAACAATACTTCTTCACTAATAGGGGCACCTCTTCTTCAACAACTAGTGGTACTTCTTCGACAATTGGAGTAAGAGATGATTTACTAATACTAACAGCCTTCTTTTCCCCAAAAATAAATTGAGAGTTCTTTTTTGTTTGTTGATATTATCTACAACGTTAACAATACAATATTATTAATTCGTAATGGCAAAAAAAATTCAAACACAACATATAACCCAATTGTTCTTTTGCTATTTTTCCAATTCAATCACACAACATACCAACCTACCAAAAAAACAAAAGTAAACCTACCAAAGCCTACCAAATCCAACCAACAGTAAACCTAATGATTTTGTTACTACTTCTTTTCACACAACATACAACATTAAAACCGAAACGTACCAAAAAAAAATACCAAAAAAAAACCAAATTAAGCCCTAAATCTCTCACTCTCACTCTCTCAGCACATTCAAAATTCAAACTTCAATAGACTAAAGTTTCCACTTAAAAAATATATATCTATACCCAAAATTCATAGTTCTATAAAGTTCCCAATTACGAATTGATGACCCAATTCTACAAACAAACAAAAATTAGAAGGTTACCTTAATTAGACTAAAGTTTCCACTTAAAAAATATATCTCTATACCCAAAATTCATAGTTCAATAACGTTCCCAATTACGAATTGATAACCCAATTCTACAAACAAACAAAAATTAGAAGGTTACCTTAATTATTGGTTGAGAGAATGAGATGAAAGAGATTGAGAGACCTTAAGTTGCCTTAATAGATGGAACCCAAATACAAAAATCCAAAATTCAGTAATTAGAATCTAAGAGACTAAAATTAAAGAAAAAAAATGATCTGTATTGAGAAAGATTGGTTTTTACATGATCAGGGTTGCTAGGGAGGTCAACGAGGACGTCGGCATCACTGGTGGTGGTGCAAATCCGAGGAGAATGAGAGGATTGAGTAAGAAGATGGGGTTAAATGGTTAATAGATGGGTTGGGTAACTTGGGTTGGGTTTAATAAATGTGGTGTGAAATTAGTTGGCTGATTTTCATTTGCAGTTGGGCATGGGCATGGATGGACTGGGGTCCCAAAAAATTTAACTCTGTGTGTGTATGTGTGTGTGTGTGTTGGGGGGGGGAATAAAAAATTAGGTATATAGAATGGGGTTTTGCAAATTTTCTGGGGTCTCATTTGTCCCCCCAGATTTGCAACTGCCTCCGCCCCTGACGGAAGAGGAAGAGCAAAATTAAGAACGAATAATAAATCCCACTAAAGCAAATCTAAAGATGGGAAGAGCATATTTTGGAGAGAACGAAAAGTTTATGATGTGCAAAACTAAAATAATCAACATAAAATAATTCAATATCGATGACTGCATAATTATCCAACTGCATGCATAATTATCTAACTGCATGCTTCAATGAATCTTATTGCCAATGTTAAGGCACAACTAAGAGAAAAGTTAAATTGCCTACCAAGGCAAGACCAGATATTCCGGATATCACGACCTCTACTTGCATTGCAAAAACCTACAATAACACACTTGCTATATCCCTTAAGACAACAGTTATCGACTTACTACTCAGCCTCTCCTTCCCTTCTTTTGAGGGCCAAAGACCCTTGGATAGGGATGGCATTCAGTCCCAGCAGGCCGAGTAAGCCGCAACTGGACAAACTCAACCCTGTAGCGGGTCGGGCTGGTTCGGGCTGCACCTGGGATCGGGTAGGGCCGAGCCAGGCCCAGAGCTAGGATACCCCAGCCCCGAGCCTGAGCCCGAGCTACCCGGTTCCGAGATGGCCCAGGTCGGGCCGGGCACATTTTTTTTTTAAATTTAAATCACAATTTTTCCTGTATTTCTCTTCAACATATAAAATAGACAAAATATATAATATTGTAGGAAATTCCGATGTACAAGAATCATTCAAAAATGTATTATTTTTCTAAATTCTTGAAGCCTATAATGATTTACAAGGGCGGAAAAAATATTTAATACATACAAACTACAATACTACATGGTAAAGGGGTGATCTAGAATTTGAGATAGCCTAGGGCTATATTGAAGAGAGAACATTGAACTACTGCCATATACCTCAACTTAGGCTAAACCCAAAATCTCATCACCCTAAATTACCTAGTGAACTTCCACTGCAACACAACAATAATCTTCAATCTTCACTCTTCATTGTTGTTTCTGGAGATTAGGTCTTCAATTTTCAAGAGCACATTTTAATTATTCGTCTTCTAGATTATTGCTGCTAGTAATGGCAATGGGGCCAGTTGCCTGACCGGCCTATTGGCGAGCCCAAGCCGAACTAGGTAAAATAACCGGCTCGGTCCGGTTCATGAGATCAACCACCCCGGCCCGGTCGAACCGAACAAGATATAGGCTAAGGCCAGCCCAGGCCAAGGCAATTCGAACCCGTCGGGGCCCGCTCGACCGGCTCGGGACCAAGTCCACTAAGTCGAGGGGCTGTTCCGGGTCGGGGTTTCCCGCGTTGAGCCTAGACCGGCCCAACCGGGGTAAGGGGTGGCCCGATTCAGGGCCCGCCCGCTACAATGGCAGGTCCGGGGGATTCTGGCTCAGCCTAGTAACCACCCCTAGTTACTACCACATGTTGAGACGTCTTGTATCCCTTGAGTCATGTCCTCCGCTTTCATCTAATCTTCACTGCACGCGAGCATATCCAATGTCTTTGGCATCAAGCAATTCATTTTCTCGCTCAATATCCTACCATCAAGAGAAAACAAACTTTCTGATGCATAATGGACAGCAGGGGAGTTAGTAGATCTTTTGCCATGTGAGAAAGAATATTATATGAACTTTCATTGTGTTTCCAGCATGATAACACATCAATCTTCTGTCCTATTGAAGGTTGCGCAATATACCAATATAATTCATTATGTGCATTAGTCCTAGATTTTTTCGATTTCAATGTAATTCATTATGTGCATTAGTCCTAGGTTTTTTTGATTTAAAAAGATTCAAGATATCCCTTGCTCAATGTTCTAAAAAGCGCTAGGCGGTAGTCGGGAGGCCGATAGGGGCCTAGCGCCTAGACCTTGTAATCGGGGATTAAGCGGCTAGGCACTAGGCGGTTTTTTAAATTTATTTATTTATTTATTTATTTATTTATTTAATTATCGATCTTTTGGGTTTATTTTGTTGTTACCCCTTTTTACTCTTTATTGCTACTCATTCTTAGTTACTTACTATTGAACTTTTTCTCCTTGCAATTGTAGGATGGGCTTCACATAATCGAATCAGTGTATTATTGTATCGGTGAACATGAGGACTCTATCTTCTCCATATCCGATGTAAACCGAGGAGCTGCGATTTTGGGTGAAAGTGAAGAGCGCGATTTGGGGGTGAAAGTGAAGAGCGGAATTTAGGGTTTTTTACTTTTTTTTATTAGGAGGAGAAAGTGAGAGCGGTGGATTTTTTTTACTTTTTTTTTAAATTTTAAATTACTTAAGGCCTAAGCGGGTCTAGTCCGCCTAGACCCGCCTAAACCGATTAAACGCCGCCTAGGTCCGATTTTAGCCGCCTAGAACCCATTTCCGATTTTCATAAACGCCTAGGCCCTAGTCGAGGCGTTGGAGGGCCGCCTAGCGCCTAGGCACCGCCTAGGCGGCCGCCTAGGCCGCTTTTTAGAACACTGCCCTTGCTGCATCTTCAAAAGCACTTCCCTTACCTCTGACTCTAGAAGAAGATGTACTTGTTGTATATAGTGTATGAAAAGTAGATGGAAAAGTTCTATCATAACTATCATATAAATTAGGCTAAATTAGAAAGAGAAAAAAAAAACTCTCCTGAACTATACCCTTTCTCCAGAAAACCGTGCAGAGAACTCCCGTACTTGTTGTATATAGTGTATGAAAAGTAGATGGAAAAGTTCTATCATAACTATCATATAAATTAGGCTAAATTAGAAAGAGAAAAAAACTCTCCTGAACTATACCTTTCTCCAGAAAACCGCACAGAAAACTCCCGTGAAGTATGTTTTCAAAAAAAAAATCTTGAAGTATATTTTCAAAAACCACATCTAACTTTTCTGCTTGTATTACATAACCTCGTTCACTTTTGCAAGTTTGTTCAGAAAACTTCATGCATCTTTCTCAATTGTCAAAAAACCTCACTCAACTTTAGCTGAAAGCTCACGCCGTCGAAAGGGGTTTCTAATTTAGCCTACAAATTATTTAATACAGACTCAAATATAACTATAAATGCATTATGATCATAAGAATCATCTCAAATAAAACTATAAAATAAATCATTCAAATTCTTCGAACCACGCAGATCCATTACACTAGCAACACAATACAACATAGGAATAAGATCAGTGTAGTCGACGGCGTAAGGTGCAACGCAATTTCACTACCCCATAAAAAGCCTAAGGCGCAAGGCGCAATTTAAAGCGTAAGCCTCACTTAACCGAGGCTCATCATTACTTTTGGAGGTTTTTTAAATTTACAAATAAGATTATATAAACAAGATAACATCATAGCAACAAAATATATCATACAATGGCCAAGATGACTGTGTAAGTTATTATTTTTGTAAAACCACAATGTGTTCCTGTATAATGTATAACTACAATGTGTTTCTTGCCCAAAAGACGAAGTAATACAATGTGTTCCTCTGCAAAACTACAATAATATTATGTTAACCTTGAATTCATAGTTTCATGCAGGAATGAGCATACGATATAACAATATTACAGTATTACAGTAATGAGCATACAGTAAAATTACACTAGTATCAAATTAAATATTGCTGTAATGAACATACAATATTACAGTATTACAGTCTTAGTAAATATTAAGATATTTTAAAATATTACAGCAATAACATAAAGTTAGTCGACCATAAAATTTGGTCATGCTCTACAATGAAATATGATGCAACCTTTTAAATAAGACATGATTTCATGATTATAGTAAATTATGGAATGAACTAGCTTCACAATTTTGTTTCAAAGTAACTTGCACAAACATCATAAGCAAAGATAGACGAAAACCCAAGAAAGAAACCATAAAAGTGTAAAATCAGAAAGAAAAGAAACCAGAATAGGACTGGAGTCTGGAGACTGAGTAAATTATGGAATGAACTAGCTTCACAATTTTGTTTCAAAGTAACTTGCACAAACATCATAAGCAAAGATAGACGAAAACCCAAGAAAGAAACCATAAAAGTGTAAAATCATAAAGGAAAGAAACCAAAATAGGACTAGAGTCTGGAGACTGAGTAAAAAGGCCGCCGGCGCAGCCGATCTACTTCCGTTATAGCCGTTGATCTGCTGTATGTTGTCGTGTTGAGCTGCTTCGCTGTCGTCGCCGATGTTGTTGAGAGGGGGAGGAGATTGATGAGGATCAGTGCAGATTGAGGAGTTGGGGAGGTGGAGATTGGGGTTAGAATTTGAAATTGGGGAGGAAAGAGAATTTGGGGAGTTACGGGATATGAGAAGGGTTGAAGATGGGTCGGGATGTGAAAACCAGGTCAGGTCGGGTCGAGTCGGGTCTGTTATGTTCAGGCACGCCTTTGCTTGAGGCGCAAGCCTCGAGCCTTTGCTAAGGTGCGTCCATGCGCAAGCCTAAGTGAAGCTTCGAACAAAGAAGGAGCCTTAACTGAGGCTTGAGGATCAAACTGTTGTTAAGCCTGAGCCTTGAGCCTGATGCGAGCCTTCAACTACACTAAATAGGATGAAAATATTTCATAAATTTATCGTAAACGGGAACAATTGATGTAATCAAAGGGTTATGTAATCAAAGGGTCATGCATCATTTCTTGAAAAGTTGTAAATAAAGTAACTATTGTAAGTACCACTAGAAGTGGACGCATAAGATTTTGGAAATTTAATAGTGGCAGTTCGCAAATGTAAAAAAATTAACAAATCTTCAGCAAAAGAGCAAGATTCATCACTGGTACAAAATTTTTCCAAATATTTTGCATTACAAAAACCATTTATAACCAATTTGTATTCACTAACAACCATAAGTAGGTCATAAGTAGAATTCCAACGATGTTCAACATCTTTAGGGAATATTTCTAAAGTGTATTCCCTTAGCTTACACAATTGTTTGAATGCTTGAATATTAGAACCACTCAAATCTTGGAAATGGACACAATCTCTTATTGCGGTGATATATGGTTCGGCTATATTCAATGTAGTTTGGTTTATAGCAGTTTGGTTAAAAGTCCCAAGGTTCCTATTGCCGGAATAAGAAAATGATAATTCATCCTTAATGACGAGTTTAGTCATTTCCACACGTATGAAATCATGATCATAACTATGGCTATCTACATGACCGGTCCTAGAGTTGATTCTTTGTTGTGTAATAAACGAGCGTAAGGCAGTTCCCTATGTAGCATGATTTTCATGATCATAACTATAACTATCTACTTGGCAAGTCTTGGAGTTTATTTTTTGTTGAACAAGGTCTTGTACAAGTTCCTTGTATTTACTATTCATGTGGCACACTAAGTGTACCAACCTACAACCCACTTTCTATTTGTACGACATTTAACACTTGTTACATACAATACTTCCCTCTTTCGGTCTAAACGGAAATTCAATAAATGTAAAAAATTGGTGCACATCGAAAGTTTTTTCTCTAAATTTTCGAGAAGAAAATGGGTTCTCGGTATTTTAAGTTCCAGTATATTCTACATGAATTTCATCGTTGTGGGAAGACAAGAATGATCAAAATCGAAAATGTTTGTGGTATTAAACTCTCTAACCTCATCGGTATATAAATTTATAAATAAACTTGGCAAGATCTAGTAGGCTCTTGTCTACTTTTGACTACATGATGATGCCATAATTGTATAAAAAAAAATTTAATTAATATTAAACCCAAAAAAACAAGTAACAAATATTAAACTATAAAAAAGATGCCACACTAGAAACATTCTCAAAGTTATGTCAATGCTTCTTGAATGTTTGATTGATTCCAAAAGAACTTCAAGATTGCACTTCTTCACTTCTTCAAACTTTTGAGATTCCACAAATTGCAAGAATAAATTGAGTTGAGTGAATTGTTTGAAATAATTTAAGTGTTGTTTGAAAATTTTGGTGTGAAGAAAATAGTTTGGAAGACTTCTCTATTTATATAATGAAGAAAGGATGAAACAGCACTCAAAGTTTACCATAATTCTGAAATAGCACCCAAAGTGTTTATAATACCCAAATAGCACCCGAAAATTTTAAAATAGGATAAAAATCCCCTATCTTTAATTTTTTAGCAGAAATAATATGAAATTACAAAAATAACCCCTCTTCAGTTTTTAGTTAAGTTTTTTCAGTTTTTTCAGTAATGGTGGATATGGTGGTCAGTGGTGGTGATGGGTTTGATATTTAAACTCGTTAAGTGAGGATAATTTCAACATTTCACTCTTATTAACGGGTTTAGACCCGTTGAGAGATATATTCGGGAAATATTCCATTAACTTAACGAAAAACTTCACAACATATGCTTTTCGTCTATATTTAAAAACTTTGGGTGCTATTTGGAAAATTAGTATAAATTTTGGATGTCGTTTGGTCAATTTTCCCTTATAGAATTTCATGTTTTTTTGTTTCATAATTTACCCCCAAAAACTAGCCGTTTATAGCCATTGGAAATGGTAAAAATAACATCCCCTAACCCTGAATATTTTATATAAAAAATAAGTACAAATGCTAGCACACCAAGCTAAACCACTCGGTTCCAGTCAGAGCTTGGTCCGGTTCACGACCGGACAGGTCCAAGTCCTTAAAGGTCCAGTTCAAACCGGGCCGCTATCCCCAACTCCCAAAACCGAACCGGCCAACCTAAATTATGTGGGTCGACCTGGGACCAAACTACTACACGAGCGGTCTGATTCAATCTGAGCTACAAATCAGGCTAGTCCGGGCATGTTTTCAACAAAACCGGCCCGATTGCGATCCCTAGCATTGCCTCAAATATATGCGAGGTCAAACTAATCAGCTCTCACCTAAAGCAATCGCCCTGAATCACCTCTGGTAACAGGATGCTTTAAAATTCCACCTGCAACTACAACTGCAACTTGCACGTGCAAGGAACCAAAGAACCCCTAATTGAAAAGGTAAAATAAGAGGTTAAGCTTTTTATCATTCTGGCATCGAGCTATTTTTCCGCAGTACCTCTACAGTATCATCACCGCAGTAAAGTGTGGGACTTAACCCAACACCTTACGGCACAAGCTGACAACCATGCACCACCTGTGTCCATGTTCCCAAAGGCACCCTCTCTTTCAAAAGGCATTAGCTAATAAACCTGTGGCTATTGAAGTTCCACAAGCTATACTTATTTGAAGCAGTTGTTCGAATTCCTTTTCTTTAATTGAATTTAATGCCTATTGGTGTTCCAAAAGTACCTTCTCATAGTTGACAAACGTTTGAACTTCTGATTCTCAGGTTCAAGATTTGAGTCTTTAGTGCGAGTAACCTCACAACAATAAGCTACTAATTATTTGCAATATTTACCATATCATAAAATCACAACTTCGAAGTGCTACAATAACTTTGAGAAAGCCATCACAATTAAATGGAAGAAACATTTGCAAATAAAAAACAACAATAAAAAGTTAAATAAAATATGAACACGACATGTATATTGCCCTTATAGAAAACCTTATGACAAACAATAGAAATTTTCCAAATCATTGACAATATTTAATAATGAAGAACATGGAGTGCAATGGACATCCAAAACAAAATGCTAATTTAACAATACAATGAATCACAACAAGGTTGTTAAACGCGAATGATCAATGTGAGTACCGCAATGCAGCCTCCATGATAAAGTACGCAAGGAAATGAATCCAACCTTAGAGCCAACCTTAGAGCCCGATTTACAAAATTAATTTATTTCCCAATACGAAGTATCAATCATGGCCCTCTTGCACTCCTGCATATATCTTTCCTTGCCACTATCCGACTTCAAGTGATTAACCCCTCCGAGAAATAAAAAAAAAGTACCAAAAATTGCACGATGTATTCCATCTTCATATCAACAGGTAATGTCCCGCTCTGGCAAAAAAAGATATTGTCAAAATATATAGGATATTTGATCCGGTATAAGTCTCAATGGTTATACAACAATGCTCAAGAATATATTTTAAATTTAAAAACAGTTTAAAATGTGGTCATACGTAGGTCCGAGAACTCTGTGTCCGAGTGTTAGCTTATTGGTTATCATCAAAAACAAACGTACCAAGAGTTCATCAGCAAAAAACTTTCGAACCAATATCGCGGTACAAGGAGATATTTGCAACCATGAAACTAACATTGGTTGGAACACGGTTTTCTCAAGCTTTTTAACTTGGGCATTTCGTTTAATTCACTATTAGACAATTGTCCTGGTTATTTGATATTAACAAAAACTATAGTTTGATTGTAGGACAACAAATTACTTAAAACACTTGCACACTTTGTTAAGAACGAGATTTGAGAAAATCCCCAAAATACATTGCATACAGTAATTAACAAGATTTATTAATATTTTTCACTGTTTTAAATTTCGGCCAATACGACCAAAATTTTCTTTCGGCTAGCCGCCGATACAATATCACTGATTTTTATACTGCATATCGTTTTGGACCAAAATGTGTAGATTTCGGCCGAAATATCGCCGAAAATGAGAAATATTGGCTGAATCAACACACTAATGTTATTGTAAATATATAACTTTTTTTGTTTTATTTTTTGCATGTGTCTTTTAATATAGGACCTTAAGTTAAAACAATGTGAGAATTTTCTCTCTATTGTTTGTGTATATACAAAGTCAAGTAAGTCTTTTAACTAATACATTTTTATAATCAATGCAAATTCAATTTAGTTTTATACTTATATTACATTCGTTTTTATATTGTTGTTAAATTCTGCAAATATTTACAGTGATTGATTCATGTCATTAGTTACATTATACAATATTTTATATCATAAATGACATTTAAGACAATATATTATTTAGTAACAAAACAAATATGTTTATTGAGTGTATGAAATGAACATCCGAGATGATCACATTTCCCGGAGATCTCTGGTATCTCCGATCCGAGAAGAAGCAACCCTTGCCAAGATGAGTCCGAAATCCAAGATTTAAAACCTTGATATTTTTTAACGTAAATAACTAATTTGATTCGCTAATTATAGTAGGCATTAATCATTTGTATCCTTATTTTAATATCTTTAAGTTATTAAGCTTAGTTTAAGGCTAGTTAGTTCATTGTAAAAAATAAACTTTGGATGAATGAAAATTTTCACTTAATCTATCTCATTAAACCATAGTTTTTATGAGACTACTCACCTTGAATAGAGCACTACGTAAAGTGATAGAATATCCTACGAGCATCTCCAACCCTCCACTCCATTTTGGAGTAACTTTTACTCTAAAATTGTGCAACTGTGACATCAAACAGTAACTTCATCTTCAACTCATAACTCCATTTCTAACTCCAAAAAAGAATATTCTCTGCATATTCTTTTTTATCTGCTTTTTATATAAATTCTTTTCTAATTCCATCTCCGAATATTGAATTTTGCATCATGTATTTTGCACTGTTTTTAATTTGAATATTTATGGAATTTTAATTAAGGTCAAAATAAAATGTTTTATGTTTTTATATATTATAATTAACATTTCCTTTTTTTAAATATTAATTGTACTCAATATAAATTAATAACCTTTAATAATAGATAATATATAGAACAGAATTAAGATAATTTTTAATTTTTGGTAGTACAAAGTAATTGAGTTAGAACCTATAGAACTGGGCCAAAAAATTAAAACTTCCAAACTTTTAGGGGGTTAAAATTTTAAAAAATAAAGTGAATGGCATTTGATGAACAGTAGCGCGACAAATATGGCGTGTCATTGCTCATCCCACTCCATCCACTTCATTTTGGAGTGAAGAATGGCGTTGGATGGGAGAACTTCAACTCCAAATCCACTTTCCCACTCCAAAATGGAGTGGGTTGGAGATGGCCTAACACTTGTGCTTTCATTGAACCTTCTCCCTTAAAGGGAATAGAACCACGCCGACGCCATCTCAATCATGCCAGTACCCAACTCAAAAAATCCACTGCAACATACATCCCTCAAAACCCTCGGCAACAAACCCACTGACATTTTCACGACTTTGGTACAACCAACCATCCTACTGATATCATCACGACTTTGGCATCTTCAACGACAATCTCAAGCAACTCCTCTCTGACCAATTTACCAACAACGATGATTTCTCATCTTCCAGCTACGATCAGTTCTTCAATAAAGGTCCAACATTGGGGCACTATCAATTAAGAAAAAACCTTTATGCAGCTAAGCCAATGTTATAGCACGCAATTATCTAGAGAAAACTATCTCAAGATGAGCCGTATTATAAAGAACTAGGATTTAGAGAGGAATTAAAATAAAATTTTCATTCATCCACGGTTCATTTTTATAACAGAAACCTCTAGTCCATAACTAGACTTACATAATTTCAATTATCTATAAAATAAAACACAAAGAAACTATCAGGTGGCACACCTTTAATAGGGTTGAAATCAATGGTCCAGATCTAACCTCACAAAACATATTTTCCCACCCAAAAGTTTCCCTCAAAACTCAAATTCAAATCCCCAAAACAACTTCTTTATTTATTTATTTATTTATTTATTTCTCTCTCTCACTCTCCCATTCTCTCTATTTACTCAGAAATTTATATTTTCAGATTTCAGGTTTGTAAATTTTCATATTTTTTATTCATTTTTTTTATTGCTAGTGTTACAATGAAAATAGCAAATATCTCATCAACAGTTAAATTTCATCATTTTCCACACTCAAAGTTCTAAGTAGTTGGATTTTACACCCATTTATAATGGAAACATGGACTTTTATTTACAACTAATTATTGTTTTACTATTCAAACTTGAGCAGTTGAGCTACTTAATTGTTGTTTTACTCTTTACAAGACTTTCATATGTTGTATCGTTCCGAAAACGTGACGTAGGCACGTACCCACGGGCAAATCTAGTAAGATAATAGAATAAGAAAAGAAATATAACTTGTCTAATGTTAAATACAAAATAAAATACATTGATACACCCTAAAATATTTAACTAAATTAAAAAATCCTCAAACTTTGAATCTCCCAAACTATAGTATAGAAATATATATTTATTAGTATATTTGACAATATTCTGAAGTCGTGGTTGTCACACTCCCAACAAGATTTATATTACTTACAATTAAAAGAATATATATCAAATGAACCCTCAATTTTCGTAAAACCACATTTCCTACTCGTAATGTGACTCTTATGCACCTAGTACCTATATATGTACTTCATATTCGCCATTCAAGCTAGTATAGTTATAATTTCTAAAATTATAGTACTTCGAATCACGAGCAACATATTCCATATGTTTTGTTAAATTGGAAGGAATATGGATTATATGGAAGCAACATTGCAACATTTTCTTGTTGCCATTTATCACAGCATTGTTTGGCAATGCTCTTGAAGGGACTCTTCACTATTTTTACCAAAACAAGTAAAATCTTTAAATCAAGATTCTTGTCCGCGGTTGGGATATTCTTTTTTGCAAACCCCTGCATCAAGGACAAAGCACTCAATCCAGGAACAAGGTGAAAATACAATCAAACCACAACAGAAATCTTCCAATAGAAGAATTCAAGGTGCAATACAAATTTCATTTTTCACGCACCCAAGACTATGATGAACAAAAATAATATCCACCTCTTACATTTCCATCAATAATCTTGAAAGAAAACGAATCATTTGCAATACTAGGCTACTTTTTGAAACTATTTGCGATTTTAGACCACTTCCCAAACCATTAGCAATTTTGGCTAGCAAGTGCCACGTTAGCAACGGCCGCTATTGGGAATAACGGCCTCTTCATAGCGACCAACACATTGGACTCCCATACTTGGCAGATTTATATAATTGCAAACCACTTGGTGTAACGAAGGTCGCTATTATCAATAGCGACTTTGGATAACCAAGGTCGCTATTCCCAATAGCGACCGCAGGTTGACCCAATCGCTTTTAGGCCCACTTGACGTCGCTATTGGGAATAGCGACCTTAGTTAGACGAGCCCGCTATTGACAATAGCAACCTTAGTTACACCAAGTGGTTTGCAATTATACAAATCTGCCAAGTGTGGAAGTCCAATGTGTTGGTCGCTATGAAAAGGCTGCTATTACCAATAGCGACAACTGCTGACGTGATACTTGCTAACCAAAAATGTTAATAGTTTGTCAACTAGCCTAAAATCGCAAAAAGTTTCAAAAAGTAGCCTAGTAACACAAACATTCAAAGAAAACGGGATCACTTAAGCACCATTTCAAACATAAACAATCCTTAAAGAGCTCACTGAGAAAGCTCAATGATGCACTCATGCAGGGCCACCCTCTTTGTTTCAAAAAAAAAGGACCAAAACGAACTTGGTGACAAAAGAAATTCTGTATGGTAACCCTCATTCTTCATGTTCTCTTCCTCTTCAAGATAAGAGATAAATACAGACCTTTTCTTTTAACCTTTTTCCTTTTGCTGAAGTGGTTTCTTAGGCGCCCCGCTTTCTTTTGTACCTTCACTGAAGTGATCTCTTAGGCATGCTTTCTCTTTCTCTAGTATACTGAAGTAGTCTCTTATGCAACCACGTATAAGTAGTTAGTGAACCACTCCACCCGATTTGCAATTACCGATCTTACTAACATCAAAGCTTTTAGATTACTACCTAAAAAGTTAAATCACGGCTCAATTTGAGGATTGGGTCTAATGCTTTCATCCATAAATATGGGATAATTTATCTGGAAAAAAAAACACTTCAGCTACAGACTAGTCCTCAAGAGACCACAAAGTATCATGTAATTGAGAAAATCACCCTCATAACATGATTTACTTCCTTCTCCCATGTGCTAAAAAGAGAGTCAATACGATCCCTCCATTTGAGAAAAACCAAAAAAACATATGAAACTGATAGCCCCTGAGATAATTTTGTCCATTAGAGACTCCATCACAAATGTCATCCAATCCCATGTGCATTCCAAAATAATTGAATGTGCTCTAGCTCTTCAATAATTCAAAAGGAAGGTAAAATCGGAACACTGAATTCCAGTATGGTTAATGAGTAACAATATCCAAAATTATCTGTAACCTAACTCAAGCTCAAAACATTTGCATTCAATTTAACCATGAATAAGAAACGAGACAATTTTGAAATGATATCTACAATAAGGTTTAATATTATTGTTATAGATTAATTTATTATGAACTATAAGGTGGGGGGCATCCAACTTCCCCGAATGGTTTTAGCAAGTTTCATATGATCCATGCCATTGATTGACAAGAAGAAATTTCCTACTATAACGGGTTATAACGAATGGTTAACATACAAGAAAATATCAACATTATAATCATCATAAAAATAAAAAATGTATTTCTTGGTGCATGTTTATAAAACCTAAGTGGCTTGTTGTCAACAAAATATATTTTGCACTCTAAACTAATTACCCAAGTTTGAGTTTCATCAAAGCAAAACAACTCTCTTGAAGAACATACCTATAAATGGAGTGCATGAACAAAATTACATCTTCGAACACCAAGCCACGAGCAAACGAAAAAAACGGCTTCCTCACGAACACATCTCCTTCATAACTTTATTACATCCGTCGTATAAACGACAAAGCCTACCAAAATCAATCAATTTATCATTACTGACATCTAGCACAAAATTTAACAAAGAAAAATATATCAGAATCAAATCAAACAACGTTCGACCGTCTATAATTTAGAGATCGCTTTTTCTTGACCAAATCAACTACGCAAACAAAAAAATTAAAAATAATAATAATAAAAACCCTAATCGAATTGATCGGATCAAGTGAAACCCTAACCCTAGATAGCACAAACCCTAACCCTAACATCAGATCGATAATTATATATTGACGCGAAACTTAAGGAGAGAAGGGATCGAACCTTGAGGGAGGAGACGATGGGACCGAAGGTTTGGCGGAGTCGCCATCGTGGAATTGGAAATAGGCGAAGGGAAGACACGGAGGGGTTTATATAGAGAGGCGGAGGTTGTTGGGGTGCAGATGGACGGCTAGGAGTTCTCGAGAAAGTTTTGAGGAGGTAGATGTCTGCCACGTTGTCCTACTGTAGGCTCACTGCGTGTTGCTCCCAATTTTTAACCGGAGGGGCTTAATTGCAAAAATCGATATGCAAATATATGACTTTTAAGAGCATCCACAGTCGTTTGCTATTCTCATTGCTAAAAATAGTATTTAGCAATAGCAAAGGGAGTAGTTCGCTGCAGTGGGCAAAATTCTAAAATTTAAGTAGACGGATGAACATCATCCGTTTTTAGTTTTTTTTTTTTTTTTTTTAATTTTTATAATACTTATCGGTAATTTTTATTTAAAAAAAAGTCAACAAAAAAGTCAAAACCATTCCAAACGGATGATCTTCATCCGTTTGGATGGTTTTGCCTTATTTTTTATTTTTATTTTTTGGTTTTATATTATAAAAAAATCAAAAAAAATTAATAAAAAAATAAAAAAAATAAAAAAAAAGTCAGAAACTGACCAAACGGATGATCTTCATCCGTTTGGTGAGTTTTAACTTTTTTTTTTTTAAATCAAAGAAAATCAAAAGAAAAAAGTTAAAAACGGATGATCTTCATCCGTCCAAAGCCACAAACGGAATACCATCATCCGTCTTCTATATTTAGCAATCTTCTATCCGCTCTCCTAACTTTAGCAAGGTACTGTATATCCCTATTCTAATTTTTGAGTTTTTAGCAAACGACTGCACGCCTGTTTTCTAAATCGATTGCTAATTTTTGAGTATTTAGCAAACGACTGTGGATGCTCTAAGAGCAACCATAGTGGTTTCTTATATTTGGCAAATTGTCATTTTATAGCAAACGCATCGCTGCAGTGGTTTTCTATTTTGTCATTTTTTGGCAAACATGTTATATTTGTTTCTCATATATCGTTTCTCATATATGAGAAATAGAATAGCGATTCTCAAATTGTGAGGGACGGTACAACATACATCGTCCCTCTTATTTTAATATATTTTTTTTTGTCGGACGGTATAACATATACCGTCTCGAAATTATTTATTATTTTTTTAAAAAAAAATTGGGTCAGACGGTATAACATATACCGCCCCATTTTTTTTTCTTATTAATTTTTTTCCAATCCAACGGTCAGATTTTGTCTTTAAAAAAACAAAAACAAAAAAAAACAAAAAAACCACAAATTCTCGGACGGGACGGTACAACATGTACCGTCCTTGAATCTGGGGCAATTAGTGGGTAGGGGCCAATTAGTGGGTAGGTTAGGTGTAGTTAAATAGGTTTAGTTAGTTTTTAATTAGGTTTAGTTATTATTATATTATTTAATTTATATAATTAATATAGTTTAATAGTTAATAAGTAATTAATTTTTTTAAATTTATTTTTAAACGATGAGACGGTATAACATATACCGTCACTCGCTTATTTGAAATGAGACGACAAATGTTCTACCGTCCCGCGCAATATTTTCTAAAAAATGAGAAACATATAGCAAACGACCACTGCAGCAAACATCGCTATTTGCGACTACTGTAGCTGCCATTTTTTAACATATGAGAAACACGACTGTGAATGCTCTAAAAGGCTTGTATGTAATATGTTCTTCACTTAATTGTAAACTAGTAATTTCACATGCGATGCACGTTTTGATAAAAAGTTGGAATTGAATGTGCGATTCACGTAAGTCGGTAGTAATCAGCACTTATGATGAATGCCTAGCTATAAAAAAAAATGGAGTTGAACGGGCACTGCACGCAATTTTTAAAATTTTTTGAAGGAAAAACCTTGAAATGTATGTACGGTGATGTGTTACAAAATATATTTTGAGTTGCGCGTGCGACGTACGTATTTGCTTTGTGACAAAAAAAAATTAAAATTTATTTGTTTGATGAAGGAAATAAACTTTGATTTACACGCTTGATGCACATGTTTATAAATAGAGTTAGTGTTACACGTGCAACATATGTGTTTCATTTGTGACAAAAAAATATTAAAAAATTATTTGTTTGGTTACAAACTCAAAGTGACAAAGTGACAAACTCTCCCATTAATAGTAGTAGATAGATATGCATGCTATGAGGAAGTCTGTGCAAATATGACTTGCACGAGTACGACCATCAAACATCAATCTTCTCCTTTGCCTTCTCCTTCGCCGCGATCATACGTTCGCTGCCTTCAATGAAGCAAAATTTCTCATCCCTCCTGCAACTATCTCCTTAATATCGGATGCAATCGAATGGCATGGTTTTGTTAGGGATGCTCATGGCAGGTTATGGCAGATCATAAGCTCAGCATAAGGAGAGAGATGTACCAGTTGTATAGCTTGTATCTGTTTTCTAGTTGTTTTGAGTGTATCTGCCTTTTACGCATTATGCACATGCTTTTTCAAATGTAATTGTGAGCAGGTGAGTGACGAAGGGATAGGCACGTGCAGGTCACGTGTTGTTCTGTTGTAACAAACTCACTTGCAGCTCCTGCCATTGTAACGGATCCAACTGCCTACAAATAGCAGTGGTTCATTGTAATAAAATCAAGTTTTCGTTTGTCAAGAACCCCACTAAAAAATCCTCATCTTCACCCTCTAGTTTCCACCATGGCCAAGAACAAGCAGTCCAGGGCCCTAGGTCCTGACAGGTTCAAATTCGATGAGTGCCACAACTATTTTATTTGTACAACAAAGCTAGGAATTTATTGTGGTGTCTTTGAAAATATCGTATGACCTTGTAATTGGTAAGGGCCCTGAGCACCCGAGAGTCAATGCGATAAGAGCAAGCTCAATAGGCTTACCCCTCTCATGCAATCACGGGGACACTGAAGAAGCTACAAATCAACAACCACACCAAACGACGGTCATCGTCGACCTTCATATTCCTCCCACACCTTACCCTTCAACTTGCAATTGTTCGAATATTTGCAATTATATTTGAACTTATGATAATCTGCATCATACTTATTGCTGCTTATTTTGGTGTGGGAGCAAATAGATAATGAGTTTATATTTTGAAGAAAACCACTAAAGATCTAACATTTGATCGTCGTCGTAAAAAGTTGTTAGAGCTCCTGAGATTGGATCTCGATCGTTGAAAGACCATATTGATCTTAATCTGGCGGTTGCTGACGCGGCCGATGGACCTGAAAAAAGCCTAAAACACCGAGGATGGCCCCGGCGACAAACCTTCCAACACTAAAGTCAAAACTAGGCAGAGAAAGAGAGTTTGAGATAGAATTTGCAGATTATTAATTACCTTTTGACTGAGGGACCGGGGGGGGGGGGGGGGGGGGGGGGGGGGGTATTTATAGGCATGAAAAACAGTTAGGAGATTGACAATAATATGTTATCACTTGTTTGATTCTTCCCCTTTTTAAGAGATAGAATCGGGTAGTATCCTAATTGGGGATAAGAGATTTGACCTACATCCATTATGGATTGTGTGTCTCTCCTAGTGGACCTAGTCACTTTTAATGAGCTTGAAAGCGGTCCATATTTTGTTAATGAGCCGGAAGAATGCCTAAATATGTTAAAGAGGCATGTTACTGTTAATCCGCTTATATAAGCTTTAAGATCTTTGCTGGAATCGAACGGCCCTGATTTGCTACGAC
Organism: Hemerocallis citrina; assembly: GCA_017893485.1. Lineage (NCBI taxonomy): Eukaryota > Viridiplantae > Streptophyta > Magnoliopsida > Asparagales > Asphodelaceae > Hemerocallis > Hemerocallis citrina. The sequence continues at coordinate 289,503,117 of CM030362.1, forward strand.
TTTTACCATTATCATAAGCCCCCCACTCTCGGAATATGTTTTTCTCGGCTTTCCGGAAATAGTTCACCTTATTTCAGAGTTCTGGGATACAATCTTAACTTTGAGGAACATTTCTAGATATATGGAACTTGTCGAAAGCTTCTAAAGGCGGCGAATATTTTCCTGAACTTTTTAGAAAGCTTCTAGAAATTTCCATAAACTTTTCGGATTTTTAATAATTTTTCCCCAATTAATAATCGTTTTTTTCAAATTGTTTAATAATTCTTAAAGGTCACTTTCCAAATTTAATAATTATTTTTGAAATTTTTAATTGAAATTTTGAATTCTAAATAATTTTTGAGAATTTTTTTTATTGAATTATCAAACATTGTGCGATTTTTAGAGTGATAGCTCGCGTTGATCTTGCCGTGGCTTGCGCGTTGAGGAGATGGAGTGGCTATGATAAAGAGGCTGTGAAGAGAGGGCAATGTGGCTTCATCTGGAGTGCCCATCAGAGTGGGGCTCACCCGCTGAGTGAGATCGAATGGGTGAGAAGAGGACTGGGCGATGTGGCTTCATCTTGCGTGTTCATCACTACTGGGCGTGTAACACCCGCAAAATTGAATTATGACAATTTTTGCCCCGCACGTGTTATACACGTGTATTTTGTACCATTTCGGATAATATCCGTAATATTATATTTTTCGTATTTTGTATTTCTATTTTATAAATATCTTTTTGATCTTTCGAATTCATTTTTGATCTCATATTTGAACCCAACCCAAATATTTTTGTATCCATTCTAAATTTTCTGATTTAATTGATTAAGTCTCCTTATCATGCCGTGTTTTTGTTTCACTATAAGACCGCTGATTTATCGTATTATCGAATATTCAACTTTGCTATCTCTCAATTTCTTGACCTTGCACTAAGAATTTGACCTAGTTCTCTTCATTGAAATTGAGAAACTTTATACATGAAATTTGTAGCCCATCGAGTCTAAAATCCAGAACATCTTACAGTTTCTCAATCTGATTTATAGATTGTAAGTTTTTTTAAATCTAAGTTGTTCCTTAATCTTAACTCCTAATCTTAATTAAATCCTCTAATCCTAATCCAACAGCCAACCATCACACCCCCAACTATATTCTACGGCATTAAATGCCCACCTCCCTGCTAATCCTACTCTACTACCTCCACCTCCTCCTACAAACATCACCGGTCTTCTTTTTCTATTTTTTTCTCCCTCCCTATATAACTCTATATTCTATAGCTAAACCCTCACATGCACATGCAGCACTCCCTCACCCCCTATAAATACATTCTTACACTCACTCAATCACGCACTCGCTTTCCCTGTCTCAGTCACTCTCTTTATCGTTTATATATATTTATATATATAATATATATACATACACAGTTCCCCCCCCCATCATCTTCTTCTGTCTTCTTCGACGAAACTGAAGGCGAAACCCAACACCCTGCGCCATCTTCGCCTGCTCCTCATCGTCACCCTCCCCCTCACCCTCCATCGCTCGTCGGTGCCTCGCCTCACTGCCGCAGCCACCTCCGATCTCCATCTCTGTCACCACCATAACTCCAACATCACCACCGCAGCCCTCGTCGAAGAACTCCACCGAACTCCACTCCTTGCCATTACCATCACCTTAGCCTCACCGTCGCCCTCCGCCATTGCCAACACTCCACCTCCACCATCGTCGCGAACCCACTATCTCCACGTTCGCCTACTCCAACTCCTCACCACCTCGTCACTGCCACCACCTCCTTCTAGCAGCCGGCAGCTCCTCTCCACTGCCGCCTGCCTCCGCTACTGACATCGCCAATCTCCACCGCCATCGAGCTCTGCCGAAGAACCTCGCCATCGCCGTGCTCACCTCCACCTCGTCAACTCCACCCGCAACCACCTCCGCCATTGCCGCTTAACCTCCAAGCTCCTCCTCGCCTCGTCACTGCCTCCAACCACCTCCACCACCTCCGAAGCTCCTCCTCTCCTCCTCGCTGCCGTCAACCCCCTCCGAGCTCCTCATCAATCTCCCGAAGCTCTTCCACCATCATCGTCCCTTCCCCAAGCTCCATCGCCATCGCCGAACACCCTGAGCTCCCTCCGAGCTCTCGACCACCACCGCTCCACCTCCGAACTCCGTTGTCGTCATCAACCTCCCCGAGTCTCACCGTATGTTGCTTTCTCCCTCACTCTTGTTCTCTCTCTCAGTCTAACTCTTTCTCTATTTTTCTCTCTCACTCTCCCCCCGTTAGTCTTTCTCTCCCTCTCTCTAGCTCTCTCCCTCCTACTCTACTCTTTATATATATATATATATATATATATATATATATATATATATATATAATTTTCACTTCGTTCGCTTCCCGAATTAGACGAATAGTTGCGGCTGTAGAACCATTGTCGTTGTTCGTGTTGCAATCGTCTTCAAATTAATCGTAGAATCGATCAAAACTAGAAACGATAAAAAGTGAGTAACAACTTTAACCAACTCTTTTTATTGAAGAATGTGTGTATACTAAATAATTTCGGAAACAAATAAGTGGGTAACAACTTTAACTAACTCTTTTTATTGAAGAATGTGTGCTTGCTAGATAATTTCGGAAATAAATAAGTGGGTAACAACTTGAACCAACTCTTTTTATTGAAAAATGTGTGCATGCTAGATAATTTCGGAAACAAATAAGTGGGTAACAATTTTAACCAACTATTTTTATTGAAGAATGTGTGCATGCTAGATAATTTCGGAAACAAATAAGTGGGTAACAACTTTAACCAACTCTGTTTTTATTGAAGAATGTATGCATGCTAGATAATTTCGGAAACAAATAATTAGGTAACAACTTTAACCAACTCTATTTTTATTGAAGAATGTGTGCATGCTAGATAATTTAATAAATTCAGTAATCGTGCTTAGATTGTATATGAATGTTCTTTGATTATGGGTGTTAATTGTCAATTAATTAATTGGTGAGACTATGATATAATTATCTTAGAAACGTTATTATAATTTCATCTGAAATTTGATCTCACTTCAGAAAATCGTTTCTATTTAAATACATGGATTATGAGACTGAAACTTTTGTATGGGTATCATGTATGTGTGTACAACATCTCCTCAAAATTTCATAATTTTTGGATGTCGTTTGGTATTTTAATAAAATCTGAATACATTACTGGTTTAGAAATGAAATAGAATTTATTTCATAAATTCTGGCTGAATATCATACTTATTTTCTAAGAAATCCAATTCCAAAGAAGTGTGAGATTTTCTGTAGCAAGAGTGGTGATTTCTGGATTCTGAACCTACTGTCTTATAAATGGTTTTAGACAGATTTAATTGGGTTGAAACTAGAGGTTCTTAACTACAATGTTGTAGTAGACTCATTGAGGTTTCATTTGAGACTAAGAAATCAATTTTTCTAACAAGTATTGGAATTTTTATAATTATTGGAAGTTGTATTCACCTGTCAAGGGGACACGTGCGACATTGTCTCAGCTGTTAATTTATGGGATCTAATGTTAAGAATCCTGTCGGAACTTAGGGGATGGACCCATAAGTATCTGTTGATGTTCTATGTTATCAAATACGAATGAGCAGGTAACGCCTACCAGGGCGTCTTATACTCATGATAACTTTTAGTGAGATCCGGTAGCGGAGAGAGACCACCAGGACTGGGCACCATTATGGATGTTCAGGAGTGGAGAAAGACCGCCAGGGTTCGGGCAGGGTGGAATATTGATGAACACAATATTATTCACATTTAGGAGCAATAATCTTAATGCAATTAGACATTTAAAAGCTCTATATGTGGTATTTAACTCTTATTTTCTCTTTTCCATAGGAAACAGCCTATAACAGCAAAACGAAGCAGATTCAGGATTTTAAGGATGATACACAGAAAACTGCAGATCATCGGTCGACTGGTCCCTTACAACAGGCGACTGGCCAGAGAAGTTGATTTTCCACAGTCGCTCGACACAGTCGACTGGTTCGAAGACAAGTCGACTGGTAGGCGGCAGAGTTAAAAGATAAGATATTTGAAGATTCGTCCAAATCTAATCCAAATCAGAACAGAAAAGGAAGAATAGAAGAAAAGAGAAAGAAATAATACGCAGAGCAAGGAGGGAGGAAATAAATAAAACAAAAGGACTTTTCTATAAAAAGAAGAGTGCAAACCCTAATTCTCTAGCCGTGATCAATAAATACCACCCAAGAAGCATTACTCGACTCTCTCTCACGCTCCTCCGCACACACCACCAGCCGAATTACAGAGTCCAGAATCATTAAGTCATCAACAAAGAGCAGCACTCTTATCAGCATAGAGGAAGGAGAAAGGAGATCAAGCACTAAGAAGAGAACGGCCGGTCGACTGTGTGACAGCCAGCCGACTCATCTGGCCGAACTACATCAGTTTATTCCTTCTCTTTCTAATTCTTTTATGTTAATCATGTATTCGAACTTGTTGATCAATAAAAGTCTTATTATGTGGAACTAATTTCATAGTTGGGTAGATTGAAGCTGTATTATGTAATGCTAAGTTCTTCTGAATGTCACTCTTTTACTTATTGATTAAATCTGATTGAATGAATAAAAATTTACATGAATCAAACTTGTTCAGACGTTCTAAGGACAGTCGACTGAAGTGACAGCCAGTCGACCGACATACAGAACTTAAGATTATCAAGTTGTGCAGTGTAGATCTGAAGCTGTTATATGAGCATATTGAGACGACCCGTATCTCGTGTTCATAACTTGTAACAAGGGAATCCTTAGGGGTTCTTGGTTTAATCAACTTGAAGGATCTAGTTCTGATACCAATTTCTAGAACTTTGAGTGTTTGTTCGTTTCTATTGTTCCTATGTTTTCTTTAAGTGCAACTTAGTAGATACCATGCTAAATACTTAGGGAAAGAAACGAATTAGAGTAGATACCATGCCTAATTCTTGGCTTAGGGAAACATTACTTTAAGGAGTAGATACCATGCCCTTGAAGAGAACAAACATGAGTAATAAGAAGAAGTACAGAAGGTGACTTAGCATTATTGACTATTGGTGGAGATCAAAGCCCAACCACTTAATAGATATTTGTGATTCAACACTTCTTAATTTAGTTTTAATTCCTTCCCTTTTTTTTAGAACAATCCTTTACCATCCTTATTCTTGCTTTATTGGTTAGTAAGTTAAATTTTACAATCTCTGTGGGATCGACCCTTGCTCGTCACTACGCTTCTCCAAACGATTCGTACACTTGCGAGGTTTTTAATTTGTGTCTAGTTTAGATCATCTAGATAGCACAACAAATATGTAAGGTCGGGAGTGGAGATAGACCACCAGGGTTGTGCATTATTATAGATGCTCAGGAGTGGAGAAATACCACAAGGTTCCGGCATGACCACTACCGACTGTAGTAACAAAATTTGACCGAACAACTGCAACCTTACTAGTCACTAGATAAATGTCAGAAACAGTATAGAATGCATTAGTATGTATTGCATAGCGAGGGATTGAACTCTCTAATGAGAAGAAACGCTAGTAGCTTGCATTCGGAAAATATGTTGTATGGGCAGCATATCGTTCCAAACAAGCATGCATTAAAAGAGCATATTTGGATTGTGCATGTTTTTCTGATAAATATATGTTTAATATTTTAATAAATTGTTTATACACACACTCATATGACATCGTATATTTCACTATTTTCTGTTTACATTTATTGATTTCAGTTTTATTTCTATTATGCTATGTATGTTGTGTTATTTTTGGAGTTAGTTAAAGCTGTTGTGATTCTTACCATCAGCCTCACACGCTGACGAACCCACAGATTGTGTTGTGCAGGTAAGAGTACCTGGAGTTTAAGCATAGAGTTGTGACATCCTGTACCCATCATCTTATCAATCCAAGAGGTTTGGATTTATATTAAGATTTTCTGTATTTTTTTATATTATATTATGTTTATGTACTCAATTGAAGAAAAAGATTTCTCGGTGTGCTACGATTTTCCTGTGTATGAAAATCGGGGCGTTACAGGGCGAGCTTTTTTGAGTGATTTAATGGATGTCGATGGCAGTGGGTACCCCCTTGGTCGCCCGACCGTTTGGGAGACCAAACCCTTCGTCTTCTCCACTCGCGCTCCTTGTTTTGGGCAACCAAGGCAACGCGGCGACCACATTGGCATTGTCGACCACAGGGCTTCGGCGACCACTAGGTTTGGGCGAGCTCTTGAACTTTCGGTGATCATCTTCTTCGACGACCTCGAAGTCTTCGCTGACCCCTTCTCTCGGCAACCAAGGTGACCAACCCTTCTCGTCCAGCAAAGCTTCGAAGACCAAGGCGACCAAGTTCTCCGTTGACTAAGCTTATGGTGATCCCGCTCTTCGTCGAGCAATTATTTTGGGTTGTTGTCGAGCTCCTTCGTCAACCAGAGCTTCAGGCGACTGCAAGGAGTTCGTCTTCCCCGTCGAGTGCTTCCTAGTTGACCAGGGTTTCTAGTGACCTAGCCTTCCATGACCAACTATTTGATTTGAGTCTTCATCGATTTGTGGGGTTGTTCAAATTTTGTTGTAGGTCGCTGTCGGGTTCGAATCGCTGTCGTGATCATCTCCTGGTTTGAAGCTTCGGTTGGGTTTGTGAGAAATTTTTCGAAGCTTTTGTTGGTTTTGAGTTTTGCTAAACTTGGATTTTAGAGAGTTAGGGTTTCGGCGAAGTTTTGATGCTTCGGGATTAAGCTCGTTTGCAGGCTAATTTTAGAGTTGAGCTCAGTTGTTGTCTTCGAATAGCCTTATTGATCTTGGGTTGGAGGTAGTCATGTTTGGATGTTGGGTTCCTTTTGGTAGTCGGGGTTGAGTTTGTGAGGAGCTAGACTTGATCAACTTAGAGCTTGGTTGAATTGGGTTTGAGATTTTGCCCAAGTGTTGAAGTCGAGATTTGTGAGCTTGTTGAGTTGAAGTTGGTTTTAGCCAATCTTCTTGTTGATGTTGGGTCTTCATTGGTGCCCACCAAGTATATGTTGATCGGTCTACCCTGTAGAGTTCAAGACTCTAGTTGATTTTTGAGTTCCAAACAAGTTGGTTATCCTCTATCTTGGTTTGAATATTCCTTGATTTTTCGCCTATTTTATCGATCGAACGTTTCGTTATTGGACGATTGCTCTTATTGATTAGGATGTTGATTGCTTCAACCGTTGGATCTTGTGGATGGCTCATATGTCGCCACGCGATAATTTGATCTTGGAAGCTCTGTAATACCCCATAATTTCAAAGAGCTATATAATATATATAATATAAAGAATATATATGGAAAAAAAAGTAATTGGTTGTTGCCCCATAGAATAGTTCGATGGGGGCATTGTATGGTGATTTGATGCTACAGTGGGGGCCCACGGGAAAGGAGAAGTGGCGTGATTGCTGCTGCTGCCTGCTGACGTCATGGATGACGTCAGCCTAGGGCCCTATTGGAGTTTCAGCTATCTTTCTCACGGGGAGGGAGAAAGAGATGGTGTGAGATTATCCCATATCGGGAATTAACAAGAATAATTAATTAATTAATATAATAGCTTGGGATTAGAGGTCACCAATAAGCTATAGCACATTTTATGAGGTAGCCTGTGGTGGGCAGTTGTACTATAAATAATAATTTGTCTGATAAAAATAATAAAAATTATCTAAGTATTGGGGCGGGGCGTTACAAAATGGTATCAGAGTCGACTTTCGACACCGATTGTGGGTAAGAGTGGGTGAGATATATGCCTGGCTGAGGTCAGTACGCAGGTAGAGAGACCAGGAGTGCAGTACGCTAGCAGGATACTCCACTCCACATCGGCTAGAAATGTAACGCCCCGAATTCCAAATAAGATCGAATTCGAGATTCCACAGGATCTTTACACTTCACTTCGTACAATTTTACAAGAAAATTTAAACTTTTCATCATACATCAGAGTTCTTTACAATTGTTTACACAGCGGAAGATAAAATGAAGTACAATAATTAAAATAATGTACAACTTGCAACATGTAATTATTCAACAGCATCGAAATCAACTTTACTTCTTCACGAAAATCCAATTCCTGCATATAAGACGGTGGGCACGTCAGTTGCTTACAACTGACGAAAAAATGTTATACATGGCCAGACTCTCTATGTCGGAAATATAACGATCTCAATACTTTAACAAACCACAAATTTGAATTCAAAATAAAGTGTTAAATGTGACTACACTAAACATGTAAGTGTATGCGATGCCTTAATGCCTAATGCAGATATTTTATACTAAGATAATACTAATGCATACTTGTTCGGATTCTATGTATCCCATACTACATAGGTCCAGGGCAAGCACCTACGTACTCCACAATAAAGGGTTCGATCTCTCGCCATGACAAACTACCCAGTAATAAAACAAAGTTGAGACGTTCCACGAGTATGGATCCCTGTCCCGGAGAACCACCGCAGTAAATCTTCCGCCCGACTGTTATACAGACTCCTCGTCGTGCGAACCTCCCACAAGTGCCCCTCTAGCCCCGGTATACGTATATACATTGGAGTACGGCAAACTATCTGCCCGACTACGTATAGTCCCGGATTTAAAATAAAAGCTCGTCTCCCACGAGGCAACCACAAACCCGGAATCTACCGCCTGACTGAGTCTATAATCTCAGAGAACCACCGTAGTAAATCCACCGCCCGATTATATAGAGTGCCCTAATATGTTTGCTTAGGTTTTACTACATCTTCACTTAGTACCTAGTTCTTAAGTTCAAGACATGAATAATTTATCATACCTAGAGTCAGTTTTTACCTCCTACTAGACTTAATCATGTAACACCACAAATTTCAAATAGGACAGAATTCGAAGTTCCACAGGAACTTTACACTTCTCTTCGTACAATTTTACAAGGAAATTAAAACTTTATTACATCAGAGTTACATTTTTAAACAGAGGAAGCAAAGTTACAACAATTACATGAATGAAATACAACAACACTTGAATAATTCCTTAAGCATTAATTCCTCCTTAGTCTTTTCGTGCACTTTATCCTGCACAGAAACTATGGGCACGTCAGTTGCTTACAACCGACGAAATGTAATACACGGTCATCCTCGCTATGCCGAACAGTATAACGATTCTCAAATACTTTAACAAACCACAAACTTGATCACAAACAAAGCTACAAAGGGACTATCCTATTGATGTCGTGTGGTGCTGCGCACTTAGTCCTTAATGCAGTTATTATATATTACATGTGTAACACCCCGAATTTCAAATACAACTGAATTCGAGATTTCCACAGGATCTTTTCGTCTCATTCGGTACAATTTTACAAGGAATTGAAACTTCCATTTTACATCAGAGTTAAATGAGATTTTACACTTAACATTTTACAGCGGAAGCATATAACCCAATAATTTACATGTAATGACAGCGAAAGCAAATTACATCATTTAAATAAATGTACATCAACAATGAATAATTTGTAAGCATCAGTTCTCCTTTCGCTTTTATCAAGCCATTTATCCTGCATACAAAACTGTGGACACGTCAGTTTATTCAACCGACGAAAATTATATATGGCCATCCTCTCTAAGCCAGAAACAGTATAACGATTCTCATTTCTTAACAAATCACAAACTTTTTCACATATCAAATTAAAGGGAAAATCTTAATGATGTCGTGTTGTGATTGCGCACTTAATCCTTAATGCAGTTATTATGTTATATGACTCTAATGCGCACTTGTTCGGATTCTATGCATCTCATACTACATAGGTCCGAGGGCAAGCCCTTAATCGTACTTCATCTTGTAGGGTTCAATCCCTCGTCATAACTTAATCTACTACTGTAACTACGGTAAGTATTCTAGATGTTTTCTGACAATGGAACTCATATCTAGGCGCCCTGGAGGGAATCCCAACACACTGACACATGACTCATCATGCAGGCATCCTGTGGTAATTCAGCTCCTACCATAGACATGACACCACCTGCAGTCGTCAAACACCCCACGAGCGTCGCCACCGGGACGGTACTCTGGAGCAGTATCCACGCCCTATCATGACTCATCATGGGACATCTTGGGATACTCTCTCGCCGCCAATCCAATGGCCCTCATACTCAATGTTTTTCTCTTACTTTCAACACATCTTCACTATGTATCTAGTCCTTATTTTATTAGAATCATGAACAAAATCAAAGCTCTAGAGTTAGCCTCTCCACTATACCGGACTTAATCATTCATTCAACATGACCAACCTTGGTCTTTCTTTTCAAATTTCATTTCATTTATTTCCAATTGCCGGTGGGAGACTTAGCTACTCTTTTGTTTCAATTTCAATTCACAATTACCAAAAGTTTGAGCGTTACTAGCTCGTGGGTTCATTTTCATAATCTCAATAGATTTTCCTTTTCCATGTTCATAACTTTCATATTCATACAACTTTCATAAATTCAAATAAATGATTCACTTCATTTCAGGTATAAATTCATGCAAAGACAAATAGAGTTTACTTAAATTGTCACAACCAGTAATCATTGAACATAAGATTCATAATCTTTACCATAAAACAATTCATAGAATTTCTGAGATGTCAAAAGTGATCTGGACAGTCGACTTAGAGCTTATCCAGTCGACTTGTTCAGTCGAAGAAAGTTATTCAATAACCGCTCGGAAGAGTCGACTGCTGCACATGGCCAGTCGGCTGTTCCGCCGCGTTCAAAATCTAAATATCATTTACGGGGCAGTCGACTGTCATTCAAACCAGTCGGCTGTTCTACAAAGTTCAATTATACAACTTTTCAAGTTCAGTACAGTCGACTGTTACATACATTCGGTCGACTGAACAGGGTTAATTTTTGAATTAGGGGATCATCTCTCCCTTCTGTTCTTCAGTTAGCACACAGCATTTTATTCAACTACAGTATGTTCAATGTCAACATAAATATGTGATTCTTATCTATTTACCATCATCACAACATAGTTTATGATTAAATGTAAATCTCACACAATTAGTATGTTCTTTCCTCCAAATGAGATGCTAAACATACATTTTTCCTTTACTCATCATTTATCCACGAAGATGAATGCTAACTCCAATTTAACATGCTAGAAAATCAAGTTAACAATTCACATTAAATACATCGTTTCATGGAATTTCGAACTGTTCATATTTTATTTTGGTATACCAGTCGACTGCTCACATGATCGGTCGACTGTACAAGTCATTTCCAGTTCTCTAATTATCATTAGTTCTTTTCCATCTATTCACATCTTCCACAATAAGTATAACACAAAGCATTTCAATATACGATCACCCTATCAATCCACTTTTCACAAATATGATAACAATCAATATTAGCCCTAGCATGATCTCTATATTAGAAGTCCTGAGAAACACCCACCTTGTTGAAGAGTTTAACGAAATCCCGTAAAGCCTTCTGGTGTGATAATGTGACTCCTCCTCCTTGCTCCTTGCCACTGAGAATCCTCTGAAGTGATGACCGGCCTCCAAGATACTCACTCACAACTCTCTTAAAAAATATATCTTTCTTTCAAATAAAGTTCTTAGTGTAAAAGACAAATGAGTGAGAGGGGTATTTATACTAAATCTTTGGGTGAGATGGAGGGCTAGGATTGAGTAGATGGTTATGAGATGGAGGGCTAGGATGAGAGTAGGAGTTGTAGTAACTACCCACAACTAGGTAACCACCTATACACTAACTCCACTTCTTCCAAAAACCGGCCAAGGAAAGGTGCTCATGCACGTGTACGTGCAATGCACGTGCATGCACTAGTCTCTATATAAAAACTTGTACATTATACATCCTTATAAAAATAATCTTTTAAAAGATGTTACCTTGCAAGTTGTTATTAAGAGAATGGGCTTAAATTGATGGGCCAAAATATTAGTTTTTTTACAAAATAATTAAATTAGATTTTTGGGGTTGTGTTTATTTGAGATAAAAGGGCCTTTTATAAAAAATAATTTAAAGAACACATATACATATATATATATGCATATACTCATCATCCATAAAGAAAATAATTATAAGATTTCATATTACGAAAATTGCACGTGCACACTATGTGCAAAATAAATGAATAATTTTCATAAATGAAAATCGGGGTATTACAACACTCCTTCCCTAGAATAGTTCCGTCCCCGGAACTACAACCAAGAGCGAGGAAAAAAAGCAAGCATAAGAAAAATACAAAAATACAAATCAAACAAAAAGCTCAGGATGATCTCTCAACATCCTCTCCTCAGATTCCCAAGTAGCCTCTTCAACCAAATGGTTTCTCCAGACTACCTTGACCATCGGTATCGTCTTATTCCTCAAGACTTTCTCTCGACGATCAACAATCTCGACAGGAGACTCGATGTAATTTAGATCCAACTGCAAACCTTCCGACACTTCAGGCAAATGATGACTCGGGTCTGGAATATAACCTATCAGCATAGACACATGAAAGACATTGTGCACCTGAGACAACTCTTCCGATAACTCAAGCCGGTAAGCAGTTTTCCCGATCCTTTTCAATATCTTGTACGGGCCTATAAACCTCGGGGATAACTTCCCACTCTTGCCAAAACGGATCACGCCTTTACTGGGCGATACTTTCAGAAAGACAAAGTCACCAACCTCAAACTCAAGGTCCCTTCTTCGGTTGTCTGCATAGCTCTTCTGCCTGCTCGATCCAACTCCTCTGCCAGCTACCACTGAGTCGTAATCAAACTCGCCAGACTGCTCTTGCAGCTAAGTGCATCAGCAACAACATTAGCCTTCCCTGGGTGATACTTAATCTCCGGACGAATATCCTCAAGTACCTCCAACCATCTCTGCTGCCTCAAATTCAGATCCTTCTGCTGATAGATGTACTTCAAGTTTTGGTGGTCCGTGTACATGTTCAGCTTCTCGCCATACACATAATATCTTCATTGCTTCAGAGCAAAGATAATCGCAGCCAACTCCAGGTCATGAGTCGGATAATTCTTCTCATACGGTCTTAGTTACCTAGACCCATACGCGATCACTTTTCCTTCTTGCATTAAGACACAACCAAGCCCACGATGTGAAGCATCGCTATAAACATCATATTCAACACCTGCTCTAGGCAAAGCCAAAATAGGTGTAGTAGTCAGCCTATCCTTCAACTCCTGAAAGCTTGCCTCACATTGCTCAGTCCACTTGAAGTTCACATTCTTCTTGGTCAGACCAGTAAGCGGTACAGCTAACTGAGCATAACCTTGAATGAATCTCCTGTAATATCCAGTTAAACCCAGAAAACTCCTGACTTCCTTCACAGAAGTAGGCCTAGCCCAATCTCTCACTGCCTCTATCTTCTAAGGGTCAGTTGCCACTCCCTCCTTAGAAAGGATGTGACCTAGGAATGCCACTTCAGATTTCCAGAAATCACACTTGGACAGTGATATGGCTAAAAATGGGGTTAAATCGGAACCGTCCAGATTGGGCGCGAATCTTGAAGCTCGGGGGTAAAACGGTAATTTCACATACAAATGGATCCAGAGCGGGTATTGGGTCTCCTTCTCACGGATCCAACAGCCCACAAACGGATCCACTCCGACTGGGTACGGGTCCCGACCCGAGGCAAATCTAGACCTACAAAGAGACAAATCAGGGTCACTGATTTGACCAAGTCAACAGGCCTGATTTACTCTCACCGGGAATCAGGGGTTAGTTTCCTAAACAGATTGTGAGGATTTTTCTCCTAGCAGTTACACAGGGAATCAAGCCTCTAATCACTCCCCTGGCGACTATAAATACCTCCCCTCTGCCACTGTGACCACGTAATCACTCTTTTTCCACCTTAAGCTCTTTCTTTAATCACCACTGGTTACTGACAAGAGCGTCGGAGGGTGCGTCGCCGGAATCAACCCCGGTGTCTCGCACTTCCGTGCAGGTTGCGGCAGGAATCAAAAGGCTTGGATCAGCTGTTCAGGTTTTCTCGAACTCACAAATCTTATCTGTTTACCCCCACACCGAAATCAGCGGCAACAGATTGGCGCCGTCTGTGAGAAACTCCACACGAACAGCCTCCGTCTCTTCCTCGTCGCCTAGACCTACCCCAACCATGCCTCCAAAGAAGGTCAGATCTAGAGGATCCAACTGCGGCGCCATTCCCGCCGATCAGACAGAGGAAGCCTCTGTCAATCCAGTCCAGCAGCCTGAACTTCCTCCCCCGGTCCAGCAGGGCCAACCTCCTCTTCCCAAATAGCAACCCCCCAATGGCCCTTCCGGCCATAACGGGCGAAGGCAGAAGCAGCCCCTCGACCTAGACCATGTCTCGGTTCATAATGAATCCTCGGATTCAATGGCTTCTCATCACCCCGACCTCCGCAACACAATCCTGAATCGCCAAAAAGATGAGGACCTCCGCACCCACCTTGATGAGAGGCGGGCCCGAGAGGGAGCCTCCCGCCAGCATCGGGGTGAGCGGTCCCCTCACCGCCGAGACGGTAGAAGGTCTCCAGATCGCAGGGGCCGAGCGACATCTCCCGAGTGCCGAAGGAGGAGGCCGCATTCCCCCGCAGATCGGCATCATCGGAGGAACAATGAGGCACCTATCACTCGTGCCAAGTTCCTATAATTTCAGGACACCGTGCTGCAGGCCCTCAACCTTCGCCCCAACAACCAAAATGCCCAGAGGGTTCCAACACCCCCGCGGGTTCCCAGTCCTCGCCGCCGATCCCGAAGTCCTCTCCCGGCTCCCAGTCGCCGGCAGCAGCACTACAGTCCCCACCGATCCCAGGCCTACCGGCCCCGCAGTCCCCGCTCCCCTTCCTATGAAGAAGAGTCCGGCGGATCATATGATTACCAGCGGAGGGACGATGCCCTCAACCGCCGTCTCCATGAGGTGGAGAGGCGCATTGGTCGCATGGACAGAGAGGAGGAGTCCAGAGCAGGGACCGTCCGGCCCAGCAGACCCCCTTTCTCTCGAACGATCATGGAGGCCCCCATACCGAGGGGTTTCAAACCTCCGCAGTTTGAAACGTACTCAGGGGAGTCCGACCCAGTTGATCACGTCGAAAGCTTCAAGATATTAATGCTGATCCATCAAGCTTCCGACGCCATGCTCTGCAAGACCTTCCCCGCCACCCTCTGGGGGTCGGCTCGGGAGTGGTACTCCAGGCTCGCCCCCTCTTCCATCTTCTCGTTTGAGCAGTTCGAGACTGTAATACCCTGATTTTTCAATAAATGAAAAATTATTTATTTTGCACGTAGTGTGCACGTGCAATATTTTGATTGGACTATTTTATCATGATGTGTATATTTAAATATATTTTCTCAAACTATTTTAGTACAAAAAGCCCTTCTTTAAAAGCCTTACTTGATTTAATTAAAAAGCCTTTCCTTAAAAAGCCCAAATGTATTTTATTTTATTTATTTTAATAAACTATTTTGGCCCAAAAAAAATAAAGCCCATGAATTAATCTCTTTTAATTAAACTTGTCATGTAGAAGACTTTTTTTTAACAAATCTATTTTTATACAAATTTAAAAATGTACAAGTTTGGCCTAGTTGCATGCACGTGCACTACACGTACACGTGCATTGCACACTTTATTCTTGGCCGGGTTTCAATCTTTTTGAGGGATTTTTGATTTTGGGTATGGTGATCATGGGGGGTAGTTTCTTAGTTGTGGGTAGTTTTCCTAACTCCTACCTTAATCTAGACCCTTCATTCTACAACTACCCAAGCAATCTTGGCCCTCCATTTCACCTATTCTCTAGTATAAATACCCCTCCCTCTCATGGCTAATTTTCATATGCAAAGTACATTTCAAAGTTATAGTATTGTAATAGTGTGAGTTATAAAAGATAAGAGAGTTGTGTGGGTTTTTGGTTGCTTGGAGTGGCCGGCATCACAAGGAGGAGAAGCATTCGGATTGGGCTAGAGGAAGCATTCGGCTTGGCTAGGAGGCTTGGAGTTGGTGCACTCTTTTGGCTAGGAGGTGGTGCTTTCATCTACAAGGACTTGGTTGCTTTGTTTGTGTTTTCTCTCCATTTAAGGTGGGTAAAACATTTCATATTTCTAATATAGATCCATGCTAAGTTTCAACCATTAAAGATGCATGAAAAATATTAATAAGAACCCACTTGAATTGAGTAGTTAGTATGTGAATTGATTGAAATGTGGTGATTAACTTATATGGCTCTAGTGTTAAAATTAAATTGTGTGTAGATTGCTCCATGTTTATTAGTATGAAGTTATGATGGTGATTAAATTTAATTGAGAATGTTGTTATTATGATTAGAGACATAATGCATGCTTGTTAATTGTGAAATTGAGACATGGAACTTATTAAGAAAGAGTACACCTTATTTTGAAGAAAAATGAAATACTTGTATGTTTGAGATGTGATTTGTGAGTATACTTCATTATGACATAGGTTGATTAATGAAAGTACTACTCATAAAATTAGTAGTTGAATTGTGATGAATAGACCTTTATGTTGATATGGACTATTGAACTCATATGTATTGGTTGAATTAAGAACTAATATCAGTAAATTATCACCATGAAATTATTGAATAAAAAGACTAGTAGATCAATTATATGGCAATGTCGAAAATACAATATATTGTAGTTTAATATAACTCTTGGATTTTGTGTGTGAAAAATACATTTCATTAGTACCAAAAAATCATATTTTTTACCGGTATGAACCTTATACGAATGGGGATTAATCTGGAAGTTTTTAGAAATTTTTACCAAAGCAATAAGAAACTATGGTTATTTGAATATCGAGTTGTTTTTAAAGCAGTACGAATATAATACAAATCGATTTTTATTTGGGTTAGTGACAACCCGAGCCAGTGGCTCAGGTGGTCTTGGACTGTGGTTTGCTTCTCTGGTTTGCACGGTTCGAATCCCAGAATCCACACTTCTTTTTGGTTAATTCTCTAAAAAACTAGTTAACAGCGAACCGAGAGTATTTATTACTCTCAGTCGCTCTTATATCGTGTTCGGCGACCGGCCTAGCGGTCTGGGCTCTGTGCTGTCTCGGTGCTGTGCCTGGTTTGATTCTTGGGATCGGCATATAGGAAAAAAATATTTTTTTGGGAGTTTTTGAAGTCCAAAAATTATGAAATAAATATGGTAATTCTCATAAAAATACAAGGAATTTTATAAGAGTGATTTGGGTATTATTTGAATAAAATACAATATGGTTTGTGAACAAAAGGCATAATTAGAGCTTTGGTTATAAGATACATACTTATGGAATTCATAACTTATAAAGATTAAGTGAAATAGGCTATGATAAAGTAATTGGAAAAAGTACTTTGTTGTGTAACATGATATTATTTATTCTCACTTGTGAATATTGTGCAAAATGTGAAGTATGAATGTTACTAGTGATATTATGAAGTTGCATGAATTCATATATGATTATGAAATTAAAATCATGATTTATGAAAGGGAAAAAGAAATTGTTGGCTATACATATGAATTTTATGAGTTAAAAATATTCATTATGGACTTGTGAATAAAGTGTAATCATGACTTGAAAGAGAACATACATGTGAGTTTGAGAACTCGACATGGAAATTGTTATGAGTTGAAGATTGTGAAATGAAATTTGAAATAGAGTAGCTAAGTCTCCCCGGCATTGAGAAAAAAATGAATTGAGATGAAATTAGACCAAGGTTGGTCATGATGAAACAAATGAATAAGTCCGGTTGATGGAGAGGCTAACTCTAGAGATTATTTTGTTCATGATTTTTAAATAAAACTAAGGACTAGTACATAGTGAAGAGGTGATGAAAGTAGAAGAAAAACATGAGTATGGGGGCCATCGGATAGCGGTGTGAGAGCGATCCACAGGCTGCCTGCTTGATGCGTCAAGACATGGCGTGGGCGCTACTCCGGAATTATCGTCCCGGTGGCGACGCTCGTGGGATGTTCGAGTGGCTATGGGTGGTGCCATTGTTCCATGGCGGAGGCTGAATTGTCCATAGGTTGCCTGCTCGATGCGTCGTGACAGTGCGTGGGATTCCCCTCCAGGCTGCCTGGACATGGGCACATAGATCATAGGACATCTAAGACACTACCGTAGTTACAGTAGTTGTTAAGACATAACGGGGGATTGAACCCTATAAAGATGAAGAACGAATAAGGGCTTGCCCTCGGACCTATGTAGTATGGGATGCATAGAATCCGAACAAGTGTGCATTAGTGTCATGTAACATAATTAACTGCATTAAGGACTAAGTGCACAATCACAACACGACATCAATAGGGTAGTCCCTTTAGTTTGAATGTGACAAGTTTGTGTTTGCTAAATATGAAAAGTTAAGTTATACTATTTCCGGCATAGAGAGGATGGCCGTGTATAATGTTCGTCGGTTGAATAAACTGACGTACCCACAGTCTTATATGCAGGTATATGTCATGTTAAAGATTAAAGAAGAATGGATGCTTAAAGACTGTATCATTGTTGTTGTACTTTATTCAATTGTTGTATTTTACTTCCGCTGTGCAAAAGAAAGATGTAATTATGATGTAAACTCTGATGTATGATGAAAAGTTTTAATTTCCCTGTAAAATTGTACTAAAGAAAGTGAAAAGATCCTGTAGAACATCTCGAATTCAGTGTGTTTGGGATTCGGGGCGTTACAGAGACGCTGTTCATTACTCACTTTGTGAGTAGCAGGCGAGCCGAGAAGACGAGCCTCTCTCTGCTCAACCTGCGGCAAGAAAGGGGAGAGAAACTGAGGGACTACGTGAAGAGATTCACCGCAGAAGTCAGGTCTATCGCCTCCCTAGACCAGTCAGTGGCGACTGTTGCGTTCCAATCGAACGTACTCAACTCCAACCTCCGGTCGTCCCTCGCCAAGAAGCCCCCGCACAACTTTGCCGACCTTCTCCTAAGATGCGAGAAGTACATCCGGGCGGAAGAGGCCGAGTGCCTCCCGAACTTCGGAGGATCGGCCTCCGGATCGAAGAGGAAGGTGACCGAGGGGGAGGGATCGAAGAAGATGCAGAAGGACAACGGCAGTCAGCGCCGTCCTCCCCCTAGGTTCGAGAAGTTCACTCCCCTCACCACCAATGTCTCCACTATCCTGATGGAAGTGGAGAAGGAAGGCCTGCTACCACCCGCTCCGAGGATAAACACCCCGGCCAAGAGGAGAAACAAAGAGAAATGGTGCCGTTATCACCGGGACCACGGCCACGAGACCAACGAATGCCGAGCGTTGAAAAATGAGATAGAGGCCCTCATCCAGAGGGGGCAGCTGGCCAAATTTGTGAAAGCAAGTGACCGGGCGGACCGCACTACCCCTCCGCCTCGGGGGGCTAACAAGCGCTCCGAGTGGCGCGATGAAACCCCCGAGTTTGAGGAAGAGCGGGTCCTGCACCTCATCCACGGAGGCCCCATGGGGGGCTCCTCCAATTCCTCCCGGAAGGCCTTCGTCCGAGAGGTCAATTCAGTCCACAGCGCTCCTCCCCCCAAAGGCCTCGGCGTCCCGGTGACCTTCTCTGATGAAGACCTCGAAGGGGTCCGAACCTCCCACTGCGACGCCCTCGTCATTGACCTTCGCATGGCAAACTTCAAGGTGCAGAGGGTCCTGGTAGATAACGGGAGCTCGGTGAACATCCTCTTTCTCTCGGCCTTCCGAGGCCTGCAGCTGTCTCGGGACCGTCTCAAGCCGGCCGGTTACACACTCCACGGGTTCACGGGGGTCCCAGTAACTGTCGAGGGGGTGATAACCCTAGACGTGACTGCTGGAAACACCCCTACTACCCGGACCGAACCGATGGACTTCATGGTCGTCGACGTCCCGGCGGCGTATAATGTCATTCTAGGCCGACCCGGCCTAGCCGCCCTGGAAGCTGTCCCCTCAGCGTACCATCTTAAAATGAAGTTCCCCACTCGGTCGGGAGTAGGGGAAGTCAGGGGAAGCCAAGAGACGGCTCGGAAGTGCTACATGACTTCCACTGGGGGACCGGTGCTCTCCCTCGAGACACTAGAAATCCCCGAGCCGAAAGTCCGACCCACGTCCGAGCCGGCGGACGAGTTAGAAGAAATGCTCTTCTCGGACGAGGACCCGAGCCAGAAGTTCCTCATCAGCAAGTCCCTACCGACTGCACTGTGCTCTAACTTGGTTAAATGCATCCGGGATAACCGCGACCTGTTCGCTTGGTCAGCCGCGGATATGCCCGGCATCTCCGAGGAGTTGCTAGTTCACCGCCTAAGTGTCGAACCGGGGTGCAAACCGGTTCAGCAGAAGAGACGAAAGTTCGCTCCCGAGCAACAGCAGGCCATCAAGGAGGAGGTGGATAAACTTTTGAAGGCTAAGTTCATACAGGAGGTAAACTACCCCGAGTGGCTCTCCAATGTTGTGATGGTCAAGAAGTCCAACGGCTCTTGGAGAATATGCATCGACTTCACCGACCTGAATAAGGCGTGTCCGAAGGACCCATTGATGCCACCTCGGGCCATGAGCTCCTCAGCTTCATGGACGCCTTCTCCGGCTATAATCAAATCCGAATGTTCCCCCCAGACATTCCGAAGACCTCCTTCATCACCGATCAGGGCCTCTACTGCTACCGGGTCATGCCGTTCGGGTTGAAGAACGCGGGCGCCACCTACCAGCGCCTCGCCAACAAGGTTTTCCAGAGCCAGATCGGCCGGAATATGGAGGTGTATGTTGATGACATGCTCGTAAAGAGCATCCGAGGCACTGACCACGTGGCCGACCTCCAGGAGGCCTTCGGCGTGTTGAGGAGGCACAACATGCGGCTGAACCCGAACAAGTGTGCGTTCGGGGTCTCTTCGGGAAAGTTCCTCGGCTTCATGGTGAGCCAGCGAGGGATCGAAGCCAATCCCGAGAAGATCAAGGCCATATTGGACATGGCCCCGCCCCGAAACATCAAGGAGGTGCAGAAGCTAACTGGTCGGCTCGCTGCTATCGGCCGGTTCCTCTCGAAGTCCGGGAAAAAATGCCTCCCCTTCTTCAAAGCACTCAGGGGGGCTAAGGGTTTTGAATGGGGCCAACCACAACAGGAATCGTTCGACCAACTGAAGGCCTACTTGGTGAACCCCCCTCTGCTCAGCAAACCTGTCCCGGGGGAAACTCTCTTCATCTACTTGGCTGCCTCCGAGCAGACCCTAAGTGCTGTCTTGGTGAGAGAGGAGGACCGGGCCCAAAGGCCCATCTACTACGTGAGCAAGGTGCTTCGGGATGCCGAGCTTCGCTATCCGAAGATAGAGAAGATGGCCTACGCCCTGGTCATGGCGGCGAGGAAGCTCCGGCCGTACTTTCAATCCCACTCGGTCGTTGTCCTCACTGACCAACCTCTAAAGCAGATCCTCCACAAGCCCGAGACCTCGGGCCGGCTAATGAAGTGGTCCATAGAGCTAAGCCAACATGACATCTCCTACCAACCTCGGACGGCAATTAAAGCACAGGCCCTCGCCGACTTCATCGTAGAGTCCACCATCCCTGAAGTCAGCCACGTCCCGAATGGACCCCCCATTTGGACGGTCTTCATGGACGGCTCCTCCTATAGCGAAGGAAGCGGCGCCGGTATCATCCTGAACGGTCCTGACGACTTCGTCCTCCAGTATGCGATCCGTATGAACTTCAAGGCCTCCAACAACGAGGCGGAGTACGAAGCACTCATCGCAAGCCTCAGACTTGCCCGAAGTGCTGGGGCGCAGCGCCTCCGAATCCATAGCGACTCCCAGCTTATCGTGAACCAAGTATTGGGTGAGTATGAGGCCCGAGACGAGCGGATGGCGAAATACCTCGCTAAGGTTCGGGCCCTCATGAGCCGGTTCGAAGAGGCGCTCATCCAACGGGTCCCTCGTGAGGAGAACTCTCAGGCCGATGCCCTCTCCAAGTTGGCCTCATCCTCCCTGCAAGGTCTTGAACAGACCGTTCTGATCGAGGTCCTCTCTAGGCCGAGCATAGAGGATGAGACATCCGGCTCGGTGGAATCGTTGCCGGTCATGTTGCAAGATAATTGGATGAAGCCGTTGGTGGAATTCTTGAGGGATGGGGTCCTGCCCGAGGATCCCAAAGAAGCACGCCGAGTCAGAACCCGGGCCGAGCGGTATGTCTTGATCGAGGGTATCTTATACAAACGCTCGTTCTCTCAAATAGACGGCCGACCATACCTAAGGTGCCTCTCTCCAGAACAGGCCGACTATGCCCTACAAGAGCTCCACGAAGGCATCGGCGGGGCACATTCAGGATCCAGGTCCTTGGCCCGGAAAGCTTTGAATTATGGATACTTCTGGCCGACCCTCCTTCAAGACGCCGAGCGACACGTTCGGCAATGTAACTCTTGCCAGAGACACTCCAGCGTCCGTCGCCTCCCTCAAGCCAACCTCGCCTCCCTATCAAGTCCTATCCCCTTCGCAATGTGGGGGATGGATTTACTAGGGCCTTTCCCTCCGGCTCCGGGTCAGTTCAAGTTCTTGGTCGTAGCCATCGACTACTTCTCGAAGTGGGTCGAGGCCGAGCCCCTCGCCACTATAACCGAGAACAAGGTGGTACAATTCTTCTGGAAGAACATCATCTGCAGATTCGGCGTCCCCCGTGTCCTCGTGACGGACAACGGGACTCAGTTCACTGGCGCAGCATTCCGAGCTCTGTGCGATGACCTTGCCATCCAGCAGTGCTTCTCGTCCGTCTCCCACCCTCAGTCGAACGGACAGGCAGAAAACGCTAATCGGCAGATCCTCGCAGGCATCAAGAAAAGGCTGGACAAAAGTTCCAATGGCTTATGGGTCGACCAACTCCCCAACGTCCTATGGAACTACCGCACGAGCAAGCGGACCCCCACAGGCGAGTCCCCTTTCAACCTCACCTATGGGTCCGAGGCCGTGATACCCCTCGAGGTCGGAATACCTTCCCCTCGGCTCGCAGCCTACAACGAGGAACAGAACGCCAGGGACCTCAGGGCAGACTTAGATCTGATAGATGAGCTGAGGAAAAGAGCGTCATTCGGCAGCAGAATTACCGAAGAAGGGTCGAGTTGGCATACAACAAGAAGGTCCGACCCACCAACCTTAAGCAAGGGGATTTAGTCTTGAGAAAACTGGCCATATCCTTCCTCAATCAGAAGAGCAAGCTGGCTCCGAACTGGGAAGGGCCGTACAAGATTACGAGGGTAGTTCGGTCCGGAGTATATCGTCTAGAAGATCTAAAGGGCAGAGAGATTCCGAGGACCTGGAATGCCGACCACCTCCTAAAATACCAAGAAAGCGCCCCGGCGCCACTCTAAGTATCATAGGATATCGAGCCATTCCTCTCCTCTAACTTGTAACCTATTTTCATAAATTGTAATATGTAAAACGGTTCGCCGTCGATTATCAATGAAGAAAGCTCTATCATACTTATAAATTTGCATGCCTCTCTCCGCCCTTATCATCTGTTTTTTAAATTTTGATTTCAACCAATGGTTCGGAGTCCATGTCCGGCTCGACTTTACATCCTCGGCTCGTCCCCGGACGAGCCAGAGGTAGACCGTCGTTCGGAACTGCTCCCACAACCGTTGAACTACACCGATGGTTCGGAGTCCAACACTCGGCTCGACTTTACCTCCTCGGCTCGCCCCCGAACGAGCCAGAAGTAGATCGCCGTTCGGAACTGCTCCCACAACCGTTGAACTACACCGATGGTTCGGAGTCCAACACTCGGCTCGATTTTACCTCCTCGGCTCGCCCCCGGACGAGCCAGAGGTAGATCGCCGTTCAGAACTGCTCCCACAATCGTTGAACTACACCGATGGTTCGGAGTCCAACACTCGGCTCGACTTTACCTCCTCGGCTCGCCCCCGGACGAGCCAGAGGTAGATCGCCGTTCGGAACTGCTCCCACAACCGTTGAACTACACCGATGGTTCGGAGTCCAACACTCGGCTCGACTTTACCTCCTCGGCTCGCCCCCGGACGAGCCAGAGGTAGATCGCCGTTCGGAACTGCTCCCACAACCGTTGAACTACACCGATGGTTTGGAGTCCAACACTCGGCTCGACTTTACCTCCTCGGCTCGCCCCCGGACGAGCCAGAGGTAGCTCGCCGTTCGGAACTGCTCCTACAACCGTTGAACTACACCGATGGTTCGGAGTCCAACACTCGGCTCGACTTTACCTCCTCGGCTCGCCCCCGGACGAGCCAGAGGTAGATCGTCGTTCGGAACTGCTCCCACAACCGTTGAACTACACCGATGGTTCCGGAGTCCAACACTTGGTTTCATTCTACTCCCCAAGCTTGCTTCGCAGCAGACTAGGAGTGGACCACCATTCGGAATTGCTCCCACAACCATCGAACGCACGCCATGACCGACGAGTCCCACAAAGAAAAAGAGCTTGGCTCACCCCTCAGCTTCGCAATAAGAGGGAGACCAAAGCACTGTTCGGCCACATAATCCGAGCAATCTTGTCTCGAAGCCGAAACCCGAAACCCCACGCCTTCGGTCGGCTACCGAGCAGGGGCCTTTCCGACCCTGCAAACGGAGAAAACTCACTTTCTCCTCAACTTTCGTGTCGGATCTCGATCAGACGGCCCAGATCTTGCCACTGACGCTAAACGACAAGATAGCGTTTTCTTGGGAACTGAGCCGCCTCGAGATTCGTGCCATCATCCGACAGTTCAGATCTTGCCAACGATGCTAAAACGACAAGACAGTGTTTTCTTGGGAACTGCGCCGCATCGAGATTCGCGCCGACATCCGACGGCCCAGATCTTGTCAGAATCGGTAAACGACAAGGTAGCGCTCCGTCAGGAGCTCGTTCGCCTCGAGATTCTCACCGACGGTACCATGTGCTCGGCTCGAGGACCTCGGCACGGCCAACACATTTACAAGCGGGACAAACGCGAAGAGCAACAAAAGACATGCTAGTTATGGAAAGGAATTTCATTGATGAACGAGGCATAATACAAAGCAATCCTCCCATAGTTACAAAGCGTTAGAAAACAAAAAATACAGCGTCGACCCATTACACTTGGTCCTCAAACAGAAATATCTTCGCTGTCCTCTTCGGTCGCCAGCCCTTCCACTTCAGCTGCTAGCTCCTCTGCCTCCTTCCGAAGCTTCGCCTCTACGGTTTGTAAGTGATGGATCTCGGAGAGCAAATCGTCCCGCTCGGCTAATATCTTCGACTGATTGTGCCGGATACACTGAATCCGAAGAGCATTGCTAAAAGCTGTCTGCGAGTCGTCGTCCTCCCCTACGGGGGTCGCCTCGATGATCCTACTCTCCAGACGTTGGATCTCGGCGTCTCGTTGGCCGAGGACGGACTGAAGGTGAGCCCGTTCGCTCTCAGCTCGACGTAACTCCAGCTCCACTCCATAACGCCGCTCTCGGCACTTCGTCGAGCGCGACTTCGTCGCCCCTGAGATCACCTCGGCATCAGCTTCATTGTCCGAGCCGTTGGGATCGGTGTATTGGTCTGACACCACGAACTGAAAAGAAGGGAAAATGAAAAGCAAAATTTCAATACACTTCCGAGGCGCAATACTTGAAGAATTTTCCAATAAAACCTTCGAATATAATAGCTCCACATACAACAAGACCGACTCTACTACAAGGTTTTACAATAGCCAGAAAGAAAAAAAAACAAAACGACATGATCAGGGTCTCTTTGGAAGGGGAACGCTTCGGTTCAAGGAAACGCGAGGACGACGAGGCCTGACCTCCGAGCTCGATTCCAAACCAACGAAGCGTGACCCCTCTTTGCCACTGACCCTGACTGTGGCGCCGACCGAGGCACCGCTCGACGAGACGGCCGCACTACTCTGAGCGTCAGCAGGGCTCTGCCTAGCCACAGGCAAACGTGTCGCGAGTTCGTAAAAGGAAATCCCTCTCTCGCTCTCTTCGCGAGTGCACGACGTACTGCGGACGTTGGCCCTCTCCGGCAGAGGCTTGAGTGACACGACCTCTTCCTCCAGTTCAATGATTCTGTCTCTCAGAGCGTCGTCCTTCGCCAACTTCTTCAAATGAGAAGGCCTTGACGAGCTCGAGACGTTGGCGCTATCGGTTGCGAGCCGTCGGAAGTGGGTGACCTCGATCACCCTATCTATCGTGATCCTTCTGAGCCTGTCGACCTCGGCCAACAGCCTCTTGCGCTCGGTCGACGCCTTCTCCAGCTCGGAAGTTAGCTTCTCTTCCGCCGCCGAGCGTTCTTTCTCCGCTAACTCCATGTGTTGGACCTCGGCCAAAAGCTCGTCATTCTTCCACTCGGCGGCGGTAAGCTCTCTACGAAGCCGCTCGACCTCGCCTTCGGGACAAGGGGCTTGGGGTTGCTTCCGCAGTTGCCACAACTCGCGACAATACTTCTGCACAGCTGCCTTCGTCTCCTCCAGCTTCAAGAGCATGAGAAACCGCCTCTGTCGGCTATTCGAGAGCTCACCCTTCGTTTTGGCCAGCTCCTTACGAAGGTGTGCAACCTCCGTAATCGGACCGAACCTTACCTGAAAATCAGAGATAAATCCGAGACCCAACACTTGGAGAATTCTACGCCAAATCAAACACAAAATCCGAGACTCAACACTTGGATAAATTTTGGCCAAACAAAATATTTTCATTCAAAACCGAGGAGAATGTTTTACAAGAGCGGTGGCCAGTCCGCGGTTAGGCTTACACAAAAAAAAAAAAAACGAAACAATGAAAGACTAAAAGAGGCAACCGAGTCAGGGGTCGACATTTTTGTCGTTCGGGTCCGTCGACCCCTCGGCCTTGTCCTCGCCATCGCCCTCGTCTTCGTCGTCACTCCCGCTCTCCTCCTCGGAGTCGACCTCCTCTTCATCCTCGGCCTCGGTCTCTCCCGGGCCTTCGACACCTTCCATCTCTCCCTCGGGGTCGAGCATCCCCTGGGGAACCTCCTCCTCCCCCTCCACGGGGTCGTAGAAACGGTAGGAAGACATGTCGAAACCCGGGTTCCTGGCGGCCACGTGGAGCAAGGCTCGACCGTAGGCGTCCTCCATGTTCTTGAACATATGTTGCACGACCTCCTCCTGCACAGCCTTCTTCACCTTCTTCACCTTAGACCGGTGTTTCGCCATGATCTTCTCGGTCCTCTTCCGAGCCCTCTCCGCTTCCGACCGAGCATTGGCCAGCTCCTCCTTCAGCTCGGCAGCCTCCTTCTCCGAAGCCTCAAGTTTGGTTGCCGTGTCCTTCGACAGCTGAATGGCGTCGGCCAGCTGCTTCTCTAGCCCAGCCACTTCGGCACCCCTCTTTGCCGAGAGGAGTTGCTCGGCATCAAGCAGCTTCGTGGCCTTGACAAGCTCCACCCTCTCCCGCTCATGCTCCTGTTCCTTGCTCGCGAACTCCTTGAGCAGGAAGTTGAAGTGGCAGAGGGTCTGAAAAGAGGACAACCAATTAGAACCCGAACCCAGGAACTTAGGAAATTCTCAGAGAAAGTTTCAATGAGGAAGAGCTCGGCCCACTTACCGACATGGTGTTCCGAGCGATCTGCATCGCGGCATCCCCTGCTAGCTCGGCCTTTAGGGTCGCTCGATCCTTTGGGGTCGGCAGGTGCCTCACCGCTTCCATGCAGATGTTGCCGTCGCCCAAGAAGCCATCGACATTCATCACCTGCCAGTCAGGGACGAAGATCTGCTTATGATGCTCGGTCAAGATCTTCTCCGCCTCGGCAGTGAGGGGCGAAACTTGGAGGGACAGCACCTCCTTTACGCCGAACGCACCGCTCGACGAACCGGGAGCATCCCCCTTCGAGGTCGGTGTCGACGCGCCTGAGGCAGGAGGGTCGAGGACCATGACCTCCCCCTGCTCGGAACCAGCCTCCGACACAACAACCTTCGGCTGGTCGGGGACCTTCGAGACCAAAGGTATCTTCGAGGCTCGGCCGCCTTGAGGCCCCGCCGAAGGGCTCTTCTTCTTCGTCTCCTGCTCTGCCGCCCTGGCCTTCACCATCAGAGCTCTGTAGTCCATCTTCATCGTCTCTGCACAAGTCGAATGAAAAAACTTAGAAAATTTTTCATAAACTTTAAGCAAAGAGTATAAATACCAGAAGCATACTAGGGTCGATCGGACTAAGACCCCCTCGGAACAAGACCTCCTCCGTGATATCTTTCCAGCTCAGCGCTGGCAAGGCGAGGAGTTTCTTGAGGACCTCTACTTCCTCGTCACTCAACGCCGGCTCCTTCTTGGCTCGCTTCGGCAGCCCATCCTTCGCCCAAACTATTGGGATCACCCACGGCGCGGGAGCCCGGATGATGAAATACTTCTCCTTCCAGTGTTTGATCGAGTCCGGGTTCTCGACCAACTTCACGCCCGTCCGTGGCGAAAGATAGAACCTCTGTTCGTTTCGGCTCGGCTGACAAGGTCGGTAGAGGCTCCGAAAGAGAAACATGCTAGGCGCGGCACCGACCTCTTGGCACCGGAGGACAAACACCATGACGTGCCTCCAGGTGTTCGGCATCAGCTGGGCGGGGCTCAAACCGTACCAGTTCAAGACATCAACTACGAACGGATGAAGGGGAAAGTGGAGCCCGGCGATGAGAGAGTCGACAGGAAAGACGCACACATCTGTCAAAGACTTCGTATTGGCTCGGAAGCCTGGCCCGGGGAGTAGCAGCCCGTACTCGGTGGGGATCCGGAATCCCTTTCGGATCAAATGAAGATCGGCCTCCGTAAGCGAGGAGATGGTATGGTCCACCTCGGACAGCTCTCTCGGTTCATTCTCCTCCACCGACTTGGCCGTCCCTTGGGTCACCTTCTCCAAGACATCCTCGGCGTAGTCCCGAACGCCTCCCACGCTCGACAGAGCAATGGGCTGCCGACCGAACGCCCCCGCCGTCTTCGGCTGCTCGACGATCGTGGCTACTCCTTTACCCTTATGAGACGCCGCCGCGACCTCCTGAGGTGGTTCAGCTACTTCACCCTCTCTGTCCGGCCGAACGACGCTCTGATCGGTCTGCTCCACTACCTCCTTTCCTTTGCCCGCTCGGTCTACGGCTTGCTCCGAGGCGGGGGTCTCATCCGAGGATGTAATCTTAACCATTTTCTAAAAGAGAAAGGAAGGAGACTGACCTTGAAGTGACAGCTACGGTCGGAAAAATTCACCGGAGACAGAGAACGCCTCGCCGCGACAGCTAGCACCACCACCAAGGAGCTGAAAACTTCGAAGGTGAAAGTAAAAACTGAAGAGAGAGAGTAAAAGTAAATAATGAGACTGGGATTAAGGGGGGGCGAAGATTTATAGTAAAAAAGGAACGTCCCTTGGACTTCCAAACGTAAGGGCGCGACTTTTGGGCCGCTTTCGAAACGTCGCGAAGGCCCAAAACTACTCCGCGTCCTTACCAAGTCAAGCAGTTCGGCACCACAGGATCTGAATCCGAGTCACATGCAGTCCGAACTCAACTGTAAAGGTCTCCGGTCGGCTACCGAGGAAGTGCCGTTCCGACCCTGCAAACGGAGAAAACCCAATTTCTCCTCAACTTTCATGTAAGATCTCAATCAGACGGCCCAGATCTCGCCGAGGACACTAAACGACAAGATAGTGTTTTCTTTAGAAGTGTGCCCGTCTCGAAATGCATGTCGACATCAGACGGCTTAGATTGCGTCGCGTCGCTCAGACGACCGTGCCCTCAAACCCCGGTCGACCCAGAATGTCGCTTGGACAACCGCGCCCTCAGATGACCCACCTCTGTCTAAAGAAGCTAGAAAAATTTAGATTCAAAGTTTTAAGGCACCGCCCTCGGCGAGCCCCCCAGGCCCCAGGTCTCGGTCGGTGTTCCGCCGACCCATGGGGCCCGGTCAAAAGCAGATCGGCACACCCCCCATCTCTAACTCCTTCGGGCTGGCAATCATCGGAAGCCATCAGCCCGGAAGGAAGACAGAGATGGGAAGAGACCCATCATTCCGAAGCTACTGCAGTCCCTCGGATACGGACTTGGGTCATCACCTCTTCTACTATGACCTCCCCCGACCCTGACACCCACATTGGAGCACTCAGAATCTGGAGAAGATCATGGTGGAAGAACGACCACCCGTCCTCCCGAAGCAAACTCGTCCCTCGGTTCCGGACTTGGGTCATCACCTCTTCTACCATAACCTTCCCCGACCCTGACACCCACATCGGAGC
Source organism: Hemerocallis citrina (assembly GCA_017893485.1). Taxonomy (NCBI): domain Eukaryota; kingdom Viridiplantae; phylum Streptophyta; class Magnoliopsida; order Asparagales; family Asphodelaceae; genus Hemerocallis; species Hemerocallis citrina. The sequence continues at coordinate 289,533,191 of CM030362.1, forward strand.
ACTCAGAATCGGGTGAAGATTATGGTGGAAGAACGACCACCTGTCCTACCGAGACAGATCGCCCCTCGGATCTGTACTTCGGCAGTCAACCCCTCTGCCAAGATCTCCCCTGATCCTGACACCTCCACCCGGGCCGTCAGAGTCAGGAGAAGATTTTGGCGGAAGAGCGACTCCCCGTCCTTCCGAAACACATGGTCCCTCAAATCCGGACTTTGATCATCACTTCTTCCACCATGACCTCCCCCGACCCTGACATCCACTTCAGGGCCGTCAGAGTCAGGAGAAGACCATGGTGGAAGAACGACCACCCGTCCTTCAAAAGAGCAACCACCCGAAGGAGATGCCTCCGAGGGCTAGAACTCTACATTGTTGCGATTGAAATGACAAAGGGAGTGGAGCACTTATAGCCTACCTTCCAAGAACCAGCCATTATAACCCTCGAAAATTGAAACGCCGCACATTAATTGAAGGGTGTCGTTATTAATGACCCTGGGAAAATGAAACGCCGCATGAATCCGGGAACGCCATTAATATCCTTGGAAATTGGGCTGTACCGAGGTCCATTCCCCACTATATCTCGGAACACCCTTTCACGCTCGGACGGCCGAAACCCCATGCCTTCGGTCGGCTGCCGAGCAAGTACCTTTCCGATCCTGCAAACGGAGAGAACTCACTTTCTCCTCAACTTTCGCATCGGATCTCAATCAGACGGCCCAGATCCCACCGAGGACACTAAACAACAAGATAGTGTTTTCTTGAGAAATGTGTCCGTCTTGAGATGCGCGTCGTCATCCAACGGCTCAGATTGCGCCACGTCGCTCGGAGTGCCGAGACCCCATGCCTTCAGTCGGCTGCCGAGCAAGTGCCTTTCCGATCCTGCAAACGGAGAAAACTCACTTTCTCCTCAACTTTCGTGTAAGATCTCGATCAGACGGCCCAGATCTCGCCGAGGACACTAAACGACAAGATAGTGTTTTCTTGAGAAATGTGCCCGTCTTGAGATGCGCGTCGTCATCCAACGGCTCAGATTGCGCCACGTCGCTCGGACTGCCGAGACCCCAAGCCTTCGGTCGGCTGCCGAGCAAGCGCCTTTTCGATCCTGTAAACGGAGAAAACTCACTTTCTCCTCAACTTTCGTGTAAGATCTCGATCAGACGGCCCAGATCTCGTCGAGGACACTAAACGACAAGATAGTGTTTTCTTGAGAAATGTGCCCGTCTTGAGATGCGCGTCGTCATCCAACGGCTCAGATTGTGCCACGTCGCTCGGCCTGCCGAGCCCCTATCCCTCCGGTCGGTGGCCGAGCAAGTGCCTTTCTGAGCTCGCAAACAGAGAAAAAAGACACCGAGCTACTACGACCGTTGGATCTCTCAAAAATTCGTGCTTCTAACGATGAACGGCCCAGATTGCGCCACGTGCGCTAAAAGACAAGATAGTGTTTTCTTGGGATTCACACCATCATCCGACGGCTCAGATTGCGCCACGTCGCTCGGCCTGCCGAGCCCCTATCCCTCCGGTCGGCGGCCGCGCAAGTGCCTTTCCGAGCTCGCAAACGGAAAAAAAAGCTTCCGAGCGATAACGACCGATGGATCTCTCAAAAATTCGTGCCCGTCTATGATCAACGGCCCAGATCGATCCACGTCATAAATCGGTATTTAAAATCATTTTTATTTATTTCAATCGTTTTATTTATTTAAAAATTGCGAAAAAATTGCTAAAAATTCGAAAAAATTAATTAAAAATTCTAGAAAATAATTAAAAATTCGAGGGTATATTTTTGAACCCCTGAACGAACAATTATTGCCTAGAATGTACTGTTAAGACCCCCGAACGATTAGTAAACACATCGCAAAATTAAATAAATAATCCGGAAAAAATAAATAAAGGCTGTCAAATACTCGATATGGCTAGAGAACAGCACATGGCATCAAAAAAATCACCTCACTACCCCCATCGGGATTCAAACTCCTCCATTTGGACTCCGATACAACTCCACTAGCCACCAAAACAGTTAAACTACTCCTCAAAGGCTGATCACGCTCAGTTTTTAGGAGTGGGGGGCTCGTGATATGGCTAAAAATGGGGTTAAATCGGAACCGTCCAGATTGGGCGCGAATCTTGAAGCTCGGGGGTAAAACGGTAATTTCACATACAAATGGATCCAGAGCGGGTATTGGGTCTCCTTCTCACGGATCCAACAGTCCACAAACGGATCCACTCCGACTGGGTACGGGTCCCGACCCGAGGCAAACCCAGACCTACAAAGAGACAAATCAGGGTCACTGATTTGACCAAGTCAACAGGCCTGATTTACTCTCACCGGAAATCAGGGGTTAGTTTCCTAAACAGACTGTGAGGATTTTTCTCCTAGCAGTTACACAGGGAATCAAGCCTCTAATCACTCCCCTGGCGACTATAAATACCTCCCCTCTGCCACTGTGACCACGTAATTACTCTTTTTCCACCTTAAGCTCTTTCTTTAATCACTACTGGTTACTGACAAGAACGTCGAAGGGTGCGTCGCCGGAATCAACCCCGGTGTCTCGCACTTCCTTGCAGGTTGCGGCAGGAATCAAAAGGCTTGGATCAGCTATTCAGGTTTTCTCGAACTCACAAATCTTATCTGTTTACCCCCACACCGAAATCAGCGGTAACAGACAGCTTGGCATACAACTCCTGCTCTTGAAGCTTCCCCAAAACTGCAGCCAAATGCTCAGTGTGCTCCTCCTCTGACTTGGAGTAAATGAGAATATCGTCGATAAACACTACGACGAAAGAATCAATGAACGGCCTCAGAACTCTGTTCATCATGTCCATGAAGATTGCGGGCACATTCGTCACTCCAAACTACATAACTAAGAATTCGTAATGCCCGTGTCGAGTTCTAAATGCATTTTTGTGCACATCTTCAGCTTTCACTCGAACTTGGTGATATCCTGATCGAAGATCTATTTTGGAGAAAACAGCTGCTCCTTGTAGACGATCGAACAAGTCATCAATTCGGGGAATAGGATACTTATTCTGAACAGTGACTTTATTCAGCTCCCGGTAATCGATACACATTCTCATCGATCCATCCTTCTTCTTTACCAAAAGCACTGGTGCTCCCCAAGGTGATGCACTAGATTGAATAAAGCCTTTCTCCATCAGTTCCTCAATCTACCGTTTCACCTCATCCTGTTCCACTGGAGCCATCCTATACGGTGCCTTAGAAATGAGTGCACTTCCTGGTTGAACAGTGATGCTAAACTCTACATCATGATGCGGGGGTAGCCCAGGAAAATTATCCAAGAACACAGTCAGATAGTCCCGAACCACAGGAATCAACTGCACTTCTGCCGGAATCCCTTTCTTCCGACTGATAGCAGCCACCAACTCCGAACATCTCCTCTTCCTTTGGAAAGTGACTTCAGGGCCACCTGGAGCCTTCACTGTTACCGTCTTGGTCTTACACTCGATGCTTGCACTGTACACCGACATCCAATCAATGCCAATGATAACATCGACTCCCAAGATAGTCAGCTCGATAAGATCAATCCCAAAGATTCGATCACCAATCACGATCTCACAATCAGCATAGTACCGATCAGTGGTTAGAGTCTCCCCTGATGGAGTAGCTACTGCTAAGATATTGCCTGGAAAAATATTCGGTTCAACTCCCAACACTTTAGCAAATTTAGGAGACACAAAAGTATGAGAGGATCCAGTATCGAACAGAACAACCGCTTTCATTCCATTCAAATAAAGTTCGCCTGTTACATATTACATACTTATTACGCAACAGTTCACTAAATAAGCGGGAAAAGAAAACACATGAACCTCTAAACATTTGCCCTCGTACCCATGATGACGTGATCAACCTCATCGGCATCAGCTTCGGTCAAGGCAAATACTCGCCCTGGTTGGTACGGTCTCTTCCCAGTCTGCTACATTGGCACATTGCGATTACCAGTCCGTGGTTTGAGGCATTGAGATTTGTAATGTCCCATCTCACCACAGTTGAAGCAATTTACCGCAGGAGGTCTCACAACATTGTTCCCAGGTCCTTCAACCACACTAATAGCGTTCGCCCCTGTCGGTTTGAACCTTTGTGCAGATGGTTGTCCCTTAAAATTTCCAGAATTTGTGGGCCTCTTTCCTGACTGCCAGTTGTTCCTCCGATTCTGAACAACATGAAACTGCTCCATATCTGCCTCCGTGGCTGCTGCTCGCTTGACCAATTTGTCAAACCTCCTGATACCAAGAGGTATCATCCGGGACCTCAAGCTCGGCCTCAATCCATGCTCGAACTTACGAGCCTTCTTCGCCTCATCCATCACTAATTCCGAAGCATACCTAGATAGTTGAGTAAATTTAGTCTCACTCCCTAACTGACATGCCACCTTGCTGTAGTGACAGAAACTCCATAGCCTTCTTCTCCTGGACATCGGAGGGAAAATTGTGACTGCGGAATTCTTCCAAAAATTCCTCCCAGCCAAGAACTATGCCTCCCATTGTCCGCTTCATCAACTGCCACCAAACAGCCGCATCTTTCTTAAGCTGCAGAGTCGCCAACTTCACCTTGCTGCCTTCCGAGGTCTCCAGCACTTCGAAGATGGTCTCTACCTGACGAATCCAGGTCTCAGCCACATTAGGGTCTGACTTTCCTTCGAATACAGATGGTTTTATTCGCTTGAACGATTCCACGAGTTTAATTGTCTCAGGCACTGGATTCACAGGCTCCCTTCCTTGGTTCTGATTCATGGCCACGGCGTTGAGTGTCTGAAAGACCCTCGCAAGTTCCGTTTCCAGATCCAGACCTTCACCATTTCTAGCTCCCCTTCTAGCCATATTCTGATGCAAAAGATCTATTAAATTCGAAGTATAGGACATGAATTTTAAATCAACTTGCATTTCATTGAATTCCAAACTTTATACATTCGAATTGAAAAACATTTCTTGACATCGGAATAAAAACAGTAGAAGCTACAACAGTCTAACTCCAACGGTTCCTCTTTGCTTCTCAAAGTTCTCCCCATAGTTTCTTCCCGTAGTTCATCAACTTCTTCCTTCAGCACATCAATCATATTCTTCCTCTTCTCGAGTTTCCATACACGATGACTGAGAACTGAAAAGTCGTCCTTACACTTTGCCAACTGAGCTTCCAACAATCTGACTATCTCCCGTAGTGATTCAACCTGCCTCTGAAGAGATGCAACAAGACTATTCGAAACTGGTCCCTCTTCTTCATCAGAAGAAGAATCATCAGACGAGTCTGGAGGTGGGATAATCTCTCGAGACTCAGGCCATTCCTCTTCATCAGAATCTGCTTGCCCAGTGTTACCGCTAAATCTGGTGTGGGAGTAAACAGATAGTATTTGTGGATTCTTAGGAAAACTTGAATAGCAAACCTGAAACCTGATCCGCCGGAGTTTGATCGTTGACTCCCGCCGTTCACCTGCAAAAAGTGCGAGACACCGGGGTTGATCCCGGCGACGCACCCTCCGACGCTCAAGTCAGTAACCAGGAATGATTATGAAAGAGCGTAAATTGGCAAAAGATTGATTACCTCTTAATAGAGATGGATGGGGGGTATTTATAAGCACCTTAGGGGTCAGATTAGGAATGTAATCCCCGTAATCTGATAAGGAATGTAATCCCCGTAATCAGATAAGGAATGTAATCCCTAATCCCCAGTGAAAAGATAGATGTGAATCAGGGCCGTTGATTAGGATTAATCAGAGACCTTGATTTTATCTTGCTGGTCTGGGTGTGTTTCGGGTTGGGACCCGTACCCAGTTGAGGTGGATCTGTTCGTGGGTTATTGGGTCGGGAAGAAAGACCCAGTTCCCATTTCAGACCCGTTAGTAGGTGAAATTACCATTTTACCCCTGAGCTTTAAGATTCGTGTCCGATGTGAACGGTCCCGATTTAATCCTATTTTTAGTCATATCACGAGCCCCCCACTCCTAGAGACTGAGTTTTTCAGTCTTTGAGGAGTAGTTTTGTTGTTCTAATGGCGACGAAATTTTATCGGTGTTCTTAAGAGAGTTTGGATCTTGCTCGGGAGTGTAACGGTGTTATTCTGGGCTTGTAAAATACCCAAAAATATCCTCAGAATTTTCTGGATTTTTTGTGATTTTTCCAGATTTTTCTGAATTTTTCTCAATTTTTTTGAATTTTTTATTCATTTTCCGAATTAAATAATTAATTATCGAAATTATTAAATAATTATTCTAATTAAATAATTATATTTTTCAGAATTTTAAAATAATTTTTCTGAATTTATAATTATTTTTAGAATTTTTAATTAATTTTTTTTCGTTTTTTAAATATTTTTTCGGATTTTTTTAAATAATTAAAACAAATAAATAAATAAATAAATTAAATATTACCCGGACATGTGGCGCGACCATATGCGTTGATCACGATCAAGCAAGCGCACATCGGGAGGAGGGAGAGGAGGCCATTTTTTTGGTGTAACATGCTCGGTGCCAAGAACTCTCGGCAAAAAGTGGCCGAAGTCCAAGTGGACGCCACGTGGCAGTGAACTGTTGACTTTTTTTTTCTTTTTTGCTGCTTCTTCTCCTCTGTTTCCTTCTCCTTTCTCGAGCCGTCGACTTCTTCGTTCGACCTCGTTCCTCCGACATCGCCTTCGTAGGAGACGAAGCTCGACGGAGGCGGTAGAGGCGGAGCCTGGAGAGGGGAGGAGTTTGGTCGAGGAGATCGTGAAGGAGGTTGACGAGTGAGGGAGCTCTGGCAACAAAGGGGAAGTCGGAGCTCGGAGTTCGACTGAAGTGGGTTTTGAGCTCGATGAAGAAGAGCTTGACGCTTGTGGAGTAGGAAACTCGTCAGCGCCATGGTGATGGGTTCGAGTTCTTGGCTTGTCGAAGGAGGTCAACGAGTGGGTTCTTCGGTGTGGCTTGATCTCGGAGGTGAGCTCGATGACGGAGCTCGACGAGGGTGGAGTTGTGAGCGCTCGAGGTTGAAGGAGGAGTTTGCTCGAGCTATTGGAAGCTTAGGCTCGGCCTCGGAGCTTTGTAATGGCGAGGCGATAGCTCGTCGAGGAGGATGACGGAGCTTAGCGTCGTAAAGGAGCGCTCGCGAGGAGCTCGATGCTCATGGTGAGGACAGCGTAAGGTCAAGCTTGGAGAAGAGAGGGCTCGACTGTCGTGAGCTGTTGGGGGAGCTCGGCGAGCTAAGGAGAGCTTGGTCAAGGAGCTGGGTGGCGAGGGGGTCGACCAAGGAGCTATGGTCGAGCTCGGCGAGGGGAGCCCGTGAAGGAGTGGAGAGGAGCTCGTCGGAGGCAGCGCGTAACAGGGCGAGGAGCTTCGGTGGTGAGCTCGGCACAGTAGCTCGGCATCGAAGCTCGGCAGTAATGGCGAAGTAGTGAGATTCTCGATGAGGCAGCGAGCTCGGCCGTGAAGTGGAGGTCGGAGATGAGCGAGCCCATGGAGGGAGAGCTCGACGGCATGAGCAGCTCGGCGCAGTGAAGAAGAGGAGTTTGGTTTTTTTTTCTTCTTTTTTTTTTGGCGGGAGAGTGGAGAAGAAGAGGAGAAGTGAAGTAGGAGGGGTTGGTTCGGTTTGGGTTTGGGTCCCCTTAATGGGTCCGAACCCGGCCCCTTGTGCCCCCCCCCCCCCCCCCAATTTTTTTTTGAAGCTCCGATGGCAAGTTGCTTCGACGACGTTGTCGACCCCCTCCAAATATGTGTTAAGAAGGAGGCCAAAGTCCAGGGGGGTTCGGGGTCTCCTGCCGAGGTCCGGAGTGAGTTTTTTCTCTGTTTGAGGGTCGGTGTCAAGAGCGCTCGGCAGCCGGTGCCGAACCCCAATTTTCCATGTAACATGGTCGGTGTCAAGAGCGCTCGGCAGCTGGTGCCGAACCCCAACTTTTCCATGTAACATGGTCGGTGTCAAGAGCGCTCGGCAGCTGGTGCCGAACCCCAACTTTCCATGTAACATGGTTGGTGTCAAGAGCGCTCGGCAGCTGGTGCCGAACCCCAACTTTCCATGTAACATGATCGGTATCAAGAGCGCTCGGCAGCTGGTGCCGAACCCCAACTTTTCATGTAACATGGTTGGTGTCAAGAGCACTCGGCAGCTAGTGCCGAACCCCAACTTTCCATGTAACATGGTCGGTATCAAGAACGCTCGTCAGCTTGTGCCGAAGTCCATGGAGAGTTCTTCTCGATGTTCCCGGTGCTACGGAGGTCGGCTCGGGGAATGCAACCCCTTGTTTCGAAGCTAATTCGAAGATCTACAACTTCTCTTTAGGAGTGAGATGAAGACTCACCCTCCTTCATGGTCAAAATAGTCAGGCAACATCCTTGAATTCATGAGGTTGATGAGAGTTTTGGTCTTGGGGATTTTTGAAGAGGAGTTCCACTCCTAGGGGTGGAGAAGATGTGCTGGGAAGACCCACGTAAGAGCCAAGGGAAGACCCACTCTTTGAAGTTAGTGCAAGGAGCAACTCTAGGGGAGAGTTGTGAGCTCCGAACTCGTTGAGAAGAGATCCGCTTCAGAGGCGAGCGGAGTGAAGAGCTCGGCTCTAGGAGAGCCATTTGGAAGGCGAGTTCGATGAGCAACTCTAGAGGAGAGTTGTGAGCTCCGAACTCGTTGAGAAGAGGTCCGCTTTGAAGGCGAGCGGAGCGAAGAGCTTGACTCTAAGAGAGAGCCATTTGGAAGGCGAGTTCGATGAGCAACTCTAGAGGAGAGTTGTGAGCTCCGAACTCGTTGAGGAGAGGTCCGCTTTGAAGGCGAGCGGAGCGAAGAGCTTGACTCTAAGAGAGAGCCATTTGTGAGACGAGTGTGAGGAGGAACTCTAGGAGAGAGTTGTGAGCTCCGAACTCGTTGAGAAGAGGTCCGCTTCGGAGGCGAGCGGAGCGAAGAGCTTGGCTCTAGGAGAGAGCCATTTGTGAGACGAGTGTGAGGAGGAACTCTAGGAGAGAGTTGTGAACTACGAACTCGTTGATAATAGGTCCGCTTCAGAGGCGAGCGGAGCGAAGAGCTTGACTTTAGGAGAGAGCCATTGGGAGACGAGTGTGAGGAGGAACTCTACGAGAGAGTTGTAAGCTCCGAACTCGTTGAGAAGAGGTCCGCTTCGGAGGCGAGCGGAGCGAAGAGCTTGGCTCTAGGAGAGAGCCATTTGGGAGACGAGTGTGAGGAGGAACTCTAGGAGAGAGTTGTGAGCTCCGAACTCGTTGAGAAGAGGTCCGCTTCAGAGGCGAGCGGAGCGAAGAGTTTGGCTCTAGGAGAGAGCCATTTGTGAGACGAGTGTGAGGAGGAACTTTAGGAGAGAGTTGTAAGCTCCAAACTCGTTGAGAAGATGTCCGCTTTGAAGGGGAGCGGAGCGAAGAGCTTGACTCTGGGAGAGAGCCATTCGGGAGACGAGTGTGAGGAGGAACTCTAGGAGAGAGTTGTGAGCTCCAAACTCGTTGAGAAGAGGTCTGCTTTGAAGGCAAGCGGAGCAAAGAGCTTGACTCTGAGAGAGAGCCATTCGGGAGACGAGTTTGAGAAGCAACCCAAGGAGAGAGTTGTGAGCTCCGAACTCGATGAGAATAGGTCCGCTTGGGAGGCGAGCAGAGCGAAGAGCTTGACTCTGGGAGAGAGCCATTCGGGAGACGAGTTTGAGGAGCATCCCAAGGAGAGAGTTGTGAGCTCCGAACTTGATAAGAATAGGTCCGCTTTGGAGGTGAGCTGAGCGAAGAGCTTGACTCTGGGAGAGAGCCATTTGGGAGACGAGTGTGAGGAAGAACTCTAGGAGAGAGTTTTGAGCTCCGAACTCGTTGAGAAGAGGTCCGCTTCGGAGGCGAGCGGAGCGAAGAGCTTGACTCTGGGAGAGAGCCATCTGGGAGACGAGTGTGAGGAGGAACTCTAGGAGAGAGTTGTGAGCTCCGAACTCGTTGAGAAGAGGTCCGCTTCGGAGGCGAGCGGAGCGAAGAGCTTGACTCTGGGAGAGAGCCATTTGGGAGACGAGTGTGAGGAGGAACTCTAGGAGAGAGTTGTGAGCTCCGAACTCGTTGAGAAGAGGTCCGCTTCGGAGGCGAGCGGAGCGAAGAGCTTGACTCTAAGAGAGAGCCATTGGGAGACGAGTGTGAGGAGGAACTCTAGGAGTGAGTTGTGAGCTCCAAACTCGTTGAGAAGAGGTCCACTTCGGATGCGAGCGGAGCGAAGAGCTTGACTCTGGGAGAGAGCCATTTGGAAGACGAGTGTGAGGAGGAACTCTAGGAGAGAGTTGTGAGCTCCGAACTCGTTGAGAAGAGGTCCACTTCGGAGGCGAGCGGAGTGAAGAGCTTGACTCTAAGAGAGAGCCATTGTGAGACGAGTGTGAGGAGGAACTCTAGGAGTGAAATGTGAGCTCCGAACTCGTTGAGAAGAGGTCCGCTTCGAAGGTGAGCGGAGTGAAGAGCTCGGCTCTAGGAGAGAGCCATTTGGGAGACGAGTGTGAGGAGGAACTCTAGGAGAGAGTTGTGAGCTCCGAACTCGTTGAGAAGAGGTCCGCTTCGGGGGTGAGCGGAGTGAAGAGCTTGGCTCTAGGAGAGAGCCATTTGGGAGACAAGTTTGAGGAGCAACTCTAGGACAGAGTTGTGAGCTCTGAACTTGCTTGTTAAGTGAGAAAATCAACGGTTGTAGGAGCAGTTCCGAATGGCGAACCACTTCTAACTCGCTTAAGAGCAAGTTATTTGAAGCGGAATCGAGCCAAGTGTTGGACTCCGAACTCGTCGTTTAAGAGAGATTCAACAGTTGTGAGAGCAATTCCGAATGACGAACCACTTCTAACTCACTTAAGAGCAAGTTATTTGAAGCGGAATCGAGCCAAGTGATGGACTCCGAACTCGTCGTTAGAGGGATTCAACAGTTGTGGGAGCAATTCCGAATGGCATACCACTTCTAGCTCACTTAAGAGCAAGTTATTTGAAGCGGACTCGAGCCAAGTGTTGGACTTCGAACTCGTCGTTTAAGAGAGATTCAACGGTTGTGGGAGCAATTCCGAATGGCGAACCACTTCTAACTCGCTGAAGAGCAAGTTATTTAAAGCGGAATCGAGCCAAGTCTTGGACTCCGAACTCGTTGTTAGAGCTTAGTGAGTTGCGTGAGCAGCCATGTAGAAGAAGCTGGACACCGAACTCGTCGTTTAACGAGTCGTAGATGTGACTCAAAGAGATAGAGAAGAAGCAAGAGCAATGATTTTTAATGAAAAATATAAAGTTTTATTGAGATAAACTAAGTGGCCGCTTCAATAGGGCGAGCCATTATTACATGTTATTGGCAGAGTTACAAGCATCGGCCTTATTGAAAATCAAGATCCTACTTCTACAATAAGGTGGGAGGAGCTGAGCCTTGAAGCTTGGCGGGCCTTTCTGTTCGTTTGCTGGCTCCTCAAGGGGGAAGCACGGCCCCCTCTTTTTGGACGAACTCGGTCAGGTGCCCCCGCTGTATGAGTTTTTTGATATCCTCCTTCAGAGCCCGACAATCATCCGTGTCGTGGCCGTTGTCCCTGTGAAAGCGGCACCACTTATCTTTGTTCCTCTTCTTGCTAGGAGTATTCATTCTAGGGGGAGCGCGGAGTAGTCCTTCCTTGTCCACCTCCATAAGGACTTCTGATATATTAGCAATGAGGGGGGTGAACTTCTCAAAACGTGGAGTCGAACGGCGCTGGCCATTACTGTCCTTTTGGAATTTTTGGGACCCCTCTTCACTTGTGTTCTTCCGTTTGTTTCCGAAAGATGTCTCCTCAAGAGCAAGGGGAATGAGAGCCTCTTCCGCCTGTATGTACTTCTCCACCCTAAGTAGGAGCTCTGAGAAGTCCCGAGGAGGCTTCTTGGCAAGGGACGCCCTGAGGTTGGCATTAGTGACGTTGCGCTCGAATGCGGCAGAGGCTACTGACTGGTTGAAGGAACGAATGGACCGGGCTTCGGCAGTGAAGCGTCGAACGTAATCTCTTAGGCGTTCACCCTTTTCTTGGTTGAAGGTCACCAGAGATACACTTGTTTTCTCAGCTCGGCAGCTACTCACGAAATGAGTAAGGAAGAGCCCTTCGAACTGATCGAATGAGAAGATGGAGGCCAGGGCGAGTCGAGAGTACCATTCTCGCGCAGACCTCTTCAGCGTGGCAGGGAAGATCTTGCAGAGGAGGGCGTCTGAAGCATGGTGGATCATCATGAGAGTTTTGAAACTCTCTATGTGATCTGCGGGGTCCGACTCCCCGGTATACGACTCGAAGTGAGGAGACTTGAAGTTCTTTGGGATGGGGCCTCCATGATGGTGCGGGAGAATGGAGGTCTGCTCGGGCAGAGGTTTGTCGCCCGTTGCTCTTCTTCCCTGTTAATTCGGCCGAGGCGCCTCTCCATCTCGAGGAGACAGCGGTAGACCGAGTCTTCTCTTTGATCAAACCTTGCCGAGCCCCAGGACTCATCTTCGTACGAGGGTGGACTGGGGCTGTGGCGACGGTAGCTTGGAGATGGAGGAGGACTGAGAGTTTGAAGGCAATGGCTCCTAGTTGGCTCATGAGTAGGTGGCCTCTGGTCGTTCTTTGGGGCGATATTGAGGGTCCGTAACACTGTCGCTTGGAAGTCTTGAAGATTTGCCCTTGTGACTGGTGCCTCTCCAGCTTGGCGGTCCCTATGTGTGGCTCGGCTTACTAGAGAATGAGTTCTCCGCCGATGACGCTGAGGGGACCTTCTTTGCCTCCTCGGGGGAGGGGATCTTCTAGTCCTCGGTCGTTGGGGGGTTCGGATTCTTGAAGCTCCTGAGTTCTCGGGTTGATGGACTCGACCAAGGGCCCGCCATCCATTCAAACAAGTTCTAAGGTCGACCCCCTTTTGACGGTTGGCAATCACTTGACGAAGATCCCGCTCGGGAGGGCTTTGAGAGGCCACAGATTCAACTGAAGGATTAGGACCCGCGACTTGATCATGAGGAGGATGTTGCTTCGGACGACTCGGACGGGAGCGCCCCTGGGCAGCCCCCCGAGACCCCGGAGGGGCCTGTTGAGTAAGAGCACCTTGAACTGGAGGTGGGAGAGGAGGAAGAGAAGTGGTTCTTCGGTTTGAGACCGCTGCCTTCCCCTTCTGTTTTCGATGCATGGCTGGAGAAGATCTGACCAACGGGAAGAGGGGAGGCCGCTATTCGTTTATTTCCCACAGACGGCGCCAATCTGTTACTGCTAAATCTGGTGTGGGGGTAAACAGATAGTATTTGTGAATTCTTAGGAAAACTTGAATAGCAAACCTAAAACCTGATCCGCCGGAGTTTGACCGTTGACTCCAGCCGTTCACCTGCAAAAAGTGCGAGACACCGGGGTTGATCCCGGCGACGCACCCTCCGACGCTCAAGTCAGTAACCAGGAATGATTATGAAAGAGCGTAAATTGGCAAAAGATTAATTACCTCTTAATGGAGATGGATGGGGATTATTTATAGGCGCCTTAGGGGTCAGATTAGGAATGTAATCTCCGTAATCTGATAAGGAATGTAATCCCCGTAATCAGATAAGGAATGTAATCCCTAATCCCCAGTGAAAAGATAGATGTGAATCAGGGCCGTTGATTAGAATTAATCAGAGACCTTGATTTTATCTTGCTGGTCTAGGTGTGTTTCGGGTTGGGACCCGTACCCAGTTGAGGTGGATCCGTTCGTGGGTTATTGGGTCGTGAAGAAAGACCCAGTTCCCATTTCAGACCCGTTAGTAGGTGAAATTACCGTTTTACCCCTGAGCTTTAAGATTCGTGTCCGATGTGAACGGTCCCGATTTAATCCTATTTTTAGCCATATCACCCAGGATGGTACTCTTCCTCGGGATCTGCTTATCCAGGATAGTACTCTTCCTCAATGATATGCCAATTGTCGTCGCCAGCAGGGTCGAAGTGATCAGCCATCTTCAGAAATAGAGAGGAAGAAGCATAAGTCATAGAGCAACACAAACGTAAGTAACTTACATTTAAATCTCTAGACTCAAACACACACTCTAATATCCACTTCTAGGGTGTCGTTCCTTATAAATTTGTACCAGTGTGAAACGTAGCTCTGATACCACCTCTGTAACACCCCGAATTCCAAATACAACTGAATTTGAGATTTCCACAGGATCTTTTCGTCTCATTCGGTACAATTTCACAAGGAATTGAAACTTCCATTTTACATTAGAGTTATATGAGATTTTACTCTTAACATTTTGCAGCGGAAGCATATAACCCAATAATTTACATGTAATGACAGCGGAAGCAAATTACATCATTTAAATAAATGTACATCAACAATGAATAATTTGTAAGCATCAGTTCTCCTTTCGCTTTTATCAAGCCATTTATCCTGCATACAAAACTGTGGACACGTCAGTTTATTCAACCGACGAAAATTATAAATGGTCATCCTCTCTATGCCAGAAACAGTATAACGATTCTCATTTCTTAACAAATCACAAACTTGTTCACATATCAAATTAAAGGGAAAATCCTAATGATGTCATGTTGTGATTGTGCACTTAATCCTTAATGCAATTATTATGTTATATGACACTAATGCGCACTTGTTCGAATTCTATGCATCCTATACTACATAGGTCCGAGGGCAAGCCCTTAATCGTACTTCATCTTGTAGGGTTCAATCCCTCGTCATAACTTAATCTACTACGGTAACTATGGTAAGTATCCTAGATATTTTCTGACATACGAACTCATACCTAGGCGCCCTGGAGGGAATCCCAACGCACTGATACATGACTCATCATGCAGGCATCCTGTGGTAATTCAGCTCCTACCATAGACATGACACCACCCGCAGTCGTCAAACACCCCACGAGCGTTGCCACCGGGACGGTACTCTGGAGCAGTATCCACACCCTGTCATGACTCATCATGGGACATCCTGGGATATTCTCTCGCCGCCAATCCAATGGCCCTCATACTCAATGTTTTTCTCTTACTTTCATCACATCTTCACTATGTATCTAGTCCTTATTTTATTAGAATCATGAACAAAATCAAAGCTCTAGAGTTAGCCTCTCCACTATACCGGACTTAATCATTCATTCAACATGACCAACCTTGGTCTTTCTTTTCAAATTTCATTTCATTTATTTCCAATTGCCGGTGGGAGACTTAGCTACTCTTTTGTTTCAATTTCAATTCACAATTACCAAAAGTTTGAGCGTTACTAGCTCGTGAGTTCATTTTCATAATCTCAATAGATTTTCCTTTTCCATGTTCATAACTTTCATATTCATACAACTTTCATAAATTCAAATAAATGATTCACTTCATTTCAGGTATAAACATGCAAAGACAAATAGAGTTTACTTAAATTGTCACAACCAATAATCATTCAACATAAGATTCATAATCTTTACCATAAAACAATTCATAGAATTTCTGAGATGTCAAAAGTGATCTGGACAGTCGACTTAGAGCTTATCCAGTCGACTTGTTCAGTCGAAGAAAGTTCTTCAATAACCGCTCGAAAAAGTCGACTGCTGCACATGGCCAGTCGGCTGTTCCACCGCGTTCAAAATCTAAATATCATTTACGGGGCAGTCGACTGTCATTCAAACTAGTCGGCTGTTCTACAGAGTTCAATTATACAAATTTTCAAGTTCAGTACAGTCGACTGTTACATACATTCGGTCGACTGAACAGGGTTAATTTTTGAATTAAGGGATCATCTCTCCCTTCTGTTCTTCAGTTAGCACACAACATTTTATTCAACTATAGTATGTTCAATGTCAACATAAACATGTGATTCTTATCTATTTACCATCATCATAACATAGTTTATGATTAAATGTAAATCTCACACAATTAGTATGTTCTTTCCTCCAAATGAGATGCTAAACATACATTTTTTCTTTACTCATCATTTATCCACGAAGATGAATGCTAACTCCAATTTAACATGCTAGAAAATCAAGTTAACAATTCACATTAAATACATCGTTTCATGGAATTTCGAACTGTTCATATTTTATTTCGATGTACCCGTCGACTGCTCATATGATCGGTCGACTGTACAGGTCATTTCCAGTTCTCTAATTATCATTAGTTCTTTTCCATCTATTCACATCTTCCACAATAAGTATAACACAAAGCATTTCAATATACGATCACCCTATCTGATGCGGTTTATTTCTGGGAGACGTGTGGATGCACCAGGTGTGAGTTCGGACTCGATTTGTATTTGAAGGAGAATGCTGCTCGTTTGCCGACCCTTGACTGACCGGGTGGAATTCGTGGCGACCTCGGGGTGGCTCGGAGATCTGGGCTCGGATCAGAGGATTCGGATCCGAGGTCTTGTGTACCTGCAGACGGTCCTGAAACACCGGGGTTTGTCCCGGTGGCGGACCCTCCGACGATCTAGTCAGTCTCTGTGAGAGAATAGCAATAACTAGGTGAATTTAAGTGGCAAAAGATTGATTACCTCCAAAAGGTGGGTGAGGGTCTAGTATTTATAGAGAATCCCAACCGGGTTTGGATCCGTTTGGGGGCCGGGTCTGAACCTGAAAGCCCATGGGCCTGTCGTGGCATAAGGCTCAGGGGGTTTAGGGCTGACGTGGCAATACCAGGAGTGGTATAGGGCTGACGTGGCAAAACCCTGAGCGGTATAGAGCTGACATGGCTGATCGTGGGTCTTTTGTGCTTCTGGGAGAATCGAAGGGCCTAGGCTGCGCCAGGTCAACCCCCTGCTTTGCTAGAGAGAGGGGGAGGGGCGGCTCATGGGGCTGTCACGGGCCGGAGACCGAGGACAACTGAGGCTCGTCGGATACGAGGAGGCCGGCTCCGGGGGGGGAGTGCACTTGAGGTTCGGCGCCGACCCTGTAATGGTTCGAAGCCGAGCTAGATTGCTATTTTTACCTTTCTCGAGGGAGCGTTGTATTGGGCCCTGGTTGGGCCCGCAGGCCATTTTTACACTACCACACAAGCCCCCCACTCCTGCGGGGGTTCGGGAGCTAGCCGGGGAGGAGTGTTCATGGTTGTGGAAATGGGATGGCAAATCGTTGAATCGTCCGGAGGAGAATATCCTGGTGTCCGGCCCAGCCTCGATATGACGAGGGATTACGCATTTGACAAGGGCGATGCGAGACGTTGTTTCTCCCTGAGAAGGAGGCCCTGGTGCACGACCGAACCTCGAGATGACGAGGGTTTATGTGTCGGCAAGGGTGATGGCGAGCCGTTGCTTCTTCCTGAGAAGAGTACCCTGGTGCCAGACCGAACCTCATGATGAGGAGAGATTATGGGTCGGTAAGGGTGATGGCGAGCCGGTGATTCTTCCTAAGAAGAAGGCCCTGGTGCTCGACCGAACCTCGAGATGACGAGGGATTATGTGTCAGCAAGGGTGATGGCAAGCCGTTGTTTCTTCCTGAGAAGAGTACCCTGGTGCTCGACCGCACCTCGAGAAGACGAGGGATTATGTGTCGGCAAAGGTGATGGCGAGCCGGTGATTCTTCCTAAGAAGAAGGCTCTGGTGCTCGACCGCACCTCGAGATGACGAGGGATTATGTGTCGGCAAGGGTGATGGCGAGCCGTTGTTTCTTCCTGAGAAGAGTACCCTGGTGCACGACCGCACCTCGAGAAGACGAGGGGTTATGTGTCGGCAAGGGTGATGGCGAGCCGGTGATTCTTCCTAAGAAGAAGGCCCTGGTGCTCGACCGCACCTCGAGATGACGAGGGATTATGTGTCGGTAAGGGTGATGGCTAGCCGTTGTTTCTTCCTGAGAAGAGTACCCTGGTGCACGACCGCACCTCGAGAAGATGAGGGATTATGTGTCGGTAAGGGTGATGGCGAGCCGGTGATTCTTCCTGAGAAGAAGGTTTGAACCGTGTGGTCTGTCGCTTTAGCGGAGTCTTGATGGTGCTTCCGGGATTCGTGTGATGGTCCATTTTTCCAGGGGCATTAAATGACGCTGCCAGCCTGGACGCAGGTGGCGCATGGGCTTCCGCAGATTGGCTTTCCCAATGTCATAAAGGCGGGTCTTGGGGGAGGCTATAAATACCTCTCCCTCCCCTGGCGGGTTTGATCACAGCAAGGGTGGTTCAATGACCCCCTGAGGTGTCTGCTTCGGCGGGCGTCTCTCTTCTGGAAAACTTTGTTGTGGCGCCAAGGGGCCTCGAATCGGTGGCGACTCTGCCGTCTGGATCCTTTCTCGGGTCAGACGACTCTCATGCGGATGTCTGGCCCGAGAAAGATCGGGACGGGAGGGGCATCCATCGTGTCCTGGCTCTGGGGGTGAAGAGCCTCGGATATGCGGATCGATCTTTATTCTTGGTAGGGTTCTAGGTGATGGTGGCTTTCCTCCCACCCTCGAACAATTCGGGGTTTCGGTCGACGAGGCCTTAAGTCCCGATCTGTTCGAGGGTGAGAGAGGAGCCGACCGAGCTCTGGAACCTGGGGCGCAGGCGGTGGTGGCTTTCCTGCCACCCGGGAACGATTTGGGGTTTTCGGCTGCCGAGGCTGTAAGCCCCAAGTTGTTCGCGGGTGAGAGGGGAGCCTGCCGAGTCCTGTAGCCTTAAATCTAAAAAAAAAATTCGCCGAGCACTTCATCCGGCCCGAACCCTGTGTCTGGTTGCCAGCCTGGCACTGGATGACGTCAGAAGCCCATGTTTCGAGGACGTGGCACGGTTTTCTAGGCGGCCGCTACACGCCAATCGGTGAACAGTAATTGCAGAAATCGAGGAGTCGTTTCTTCCCTCTATAAATGTTCCCCCCTCTCCTCCTATCGTCCACTTCTCACTTCGCCTCTTTCTCTTTCTAACAGATTTCCCAACATCTCAGTCTTCGTTCCTACCCTTCGCTGTATCAAGTTCGTTCTTCCGAGGCGACCCCCGGTCTGTTGGTAAGTTTGTTTTTAGTTTAGGCATAGATGGATAGGGCTCAGTCGGGCTCGTTGGCATCGTCGTCTGGGGGGGGCGCAAATCCCGCCTCCAGACTGACTTCGCAGGAGGAGTCGGATCTCGAGGGGGAGTCTGTTGGTGAGGAACAGCCAGTGTATGACGTGAAGCCGCTGTGATCTCGGAGGCTTTTTGTTGTGGAGAGTAGTGATTCTGAGGAGGAGGGGGGCGGTAGTTCTGCCGAAGTTCAGATTCTACGGATGGTTTCTGGAGAGGAAGGGGGAGCCGAAGGGGCTCAGATAGGAGGTCAGGGCGTGAGCTCGAGCTCAATGCCGATAGGTCTGGGGCGACTATCTACCCCCTCCCCTGAACGGACCAAGAAGAAGAAGAGGGCTCCGAAGAAGAGGGGGTCGAGGATTGGGGGCTCGAGTCAGGCGCCTGTTGACTTGACGACAGGGTCACCCGTACGGTCTAAGCTGTTCCGTCGGTACCCCGACGATCTTTCTGATAAGGAGGAGTGTGGGGTTCAACCGTCGTCGCCGAGCCGGAAGAAGGTGATAATGGACGCATTTCCGACCGTTCTAGAGGCAGGTAACTTAGAGGCTTTGCGGTTGGCATACCATATAGGGTCCGGCTATGAGCTCATGTTGCCGAGCTCCACTCTTCGACCGACCGACCCTCTGCCGGATCAGTATTGCGTCTTCCCCGTGGATGCCTTTATCTCCGGCTTTAGGTTGCCCATTCACCCGTTCGTCCGAGAGGTGCTGGACTGGGCGTCCTTGGCGCCGATGCAGTACGGGCCCAATTCCTGGAAGCAGATCATCTGCTTCGTGTTGTTGTGCGGGGAGCAGAGGGTACCTCTTCGGTTGAACATCTTCCGAGCGATGATGATGATTGGCTCGTCGGCTGAGGGTATCTATTACATTTCGCCCCGGGGCAAGTCTAAGTTTGTTCATGGTTACCCGGACTCCATCAAGGAGTGGAAGAAGAAGTATCTAGTGATCCGGAGTGAGGAACCTTGGGATATTCCCACTCGGTGGAATCACTATAAGCCGAGCTATAAAACGCCGAGGTCGAAGGACCTGACTGCCGAGGAGTGGGGTTTTGTTGAGCGTCTCCGTTTGTCATATAGCGTCGACTGGGCGAAGGTGACCGAGGGCCACTTGACGAATGCCGGACTGAGCCCGGCCGATCCATGTATGTAGTTGTTTCTTTCTTTTTGGCTTTGTTGTTCCTCCGTGCTCATTGTCCTTACTGGACTTTTTCACAGGTATGGATCCTGAGTCGATTAAGGCGAGGAGGCGCGAAATGAAGAAGGAGGAGGCCGAGAAGAAGGCGAAGACGAGGGGGTCGTCCCAGGGGGTTTTCGAGGCCTCTGTTCAGCCGAGGGCAAAAAGGACTCGCTCGGAGACGGTCAAGGACGCGGCGGTTCAGGGCGATCCGGACCAGGGTAAGGTAACCGATCTTAATAAGGGGAAGGGCCCTCTGGCGGATCCGGAGATAGAGGAGAGGCTCCGGCGGCCGTGGGTGCCGGATTGGTCGATTCGCGAGGGAGACAGTTTGACCCGAGGGCGGCAAGCCGTCGAGGTGGCGAGTAAGTTGGCGACCCCCCGGGATCGCTCGGAGATGAAGGCCGAGTCCCTGGATGCGGCGTATACATGCCTCACACAGGCCAATGTGCTGGTAAGTTTGTCAACCTCTCTTGTTCCGCAATTACGTTGTAAAGGAGGCTTCCTTAGTTGTGCTTGGTGATTACAGGCGACCGTGCAGGGGGCCCACGTGAAGGGCCTTTACGAGGCTGCTTTGAAGCGGGAGCGTGATAGGGCGGACAAGATTGAGCAGGAGACGAAGGTGATGAAGACAGAACTCGAAGGCTCTCAGAAGAGGGAGCAAGAGATGAAGGCGGCATTCGACAAGGAGAGGGGGGAATGGGCGGAGAAGATGGCGGCCCAGGAGAAGGAGTTTGCCAAGGAGCTAAAAGAGTTGACAAAGACGAGTCAGCTTCTGGTGATCAATGCCCAAGACGAGTGTTATGCGAAGGCACTCAGCCACGTGAAGCACTTCCACCCGGCCCTTGATCTGTCGAACTTCGAGTATGACATGGAGGTCGACGGGACACTGAAGATTCCCGGCGAAGGAGCTGCTCCCGACCCGCCCGTCGACCCCCTCGTGGACCCGCCTACCGATGCAGAGGTGGGAAAACAGACTGTGTAGTTTTTGGTCTTTCTATTTTCTCCCCTCGATTGTATTTGCCTTCTGCGGACTGGCCACCGCATTTTTTGTAAGAAGTGATTCGGTTTTCAGAATAAAAATGATTTTTGACCGGCCAAGTGTTTTGACTTCGGGTGTTTCCTGGCTCTCCTTGCCTATGCGTTTTGAGTTGGCCGGTTTTCTTGTAGGCTGCGGATCCTCTTCCCGAGGCGGACCCCCGCCGCTCCGACGTGGCGTGGCTCCAGAGCAAAGTTGAGTCCCTGGTGGCCACGTTGGTTCGCTACCGAAAGGGGGCTTGTGATACTGACGCGGCTCTTAATTATTACCGGAATAAGTCTGAGGCCTTGAGGGAGGAGGCGAGCCGGCTGAGGAGGGCGATGGTGGAACGGGACCTAGGAGGCATCGGTTTTGGACATACCATGTCGAACGCCTCGGTGCAGAGGCCCCCTTCCGAGAGGTTACTTCGTGATGTCATAGTGGAGAAGGAGATGGAGATACACCGCTACAAGACGATGCTGGGCGTCTCGTCCTCTTCTTCCGTGGGTCGGCGAGCGGATGGAGTTCCTTCCGTGCTGCTCCTGCTGGAGCGCATGCGACCGGGGGATGCTCAGAGCTCCGTGGCTGGTGCGTCGACCGCGGCTGAGCCGGTGGACCGGGATGACGATGAGAGGGCTCCTAGCCGTTCGGTCGGAGTGGTCCTGCCCTTTGTTGGACCCCCGGGGCCCTAAGATGGTAGCTTCCTTTGGCTTGAGATGAGTGGAGCGGTCCTGTAACGGTCATTACTTGTTTTTTCATACTCAACTAAAGGTATGAATAAAGAATTCTTTTTTCCCTTTCGCTTTACTTAGGAATGCGGTAAGCGTTGGCGGAGGTGCGGTTCGGCTTCTTTGGTTTGTGAGGGATCAACGCGGGGCCTTGGGAAGGGCCCCTGGCCCGAAGCTGGGTTGGGCCTACCGAGGTACTGAGGACGGTACCGGAGTGAGGGTTCGGGGACCGCTCCCGATGTTGGGCGTTTAAGTTGGATCTGCCGAATCATTTGGAGTTTTGTCAAAAAAGAAAAACAAGGGATTCCTTTCATACCAGATGGGGGGGGGGGGGGGGTCGTCGAAGCCGCCCTTTACATATGAGAGTTTACAAAGGGTTTTTCATACAATAGCCAAGTTAGACCTTATGTACGCTTCTCTAAGAACTTCGTTAGGGGCTCGGCGTTTGGTTAAGAATCTTCGGATGGGAGTGGCCCAGGGCCGGTATCATCTTGAAGCCAAGTATCGAAGACCAGAAGCCGGAGGTGATGGACTTCCATGAGTACTGTCTGATCGAGACCCTCGAAGGAGGAAGGGGCGAGTTTGGACGGTGCGTCTGCTTGAGCGTTCTGTGCCCGGGGGACTCTGCTAACTGTGGCGCAGCTGAAGGATGCCGGGAGTCGTTGGACTGTCGTCGAGCCTCCAATCATGCACTCATCGCTGGCCTCGTATTCCCTGGTGATCTGTTTGACCATGAGCTGGGATTTGCTGAAGAGATCCCAGATACGTCGGAGGGCTTTTAAGCGAAGATATCTTCGTTGCGGCGGACGCGGGCGGTGCTGCGAGCGGCTTATCCGGAACTACTTTGATTCCTCCTTGGCGTCGAACAGGGCCTCTTCTGGTTCGTCGAAAGGCTCGGGAGCTGGGACATCTCTCTCGGGTGCGAGTTCGGTGGCGTCGAGAGGGAACACACCCTCTCCGACGGCAGTCATATAGCACGACTGCGCGACTTCGTGGCTCCCTCGGGCGATGCCTACCCCTTGGTGGGTGGGGAATTTGAGTTTTAGATGGTAGGCCGAAGGCACCGCTTGGAGGGAGGTCAGTCCAGGTCGGCCGAGAACGGCGTTGTAAGCTGTCTTGAAGTTGACAATCATGAAGTCCATGAATTCGGTCCTCTCGACAGGAGCCGACCCTGCGGTGACCTCGAGGGTAACAATCCCTTTTATTGCGACAGGGGCACCGAAGAATCCATGCAACGGGTATCTAGCGGGCTTGAGCTTTTCACCGGGTAATTTGAGGCTCTCGAAGGTTTTGCGGAAAAGAATATTAACTGAGCTACCGTTGTCAACGAGGATTCGGCGTACCTCGCAGTTAGCCACGTGGAGGCTGATGACGAGGGCATCGCAGTGGGGTAGGTGAATGTCTTCGAGGTCTTCTTCTGAGAAGCTGACTGGCCCCGGCTGTGGCTTGGACGAGGGGTTGTTTTGGACAGCATTCGCCTCTTGGAGGAGGGCTTTTCGGGCTGTATTTGACCCTCCCCCTATCGGCCCTCCGTGGACATAGTGCAAGATGAATGGCGTGTCCGTGGTTCCCTTGGACCCGAGATCCTGTTCACGGAGGTGGGTCGTCGTATGGTTCGGGGGCGAGAGTCTCCGTCTCCTGTCGTCTTGCCGATCCCGGCGGCCTTCTCGGGTGAACTGCCGGAGGAACCCTTGTGAGACGAGTTACTCAATTTCGTCTTTCAGGGCTCGGCATTGATTGGTATCGTGCCCATGGTCTCTGTGGAAGCGACAGTAGAAGCGCTGGTCTTGATTCCTGTTGCTATTAGGTCGGGGAGGTAGTCGGACGATGCCTTCGTCTTCGACTTCCAAGAGGATGGCGGATAGGTTGTGGGTCAAGGGAGTGTATCTCTCGAAGCGGGGGACCGGCGGGACCTTCTTCATGGCCCCCGCGTCCCTCAGAGCTTTCTTTGATGGTTCGACCTCTCCGACCTTCCTCTTTCCCTTGTCGATGGCCTCCCGGGTATCTTCGGGATTAAGGGCCTCTTCTGCCCTGATGTATTTTTCGACCCTATTGAGGAGATCGGGAAAGTCGACGGGGGGCCTCTTCGCCAGCGAAGCTTTCAGCTGTCCATGACGAACGTTGTGCCGAAAGGCCGCCGAGGCGACGCCTGGTTCAAGAGAGGAGACCGACCTCGCCTCCGTAGTAAATCTTCGGACGAACACTCTGAGGGATTCTCCCTCTATCTGCTTGAGCCCCAGTAAAGAAGCGCTAGTTCTCTCCGCCTTCCGGCTGGTGACGAAGTGGGCGAGAAAATTGCCCTCTAGTTGGTCGAAGGAGTAAATGGAGCCGGGAGCGAGCTTTGAGAACCATTCACGAGCCGGACCTCGAAGGGTGGCCGGGAAGGCTCGGCACAGCAGGGGATCTGAGGCGCTGTGAATCATCATGAGGGTCTTGAAGCCCTCCACATGATCAGCAGGATCTCCCTCGCCGTCGTAGGTCTCGAACTGAGGAAGTCGGAAGTCCCGGAGTATTTCTTCCTGGAGGATGGGGGCGGAGAAGGGAGGTCGGATAGGTCTGTACCCCTGAGCCGCTCTTTGGCCATCGTCCCCTATGTGATCGAGGCGATCTTCCATTCCTTGGAGGCGCCTTAAGAGTATGTCATTGCCTTCTGGCTGGATTGTTGATGGTCGGGACACGCTGGCCTCGGAGTCCGACCTGGTTTGGGAACGGAGTGTTTCTCCCCTGGGGGCCCGTCGGAGGGCCCCGAGAATTTCTCTTCGGAAGTCTTGGAACTCCTCCTGAGTGACGGGGGCTCCCTCGACCCTGTTTGGCTGGCCAGCAGGCTACCTTCCGATACGGCTGAGTGCGGGCCTCCGTCTCTCGGGCGGTGGTCGTGGATGGTTCGGGGCCGGGTTGGAAGTGGCCCTTCCCCTGCTGCGGGTGATTTGACGGTTAACGATTATTCCTCGTAGGTCGGGCTGGACCGTACGGGTGGCGCTTTGCCGGGATCCCTGACGGGAATCCCCATGCCTTGATGCGCGTGGCCCGGCATTGGTATTTGGTGGGGGTGTGTCCCGTCGGTTGACGGTGGACGCGGCATCCTGACCCTGGAGGCCATAGGAGTTCGGCTACCGAGGTCGCTCGATGGTCGGGCTCGGGTCGGCTTCTGAAGCAAGGTTCCCACAGACGGCGCCAACCTGATGCGGTTTATTTCTGGGAGACGTGTGGATGCACCAGGTGTGAGTTCGGACTCGATTTGTATTTGAAGGAGAATGCTGCTCGTCTGCCGACCCTTGACTGACCGGGTGGAATTCGTGGCGACCTCGGGGTGGCTCGGAGATCTGGGCTCGGATCAGAGGATTCGGATCCGAGGTCTTGTGTACCTGCAGACGGTCCTGAAACACCGGGGTTTGTCCCGGTGGCGGACCCTCCGACGATCTAGTCAGTCTCTGTGAGAGAGTAGCAATAACTAGGTGAATTTAAGTGGCAAAAGATTGATTACCTCCAAAAGGTGGGTGAGGGTCTAGTATTTATAGAGAATCCCAACCGGGTTTGGATCCGTTTGGGGGCCGGGTCTGAACCTGAAAGCCCATGGGCCTGTCGTGGCATAAGGCCCAGGGGGTTTAGGGCTGACGTGGCAATACCAGGAGTGGTATAGGGCTGACGTGGCAAAACCCTGAGCGGTATAGAGCTGACATGGCTGATCGTGGGTCTTTTGTGCTTCTGGGAGAATCGGAGGGCCTAGGCTGCGCCAGGTCAACCCCCTGCTTTGCTAGAGAGAGGGGGAGGGGCGGCTCATGGGGCTGTCACGGGTCGGAGACCGAGGACAACTGAGGCTCGTCGGATACGAGGAGGCCGGCTCCGGGGGGGGGTGCACTTGAGGTTCGGCGCCGACCCTGTAATGGTTCGAAGCCGAGCTAGATTGCTATTTTTACCTTTCTCGAGGGAGCGTTGTATTGGGCCCTGGTTGGGCCCGCAGGCCATTTTTACACTACCACACTATCAATCCACTTTTCACAAATATGATAACAATCAATATTAGCCCTAGCATGATCTCTATATTAGAAGTCCTGAGAAACACCCACCTTGTTGAAGAGTTTAACGATATCCCGTAAAGCCTTCTGGTGTGATAATGTGACTCCTCCTCCTTGCTCCTTGCCACTGAGAATCCTCTGAAGTGATGACCGGCCTCCAAGATATTCACTCACAACTCTCTTAAAAAATATATCTTTCTTTCAAATAAAGTTCTTAGTGTAAAAGACAAATGAGTGAGAGGGGTATTTATACTAAATCTTTGGGTGAGATGGAGGGCTAGGATTGAGTAGATGGTTATGAGATGGAGGGCTAGAATGAGAGTAAGAGTTGTAGTAACTACCCACAACTAGGTAACCACCTATACACTAACTCCACTTCTTCCAAAAACCGGCCAAGGAAAGGTGCTCATGCACGTGTACGTGCAATGCACGTGTACGTGCAATGCACGTGTACGTGCAATGCACGTGCATGCACTAGTCTCCATATAAAAACTTGTACATTATTGATGAACACAATATTATTCACTTTCTAGAGCAATAATCTTGTTATAATTAGACATTTAAAAGCTCTATATGTGGTATTTAACTCCTATTTTCTCTTTTCCATAGGAAACAGCTTGTAACAGAAAAAACGAAGCAGATTTAGGACTTCAAGGATAATACACAGCAAACTGCAGAGGATCAGTCGACTGGTTCCCCAACACAGGCGACTGGACAAGAGAAGCTGATTTTCCACAACTCTCGACACAATCGACTCACTCCCAAAAGACAGTCGACTGGTCTGAACAATTATGAAATCTTCAGGAGTCTCGACTCAGTCGACTGGTTCGAAGATAAGTCGACTGGTCTGCGGCGGAGTAAACAGATAAGATATTCGAAGATTCACCCAAATCTAATTTCAAATCTATTTAAATCCAGATTTTATACGAAGAATCAAATCTAGAGACTGGGGATTTCCAAGAGCACGTGGTTAACAGATAAGGAAGGAAAGAAGAAAAGAGAGAAATAAATCATCAAATCAAACAAAGAAGGAGTTTTCTGAAAAAGTGCAAAACCCTAATTCTCAGCCGTGCTCTATAAATATCAGAAGACCAGCATTATTCGAGGGGGCTTAATCTTTTCTGAGGGAAGCGACTTAATCACAAGAGTTTCTGCACATTCAAGTCATCAACAAAGGGGCATCATTCTATCAGCATCGAAGAAGGAAAGAAGAGATCCAGTATTCGAAGGCAGTCGACTGTGTGACAGCCAGTCGACCTTATTGCCGGACTTCATTAGTTTATTTCTTCTCCTTTTATTCTTTTATGTTGATCATGTATTCAAACTTGTTGATTAATAAAAGTATTATTATGAGGAACTAAATTCTATAGTTGGGTAGATTGAAGCCGTAGTTATGTAGTGTTATGTTCTTCTAAAATTCTTCTATTTACTTATTGATTGAATTTGTTTGTATTGATATAGATTGACGGTAATCAAACTTGTTCTCAAAAGCCTGAGAGCAGTCGACTGAGGTGAGAGCCAGTCGACTGACAAACAGAGCTTGAGAATATCAAGTTTGCATTACTATCTATCTGAATCTGTTATATGAGCATATTGAGACGACCCGTATCTCGTGCCCGTAATTGTAACAAAGGAATCTTTAGGGGTTCCTGGTTCAATCAACTTAAGGGATCTAGATCTGATACCAATTTCTAGGACCTTGAGTGTTTGTTCGTTTCCACTGATCTTATATTTTCTTTAAGCACAACTTAGTAGATACCGTGCTAAACACTTAATGAAAGAAACGAATTAGAGTAGATACCATGCCTAATTCTTGGCCTAGGGAAACAATACTTTAAGGAGTAGATACCATGCCCTTGAAGTGAACAAACATGAGTAATAAGAAGAAGTTCAGAAGGTGACTTAGCATTACTGACTATTGGTGGAGATCTAAACCCAACTATTTCATAAATATCTGTGATTCGACATTCTTTAATTTAGTTTTAATCTTTTTATTTCTTTTAGACTTTTAGAACAACTCTTTATGATTTTTATTCTTTTTATTGATTAGTAAGTTAAAGTCTACAATCTCTGTGGGATCGACCCTTGCTATTGCTACGCTTTGTCAAACGATTCGTGCACTTGCGAGGTTTTATAATTTGTGTCTAGTTTATCTACTTATTTAGATAGTCTAGATTGCACAACAAGTTTTTGGCGCCGCTGCCGGGGATTGTCTAGTATTTTAACTTACAAATCAGTAAAATCTTTTTATTTTTATTTTATTTTATTTCTTCTTCTTCTTTTATAACATTTTCTTTCAGGTTACATTCTGCACAGGCAGACCAGTCGACTGTCCCAAGGATCAGTCGACTGTCCAGAGGATTTTTCCAAAGAGCAACAATGGGTGAAATTTTTTTAAACCGAGTACCAATGCACGACAAATTCATTCCTAAGAATATTGAGAACCCTTCTTGCATAGCTTTTCAACCCAAAGTCACAGGGAATATGCATCTATCACCTCAATTACTCAGCATGGTGCCCCACTTCTTTGGTAGAACAGACGAAGATCCGCATCTACATTTACAAGACTTATTTGATCTTTGCAGGACACAAAGCATCCAAGGGCTTACCTCTAAACAAATCAGGTTAATCTTGTTTCCTTTTTCTCTAAAACTTAATGCTAAGTTATGGTATAATTCTTTGGAACCAGGATCAATTAATTCATGGGAGCAATTGGCAACAAAATTCTTGAAAGAGTTCTTTCCAGCCCAGAAAACCAGACAACTAAAAAGGGAGATTCTACTTTTCCAACAAAAAGATGGCGATTTGTTTTTCGAGGCGTGGAAGGATTTCAAAAACAAGCTTTTCAAGTGTCCTTTGCACAACATACCTAAGGATGATCAGGTACAATCATTTTATGAGGGTTTAAATTACACTAACAAAGCAATTGTTGATTCAGCATGCAATGGAATGTTGATGAGGAAGAGTGCTGAGGAGGCCATAGAGCTATTTGAAGAACTCAGCGAGAACTCACAACAATTCTCAACAAGGAGGAACATCTCAAGAAAACAGGGAGTACACGAAATTTCTCATAATAATAACATGCAATTAGAAATGGAAACCATGAACAAAAAGATTGATATGCTTGTAAATTCAGCGTTGGGTGGCGTAAAAAACCAACCAAAAGAAATTTGTGCAAATTGTTTTCAATCTAACCATACAACTAATTCATGTCCCATGTTTTCTTTCGCAGATCAGGAGCAAACAAACTACGAAGAACAGGGAATGTACCCGCCCCAGAACAATTTTTTTTCAAACACATATGACCCAGGGTGGCAAAACCATCAAGGCAATCAATTCACACCAGGGCATACGCAACAATTCCAGGGTGGGAATGGGTATGATAGGCCAGAACAAGAACAGAATAAGTTGGATTTCGAAACAACCATTCTTCAACTACTCCAACAGCAACAGCAAACAAGCAATCAACAAGGACAGGCCATTCAAAAATTGGAAATTCAAATTGGGCAAATTTCTACGGAGTTAAGTGGAAGAAAGGCAGGAGAATTCCCATCACAAACCATACCTAACCCTGGAGGACAAGAACAGCTCCAATCAAGGACAACACTAGAGGAAGAGATTGAATTTACAATGTTTGATGCACCACAATTTCCACACGATGATCATGAATGTTATAATATTGATGTGGTTCAGGAAAGTTGTGACCAAACATTTCAGGAACATAGTGTTGATCCATTACAAGCAACCATTGCGCACCCTCCACTACTATCTCAAGATGAAATGGAATACGATGACTGGAGGATTGCAGAGACAGAACATCATCATGAAACTCCAGAGTCATATCCAGGTAAGCTTGCATCTGTATTTGAAGAGTTGGTATCTGATAACACTTGTGTGTTGCAGGACGAGTCGACTTATGAAGAGGAACAGTCGACTGAGGAAACATACAAGTCGACTGATGACCAGGACAAGTCGACTGCTACCAGGACACTAGAAGGGGTGCTGAAGCCACTATATGAACAGCTGAAGCCACTACATGAACACCTGAGGCCACTACTTGATTATTTGGGGAAAAACCAGACATTACCTGTGACAGTTGCTGCAAAGTTCAAGATGAACGAAGAAGCAAGGCTGCAGGGAGTCTTGCAAAACCACAATGGTGCATTAAGATGGACAATTGCTGATAAACTGATGTCAAGATGGTACGGTCCATAACATGTTACAAAGGTTTCCCCCACATGGAGCATTGACGAAAAAATCACACGTTCATGGTGAATGGGCAGAGGGGGGAACCTTATAATAAGATGAGTTGTGAGCCGCGAGTCATTCAATACATTGCACAAACTCATCCAGTCTAGCTGAAGACACGAAACACAGCGCTTATTGGGAGGCAACCCAATTCTTCAGGGGAGTATTTACACTTTCCTTTATTTGCTTTCAGTTATTCATTATTTTTCTTTTAGTTCTTTTTATTTTCAGTATCTCCTTACTAGATGGTGACACATGCCTATTTTTATATTCGAACATTGAGGACAATGTTCCATCTAAGTTTGGGGGTATTAGGGTTATTTATATTTTAATTTTTTAGAATAAACAATTTCTTATAAAGTAAGAAGAAGGATACTCATTTACTTTAGGATTGTTGAGTTTCATAATTCCCTACGAAGTTACAGAAGCCATGCGATTATACATAATAAACAAATGTGATGCTTTTTCTGGTGATCATCCCCTTTAGATCTAGTCCTAAATTGAGTTTAAGTAAATAGAGTGATAAAAATATATATATATATATATGTATATCTTTGAATAAAGTCAATCTACCCCAATGTTTTGAGTGCTTAGTAACTAGGGGTATTCATCACCAATGTTTACCTTTACGTCAAACGGCAACTCAAAATATGAGTATGCAAAGCACTTTAGAGTTTGTGACTTGTTGAGTAACCGGGTGGATACATCACAAATGTTTCGCATTCGCGTCAAAAGGCAAGTGACATCTTTAGAGAAGAGACCAAAAAAAAAAAAAAAAAACTCTAGTTTGCTACTCGGTTTGTAGTAGAGAAAAGGGATAATCACAGACTGAGTAGTTGCATACCATAACTACATTAATCGCATGACAAATATGATTAAGTTTGGGGATTATGACTGAACAATTGCACTAGAGAAAGTGGGTATGTTTAATTTTACTCTGTCTGAAATTGTTTATACCTTTCTATGCTGATGTCCACATAATAAGAAATCTTGGTGGTTGAGTCTATTGTGATTATTATTCTCCCTATTCATAATTTTAGTTTGCTTGAGGACAAGCAAAATCTAAGTTTGGGGGTATTTGATGAACACAATATTATTCACTTTCTAGAGCAATAATCTTGTTATAATTAGACATTTAAAAGCTCTATATGTGGTATTTAACTCCTATTTTTTCTTTTCCATAGGAAACAGCTTGTAATAGAAAAAACGAAGCAGATTTAGGACTTCAAGGATAATACACAGCAAACTGCAGAGGATCAGTCGACTGGTTCCCCAGCACAGGCGACTGGACAAGAGAAGCTGATTTTCCACAACTCTCGACACAATCGACTCACTCCCAAAAGACAGTCGACTGGTCTGAACAATTATGAAATCTTCAGGAGTCTCGACTCAGTCGACTGGTTCGAAGATAAGTCGACTGGTCTGCGGCGGAGTAAACAGATAAGATATTCGAAGATTCACCCAAATCTAATTTCAAATCTATTTAAATCCAGATTTTATACGAAGAATCAAATCTAGAGACTGGGGATTTCCAAGAGCACGTGGTTAACAGATAAGGAAGGAAAGAAGAAAAGAGAAAGAAATAAATCATCAAATCAAACAAAGAAGGAGTTTTCTGAAAAAGTGCAAAATCCTAATTCTCAGCCGTGCTCTATAAATATCAGAAGACCAGCATTATTCGAGGGGGCTTAATCTTTTCTGAGGGAAGCGACTTAATCACAAGAGTTTCTGCACATTCAAGTCATCAACAAAGGGGCATCATTCTATCAGCATCGAAGAAGGAAAGAAGAGATCCAGTATTCGAAGGCAGTCGACTGTGTGACAGCCAGTCGACCTTATTGCCGGACTTCATTAGTTTATTTCTTCTCCTTTTATTCTTTTATGTTGATCATGTATTCAAACTTGTTGATTAATAAAAGTATTATTATGAGGAACTAAATTCTATAGTTGGGTAGATTGAAGCCGTAGTTATGTAGTGTTATGTTCTTCTAAAATTCTTCTATTTACTTATTGATTGAATCTGTTTGTATTGATATAGATTGACGGTAATCAAACTTGTTCTCAAAAGCCTGAGAGCAGTCGACTGAGGTGAGAGCCAGTCGACTGACAAACAGAGCTTGAGAATATCAAGTTTGCATTACTATCTATCTGAATCTGTTATATGAGCATATTGAGACGACCCGTATCTCGTGCCCGTAATTGTAACAAAGGAATCTTTAGGGGTTCCTGGTTCAATCAACTTAAGGGATCTAGATCTGATACCAATTTCTAGGACCTTGAGTGTTTGTTCGTTTCCACTGATCTTATGTTTTCTTTAAGCACAACTTAGTAGATACCATGCTAAACACTTAATGAAAGAAACGAATTAGAGTAGATACCATGCCTAATTCTTGGCCTAGGGAAACAGTACTTTAAGGAGTAGATACCATGCCCTTGAAGTGAACAAACATGAGTAATAAGAAGAAGTTCAGAAGGTGACTTAGCATTACTGACTATTGGTGGAGATCTAAACCCAACTATTTCATAAATATCTGTGATTCGACATTCTTTAATTTAGTTTTAATCTTTTTATTTCTTTTAAACTTTTAGAACAACTCTGTATGATTTTTATTCTTTTTATTGATTAGTAAGTTAAAGTCTACAATCTCTGTGGGATCGACCCTTGCTATTGCTACGCTTTGTCAAACGATTCGTGCACTTGCGAGGTTTTATAATTTGTGTCTAGTTTATCTACTTATTTAGATAGTCTAGATTGCACAACAATTATACATCCTTATAAAAATAATCTTTTAAAAGATGTTACCTTGTAAGTTGTTATTAAGAGAATGGGCTTAAATTGATGGGCCAAAATATTAGTTTTTTACAAAATAAATAAATTAGATTTTTGGGCTTGTGTTTATTTGAGACAAAAGGGCCTTTTATAAAAAATAATTTAAAGAACACATATACATATATATGCATATACTCATCATCCATAAGGAAAATAATTATAAGATTTCATATTACGAAAATTGCACGTGCACACTTTGTGCAAAATAAATGAATAATTTTCATAAATGAAAATCGGGACATTACAACATGACACTAAGGTGCACTTGTTCGGATTCCATGCATCCCATACTACACAGGTCCGAGGGCAAGCCCTTAATCTTCCTTCATCGCCATGACTTAAACTACTACGGTAACTACAGTAAGTATCTTAGACGTTCTATGAGTTATGATCTCATATCCAGACAGCCTGGAGGGGAATCCCACGTTATGACACGTTGCATCGTGTAGACAGCCTGTGGACAATTTAGCCTCCGTCATGGGACATGATACCACCCGCAGTCACCAAACACCCCACAAGCATCGCCTGTGGTACGGACTCCTGGAGACGTATCCACGTCATAACACGACGCATCGTGTAGACAGCGTGTGAATACTCTCACACCGTAGCTCCGAGGCCCTCATACTCGTATTTTTCTCGTACTTTCATCACATCTTCACTATGTATCTAATCCTTAGTTATTGAATCATGAATAAAATCAATACTCTAGAGTCAGCATTTCCTTTATACCGGTCTTAATCATCAATTTAACAATATGACCCAAACTTGGTCTTTTCCTTTCAATATCTTATCTCAAAGGTATTAATTCAATGCCGGTATAAGGCTTAGCTACCCTCTAGTTTTCAATTCCATTTCATGTTCATAGCAATTGAGTATTCATATTCATAAGATCTTTCATAATTCATCACGACATTTTATTTCACTTTCATATACAATTTCATGCATAAGACAAATGAATTCATTTTCTAACTCGTCACATTCGTGATTCTTTTATTCTCACTTTATCAATACTGAATCCCAAATTTACACTTTGAATTTTTTTCCATTACCAAGTCTCATTTCAAAATTCTTTTAAGCAATGCATTTATTTTTCTTTATCCAAAGACAATTTAAACAAACAACTATAGTAAGTTCTTTCTCGTAAAAATAGTCTCAAATATACTAGGCCAAAGGTTATAGAAAATTCTCTCGTGAAATCTGGATATTATTTGAACTTCAGGGCAGTCGACTGTTAAAACAAGGCTAGTCGGCTATTTCGCGAGGATTTAAAACTCAAAAACAAATAATCAGGGCAGTTGATAGTTAAAACATGGCCAGTCGGCTGTTCTGCGAGGATTTAAAACTCGAAAACAAATAATTAGGGCAATCGACTGTTAAAACATGGCCAGTCGGCTGTTCTGCAAGGATTTTAAACTCGAAAACAAATAACCAGGGCAGTCGACTGTTACAATCTAGTCGGTCGACTGTTCCGCAACTAAAATCTGAAATTTATTACCTGACAGTCGACTATCGACTCTAATTCGGTCGACTGTCGATTGCACCAGGTTTCTATTTAGAGTAAATCATGGGTATATTTTCGACATTGAAAACAAGAATCACGATTTTCACATTATTTATA
The DNA here is from genome assembly GCA_017893485.1 of Hemerocallis citrina. Classification (NCBI taxonomy): domain Eukaryota; kingdom Viridiplantae; phylum Streptophyta; class Magnoliopsida; order Asparagales; family Asphodelaceae; genus Hemerocallis; species Hemerocallis citrina. Next base: position 289,567,671 of record CM030362.1, read on the forward strand.
ATTAAAGTATCCACAAAAGAATATTTTTAGAACACAAGTTTTCATCTTTCTACATTGGTGTTGCTTAAATTAGACAATCAAATTTTAATGGTGCATTTAATCAATCATTCGTTTCATAGGCACAAAATTTCTCAATAAAGTATATTTCAAAAGCATGATAGATTCTAGCACATCAAATCACAATCTTAGCAATCAATTGGTCAAACATTCTCTAATCTACGACTTTTTTTCTTCTCTAAATAGGCAAACATGAGGCTAAATTACTTAGTTTGTCTTTAGCAATTCTATCAATTCAAACCCTAGCATGATGTCTAAATTAGAAGCATGAGAATCACCCACCTATTGGAGAAAAATGAATAAAAGCTCCTAGAAATCTCCTAGAATGCGCGAATGGATCCTTCTCCTCCTAGATTGTCCCTCCAACTCGTCTCCTCCTCCTTGCTTGTATGGAACCCGAGCTCTCTTCTCCTTGGATGTAGTCCAGCCTCTCCTTGGAATGAGCACACACAAAAACTCTTCATCTTTTACTCCCAAAAACTCTCAATCTTTTTCTCACTCTAATTCTTTTCTTTCTTTTTTATCAAATTTCTAATGTACTCCATGAGAAGGGTGAGGGGGTATTTATACTTTTTGAGAGAAAGATAGATGGCTAGGATTAGATCAATGGTTAAGAATAGAAGGCTAGAATGTGTTAGGGAGTTGTAGCAACTACCTATGATCACATAACCACCCCATCCACTACACCACTCTCTCCATCTCTCCCTCTCTCTTGTACCATCCGGCCACCCCCTTAGGCATACTAGACACGTGCTAGTGCAATGCAAGTGTCTCCCATAGTACCCCCTATTAATTGTTGCACATGATTAATAAATTTGTTGTCTACTAAATGTGTCTACACTACATGTTATAACAATTAAAAGGTAATTTAATTAGTGGGCTTCAAAATAGTGGGCTTTAGACCCATGGATTATTAATAGAACACTTAATTAATTAGGATGGGCTTAAATTAGGAAAATAAGCCTTAGGCTTCTTAAAATAGGCTTGTAGAAATTAAAAAGAAGAATTTAAAATGATCATTTGTTCGTGTTATAAAAGAGATAATTTTAAGGGAAAAAGTACAAAAATTTATACGTGCAAAACACGAAAATCAATAACGTCTCAATTAATTATATATAGAAATTCAGGATATTACATATCACAAATACCGAGATAGTTCCATGGCAAATCTCAAAATATAACTCAATTCTTTTTATTTCAACAACGCCGGTACCCGAGGTCTTACTAACTCTAAATCACAACCTTTCATGTACAAGAATCCATGGGTACTCATACCCTTCAATAATCATGTCTTAACTCAAAGTATTCTTATCTTCAACTTATTCACAAAGTGATCAATGTCTTATCTTGACACAATTCATGATCCATTTATTCATTCATACTCTTTCAAAACAATAATTCTTTTCATGGACACAAATTCATCACTTGAAATCTCATTTAACAATTTAAGCTCATGTAATATGTCTCAACCACATCAAATATTTTTTAAACCAAGAAAAAAGTATAATCTCTTCACACAACAATATTTTACTTTTCTTCTAAAATAAATCTCATGCTCTTTAGTAATTAAATCTTAAGTCAAAACTCATTTCCTATCTCAATTTCTCCTTTTTAACTTCTCAAATATACTTGAAAAATTCTAAAACTCTTTTTTAATAATTTCTATGTCATTTTATAGGAATTATAGATTTTTTTCCTCAATTTTATTCCCACTAGAAATCCCAAAAATATATTAAACATCAAAAAATCGAAAAGTGGCCTTCGGGTTTTGAACCCAAGACCAACCAATTCATGCAGTAAACGCCCAAAGATCCAATCGCTAGCCACTAAGTCCATATGGACTCTGTGTTAAGAAGTCACAACGAAAACGCCTTATACTTATCTTCGGGTTCGGATTTTATTTAAATAAAACAAAATAAAAATGTGTCCAACAAGTTTTGAACCCAAGAGCATAGTAGTGCTCTGTGGTGCACTGGCTAACCAGTAAGTCCAAGTGTGATTACTGGTTAGGAATCACGCTATAGTAGTTTTGTTCATACATTCTGAAATTAGTTATTTTTCACAAACTCGACATATGATCAATCTAATCTTTTTGATGAACTGAAACTTTCTTATTCATACTGATTTTTCCTTGAAAACAATGGTTCACGAATTTCCAAACTTGTGTTCTAAACATTGTATTTATATTTCAAAATTGTCTCCTTCTCTTGAATGAACAAAAGTTTCATTTCTTCATTTAGTCAAAAATAGCAAATTGTATCTCTTGCAAATAATTTTTAAAAATGATTCTATATATATCCATTCAATTTCACCCAAAAATTCATTTTTATCAAAAGGAAAAATCTCAACAAGTGATCTTTCCATAATACATTTCTACATTTGTGAATTTACATGCATATATGGCCATAACTCATTATCTCTTTTTCTTATTACTAATTAACATGTTACTAACAAAATTTTACTACTATTCATAGTGCAAATAATGGCATGGATTTGTTCTCTTTCTTTTTCTCATTTTCCACCAATATGATGAATATAACAAAATCTCTACCATTCATAAATAGCATGGGTTTGTTCTCTTATTATCACATCAACTTTATCTTTACTACTTATGTAATATATTAGCATGCATGTCTTATAATTAGAAGAAAAAAAAACACAAGATTACTCACATCACATTAATTTGATCTATATTACTAACATCATATTCTAGCATGCTCAACCTAAGAATTAGAAAATATAGAGACCACCCACCTCTTATGAAGAATTAACAACCAAGAATGGAGAGACAACTTCTAGCTCCTAACTCCAACAAGCAACTCCTAGTCCTTCTCCTCCTAGCAAGAGCTCTCCAACAAGCCTCCAATGCACAAGAACATTCTCTTTCTCTCTTTCTTTTTTCTCTCTTTAATTTTGTAATTTTAGGTGTGAAATGTGAAGAAACATCTAGGGTATTTATAGGACAAAGTGAGGGTCTAAATTGCAAATTTCTCCACCTAATAAATTACTCAACTCTTCATTATCTTAACTCCCATAACCCCCAACTCTTCACTACTCCACCACTTCCCTAACCCCAACTCCCAACTCTTTTCTTCTCTCCTAACCTCCCTAACCCCTCACATTCCAAACCGGCTGTAGCACCCCGCAAAATTAGAAATGACAATTTTGCCCTTGTGTGTTACGCACGTGTATTTTGTACCGTTACTAGTAATACTTGTAAAGTATTTTTATGCATTTCCCGCATTGATTTTATCCTATTTGAGTCAACTGAAATATAATATTTCAATCTTAGATTTTTTACGTGCTTTTTACGTGTTTTCGATGCACGTATCGATTATGTGTTGCCACCGCTACGTGTAATATTTCCTATGTGTTTAAATTATTCATTTTATGTATTCAAATCCATTTTTATAAAACGGAAACTCATTTTACCCTATTTTGATTAAAGTAGTTTTGTGCGTGTAATACACGCATTTTCTATCTACGTAGTGATTTCGTCGTTAAATATATATAAAATTAGTAAATATATTTTCTTATGTTATTTTTTATTATATTTTAATAATTTTCCATTGATAAAGTTGATTTTTATATTTTTGATATTTTATGTGCGACGCACGTGTTTCGGTGCGCGTATGTGAGCGTACTCATTTCAAAATAAAATTTTGAAGTGTGTGTATTTATTTTATTTGTACATGAAAAATTATAAATTTTAAATTAAACTAATATGCATCTTATATACTCTATACATGTGTTTTAATTTAAATAAAGATATTTAATTGAAGGAAGTGTGTGCAAGTGCATTGCACGTGTTAAATTGTTCCATCTTTATTTTTCTTACTCTCATTTATATTTTAGAATGCATAAGTCTTTTTATTTAGCCTTTCATTTAATCCATGGACCTAAAAATAGATTCTAGCCCATTAGATTAATAAAAAGGAAAGCCCACTAGACTAACTAATTAAATTAATTAAAACAAAAGCCCATGAGACAAGCCCATTAATTAAATATATTTTTAAGTTGTGCATGGACTCACAAATGACATGTAACAATTTTTAATACACATTTTAGAACTATAGGAATTGTATTAAATTTTGTGTATGTGTGTGCACTAGTACACAACACGTACACGTGTTAGATGAAGAGGTGGGAGTTAGGTGAAGAGTTGGGGGTTTGAGTTTTGAAGAGGTGGAAACATGAAGAGTTGGGAGTTATAGGAGTTAGGATTATGAAGAGTTGGAAATTAAGTGGAGTAATTTATTAGGTGGATAATTTTGCACTTTAAACCCTCACTTTGACCTATAAATACACCCTCACTTTTCTTCTCTTGTCACACCTAAACTAAACAAAAAATAAAGAGAGGAAAAAGAAAGAGAGAAAGAGAGTATTTCTTGTGCTTTTGAGGCTTGCTAGGCGGAGAAGGACAAGGAGGTGCTAGTTGGAGCTAGGAGCTAGAAGTGTCTCTTCATTCTTGATTTTTATTCTTCATAAGAAGTGGGTGATTTCTTACTTTCTAAATGTAGAGAATGCATGCTAAAAATTATAAATGAGTAGTATAAATTGAATTTGATGTAAAATATGTAGACATAATCTATGCTAATATAGTATGCCATGATTGAAAGAAATCTTGTTGTGATTAAAGTAAATAATTGCCACCATGTTAATTAGAAAGAAGAATTTTGACAAAAGAATTAATACTACGAATCATGTTAGTTTGCTTATAATTTTGTACATGTCGAATATATGATTTGTATGAAAATTGGTTGGAGAATGCTATATTCAATATATGCTTTAGTGTCATGATGATTAGAAAGAAGAAATAAAGAAAAACAAATCTAGTCATTACCATGAAATGTGTCAGCTTATGTATATTGCCATGATATATTGAAAATACAAATTTTTGCATGAAAGAGTTATTTTGAGATTCTCATGATTGAGAGGCATGTTTGGTGATATTACAAATTTTTGATTAGTATAATTGAGTACATAAACTAGTTTTAATGAATACAATCCTTAAATTCAAGTTTTGAGAAAAAAATACAAATCTATGTGTAAAATGGGAATGGGAACTATTTAAAAATAGAAATATATATATTTTTTAAATGAACTTAAAATTAGTTGGTTGCTGTTTTTAAAATTCATCTCAGTCAAAAAGAAAAGTTTATTTCAATCTCCTAAAAGATTGGATCATTAGATAAACGAGTTTTGCCAAAAAGAACTAATTTCAGAACATTATGAACAAATTTACAATGACATGATTTCTAATCAATAATCATAGTTGGACTTACTGGTTAGCCAGTGCACCACAGAGCACTGTTTGTAAGAGATCTTGGGTTCGAAACTTGATAGTCACATTTATTTTTGATTCATTTAATTAAATCCGAATACTGGAGATTTGATATTTGGGGTTTCGGTATGACTATTTGACACAGAGTCCATATGGACTTTCTGGCTAGCGGGTTGGGCCTTTGGGCGTTACTGTAGTCGACGTTGTGGTCTTGGGTTCGAAACCTGTTGGCTGCAATTTGATTTTTTTGACCTTTCTGGCATTTTCAATGGGTTTAAATAAGAATAAAAATTTGAGAAAAATACTAGAATTTCCATCAAATGAAATAGAGCTTATTAAAAAGAGTTGTAGAATTTTTCAAGTATATTTGAGATATAAAAATGGAAATTTGAGATAGGAAAATGAATTATGTGACTTCAAAATTTATTATTTGAGAATTGAACTTTCTTTTGTGAAGAAGAGTAAAGTATTATTTTATGAAGTGATTACTCTTGAAGAGATTACACTTTTATTTTTGTTTAAGAAATATTTTAAAGTGAGTTGAGACATTGTATGAGCTTGAAATTGTTAATAAGATTTCATGTGATGAACTTGTGTTCTTGATCAAGAATGGATAAATGGATTAAAAATAGTGTCAATACTAAGAAAATGACTACTTTGTGAATAAGTGTTAAGACAAGATATTGATCATTTGTGAATAAGTGGAAGATAAGGATATCTAAGTTTAAGGTATGTTTATTGAAGGGTATGTGTACCCATTGATTCTTGTACATGAAAAGTTGTGATTTAGAGTTAGTGAGACCTCGGGTACCGACACTATTGAAATGAAAAGAGTTGAGATATGGCCATGGAGCTATCTCGTAATTTGTTGATTAAGTCCGGTAGGAGGTAAAACTAATTCTAAGTATGGAAATTTATTCATGTCTCGAACTTAAGAACTAGGCACATAAGTGAAGATGAGGTAAACCCTGGGCAAACGTAAGTGGGGCTCTCTATATGGTCGGGCGGTGGTCTTGCTACGGCGGTTCACCGGGACTATAGACCCAGTCGGGCGGTGTACTCCGGGACTGTGGTTGTCTCGTGGGAGATGAGCCTTTATTTTAAATCCGGGACTATGCGTAGTCGGACGAATAGTTTGCCGTTCTTCAAAGTATATACTTATATCGGGGCTAGAGGGGCACTTGCGGGAAGTTCGCACGACGAGGAGTCTGTATAATAGTCGGGCGGGGGTCTTGCTGCGGCGGTTCTCCGGAACTAGGATCCATACTCGTGGAACGTCTCAACCTTGTTTTACTACTGGGTAGTTTGTCATGGCGAGGGATTGAACCCTTTAATGTGGAGTACATAGGTGCTTGCCCTCAGACCTATGTAGTATGGGATGCATAGAATCCGAACAAGTATGCATTAGTATCATCTTAGTATAAAATATGTGTATTAGGCATTAAGGCATCGCATACACTTACAAGTTTAGAATAATCACTTTCGACACTTTATTGTTCATTCAAATTTGTGGTTTGTCAAAGTATTGAGATCGTTATATGTACGGTATAGAGAGGATGACCGAGTATAATATTTTCGTCAATTGTAAGTGACTGACGTGCCCACAGCTTATTATGCAGGTAATGGACCTTTTCATGAAGAAGTAAAGATGCTATGATGCTGTTGATTAATTGCATTGATAAAGCTGTACAAGTTGTATATCATTTTCATTGTTCTATCTTCCGATGTGTAAACAAATTGTAAAGAACTCTAATGTATGTTGAAAAGTTTAAATTTCCTTGTAAAATTGTACGAAGTGAAGTGTAAAGATCCTGTGGAATCTCGAATTCGGTCTTATTTGGAATTCGGGGCGTTACACCGGCCACTTCTCTCTCCAATACAATAAAATGTAGGAACTGATTGTGAAGCTTATGAATAGTTTAATTCGAAGTTCACGTGTTCAATGACTTCTGGATAACATTTTGGTTACAACTCATCTAGTATGGACTAAATTTGGCATCCATATCAGGTTAGTGGCAATGTATATACCTTGCAATTGGTATATTCACAATTCTACTTCGAATATTAGTATATACTTATACTAATAATATTTAGAACTGGATACAATATATAAAGGCTTCACAACCAAAGATGGAAATCAAGATCAGAGTTGGTATCAAAGCCTATTCAAGTGCACGTGTTGTGCACTAGTGCACACACACACATACAAATTAAAATCCCTATAGTTCTAAAATGTGTATTAAAAGTTGTTATATGTCATGTGTGAGTCCATGCACAACTTAAAATTGGATTTAATTAATGGGCTTGTCTCATGGGCTTTCTTTTTAATTAATCTAATTAGTTAGTTTAGTGGGCTTTCCTTTTAATTAATCTAATGGGCTAGAATCTAACTTAGGTCCATGGGTTTAAAGAAAGGCTAAATAAAAATAAAGGAATCATGCATGCTAAAATAGTCAATGAGAGTAAGAAAAATAAGGATGGAAAAATTAGCACGTGCTTGCATGAGCAAACACTTCACTAATTAATTAAAACATAAAACATAAATTATATACATAATATGTACGTAAAAATTAGTTTAATTAAAAATTATAATGCTTCATGCACAAATAAAATAAATGCGCACACATTTTATGAAATTCATTTCGAGAAAGAATACGCCCAAACAAGTTCATCAAAACAAACACGTGCGTCATACGTAAAATATCCAAAATATGAAATTCGACGTTATCAACGGAAAATGTTAAGGATAATAAAAATACAATATAAGAAAATATATTTATTAATTTTACATATTCCACGACGTAATTGCTACGTACGTAGAAAACACGTATAATAATATTTTAACTCGAAATAAGGAAAATGAATTTCAATTTATAAAAATAGATTTGAATACTTAAAATAAATAATTTAAACATATAGAAAATATTACACGTAGCGGTGGAAACACATAATCGATATGTGCATCAAAAACACGTAAGAAGCACGTAAAAATACAGGGATTGGAATTTAATATCTTAGTTGATTTAAAAAAAAATATACGGGGAATGCATAGATAGTCAGAAATCACAATACGTAATTGATATGGCTAAAAATAGGTTAAATCGGAACCGTTCAAATCAGGTACGAATCTTAAAGCTCGGGGGTAAAATGGTAATTTACCTACAAACGGGTCTGAAATGGGAACTGGGCTTTTTTTCCAAAAGCCTAATAACCCATAAACGAATCCGTCTTACTGGGTACAGGTTCCAACCCGCAAGAAACCCAGTCCAGCTGGATAGGAGAGGACTAGGGTTTATGATTGTCCTTGATCAACGATCCTAATCGCTTCTATCCATTTACACTGGGAAGTACGGATTTGATCTTATCCTGAAACTGGTTCCTAAGGCGGCTATAAATACCCCCCTCCCCCCACTGTTACCAGGTAATCAATCTTTTGCCAACCAAAGCTCTTTCATAATCTTTCTGATTACTGACAAGAGTGTCGGAATCAACCCCGGTGTTTCGCACTTATTGCAGGTCAACAGCGGGAGAATCTCGGTCAAGCTCCGGTGAAGTTGTTCAGGCTTGACTATTCAACTTCCCTCGAATCCATAAATCTATCTGTTTGCTCCCACACCGATTTCAGCGGCAACAGATTAGCACGACTATGGGAAAACGAATAGCAATCCAACCTCTTCCGCCGGTCAATACCACCTCCAGCCATGCCACCAAGGAAAATAAGATCCAGAGGGTTCAACCATGGACCCACTCCCATTCCTCCTCAACAACAACAACAACCGGGGGCTCCCCTCCAACCCGTCCAGCAACAGGAACAGCTCCCTCCTCAATCCGATCCGCCGCTGCAGCAGGGGCAGCCTCCTATCCAAAATCTTCAACCCCAGTAGGCTCCACTCGGGCCCCAGAACACTGGTATAGGGACCTTTCGTCCTTACCCTCAGAAGCAACCACTTCACTGTGACCATATCTCCGTACATAACCCTTCCACAGACTCCATGGCATCCCATAACTCTCGGTCTTCAGAAGACCTCCGCAACATCATCATCAACCGGCAGAAATAGGAAGACCTTCGCCACCATTTGGATGAAAGGTGGGCCCAAGAGGGAGCCTCCCGCTCAGAACGTCCAAATGCGCGATCTCCTTGCCACCGCGACCACAGGAGGTCCCCTCTTCATAGGAGACGGAGGGAGTCCCCGGAGTACCGTCGAAGAAGGCACCGTTCTCCCGCTGGTCGACAGTCCAAGAGGGACCAGAACGGACCTATCACCCGAGTAGAATTCCAAGAGTTCCAGGCAACAATCTTGCAGTCCCTCAATATCCCGCCAAACAACAACAATAATGTTCAGAGGGTCCCCACTCCTGAGCCAGTTCGAAGCCCTCACCATCGGTCCCTAAGTCCTCCTCAAGCTCCAAGCCACCACCATCATATTCCTAGTCCTCACCAGTCTCCGAGATACCGTCGCCGTAGCCCATGCTCCCCTTCGTACGAAGATGAGTCCAGAGGCTCACCAGGATACCGTCGAAGGCATGATGTTGTCTACCGCCGTCTCCACGAGATGGAGAGGTACCTCGGTCAACTAGATAGAGATGAGGAGCTAAGAGGGAGGACCCTCCGTCTAAGCAGACCCCCGTTCTCCCAAACCATCATGGAGGCCCCCGTTCCAGCAAATTTCAAACCCCCACAGTTCGAGACATACACGGGAGAATCAGACCCCATGGATCACATCGATAGTTTCAAAACTCTCATGATGATCCATCAGGCCTCCGATGCCCTCCTATGCAAGACTTTCCCAACCACTCTCAAAGGCCCGACTCGGGAATGGTACTCTCGCCTCGCCCCGTCCTCCATCTTCACCTTTGAACAGTTCGAGACCCTCTTCATAACCCATTTCGTGAGCAGCCGCCGCTCCGAAAAAACAAGTATTTCACTACTCTTCCTTAATCAGAAGAAGGGTGAGAAACTGAGAGACTATGTCAAGAGGTTTACCGTGGAAGCCAGGTCCATCGCCTCCCTCAATCAATCGGTCGCTGCAGCCGCCTTCCAGTCCAATGTCCTCAACTCGAACCTCCAATCCTCCCTAGCCAAAAGCCCCCGCGAGACTTCTCCGACCTTCTTCTCAGAAGTGAGAAGTATATCCGGGCGGAGGAAGCTGAACATCGACCCACATTCGAGGGATCCTCTTCTGGAAATAAGAGGAAGGCCGCTGAAGATAAGGGAGCTAAAGAGCTCCAGAAGGACAATGGGGGTCAGCGCCGTCCACCTCCCAGATTTGAAAAGTTTACCCCTCTCAATGCCAATGTTTCAACCATTCTAATGGAGGTAGAGAAAGAAGGGATCCTACCTCCTACCCCAAAGATGAATACTCCTGGGAAGAAGAGGGATAAGGAGAAGTGGTGCCGCTACCATCGATACCACGACCATGACACCAATGGCTGTCGGGCTCTGAAAAATGAGATCGAAGCCCTTATTCAGAAAGGGCAGCTCTCCAAATTTGTAAGAAAGGACCGGGTTGATCCTCCTCCACCCCCTAGGGGGGCTAACAAGCGCCCTGAGAGGCGTGACGAGACTCCCGAATTCGAAGAAGAGCGCATCTTGCACCTCATCCATGGAGGACCAATGGAAGGAACCTCCAACTTATCTCGAAAGGCTTTCATTATGGAAGTCAATTCGGTGCACATCCTACCCCCTCGCAAAGGTCTTGGGATCCCAGATACTTTCTCGGATGAAGATCTAAAGGGTGCCCGAACCCCCCACTGTGATGCACTGGTGATTAACCTCCACATGGCTAACTTCAAAGTAGAGAGGATTCTAGTGGATAATGGCAGTTCTGTCAATATCCTCTTTCTAGCGGCCTTCCGAGGGCTCAAATTATTGTGGGACAGGCTCAAGCTCGCCGGCTATACTCTCCATGGGTTCACAGGAGTGCTAGTGACTTGAAGGTGTTATAACCCTCGAGGTAACCGCTGAAAAAACTCCTACTACCTGAACGGAGCCAATGGGTTTCATGGTTGTTGACGTCCCAGCCGCCTACAATGTGATCCTAGGTCGACCTGGCCTGGCCACTTTATAAGCCATCCCATCAGCCTATCATCTAAAAATAAAGTTCCCCACCAAAGCAGGTGTAGGGGAAGTAAGGGGAAGTCAGGAGATGACCCGCAAATGCTATATGACCTCGATCGGAGGACCCATCCTTTCCCTCGAGACCCTTGAAATTCCCCAGGGGAACACCCAGCCAATGTCGGAGCCGGTAGACGAGTTAGAGGAAGTGCTCTTCTCGGAAGAAGATTCGACCCGCAAATTTTTCATCAGCAAAACTCTTCCCTCTGCCCTCTGTTCCGACATAATCCAGTGCATAAAAAAGAACCGCGACCTCTTCGCATGGACAGCAGCTGACATGCTAGGGATTTTCGAAGAGCTCTTAGTCCATCATCTAAGTGTCGCTTTGGGGTCCAAACTGGTCCAACAGAGGAGGCAAAAGTTCACCCCCGAACACCAGCAGGCCATAAAGGAAGAAGTGGAGAAGCTCCTCAAAGCCCGCTTCATACAAGAGGTCAACTATCCGGAGTAGCTCTCCAATGTCATGATGGTCAAAAAGGCCAATGGAAGTTGGAGGATTTGCATTGACTTCACAGATTTGAACAAAGCATGCCCTAAGGATCTTTTCCCACTCTCCAGTATCGACACATTGATCGATGCCACTTCGGGCCATGAGCTGCTAAGCTTCATGGATGCCTTCTCCGGGTACAACCAAATCCGAATGTTCCCCCCAGATATCCCGAAGACGTCCTTCGTCACAGATCAAGGCCTCTACTGCTATAGGGTAATGCCCTTCGGGCTAAAAAATGCTGGTGCCACCTACCAACACCTCGTCAATAAGGTCTTCAAAAATCAGATCGGGCGGAACATGGAGGTTTACGCCGATGATATGCTAGTGAAAAGTATCCATGGGTCCGACCATGTCGCCGACCTCCAAGAAGCCTTCGACGTATTGAGGAAGCATAACTTGAGACTAAACCCGAATAAGTGTGCATTCGAGGTCTCATCTGGTAAATTTCTGGGCTTTATGGTCAATCAAAGGGGGATTGAAGCCAACCCTAAGAAGATAAAAGCTATACTCAATATGGCTCCTCCTACAAATGTGAAAGAAGTGCAGATGCCTCGCGGCTATAGGGTGCTTCCTCTCCAAGTCCGGAAAAAAGTGTCTCCCTTTCTTCAAAGCCCTTGGGGGGCTAAGGGCTTCGAGTGGGACCAGCAGCAGCAAGAGTCTTTCGACCAACTCAAAGCCTACTTTGTCAACCCCCCACTCCTTAGCAAGCCTACTCCCGGGGAAACCCTCTACCTCTACGTCGCTGCCTCTGAACAAACCCTCAGCGCTGTCCTAGTGAGGGAGAAAGACAAGGCACAGAAGCCTATCTACTATGTGAGTAAGGTCCTTAGAGATGCCGAGCTCTGCTATCTGAGATTGGAAAAGATGGCCTACGCCTTGGTTATGGCAGCCAGGAAGATTCGTCCCGATTTCCAATCCTATTTGGTGTTCGTCCTTACCGACCAGCCGCTCAAGCAGGTTCTGTATAAGCCCGAGACCTCCGGACGTCTAATAAAGTGGTCAATCGAGCTAAGTCAACACGACATATCTTACCAGCCTCGGACTGCTATCAAGGCTCAAGCCCTAGCCGAGTTTATAGTGGAAAGCACGATCCTAGAAGTCAGTCAAGCAGCAAATGGGCCACCCATATGGACGGTGTATGTGGATGGGTCTTCTTGGTTTGAAGGGAGCGGAGTAGGAGTTATTCTGGCAGGCCTAGATGACTTCATTCTCCAATACTCCCTCTACATCAATTTTAAGGCTTCCAACAATGAAGCTGAGTACGAAGCCCTAATAGCAGGCCTGGGCATGGCTCGCAAGGCAGGAGCGCAACGTGTCCGAATATTCAGTGACTCTCAACTCGTGGTGAATCAAGTCTTAGGAGAATACGAGGCACGGGACGACTGAATGGCCAAGTACCTAGCCAAGGTCAAAAGCCTCATGGCTTCGTTCGAAGAAGCACAACTCCAGCGGATCCCTATAGAGGAGAACGCCCAAGCAGATGCCCTCTCAAAACTAGCCTCCTCCTCCCTCCAAGGCCCCAAGCAGACCGTCCTGATCGAAGTTCTACTATGGCCAAGCATCGAAGAAGAAGCCCCCGACTCAATTGAGTCGCTACCTGTCCAACTCGGAGACAACTGGATGAGACATTTGATTGAATTCCTCAGAGACGGGAAACTTTCCCAATATCCTAAAGAAGCTCACCGAATCTAAACGAGACTAGAGCGGTACACCCTCGTTGAGGGAGTCTTGTACAAATGCTCCTACACCCAAGTAGATGGCCGACCCTACTTGAGATGTCTCTCTCCAGAAGAAGCATTGTATGCCTTGAAAGAGCTCCACGAAGGGATAGGCGGAGCCCATTCAGGATCAAGGTCCCTCGCCAGGAAAGTCTTGAACTACGGGTACTTCTGGCCTACCATACTTCGGGATGCCGAGCAACACGTCCGACAATGCAGCCCGTGTCAGCAATTCTTCAATATCTGCCGCTTACCGCAAGCCTAACTCACATCTCTCTCGAGTCCAATTCGCTTCGCAATGTGGGGGATGGACTTGCTAGGACCGTTCTCACCAGCTCCAGGCCAGCTCAAGTTCCTAATCGTGGCAATCGACTATTTCTCCAAGTGGATCGAGGCCGAACTACTGGCAACTATTACTGAGAACAAGGTGCAACAATTCTTCTGGAAGAACATGATCTGCAGGTTTGGCATACCTCGAGTCTTGGTAACAGACAACGGAACATAGTTCACAGGGACAGCATTCCGCTCCTTATGTGAAGACCTCGGCATTCAGCAGCGGTTCTCCTTCGTCTCTCACCCTCAATCCAATGGTCAGATAGAAAATGCCAACAGGCAAATCCTCTCGGGCATCAAGAAGAGACTAGACAAGTCAGCCAAAGGCTTATGGGCAGAACAACTTCCTAATATATTGTGGAACTACCGCACTACAAAAAGGACCGTCACAGGAGAGTCGCCCTTCAATCTCACCTACGGTTCCGAGGCCGTAATCCCCTTAGAAGTCGGTTTGCCATCCCCTCACCTAGTTGTATATAATGAAGAACGGAATGCCAAGGAGCTCCGAGCCAATTTGGACCTCATCGATGTGCTCCGTGAAAGAGCTTCGATTCGCCAAGGGAATTATCGGAGAAGAATCGAACAGGCCTACAACAAAAGGGTCCGTCCCACAGATCTCAAGGAGGAGGACTTAGTCCTCAGAAAGCTAGCCATCTTGTTCTCCAGCCAAAAGAGCAAGCTAGCCCCAAATTGAGAAGGACCATACAAGGTCTCCAAGGTAGTTCGGCCAGGAGCATATCGTCTTGCAGACCTCGAAGGCAGGGAGATACCAAGAACATGGAACGCCGTCCATTTACTGAAGTACCAAGAGGGTGTTTGAACGCCTCTCCGAGTACCATCAAATGTCGGGCCATTCCTATCTTCTTTTTCATTTGTGTTTGTTTCTTTATTCTCCTATTGTAATAACAGCATGCAACTTAGAAGCGGCCGATTAAGCAATTATTAATAAAGAACTTCTTTTGCATAATAATTCTGTTGTGATCGTTTTATCTCCCTATTTAAAACCTTAATTGTGTTTTTTTTAAAAACGACGAGTTCAGAGTCCAAAACTTGGCTCGATTCCGCTTCACAAACTTGCTCTTAAGCGAGTTAGAAGTGGTTCGCCATTCGGAACTACTCCCACAACCGTTGAAACTTACTCAAATGACGAGTTCGGAGTCCAAAACTTGGCTCGATTCCGCTTTGCAAACTTGCTCTTAAGCAAGTTAGAAGTGGTTTGCCATTCGGAACTGCTCCCAAAACTGTTGAAACTTAAACAACGAGTTCGGAGTCCAAAACTTGGCTCGATTCCACTTTGCAAACTTGCTCTTAAGCGATTTAGAAGTGGTTCGCCATTCGGAACTGCTCCCACAACTGCTGAAACTTACTCAATTGACGAGTTCGGAGTCCAAAACTTGGCTCGATTCCGCTTCGCAAACTTGCTCTTAAGCGAGTTAGAAGTGGTTCGCCATTCGGAACTGCTCCCACAACCGTTGAACTCTTCTAAAATGACGAGTTCGGAGTCCAAAACTTAGCTCGATTCTGCTTCGCAAACTTGCTCTTAAGCGAGTTAGAAGTGGTTCGCCATTCGGAACTGCTCCCACAACCGTTGAAATTTACTCAAACGACGAGTTCGGAGTCCAAAACTTGGCTCGATTTCGCTTCGCAAACTTGCTCTTAAGCGAGTTAGAAGTGGTTCACCATTCGGAATTGCTCCCACAACCGTTGAAACTTACTCAAACGATGAGTTTAGAGTCCAAAACTTGGCTTGATTCCGCTTCGCAAATTTGCTCTTAAGCGAGTTAGAAGTGGTTCGCCATTCGGAACTGCTCCCACAACCGTTGAACTCTTCTAAAATGACGAGTTCGGAGTCCAAAACTTGGCTCGATTCCGCTTTGCAAGCTCTTAAGCGAGTCAGAAGTGGTTCTCCATTCGGAACTGCTCCCAGCAACTGTTGACACTCTCAAAATGACATGTTTAGAGTCTAACGACCACCAACATCAACAACTACCAACAAAACACGCGAGTGCAAAAGAGAAAACGAATTTCTTGTCTATAAAGTTTAAGAGACAACTTAGATTACAAGATCAGCTACTCTTCTGTATGACAAGTTACAAAATTTGAGAAGCCAAAATTACAAGACTACTTCAACGCCTCCTAGGAAGTGGGATACTCCTCTTGAGCGACAAACGGGGACAACGAACATTCTCTCGTTGCGACCCTGCACTCGTTGAGGTCCCTAAGCCAGCTAGTATAGTTATGTCTCTAAGTGTTGCGTTGGCTGAGGCTCCACTCGACGAACTGGCAACTCCACTTTGAGCATCCCCAGTACGCCCTGGGATAGGCGGCGAACGTGATGCTAACTCGTGGAACGATCGTCCCTGCGAGTATTCATCTGGAGGGCAAGATATGGTCCTGACGTTGCTCCCCTCAACAAAACGTTGCAGCCGTCTCTAGCTCAACAATGCGCTCCTTCAGCGAATCATCAGTTACCTTAACTTGTAGGCGAGGAATTCTGCTTGTATTACTCGCACGAGGAGATTCGCTGATAGTTCGCCGAAACTGCGCCGTCTCTAAACTCTTCTCGAGCACAACGTTCTTCAAGCCATCTCTCTCCGCAGTGACGTCGAATAGCGCCTGCCGAAGCTACTCCACCTCTCCTTCGGGAGGGGCCTCTCGAGCTTGTTTCTTTAGTTGCTTCAACTCGGAAAGGCGCTTCGCTAGCATTAGTTTGAGATGATCTAGTTCTAACTCGCTCTTGAGAAAACACTCTCGACTACGAGAAATGGCCAACTTCGTCGCTCCTAAGTCAGCTCGAAGACGAGAGGCCTCAGCTGCTGAACTCAACTCGGCGATCTGAAAAACAAAAACATATCAACGCTGAACTCTGGGAGCACTTAACAAAATTTCAAGAGCAAGGTGTTCGCAACACTCGGTGTTCTTAACACAAAGCCAATTAAGAGCAAAGATCGTTTTCAACACTTAGTAAAATTTGAAAGCGAAGGTGTTTTCAACACTTAGAAAAAATTCAATAGCAAGGTGTTCACAACACTTGGAGTTCTCAACACAAAGAGCAAAGATCATGTTCAACACTTAACAAAATTTCAAAACAAGGCGATTTCAAAGCAAGATCGTTTTCAACACTTAGCCAAATCTCAAAAAGTTCATCGTTTCATTGAAATTCAAAAAAGAAGTACATAAGAGAGCGGTGGCCAGTCCGCGGTTCGGCATTACAAATAAAAAAGAAAAAAAAAAGAACAAAAGAAGAGGCAACTGAGTCAGGGAGCCACCTCGCGGCGTTGCTCCGAAGCATCCTCGCTTGGCAAAGTGACAAGCGCCCCTTCGAGGTTCACCTCATCCTCGCCGTCTCCCTCGGCCTCGTCACCCTCTAGCTCGAGCTCGACCTCCGCCAGAGGGATGAGCTCCTCGCCCTCTACGGGATCGTAGAAGTAATACGACGAACCGTCGAAGCCGGGGATACGAGCCGCCACGTGCTTCAGCGCTCGGGCGTAGGCCTCCTCCATATTCGTCATCATATGGGCCTCTGCCTCATCTCGAATCACCTTTTCTGCCTCCGCCACCTTCAGCGCTTGGCCTTTCAGCGCCTCCTCGGACGCCTTCAAGTCCTTTGCTAGCTCCTCGAGGCGAGCCCTCTCCTTCTCTAGCGCCTCGACCTTGGCAGTCTCAGCCGCTGAGTGCTTGATCGCCTCGGCAAGCTTCGTCTCGAGGGCGCCCACCTCGGCTGCTCGCGAAGCCGAGAGCTGCTGTTCGGCCTCAAACAGCTTCATTGCCTTGGAGCGCTCCGACCTCTCACGATCGTTCGCCGCCTTCATTTCCTTCTCTTGCTCGGTGAACTGCTCGAGCATGTGGCTGAAATGGCAAAGAGTCTGCGAACAAAACAGAGGAAGAGAAGCGATGAAAACCGAGCAAAAAACTTAGAAAATTTTTGAGTTATCAAAATCAACTCAGAGACTTACCAACATCGTCGACCGAGCTATCTCCAAGGCGTCGTCGCCAACAGTACCGGCCCTCAGCGCTGCACAGTCCTTCGGGGTCGGCAGGTGGCGTACCGCCTGCATACACATCCCCGCATTGCCGAGGAAGCCGTCCAACTTCATCACCCTCCAGTCGGGAACGAAGAGTCTTTTATGCTCCTCGGTGAGGATGGCCGCCGCCTTGGCCGTGAGCGGTGGCACCTCCAAGGCCAGAGTGGCGTTGACAGAGAACCCTCCGCTCGAGGATCCCGGGGCTTCTGCCGAGGGAACCAGAGCTTGCGGTTCCGAAGGGGCCTCGCCGACTAAATCCACAACGGTTGCTGGAGCCAAAGGCGCCTGTACCGCTCGGCCAGAAGGAGGCCCCACCGTGGTCCTCTTCCTCTTCTTTGTCTCCGCACCCTTCGCCGCTGCAGCACTCCTCTTCGCCATCAACGCTCGGTAATCCATACCGTGGGCCTCTGCACACAAAGAAAAACCAAGCAAAAGAGTTAGTGAAAAAACACAAACACTAAAAAGGCTCAGGCAAAAAAAAAGAGCGTACTGGGGTCAATCGGACTAAGACCTCCCCGAACAAGACCTCCTCGGTAATATCCTTCCAACCGAGGGTCGGAAGACCAAGGATTTTCGCCACCACCTCCTCTTCTTCTCTTGTGAGCACCGGTTCGGCCTTCGCCTACTTCGGAATGTCTTCTTTCCACGCCGTCGGAAACCCCCATGGCTCGGGACCTCGGATTAGGAAGTACTTCTCCTTCCAATGTTTGATGGAGTCCGGATTCTCGATCAGCTTAACCCCCTTCCTCGGCGACAAGTAATACCGGTACTCCATCTTGCTCATTCGGCAGATGCGGTAGAGGCTTCAGAGCAGAACAAGTTGGGGTTGCATGCCAACTGCCTGACACTGAAGAACGAGGGCTATAACGTGCTGGCACATGTTTGGCATGAACTGCACCAGGCTCAAGCCATACCACTGCAGTACCTCGACCATAAAAGGATGCAGCGGTAGCCGAAGGCCGGCATTAAGCACGTTGTACGGGAAGACGCACGTATCCGGCGACGTCCTCGTACATGCTCGGAAGCCGGGGCCGAGGAGTAGCAGAACGTACTCCTTCGGGATGCAAAATCCCTTCCTGATCCGATGCAGATCCGCCTCGGTCATAATTGAAGGGATCTCATCCACCTCGGAAAGATCCCTTGGGCTGTTCTCCTCGTATACCGAGGCCATCCCATGCACTGCCTTCTTCAAGAGGTCCTCGGGGTAACTCCTGACCCGGCCGATGCTCGACAGTGTCGACGGCAGTCGACCTAACTCTCCTGCCCCCCTCGGGGTTTCCACTATCGTCGTCACCCCGGCCGGCTTGACCACTCCCTTCCCTTTCCCCGGTACAACCACTACCGCTCGGCCAGTATCTTGGTCCGAGGTGGAGATCTCATCCCCAGACAACACTCTACACATTTCTAAAATTAAGTGGGGAGTGACTAACCTCGAAGTGACGTGTACGGTCGGAATAGATCACCGGAGTTCAAACTCGCCTGGCCACGAAAGCAAGCAGCACTGCTCGAGAGCAAAAAACAACTCTAGCAAAAGTGAAGAGAAAGTAAAACTGTAAAAAAGAGGGGAAAGGGGAATAGAGAGGACTTATAAGAGTTACAAAAAATTCGGGTGGGCCTTGCAAAACTTTGGGCCCACGTAACGGCTCATCAGAAGCGCAAACGACTAACCCCGAAGCCTAAACGACTTTTACCTCAAGATTCGTGTCTGATGCTCAATCAAACGGCGCAGATCGAGCCACGTCCCTCGGAATTCAAATCCGAGCGACTTGCATTCCAAGCTGTGTATTGAAGAAAAAAAACTTTCTCCTCGGGATTCGTGAAAGATCTTGATCAGATGGCTCAGATTTGGCCACGATCACAAAACGACAAGATAATGTTTCTCGTGATCCATGCCGTCCTTTGCCTCAAGATTCGTGCAAGATCTTCAGATGGACGCCTCAGATCGAGCCATGTCCCTCGAAATTCAAATCCGAGCAACTTGCATTCCGAGCTGCGTATTGGAGAAAAACAACGTTCTCCTCGAAATTCGTGCAAGATCTTGATCAGATGGCTCAGATTTGGCCACGATCACAAAACGACAAGATAATGTTTTCTCGTGATCCACGCTGTCCTTTGCCTCAAGATTCGTGCAAGATCTTCAGATGGATGCCTAGATTGAGCCACGTCCCTCGGAATTTAAATCCGAGCAACTTGCATTCCGATCTGCATATTGGAGAAAAACAACTTTCTCCTCGAGATTTGTGCAAGATCTTGATCAGACGGCTCAGATTTGGCCACGATCACAAAACGAAAAGATAATGTTTTCTCGTGATCCACACTGTCCTTTGCCTCAAGATTCGTGCAAGATCTTCAGATGGATGCCTCAGATTGAGCCACATCCCTCGGAATTCAAATCCGAGCAACTTGCATTCCGAGCTGCGTATTGGAGAAAAATAACTTTCTCCTCGGCATTTGTGAAAGATCTTGATCAGACGGCTCAGATTTGGCCACGATCACAAAACGACAAGATAACATTTTCTCGTGATCCACGCCGTCCTTTGCCTCAAGATTCGTGCAAGATCTTCAGATGGACGCCTCAGATCGAGCCACGTCCCTCGAAATTCAAATCCGAGCAACTTGCATTCTGAGATGCGTATTGTAAAAAACAACTTTCTCCTCGGGATTCGTGCAAGATCTTGATCAGACGGCTCAGATTTGCCCACGATCACAAAACAACAAGATAACCTTTTCTCGTGATCCATGCCGTCCTTTGCCTCAAGATTCGTGCAAAATCTTCTGATGAACGGTCCAGATCGTGCCACGTCGCTCGGAATCCCAATCTGAGCGACTAGTATTCCGAGCTGCTCATACGGAGAAAATAATGCCGAACAGTAGGAGTCGTCCGATTACCTCGTGATTCGTGCCCCAACCAGATGAGCGGCCCTGATTCAACCACGTGGCCAAGTATAAGATCAACCGTCAGATGACCTCGCGATTCGTGCTGCAACGTGATGGACGGCCCGGATTGCGCCACGTCGCTCGGAATCTCAATCCGAGCAACAGACTTTCCGAGCTGCTCATACGGAGGAAACGGTGCCGAGCCACAGGAGCCGTCCGATTGCCTCGTGATTTGTGCCCCAACCAGATGAGTGGCCCTAATTCAACCACATAGCCAAGTATAAGATCCACCGTCAGATGACCTTGCAATTTGTGCCGCAACGTGATGGACGGCCCGGATTGCGCCACGTCGCTCGGAATCTCAATCAGAGCGACTGACCTTCCGAGCTGCCCATACGGAGAAAATACTGCCGAGCGACACAGACCGCCAGATCACTTCAAAACTCGTATCGCAGTCTGATCAAGGCGCCAGATTCGCCCACATCGCTCAGCATCGCTCTGCCGTCCGATCATTCAGAACCACGCGCTGACGCAAGATGGGCGGCCCAGATTGCGCCACGTCATAAATGGTATTAAAAATTTATTTTTTATTTATTAAATTCAAATTATTTATTTAAAAATTGTAAAAAAATGATTAAAAATTCTTTAAAATAATTATAAATTCCGGGAAGTATTTTTTAGCCCCTGGAAAAATAATTATTGCTTAGAATAATTAATTAATGCCCTGGAACAATAAATCACCGCTTCGCAAAATTAAATAAATGATCCGAAAAATAAATAAAAAATCAAGAAAATTCACCAAAAGTCGTGAAGAGCTCAAGAACAATCTTGAGCATGCAACCAACTCCGAAAGACACCATAATACCTCGTATGAAGATTCGAAACCCCTCATTTGGACTCCGATACAACCCCGCAAGCCATTTGATCAATAAAACTACTCCTCAAAGGCTGATCAAATCCAGCCTTCGGGAGTGGGGGGCTCGTGATATGGCTAAAAATAGGGTTAAATCGGAACCGTTCAAATCAGGTACGAATCTTAAAGCTCGGGGGTAAAATGGTAATTTCTCCTACAAACGTGTCTGAAATGGGTCCAAAAGCCTAATAATCCATAAACGGATCCGTCTTACTGGGTACGGGTTCCAAACCGCAAAAAACCCAGTCCAGCTAGATAGGAGAGGACTAGGGTTTATGATTGTCCTTGATCAACGGTCCTAATCGCTTCTATCCATTTACACTGGGAAGTACGGATTTGATCTTATCCTGAAACTGGTTCCTAAGACGGCTATAAATACCCCCCCCCCCACTGTTACCAGGTAATCAATCTTTTGCCAACCAAAGCTCTTTCATAATCTTTCTGAGTACTAACAAGAGCGTTGGAGGGTACATCGCCGGAATCAACCTCGGTGTTTCGCACTTTTTGCAGGTCAACGGTGGAAGAATCTCGGTCAAGCTCCGATGAAGTTGTTCAGGTTTGACTATTCAACTTCCCTCGAATCCACAAATCTATCTGTTTGCCCCCACACCGATTTCAGCGGAAACAGTAATGAAAACACGTTACAATATTACCAGTAACGGTACAAAATACACGTGCATAACATATAAAGGTAAAATTATCATTTCCAATTTTGCGGGGTGTTACAAGAAAGGAGGATCCTGCGCTAGATTGCATGCGCCGTACTCAGCGAGGACGCTGATTTTCTAAAGGTGGGGTGTATGTAATACCCCGTAATTTCAAAGAGCTATATAATATATATAATAATAAGAATATATATGAAAAAAAAGTAATTGGTTGCTGCGCCATAGAATAGTTCAATGGGGGCGTTGTTTGGTGATTTGATGCTACAGTGGGGGCCCACGGGAAAGGAGAAGTGGCGTGATTGCTGCTACTGCCTGCTGACGTCATGGATGACGTCAGCGTAGGGCCCTGTTGGAGTTTCAGCTGTCTTTCTCAGAGGGGGAGAGAAAGAGATGGTTTGAGATTGTCCCATATCGGAAATTAACAAGAATAAATAATTAATAAATATAATAGTCTGGGATTAGATATCACCAATAAGCTATAGCAGCTTTTATGAGGCAGCCTGTGGTGGACAGTTATACTATAAATAATAATTTGTCTGATAAAAATAATAAAAATTGTCTGAGTATTGGGGCGGGGCATTACAAAATGTATCAGAGTCTACTTTCAACTCCGATTGTGGGTAAGAGTGGGTGAGATGTATGCCTGGCTGAGGTCAGTACGCTGCTAAAGAGACCAGGAGTGCAGTATGCTAGCAGGATACTCCATTCCACATCGGCTAGAAAGAAGAATCCTGCGCTAGATTGCATGTCCCCGTACTCAGCGAGGACACTAATTTTCTAAAGGTGGGGTGTATGTAATACCCTGTAATTTCAAAGAGCTATATAATATATATAATATATAAGAATATATCTGGAAAAAAAATAATTGGTGGCTGCCCCATAGAATAGTTCGATGGGGGCGTTGTATGGTGATTTGATGCTACAGTGGGGGCCCACAGGAAAGGAGAAGTGGCGTGATTGTTGCTGCTGCCTGCTGACGTCATGGATGACGTCAGCATAGGGCCCTGTTGGAGTTTCGGCTGTCTTTTTCACGGGGAGAGAGAAAGAGATGGTTTGAGATTGTCCCATATCGAGAATTAACAAGAATAAATAATTAATAAATATAATAGCCTAGGTATAGCACCTTCTATAAGGCAGCCAGTGGTGGGCAGTTGTACTATAAATAATAATTTCTCTGATAAAAATAATAAAAATTGTCCGAGTATTGGGGTGAGGCGTTACAAGCTCTATAAACAAGACCCAGTCCCACCCCAAATTTGCTCATTTACCTCCTTCACTTTCTCTCTCTACAAACTTTTCAGAGCTTCGCTCTCTAGATCTTGTGGTGATTTTCCGAGTGATGCTAGTGGTTTGCCTGCTGTTTTAGCGATGGTGCTAGCGGTCGTTATATCTTCGGTGTTCTTGTAAGCTTGATCAGGTAACTTATTTGTGACCGTTGTCAGTTATGTCTAGCATTTCCTCAAACAATTCTTCTTTCGTTGCGATTTGTTTGAAGGCAGATGGTGATGTTGAGTCTAGCCCTTTCACTACAGAAAAGAAGGGGAAAGATGTGGTTGGTCATTCCACTATTGTGGAGATGGTCGTTGAGCCGGAGAGAGATAAGGGGAGTGCATTTAAAACACTGTTGTTTCAAGTTCCCGAATTGATTAGGGAATACCCTGTGGTAAATCAAGATTTCCTTAGGAATGGTATGAAGTATGTCGAGCCAAACCCAGTTCACATCACTGAGGCTGATCATGCTATCACTATTCTCATGACGGAGGATCTTGCCGTGATCAGGACAGCATTCGGGATTCCTTTCAAGTACATGTTACTCTTACCGGGTCCCAGAGTTTGAACATGATATACGATGTCTGCGGAGTACTATTTCTTCCCTTGCGATGCCTTCTATGTGGGGCTTCGCTTGCCTCTTCAACTCTTTGTTAGGGACGTGCTCAACTGGTATAGGCTATGTCCGATGCAGCTTATGCCAAATGCGTGGCGGCACATTGAGGGATTCGTCTTACAATGCCGTAGGCTCGGAACCGAACCGAGTCTCATCATTTTTAGGTGACATTTCAAGATCCCCCATCTGAACAAAAGGGAGGAACAGTTGTACCTTTGCCCTCACAGTAATCATGGCGTGATCAAGGTTCCTGACTCGATCAAATGTTGGAAGGAAAAGTTTCTCATCGTTCGTAGTCCTCAACCATGGGGAATTCTCATGACATGGAGAGGGTCGGTTCCAGCAATGTTGAAGGAGGAACCAATGGTGACCGCTGCGGAGAAGAGTTTTAGTGATGCTCTTCTCACGCTGAAGATATTGGCGTGGCAAGATATCACTGACGAAGTACTTTTTGAGGGTGGTCTTAGCCACGTTGATCCTAGTACGGTTTATTGCTTTTGCTTACTTTCATATTTTGTTGCTTAGTTAATATCTTTGCTATATGTTGCTTTGTTTTGCATTATGAGTTCTTATCTCTTCGCGTTTGATATTGCAGGGTCAACATGTATGGACTTTGAAGACTTGATCGAGGATCGGGAGGCCCTCCGTAACAAAAAGATCGACGAGCCCAAGAAGCACAAGAGGTCGGCGATCCGTCCCTCTACTTCCCAGGATCTGTCGGCCTTGGCCCTAACTATTTCGATCGAGATGCCTTTGGGGGCATTGCCTGATGCCGTTGTAGGTGGTTCTTCTCTAGCGGGGATTGTAATGAGTGCTACGCCCATCCCTTGATCAACCAGGTTGCAGCAATTCTCAGAACCTAAAAGGAGAAGATTCACATTCCTGACTGGGGAGTGAAGCAGCAGGAGAGCTTCCTCAGCAACTCAGCTGCTTCCTTAGGCGGGATTCGTCACCTCCCCGCTTCCGCTGATCGTGAGAGGCTAAAGATGGAGCTTCCCGAGAGATCCATATTAGAGATTGCCCAAGCACAAATGACAATACGTTCTAGTGTTTTTTGAAATTTTGGTCTTTGTATCTTCCATTTGTAGTGCAATATCTTGAACATTTTCCCTCTTGTTCTAGATGGCATGTCACTTCGGCCATTTGGTCGACATTTATGTTGCTGATGAGAATCTGAAGGCATAAGTTTCTCGTGCCGAAAAGGACCAGAAGAAGGCCGTCAAGGGGTTGAAGACAAAGCTAGGGGCTTTGAAGAAGAAGGGGGGAGGCATGCCTAGAGGTGGAGGCATTAGCGAAGAGGGAAGCGAAGTCACGCCTCAAGCTTGAGGCACCGGAGAAGAGGGTGACCAACCTCGTGCTTAAGTTGGTGAAGGCACGAGTTGAGATGGCATTGGCTATGAAGACCGCAGAGGCCAAGGTGGAGGTCGAGGCTAAGGCCAAGCTGCAGAGCATGATTGATAAGTTTTATGCCCGGGCCACCACTCACGTGGCAGAGCATGTTCCCGGCTTCACCAGGAAAGGGTACCACATGATGCTCCATCCTGGTGATACTCTCGGTGCATGTGAACAAAGGCAAGGAGGATGGAGAAGAGGGCGGTACTCCTGTGGGGGGTGCGAAGAGTGGCTCGGGAAAGAAGAGCAAAGGAAATGAGGTGGCTGGGGGCTCCTTGCCCTTGGTAGCGCCAAAGCAGGTGAATGCTTGATTCATCCTTCATGTTTTTTAGTTGCTTTTGTTTTCAATTTATGTATGACGCCAAATTGCGAACTGGCCACCACATCTTTGTTTTTTCCTTTTAGTAAAATAAAAAAATACTTTCTTGCTTTATCAACACTTGTGTATTATTTCGATGTGCTTTGAGTACTCGGTTGTGACGGTTTTCTGTTTGTCTTTTTTGTGACTGTATCCCTTGCCTTGCCGATGTTAAGATAACTCTTTGGTCCTTCGCGTTGGTATATGATCGCGGGAACGGGGTCGAAATCCCAAGGCAATGAGGTTGAGCAGCTTCGTATGAGGTTTCGCATAACGGAGTTGGAGCTTGATCGTCTGCGTGATCAGTCAGAGGATGAATGCTTGTAGACAATTCCTCTTTAGTTAATGTTAATCGAGAGGGATTATGAGCTGGCCCTCTTGTGTGTTGATCGCCTCAACATATACCCTTTTCCCCCAAAGTGACGAAAGACAATGTTGGGGATGTGATCTTCTTAGAGAGCTGCCTGTTGAGAAGAACTTGGAGGTATATCGTCTCCAAGCGAAGCTTGGGGGGCTACGCACGGCTAGCGCTTCGTGCACTACTGGGGTTAGAAAATGTGCAACGGTTTTTGGAGCAAGTTCAACTGTTAGAGGAGCAGATTCGACTGCACGGGTAGCCCCTCACCATCCTAGTGATGCTCAGAGTGGGGGGACTGCGTTATCAAGTTTGGCTTCTACCTGTGGAGGGTCGTGTGCATCAGGTCATGATCCCCATACTAGTTCACGGGATAGGTGCTTCCTGCCAAAGATATAGGTGACGCAGGAGAGGTGGTGCCCGTCAAAAAGCCTGCGAGGAGGCTTGTGTCCCTTAGGAGGAACATTCCTTGCCCACGTAGCCGAAAGGATAGTCTGTAGAACATCTTGCAGGACTACTTACCGCTCAATGTTTCGGCACATTTTTGTAGTGATGCTTTTGAAGTTGCAGACTCATTGTAGTGAGACAATTGTCACATAGCTCATAGTTTTGTACTTGTAATTTTTTGTAGCAATATTGGATCTGAGACATAGTTTTGAGATTTTCCATCATTGTAAAGAAACTTATTGTTTGTGCAATGAATAACTCTTTTATAGGCTTGATCCTTGCTTTGTTGTATGATTTGTTGTATGAAGTTGATGGGTCGTTGATAGGACTCTTGCGAAGAGCAAGGCATCAGATTCATTTTTTGGAGTCAACGAGTTGTTGATGGAGCTCGTGCGCTGAGGAGCGCTTGATAGAGTATGAACTTATTTGTTTTGTACCCAGCTAGTTGTAGGAGCAACTTTAGGGAAGAGTTGGACTCCGAAATTGTTGTATGGGTGTTTAGCTAGTTGTAGGAGCAACTCTAAGGAAGAGTTTTTCTCCGAACTTGTTATATGGGTCCTCCAACAAATTGTAAGAGTCACTTTGAGTGGCGAGTTGAACTCCGAAACTTTCTTTTTTGCAGGTTTGCTAAAGTTACCGCGATCCACGATTATGGACCTTTAATCTGTCTTTGGGATTTTAACAAGTTTCAGGAACGGATCGAATGACGAGTTAAGCTCTAAATGAGCTTGTTGCAGGTTGCTAAAGCAACTCTAAGCCATGGATATGGATTCCGAACTTGCTGTTTAGGGGTTTAATAGGTTGTAGGAGCAGATCGAATGACGAGTTGAGCTCTAAATATGCTTGATTGTAAGTTGCTGGAGCAACTCCGGGCCATAGGTATGGATTTGGAACTTGTCGTTAAAGTGTTTAACAAGCTGTAGGAGGAGATGAATGGCGAGTTGAGCTCTGAATTTATTTCGTTGCAAATTACTAGAGCAACTCTGAGCCATGGGTATGGACTCCGTACTTGTCGTTGAAGTGTTTAAAAGCTGCAGGAGGAGACGAATGACAAGTTGAGCTCTGAATTTATTTCGTTGCAAATTGCTAGAGCAACTCCGAGCCATGGGTATGGACTCCGAACTTGTCATTGAAGTGTTTAACAAGCTGCAGTAGGAGACGAATGACAAGTTGACCTCTGAATTTACTTCGTTGCAAATTGCTAGAGCAACTCTGAGCCACGAGTATGAACTCCAAACTTGTCTTATAAGGTGCTTTTAATGAGTTTTCAGTGTCGCCCTGAGGTATAGGTTTGGCATTTAACTCATTGTTTGCATCCAATCAATTGTACACAATCTCTACAAAGATAAATGACTAATTTTATTGAAAAAATAGACTAAGTGGATGCTCTAGTAGCTGGCCTTTATTACATGCAGTGACCGGTAGCGAAAGCGATCTTTATTGAAAAATAAAACTAAGCACTTGCTCTAGTGGCTGGCCTTTATTACAAGCTAAGAAAGTTTTCTATTAAGAGAGGAAGTTTTAGACGCCCTCGTTATACTTCATAAGGTGCTCGACATTCCAAGTTTTCGCTATCTTCTTCCCCTCTAGGTCTTCAAGTCAGTAGGCCTCTGGGTGGACTACTTGGGAGACCCTGTACAGCCCCTCCCAGTCAGGAGTGAGTTTCCCTTCCTTTGCGGGTTGGAGATTTCAATTTTTTGCAAGAAAAGATCCCCCTCTTTCAAATTAGTGGGGCAAACTTTTTTGTAGTAGAACTTCTTGACCCTTTGTTGGTAAATGTTCCTCCTTATAACTGCTTTTTCTCGTACCTCTTCAACGATATCAAGATTGATGCAAAGATTGCTAAAGTTTTGTTCTTCGTTGAAAGAGAGGAAACGGGGAGATGGTAATTCGAATTCCAAGGGATGAGTGCTTCCGAGCCATAGGCGAGGTTGAACGGCGTTTCTCCAGTTCGGGTTTGCTTGGTGGTTATGTAGGACCATAGTACGCTTGGCAATTCTTCTACCCACAATCCCCTTGCAGCCTTTCCAAGCCTTTTTTTTGAGGCCATCTAGAATCTGTAAATTAGCATTTTCAACTTGGTTGTTAGTTTGGGGATGTGAGACGGAGGAGAAGTGTTGTGTGATCCCCAAATCGGTGCAGAACTGGCGAAATTCTTTCCCGGTGAACTGTGTTTAGTTGTCGGAGACTAATATGCGGGGAATCTCAAATCCGCAGACAATGCTCTTCCAAAAGAACCGGTGGATTTTCTACTTAATGATGGTTTCTAGCGGTTCTGCCTCGATCCACTTTGTGAAATAGTCGATGGCTACTACTATGAAGGTTCTTCGTCCGACTGCTGGTGGAAATGGTCCAAGCAAGTCATTCCCCACATGGCGAAAGGGATAGGACTTGACATGGAACCGAGGATTGCTTGGGGTCCTTTCTTAATGGCTGAGTGCTTCTGACAAGGGCCACACTAGCAAACATATTCTTGCGCATACTGAGCAGTGTGGGCCAATACTACCCGTGACTGAGTATTTTGCGTGCAAGGGACCTTGCTCCTTGATGACAACTACAGATTCCTTCTTGTTGTTCTCTAAAGGCATACTATGCTTCTTCATGAGTGAGACATCTCCCTGCCATCAACGATAGTGTATGATCATTTGTACAAGAGTCCCTACACGAGAGTGTATCTTTCAGCCTTTGTCCAAATCTTCCTTGCTTCTTTGCTGTCTTCAGGGAGGATTCCCTCATCATGAAAATCGATCAATGGCTTCATCCAACATTCTTCTGACATTTGGGGGGTAACAATCATGAGCTCCAACATTTCCTGCTCGATGTTCAGCTTGAGAAGAACCTCAATGAGGACCGTGCAGGTAAGCTCATCGAGAGATAAGGAAGCTAGCTTGGAAAGGGCATTTTCCTGCCCATTTTGCTCACAGGGAATGTGAGTGACCTTTGCTTTGCCGTTAGGAGTTTCTTCACATGTGATAGGTACTTGGCCATACGGTCATCTCTAGCTTCGTAGTCTCCTTAGACCTGGTTGATGACTAATTGGGAGTCGCTAAACATCTCGATTCTTCGTGCGCCTGCTTCACTTACTAAACGGAGATCGAAAATCAGTGCTTCGTATTCAGCTTCATTGTTGGAGGTGGGGAAGTTGAGGCGCAATGAGTATTGAAGTATGAATTCATCATGTCTGGGCAAGATTATTCCGGTCCCACTTCCTTCGAGGCAAGAGGACCCATCTACATATACCTTCAAGAGCAGGAGGTTTTCTTCTACTTCAGGAGAGTCTATGATAGTGGCTTCCATGATGAATTCGGCCAAGGCTTGGTCCTTGATGGTCGTTCTTGGATGGTAGCTGATGTCGTATTGACTCAGTTCGATGGAACACTTCATTAGTCTTCCAAAACTTTTAGGTTTGATGAGCACTTGCTTGAGTGGCTAATCAGCGAAGACACTTCGAGAATGCGCGTGGAAGTAGGGGCAGAGTTTGCGAGCGGTCGTGACCACTGCATAGGCCATTAATTCCATCTTAGAGTAGTGGAGTTCGGCATCATGGAATACCTTGCTCACATAATAGATCGGCTTCTGAACCTTGTCTTCTTCTTTAACCAAGACAACATTGAGAGTTTGGTCTGAGGTGGCTAGGTAGAGATAAAGAACTTCACCTGGCTTGGGCTTGCTTGGGAGTAGGGGATTGACGAGGTATGCTTTGAGTTGTTCGAAGGTAGTTTGTTGTTCTTCTCCCCACTCGAATCCTTTTTCCCCTGTGGAACTTTGAAAAAACGGCAAGCATTTATCTCAGACTTAGAGAGGAATCGACTGATAGTGACTAAGCGCCCGGTGAGCTTCTGCACCTCATTGACAGTGGGTGGAGGAGACATGTTGCAAATTGCTTGGATCTTTTAGGGATTGGCTTTGATTTCCCTCTGACTTACCATGAAGCCCAACAACTTACCAGAGGATACCCCAAAATCACCCTTTGAAGGGTTCAACTTCATGCACAATTATTCGAACGCTTCTTGGAGATCGATCACATGGTCTTCTTTTCAAATACTCTTAACTAACATATCGTCAGCGTACACCTTCATAATCCTGCCGATTTGACTTTTAATGACCTTATTTATCAAACGCTGATAAGTGGCACTGACATTTTTCAGGCCAAAAGGCATGACTCGATAGCAGTAGAGGCCCTGATATGTTATGAAAGATGTCTTCGGGGTGTCAGATGGAAACATTTGGATCTGATTATACCAGGAGAATTCATTAAAGTTAGGAGTTCATGCCTAGATGTGGCGTCGATTAGTACGTATATGCTTAGGAGAGGGAATGGATCTTTCGGGCATGCCTTATTGAGATCGGTAAATTCTCTATACATTCTCCATTTACCGTTTGCTTTCTTAACCATCACCACATATGCTAGCCACTCAGGGTAGCTAACTTCTTGTACGAAGTGTGCGTCTAGGAGTTTGTTGACTTCTTATTTGACTGCTTGTAGCCTTTTGGGAGCAAATTTGTGGTGTCGTTGATGGAAAGGCTTGGCATCGGGGCTCAGACTAAGGTGGTGCATGATTAGATCTCTAGAAATTCCTGACATGTCAGCTGCAGTCCAGGCTAACAAGTCCTGATTCCCCTTTATACAGGTGATGAGTCTCTCCTTGAGTTGAAGAGGAAGGGTCTTGCTTACTAGAAAATACTTGGTCTGGTCCTTTTACGAAAAATGGATCTCTTCCAATTTGTCCACGAGCTCGGAGTTTATGTGACTTCTTTCTGGCGGTAGTTTGATGACATCGAGTGGAAGAACTGAGCCCCCCATTGTAGCAGTGTAGTATGCTCGCGCTACCTCTTGACTTCCTACAACTTGGCCTATGTCTGATGATGTGGGGAACTTCATCTCATGTGAAATGCGGAGGCTACTATATGGAAATTGGCTAGGCCGGGCTGACCAAATCTAGCATTGTACGCAGCTTTTATGTTGACTACCATGAAGTCTAATGCCTTTGTTCGAGTTGCGGGGATTTTTCCTTCTGTCACATCGAGTGTGATGATTCCTTCAACTTGAACGAAAGCACCTAAGAACTCATGGAGTGTATAGCCTACAAGCTTCAGCCAGTCACGGGAGAGCTTGAGAGCATCAAACGTGGCCATGAAGAGGATGTTGACAGAGTTGTTATTATCTGCAAGGATGCGCCGTATTTATGATTCGCCATGCACAGGTTTATAACCAATGTGTCGCAGCAAAGAATCTTGACGCCCTCTAGATCTTTATCGGAGAATGACACAGAGATGCCCATGCTCTTGGCTGGCAAAATGTTGTGTACTGAGTTGACTGCCCTCACGAAGGTTTTGCAGGAGGAGTTGGAATCTCCCCCCATCGGGCCTCCGTAAATGGAGTGGAGAATGACTATGCATTCTGATTCTTGGGATTCGGTGGGCTTCTCTTAACGCTTATTAGCCCCCGTGCCGGAGGGGTTTCAGCGTTGTTATTTTGCTGAACAAATTGGGAAAGATAGCCTCGACAAATCATACCTTCAAGTTCTTCTTCGAGGGCTTGGTAGTTGTCAGTGGTGTATACATGGTCTCTGTGAAACGGGCACCACTTGTTCATGTTTATTCTTTTTCTCACAGTGGTCATCTTGGGAGGAGGCCGAACTGTTCCGTCTTTTTCAACTGCCATGAGGATGGCAGGCATCGCTTGCATTCAGGGCAATGTTGAACTTGTCGAAGGCGTGGTGCATGGGAGGTAGGACGGCGCTAGGTACGCTAACGTCATCTTTCTGAAACTTTCCTAGCGGTTCGCTTCTCTTCGAGCTTGGTCATTCTTTCGTTTGTTCTCGGAAGGTGAATTCTTATTTGCCTTGATAAAGAGCTTCTCCAGCGGTGGCCTTGATAGAGATCTTGTCACTTCTTTCAGTGGAGCTCGGTGAATCGTTAGGAGACTTCTTCGCTGAGGGATGCTTTTTCAGGTATATGTGAGGACGGTTGTGGCGGAAAGCAGTAGCCGGCCACTAATAGAGTCTAGGGAAGAAATGTGACACCTTGCTTTGGCTATGAAGCGTTTGACAAAGTCTTTCAGTAATTCTTTGTCCTTTTGCTTTAATTTCAATAAGGAAGCACTTATTTTTTCTGCTTTACGACTAGAAACGAAGTGTGCTATGAAGAGCTCCTCAAGCTGGTCGAAGGAGAATATTGCATTGCTGATCCATTCAAAGTTACAGGGAATGTTCGGCGCTGAGCACATCGATGGCGTTATTGTAACATCCTAGAAATTTTAAATATATTGTTTTGGAATTAATAAATGGATTGTGACTAATTTTTGTGATTTATTAAATATTTTTCTGAAATTTATCTTTTTGCACGTGCAAAACACGTACAAATATTTTTTTGAAAATTTTTTTATTAAAAAAAGTCAAAAATTTTATTTGGAAAATCTAATCTTTATTAGTAAACAGTAACTCTAAATTTTCTAGATTTTTATAAATAATTTATGGTATATTTGAAAATATTTCAAAGTGAAGGACTTTTTGTAAAATTCCCACTCAGAGACAAATTTTTGAAAATTTGAAATTCTAGGCTGCAGTGAGGGTCGGCCAGATTGGAGGACTTAGGGGAGGTTAGATTTTTACACTAATTGATTTGATTTGATTTAACTAATTGATTTGGAAAGATCTATACCTGTAAAAAAAATATTAAGGGACTTTTTTGCAAAATCTTCGTAAAATCCCTAGTAATCAGCCCCGGCCTATAATTGCTCCTGCTATAGCTGCCCTCCACTATGGTAAAAAAAAAATATCCTCTTTATTATTTCTTGAAGTCTTGGAGGCTTGAATTTCTCAAATTTCGCAAGGCGAAGGAGGAGCTTTTCTTTTCTTATTATTATTGTCTTTCAATTTGTCTTTCTTTGAGGTGGGTAATCTTCCAAGTCTCTAGATGTGTTTTTTTTCTTCTTTCTCATGAACAATATAGAAACATGCTAGGGTTTAGATTTTGTGAGATTATGATTATATTAGCATAAACATGATGTTTTGTTTATGAGATGATTGTAGAGATGGATTGTTAGCTAAAAAATGTCTA
This sequence comes from Hemerocallis citrina, assembly GCA_017893485.1. Classification (NCBI taxonomy): domain Eukaryota; kingdom Viridiplantae; phylum Streptophyta; class Magnoliopsida; order Asparagales; family Asphodelaceae; genus Hemerocallis; species Hemerocallis citrina. The sequence goes on from CM030362.1 coordinate 289,601,647, forward strand.
TTAATATGATAAAAATCAAATCTTGATGGCATGATACTCTTATTTTGATTCTCTAGTATGATGATTATTTTGTGTATGAAAGATCGTGTTTTATTTGTGGGAATTGATTTTATGAACTCATGTATTATTGTGAATGATTAGAGTTTTCATACGTTCTAAATATTCATGTTGATCTAAAATAGGTTGTTCTTGAATAATGGAGCTTATATGCATGAAAGATTAATATTTTGTTTAATGAAATATGTCTAGTGAAAATATATGTGATTGTAGTTGTCAGATCTTGGGGTTAATTCAAGAAGCACATTTTGAACGATTAAAAGATTAAATTTTCAATGTTTATTTCATTGTTTTAATACAAATAAAATTTTGATGATAAACCCCAATTGATTGTGCATGCAATGTGAATATGGAATGAAATATATATAGAAAATACATTCAAGGCCGAAACCCAGGGTTTGGGTTTCGGTCTCGGGGGTTGAACAGTAACCCGAGGTTACTGTTCACCCGAGGCTGCTGTTTTTGGCCTTCGGTTTTTGGGGTTGGCTCAATTTTTTAGGTGCTGTTGTGAGGGGGGTTGTGTGCTAGGGTTTGAGGATACTAGTGTACACATATAGAAGTGCATATGTATATATTTAATCTAATATTTATGTGAGATTCAATCGAGTTTTGGTTGAGTTTCGAAATTGTTAAATTTCATATTTTTGTTGAATCTACTTCCGAGTTTTTGATATATTCAAACAGTGTTTTGAAGGAAATAAATCTATGTTTTGGAAGATTAAATTCTCAGTTTTGAGGGGGCTATTTTTCAGTTTCTAGAGATGAAAACTTTGAGTTCTAAAGAGGTATTTTTCAAAATCTAAAAGAGACGAGTTTCAGATTTTATAAAAAAGGGTGAGTTTCAGTTTATTGATGATTTGGAGCTACTATTTTTGTGCGAATGGTTTATAAATTTGGCATCGAATTCTATGTTTATGGAGTAAATATAAACTCAATTTTTCAGAATTTAATATTCACTTTTAAATGGACTGCTCTTAAGGATAAGAAGGCATAAGTTTCAGATTTAAGGAGAAATGAGTTTTTAGTTTTTTGCAAGTTTGAGTTGCGATTTTGAATGTATGAAACTCAACTTTGTGGAATAAATTCTCAGTTTTGAGGGGAGTGTATGTTTCAGTTTTGAAGGATAATTATTTTAGAATTTTAACAGTTATTTTCAGTTTTAAAGAAGTGTAAATTTCAGATTTTGAAAATTTCAAAATTTCAGATTTTGGGACGAGATCCCACATGACTAAGAGACTTGTTATAGTTAAGATTGAATGAATTTATAGTAGAATTAATTGAATTGTATGGATGGATGGAAAGTGATATTTAAAAGTTGTTTTAAAGAATTTTCGTAAGTTGGATATGTTTCAATATATGAAAGATTCTTTTATGGCAGTATCAGTTGATTAAAATGAATGTGATTAATGAAGAGTATTTTGTATAATTGAACCAAGTTGGGCTTTGATTTGAGATTTAGAGTTATGTTTGTAACATCCCGTAATTTGAAGAGCTAATATATTGTAGTATATATATATATATATATATATATATATATATATAAAGAAGGTATGATGGCAATTTGGTAAATAATGTGAAATAAATGGGGGGCCCACAGTGTTGAAATGCACAGCACGTTGTGCTGTTGTGGGGTGACGTCATCGTGATGTCACCAGGGGGGGGCACCACCTGGGTTGTTTGAGAGACAGCAGGTGTTCTCTCTGATGCTGATGTGGCGCATGGCCCACTTAGCTTCATTATTGTACACGGAAGAGAATGAGAAAATGTGTATGAATATAGTCCCATATCGGGAGTTTAAATAAAATATATAACTATAAATATAATAGTCTATGATCAAGAGTCACCAATTCGGTTAACCACCTTTTGAGAGGCAGCCTTTGGTGGACAGTTGTACTATACTATAAATAATTTTTCTTCTAAATTGTATAAATTATCTCAGCTAGGGACAGGGGTGTTACAAATGGTATCAGAGCCGACTTTCGACACTGAGTGTGGGAGAACCGTGATTTATGGACTCCAGAATGATCGACGAAGTGAGACAATCCCCAGTATTCCGGGACGATGGACGTAAGGACCACAAAATGATCCGCGAAGTAGGATTGGTCTCCAGTATTCCAAAGAGGATGGCGATGCTCACGGACTACTCCACATCGACTAGAAAGTAGATCCTGCACTAGATTGTGCATGCCCCGTGCTCAGCGAGGACGCTGATTTCTAAAGGGGGGTGTATGTAACATCCCGTAATTTGAAGAGTTAATATATATATATATATATATATATATATATATATATATATATATATATATATAAAGAATGTATGATGGAAATTTGGTAAATAATGTGAAATAGATGGGGGACCCACAGGGTTGAAATGCACAGCACGTTGGGCTGTTGTGGGGTGATGTCATCGTGACATCACCATGTAGGGGGCCACCACCCGGGTTGTTTGAGAGACAGCAGGTGTTCTCTCTGATGCTGACGTGGCGCATGGCCCACTTAGCTTCACTGTTGTACACGGAAGAGGGTGAGAAAATGTCTATGAATATAGTCCCATATCGGGAGTTTTAAAATAAATATATAACTATAAATATAATAGCCTATGATCAAGAGTCACCAATCTGATTAACCACCTTTTGAGAGGCAGTCTGTGGTGGGCAGTTGTGCTATACTATAAATAATTTGCCTTCTAAATTGTATAAAGTGTCTGAGCTAGGGGCATGGGCATTAAAATGTTGTGGACCCGAGAAAGTTAGTTGAGGATTTTTGTGTTGTGAGCACTAGAAGTTGAGCAGGACCCAGAATTACCGGCAATGAAATAATTGATTATGGGACTTGGCCAGGAAGGGTTAGTGTTCCTAGTTTTGTGGGTTCAAGTTCGGTAGGGTGGAGCTAGCTTTAGGTGGCTCGGGTTACTTATATGTATGCATAAGGACAGACACTAGATGGTCACGTGATGAAATGGGAGCAAACGTGAGTATGAGGACCTCAAGATGATCTGCGGTGTGAGATAGTTCTCATAATTATCGAGGTGTGAGTAAAATAGTCTCTGGAATTACCTGCGGTGTGGGACTAATCTCCGGAATTATCGGGATCGAGGCAACACTCATTGGACGTTTGTGTGTGGTGAGGCGCCATTGCTTGTGGTGTGGGGTATTCTCGAAAATTCCCATGTGTGAGTGAAATAGTCTCCGGAATTATTTGTGGATAGAGATTGACCTCCGGAATTAGCGGGGCATGGGCTAGGTACGCGCAGAATGTCTGAATCTCATAGTAGTCATAGTAGTATGTTGCATAATGAGGGATTGAACCCTATAAAGTGGAGGATGATAAGGGCTTTCCCTCGGACCTATGTAGTATGGGATGCATAGAATCTGAACAAGTGTGCATCGTGTGAATTGTATTTTCTTGGACATTGTTTTTTATGCATTTTCTTTTCATTGTTTTCTCGACACACACTTATTCATTTAGTTAGTTTCACTTGTTGACTTTTTTGAACCATCTATTGTTGTTTTATTTTATGTTGTGTGGCAAGTTTGTAATTGCGAGACTTTGGAAGGTTGTTGTACAATAGTATTGCATCAGTTGCCTTCAACTGATGTGCCCACTCTTCAGTTTATTTTACAGGATTTGCAAGTGAGTTGCTCAAGCAAAGTGGAAGCTTGGGTTTGAGATGATTAAAGTTTAAGTGTTGGGTTGTGGTGTAATAAATGTATTTAAATTTTCCGCTGTGCATATATAAGAAAGAACTGTTGTAATAAAAAGTTTTAATTTTCTCCTATATTTGATACTGTGTTTATAATTGCGATTGAAGTTGATTCTGGAAATTGTGTCACTTATTTTCAAATTTTATTTATTGGAAATTTGGGGTGCTACAGTTATTGACCATCGTGAGAGTTTAAAACTCTCAATATGGTCAGCCGGGTCAGATTCACCATCGTAAGATTCAAACTGAGGAGCTTTTAAGTTCTTGGAATGGGTGCGTTGATGTGGATTTTCTGAATGGGGGTCGACTCAGGCGGTAACCTATGCTGGAGCGGTTCACTTCGTGCCTTATCTATTCCAAACAGTCTTATACTTCTCATATGTGGCGAAGGACTTGGTCGTCCTCCCCCTTTAATCTAGTTGAGTCGTTGGATTCTTCTTCTCTAGAAGGAGTAAAGTAGCGGCTCCATGAGCATCGACCTTGATCATGAGTACCTCGGATGGCTCGGATGATGTCATGCTTGAAGTTTTCCAATTCGCCCTAGTGACTAGTGCCTCTTGCTCTTTATTTCTCTCAAGATGTTTTCGACTCTCATGAGTCAGGCTTCTTTTTACAGTGCGTCCCTTATGAAAGGAGGAGTGTCTTGATCTATGCCTTTGGGGAGAGTTGCTTCTCCAGTTCGCTTGACGTTTTGAGCGGGCGGCCTCGCTGCAGGTACACCTTTCATCCAAATGGATCCGTAGATCAGTCCCCTGTTGTCTGGCGTTGATGATTTGACAGAGATCTCTTTACCCTCGGGGACTCGCGAGGCCATCAAGTCACTGGTCGTAGTATGGATTGAGACATGGTCGTGTAAAGGATGTTGTTCATGGTGGCTTTGTCGGGAGCCCCCCCGGTGCCTCTCCATTGATAGGAGCTTGATTAGGCTGTTGGGTCGGATCCAACTGATGAGGAGGAATTGGGTCCTCTACAGGAGGAGTTTGATGACGAAGATGACGGCTTGAGGCCATTGTTGTTCCTCTAAGTCTTAGTGGCATGACAGGAGAAGTCAGTGTTTCTCACGACAAGTTCTGATCAGTGTAGCTTCCTATAGACGACATTAATCTGTTGCTGCTTATTTTGGTGTGGGAGCAAACAAATAGTGAGTTTAAATTTTGAAGGAAACTACTAAAGATCTAACTTTTGATCATCATCGTAGAAAGTGGTTTGAACTCCTACGATTGGATCTGGATCGTTGAAAAACCACCTTGATTTGAATTTTACGGTTGCTGATACAGCTGATGGACCTGCGAAAAGCCTGAAACACCGGGGATGACCCCGTCAATAGACATTCGATGCTCAAGTCAGAACCAGGAAGAGAATGAGAGTTTGAAAGAGAAATTGCAGATTGTTGATTACCTTCTGACTGAGGAAGGGGAGGGTATTTATAAGCCTGAGAAATAGTTAGGAGGTTGATATGAATATGTTATCTCATGTTTGATTCTCCCCCTTTCAAGAGATAGAATCGGTTAGTCTCCTGTTTGGGGATAAGAGATTTGTCTTACAGCCATCATGGGCCAGATGTCTCTCCTAGTGGGCCTAGTTGCTTTTAATGGGCTTGAAAGCAGCCATGTTTTTGTTAATGAATTAGAAAAAAATCTGAATCTGTTAAAGAGGCCCATTAGAGCATCCACAATGGTGTTTCTCATTTTTTAGAAAATGTCATCTACAGTAATAGAAAATAGGGTAGTGGTTGTTTGCTAAAATTTGAGAAAGACGGGACATGTTGTTTTGTCCGAATTTTTTTTTACAGTTAATTAATTAGTGATTAGATATTAAAATAGGTTGATTAAATAAATTAAATAATAAAATATACCCTAAAACCTAATTAATTATATACTAAACCTACTTTACACCTACCTAATCCCCCCCCCCCCCCCCCCCCTGCTGGACGGGACATGTTGTCACGTCCAAGCAAAAATTGCTTGAAATGGGACAACATGTCTCGTTTCAGCATTTTTTCGAAAATTTTTTTTCCAGACGGTACATGTTGTACCGTATGATCAATTTTTAAAATAAAAAAAAAATTGTCAGGCAAAACAACATGTCTCGTCTGACCCCATTAAAAAATTGAAAGAAAAATTGGGACGGAACAACATGTCTTGTCTCTTAAAATTTAAGAATCGTAATTTCGTTTCTCAAAAAATGAGAAGCGACTGTAGTGTATGGAAAAATAGCAAACGACTGCAGCACCTACTTTCTCAAAAAATGAGAAATTGGCAAATATAGCAAACGATTGCGAATGCTCTTACTGTGAATCTGCCTATAGAAGATTTAAGATCTGTACTGAAATCGTACACCCCCTGATTTACTGTGATTTTTACCAATTAATACTTAAATACAACATCAACTGCACTGTTATTATAACTGTAAGCAACCAAACTCCACAGCAATGAGCACGATAAGCCTAGTTTGTACCTGTATTTCCACGATAAGCCTAGTTTGTACCTGTAATTCCTCAGAGCCAAAGACATAATGCTGTGAAATTACATGCAGATGTACTTCATACCAGCCGAATGAAATGCTGTTAAGGGACATCACAACTATCGAAATGACGAGAACACGAAGCAAGAGATCCACATGCTACAACACAGGCAACTTGAAAACTTTGTAGATATTTATATATAGATTTCCATCAATTGTGACAGCAACGACTAGAAATAAAACAACACCACCACCCGGAACCCTCCCATTACAAAGACATAAACAGACAATTGGGGCTTCCAAATCCAAAACAGCAACAACATTACGAGTGAGAAAGAAATAAAATGCAGGAAGACCTTCTCAAACAAACATTAACGACAACAACAACGACCCAAAAGAAGAAGAAAAAAAAATCTCCGGTCCCTCCTTTGCTCTTGAAATATCCTGTACATTTTTTTCTTATTACTGTTAAATAAACCCTCTGATACGGCATCACAAAATCTCGAAAACTCTCCCTGCTCCTTTCTCACTGCTTCTTGAGACTACTAGAATTACAAGGAAATTTTTTTTTTTTTTTTTTGGGAAGCAACCGATACAAGGAATGTCACAGATTGTTAATACTAATTCTTGAAACTATTAGGATTGACAGAAAAGAGAAGGAAATGGGAATATGGGTTTTGTTTTCAAGGTCACTCAGTCTTTGGGATTTTAGAAGTCTCCTCCCGTTGGGGAAGTTGATGGGCTTCCCTGATTACTCTCTTCGTTGCTAAAAGTTCGAGATCTACCAGGTCTGGAACGAATGTTGGTGCCCATTGGGAAGGGTTCCTGCAAAATGAAAAAATATATATAAGCATAACTTCAAATTCAATATCGATGGTTCAATTTGAAATTATATGGAGTTCATTATAACAGTTGGATCTATGGAGCGGTTGAATGTAGTACACACTTCTTCCTCAAACTCCTCGTATGTGCACCAAATTCTAGACTATGCCTCCTTATACTTTGGACACTTTTTAGACACTTCTTGACCATATTTTTCACTCATAATCAACAATACCCAATACAATTTCATATATCTTGTACTAGTGACTGTTATTAGGACTAGTGAACTTCTCATGTTTGTCATTTTGGAGGGCCTGCGGAAGCATTATTACTTTTGTGTGCACGATAGATCTCTTGTTTTGATTATGTAGCTCAAAATTGTTAGATGTCATTTGGGTAAATTTGTGCGTAATTGTGATATATAATGTTATCAACATGTCCTTGAATCCTACTTTTACTAATTTGTCATGTCGTGTACCCCTATCCATATTCATGACATGTCCGATGCCAGTAACCATACTCCCTAGGTGGTAAAAGTCTTCCATAGTTTCCATTGTTCTATACTCTCTTTGTTTTAGGAAACAAAAGGTGGACAAATTTCCCAGAAATCTTTACGAACAAAATAGACTCTTCTAAGTAAGATTACTACCTATGACAATGCCTGAAAGAAAAAAGAAGGTCCACATGAGCTATATACCTGATCCCCTGCATTTGGACCATCGGAGTGGAACAAAATAGGACGGCACCGTTTATCCTCATTCATCAAGCTTGAATTTTGGAAATGAGCTATAAGTGCTGCTTTCCCTTGAATTCTAGCATAGGCCAGTGATGCTACTTTCTCACTGTTGAATTTCTCCCATTTCTTACCGTTGAATGCCTGCATAAATTAAACTATCATTAGCATCGACTTCCGTATTGAGAAATAATATCCTACAAGGAATTTTTTTAATGACAACCAAAAAATTTGTTCAACAAATTATGAATGAAAAAAAAAACCTGAAAGAAAGAGATGATTTGCGAAGGCTCGATCATATTGATGAAAGCATAGCCCACATTGCACTTGTTCTGGAAGAGGAAAAATAAACTCAAAATTAATATCAATAAGAATATCAATTGATCGCAATTGTCAAATATGGTAGATATCTACCTTAAAATCAATAGGCAAATAAATAAAGTCGTAAGTTCCCTTGTGCTGTTCATCAATTGCAGCCAGGAGCATCTTTGAAGTATATCTATCCATCAAAATCCAACCAGTCTAGATTAAAAATATATAACAATTGGCATGAAAATAAAATCATCAGCAGGTCAAAGCCACATACTTGTTTGGAATGTTCTTAATCATCAGAGTGGTCCTAGAGTCTTCGCCACGTACGATACGCTCGATATCAAGTTCATATTGTTTCTTATTATCTGCCTGATTTGAATTTGAATCGCCTCTACGGCTCCTCATGCGATCATTAGAAACCTCGAAAGTTGCAGGCATAGGAATTCCATGGCTTCTCCCATTAATATATGGGCTCCTTTGTTGAGGGGAATGAATGCCAACATGGTCAATGCTATTACCTCCAGAGTGAGCAAAGATGTTTTGAGGAGCGAAATCAAGTGGGCCCATAGAAAACCCCATTCTACCAACAGAATCTCCAACAAAAGGTTGTCTGCGTTCCCAAATAGAGGGATTTATGGTAGGCGCCGAACCGACGTGATGTGGGTGCAAGGGGAGAAGAGAGTTGAGCATATGAGGAGGTGGTCTTTGGAATCCGTGAATTTGATGTGTGTGAGGAGAAGGAATGTTGTTCATGAACGATGGTGAGTTGCTCCAAATTATTGGACCAGCAGAGTGGTGGGGTCCGCAGGGATATGCATTAGCATTATTCCAAATGTATTGGTGGCCATTCGCAGGACAGCTGCCATTACCGGGGCCTCCAAATCCTGTAAAATTTGTTTTAATCAACATAAAAGGAAATCCATCTGTAATACCATTAGATCAATAATTATTCAAATTATCTGAAGTACCTCAAATAAAAATTGCAACAGGTAAATAAATCAGTACAGTTTTCTAATCGCAAGTTAACTAAATTAAGGAGCAAGCCATACGAGTTCGTGAATTCTAAGCAAATAATCATGAGTCAGATCAAATATACACCAAAACTAAACCAATTCCAGTTCTTATGGTATATATCTAACATATTGTTGTTACAAAAGACAATTTATGTTGAGTTTGTGAAATGCCCTTGCCACGAGGCCCATCCCACCGAAATTTCACAGTTGTAGTCAGGATTGAGGGATTTATATTAATTTCTAAATTCTAACATGCCCCCTCAGTCGAGGACACATTTTGTGGGCCAAACCTGGGGCTTGCATAACCGTTTTTTATATTTAATAATCCAACTGAAACATGCACTGGATAACAACTAACAACTGAATCTTGGTGGCTCTGATACCACATGAAATTTCCTGCCACCGTACCAGACTATGTAGTGGTGAGGGTTCAGGATGGATTAATTTGTAACCTAACAAAGTTCAACACTAAAAGCAAGTGATACTTGGTGCATTTTATTTATTCATTTAAGACATATCTCAATGTATGGACTTTTGCTCAACCACCTACCACAAGATTATACGATGACTAAAATGTAAATAAAATGCTAGAGTGCACACCGAGCAATGGCTTTTCAGCATATGAATAGAAACAGTAATAGGAATAAAAGTTTTTAGTGTACTCACCACCTTCATTATGTTCAAAGAATTGATTAGTAAGGCTACCCGATCCCACTTGTTGGATGTATCTTCTATCAATTCCTTCACCAGGCCTGGAGTCGATATTGATAGCCATGGCCGGCATGGCATTCGAGGAGTTGTACGGGACGCCATTAGCCAACCCATCGTGATACTCAGGGAATGAAGGAGGATGTACAACTGGCATACCTTCAAACCCTAGTTTCATTTGCCCAAATGAATGGCTTGAATCACTATTTCCAGATGGATGGTTGCGATTGACTGAAGAAATTCCATGGAATGTGCTATCAAATAATGAGTTGACTGGTGCTCTAATGGCAGAATGTGGACCCTGCATAATTCTGTTGTCAAAGCCAGATGTAATTGTGCCAAGAGAGACTGCACCCGGAGAAATTGAAGGTTGAAGAATTATATTTAGTCAAACATGTAAAATGATACATATCATGGATATCAACTAGTAGTACGAAAAAGTAATTAGCATACCGTTGCTTCCAGGTGGTGAGTTGTTAAAACTCCCTAGCTCCAACTCAGATGACAACAAGCTGCTACTGCAGAAAAACCATAAGTGAGCAAAATCATATAGCAAACACGAAATCAATTGTCAAATGATATGAAAGTAGCCAGGTAAGAATTATTACTTACTAGCTTCATAAAGTAAAGTAAAAAAACTAATGAGAAACTAAAGAAAGACATTTATTAATACAGGGAATGTGATATTTATTAAATGTTTTACAGCAAAGCTACCATTCTATTCTGGTAATTTGTAACCACACCATAACATTATATTAGAACAAAGAGACTATTTTACCACAACAATATAGTAAGGATTGTAGCATGTTTGACTTTAAAAAAAAAAAGAATGTTAGCATGAATCAATAAATTGAGTTAGGGCCTTTCCTGTGGGTAGTTTTGGTAACTCAGCTCACTGAAGTTTAACTTTATTATCTTAAAAAAAATATATTTATCAAAATAGGCAGGAAAAGATTGACTAAATTAGGCAGATAGAGCAGAAGGGAAATGAGATAGAATACTAGAGGGTAACACTGAAACTCTAATTAGAATTTTTTTAAAAGGCATACAAATTTAAAATCTATTTCCATTACAGTTCAGATAAGCTATTTGTAGTCAACAAATTAAAAAGGCATACTAAACCATGAGAGAAATTTTGAAGGATTCCCTTGGAATCGCATGTATCGAACACAAGAAATGACACCAAGGAAATCTGGCAGGATGCAGGAAGTTCAGCTATAATTAGTGTCATGTACTTGTTAGAATCTACTATCTACTCTGCGTAATAGAACTAAACAGATAGGTTTGTTTCTTGCTAGCTGAAACAAGTACCATCGGAAATGACAAAAATGATATTTTCTTTAAAAATATGTTGCCAAAATTTTAAAAAGGAAATAACATATGTTGCTATTTTTTTATTTTAAGAAATCGGCTGCCAAATTTAAGAAAATGGAATCTATTGTCAAATTATTTTTAAAAGGAACAAATTTGTTGCCAAATTTGTAAAAAAGATAAAGATAGGCGAAAATCTTGTGGGAATGGAGAACCAGCAGAAGTACGTGCATTATTGCGCACAGCGTAATCTAGTTATGGAAGTAAGGTGCAAATTTTTTTTTTAAAGAACATACACAGGTTCCAAAATTGTGGCCCTAATTAATAAGATTTTTAAGAAAGAGGAAAATTATTTTTGTGGCCCTATTTTAAAACAAACTTGTGATAAACCACTTGTTCCAAAATAGTGGAAACATTCCTGTTTTCTAACCTTCATGCCTTTATGAGAAATATTAACGCATACATCACGAATTAAAGCGAAATTTCACATTAACGATCTCTGAAAACTCTGATATATTAATTGTTTATGTGATGTCTGTCTTAATTTTGCTATTTAAGCATATAAAAACAGCAAAAGTTAGAAAACAATGGGTATATCCACATTTTTAAAATTAGGTGGAAATAGAAGTTGCTGGTTTAAATTAGGGGTACGGAAGCAATTTTCGCAAAGAAAGTAATGAGATTGCTTAGAGAATACCACTGTTTCCCACCACCAGAGTGACTAAGCTCCAACTTAATTTTCTTCCCTGCAATATCACTCATGTTCAGAGCACGAAGAGCAGCTTCCGCATCTCTAACATCAAAGAACTCTATAAACTTCTGTTGGTTCCTGTTTGGCGTTTCCCAAATCTGTAAAAGGAAAACTGCTTATTAAATAAATTACAAAGCTAGTTTTAAGTCTCCACACAGAAATACAACTATAACATATCTTGCCTCTTTGATTTCTCCATAGACACCGAATATTTGATGCAGATCATCAGTTGAGACAGAAGAATCAAGGTTGAAGATCACTAGTGAGCCCTGATTAATATCTTTTTCTGATGGATTGTCCTGGTAAAAACGTGCGAGAATATCAATGCAAATACATTTTAATCCATTGGCATTCATGCAACAGTTAGAACTTAGAAACTCAGAGCTGTCATAGGAGTTTATTAGTTGAAAAGCAGATAAGCATGCATGGAAAGGGACACATTTAGTACATCTTCCATTATATTCAACCCCCGCATCACAACATACGCAGTTTTTTTTTTTTTTTTTTTTTTTTTTGGGGGGGGGGGGGGGGGGGGGAATCACCACCAAATTGGTCATCATCAAATGTTGAGGTTGTCGCTCCAATAATAGTCCAACATGGAAAAATCATAGATCAATGGTTCAATTAGTTTGAATCCGAGAAGGGGTCGGTTTCAGTTTGGGTCGTACAGTATTTAGACTAATTTTCCATATGTTCTAGTGGACCAAAATTGATAGGCCTTAGACGTTACGCAAAATAAAGGCTCTAGATAACTGTTGACCAAAATATTTTCAATCTTATGGTTCATATTTTTCATATTAAAAAAATTTCAAAATTAACCAGCAAAGTTTCAAAAATATGTTAGGCTGAACAAATCAGCTGGCATCCACCAGGTCAGTATGGATTTAACAGAACCAACCATATGCGCTTATTAATAGCAGAAAAAATAACTATGCACCTACTAATTTGCCCCCATTCAACATCTATGAACAAGTAAACACAGAAGTCATCTGCTGAAGTAGAAGGTTAGTGAATGCACTCTTAATACACAAATGACAACACAAATGTATAAACTGGAGACCACTAAAACAACTTAACTAAATATAAAATTATTGAAAATTTTTAAGGAAAAAGGAAAACGAGAGCAACAACTACATTAATATTATGGAAAATATTAAAATTTCTAAACCATCCATACTGTTTTGGTTCTCCTACAGAGTGTTGGGAAATTAAACCCAACAGTCGAGATCGGATATTAATATGGGAACTAGAGAAGTGTGATCTTTCGCATGCCCTTAGAAACATCATCCAGACACAATCAATTAACATGAAAACTATAGAGGACGGCTAGAAATCCTCAAAACTAATGAAAAGTGACCTGATGATTGAGCTTATATCAATTACAGGGCAATTGCGACCAAAATTTTCAGGTGTAGACCATCTCATAATAAATGTTAGGTAATCTACTACGCAACCCCAGCCCCATGTCTGATACACAAGTATTTAGAGATATATGATATCAGCAATTGTCACCTGAGTCATATAAAGACTTGATGTAAGCTTGAACAATAATAATACTTTGCACACTATTATCACTAAAGAAAGGGTTCAATGAACCGTACGGATTAATTGTACGGATTAATTCAGTTAAATATGGCATCTATAGATAAAGATGATAAGAAGACTGGTTCCAATAACAAAATTATGTAAACATGGTAAAGAACAGAAGATAGGAACAGGATTCAACAATTATGCATGTTGAACACAAAATACCTTTGGAATAGAGAAATGTATGTCAAGCTTCCGATGCCTCAATGGTTGATTCTGTAGTGATTTCAAGGCATTTTGTGCTGCTCTTATATCATAATATGATATCATAACAAAACCGCGATGCTTACAGGCCGTATAAAGGGTGCGAATATCTCCATATTGCTGGAAACCAACAAAATAATCAGAACATGGATTAACGAGAACACGGATTAACTGAATCCATAAGTTGCCACAAGAAGAAAGAGAAAAGAATGTGATACCTCAAAGAGCATTCTTAACTCACTATCCTCAACATTACTATTGATGTTCCTCACAAAAAGTGTTCTTGAAGGATGTTCACCATACGGATGCATGCCCCCATTGAAAAGATCGGAACCCTTGATGCAATTCTCATCTCCCTCTAATTCCATCCCTCCCCCGCTACAAAATATATCATCATCAACGTCATCCCCAAAATTGTTTCGACTAACATATCCAATATCGTCAATAACCCCGGAGAATAGATCATCATCATCAGGAAGGAGGTTTCCAATAGCGTGGGCTTCAAGATCTTCTAAGGATTCTGAAGGTTCTTCTTCCTCGACGTTAGGGTTGAGAGTATCAACAGATTGGCCAAGAGAGGTGAGATTTGAGGACAGTTTCACTGCATCATCATTTTATGGAGGCAAATTAATACGTAAAGAATAAAAACTTCATTATGGTAAACTCCACTAATTTAAAATGTTTTAAAATGTCAATAGAAAGACAAAATCACCCACATTTTCTATCGAGCAAGTCCGACAAAGAGCTTGAGAAAAGGCTATTCTCGTAGTGTGCCCCTTTTGTATCAACTTTGTTCCCTCCCATGAAAAATGATGAGGGTCTCGCACTCCAAGAAGTCGCTGATGGACTGGTACTATTCCCTGCCCCAGTCAAATTATGCCCAAAGGCAAACAGACTCTTTTGGTTGTTAGGCAAATACTGTTGTGAGAGTTCTGGGCGTCCAACAGAACTTGGCCCCACAGGTCGAAGCTTTTCCATTGGCGAAGAAGACACTGATTTACTCCCCAACATTAAAGGCATCCCATCAATTCCTGCAAAACAAAAAATCGAATAATGAACCAAAGAGAGCGGCGACAAGGGGGAGGGAGTTGGGCAGTAACTATAAACAACATTCTTGTAAATGAATACACATGCTTCTAGAAATGTCTATCACATTTCTTTTACCTAAATAAGGTGCAAAATAAGAACAGCCTTCAAAGAACCTCATAAATACAACTAAAGAAGAACTTACAAATTCTGCATTCACCTTAAGTACATGTAGAAGACCAAATGTACTAAAAGCATTCAAAAATAGTCCACGTGAGCAAATGCAATGATTCTGATGTTCTTGTATGATGAATTTGTAATGAGATAAGTGGAACTTTTGATTCAAACACCAACAGAGGCTATAGTTAAGGTTTAATCTAAAAGGAACTTTTCACTGGAGGAAGACCTCCCTTTAAGGATGTTTCAGTTCATTCCAAGCTTATTCTCGGTATCAATTTCTCTACTTCGTGCAGTAACCTTCCATGACAGTACGGTAAATTATTTAATACATCATATATGACAGACTAAACCAATTTTCAGGGCTGGCCCTGAGTTCCCGGGGGCTCAAGGCGAAAAGCCCAAATAATTATTTCTTGGGGCCCCTAATTACAATATATTTTTTAACGTGCAACATACGTGTCTATATTTACAAGAAAAATACAAATTTGGGAGCCCCTAAAATTGTAAAAAAAATCGGGGGTCTGAGGCGGCCGCCTCACCGGCCTCAAGGTGGGGCCGGCCCTGCCAATTTACTAACTGGTCATGTTCAATGAACTCTACAAATAGTCTAACCTAAGGAGCCTATAGACAAAGCAAAGTTCCAACATTGCACCAACACTTTCCATATTCGATGACAGCAATATGAAACCTTGGAATTAATTCAATCCTTCTCCTAAAGGATAGGTAAATAGGGAATTCATTGCACCATACCTAAAAATACCTAAAATATAAGTCATTCTAGCCTTTTTTTTTCCTTTCAAAATATAAGTCATTTTAGGTTTCCAATGCAAATGTCTTGTCAATCTTAAATGTTCACCAATTAATTTTCCAAGTGGTTTCCAATTTTACCCTTATCTTTTCAACTACTCCTGCCTACTACCTATTGATAGCTCATTTATAGAAGAGGGCAAATATGACATTTTACAATTAGTAGCTCATTTATGAGCTTCAACGGAAAAGCCTGCCTTGTACTTTTTTCCAATCCTAGGTTTTTTTTTCCTTAATAGACGTGTAGAAACCTAAAATGACTTATCTCTACTCTCTAATCTCTATCTCTAATATTATAATGGGAGAAGGCCTTAGTGTCATTTGTCATTTTGTCATTCTACCAACATGTGCAACGCACGTACATAACTAATATAAAAGAGGTTTCGATGAATCTAACCTCGATGATCATGCACGGTCTCAGTTTCCTGCTTCCAAAACCCAATTTGCCTCTACAACCAAACAAAAGGCCCAAAAAAGATTTGTGAATTATATGCAAACACTGGAAACAAAGATCGCAAATTCAAGAAAACAACATCAGTCTCACCTCAGTCTGAACTCGAAGCTCGTCGGAGAACAGAGACAACCCCCTCCTCTGATCCATGATTTCAGATGGCATTCTTCAAATATTTTCAAGAAAGAAAGAAAGCAAAAAAATTACACAGCAAAAAAATTGTTCCCTAAATGCCCCCCAAGCAACTCAAACTGCAACTTCAGCAACTCCCAACCTAACCAAGAAACAAAAACCAAAAAAAAAAAAACTATCTTTACATTAGATCAAACAAAAATCACAACTTCAAACTCAAATCCCCACCAAAATTGCAGCTTTTTTCACCCAGATCCCTCGCAAGAACTCCAATTTTGCATTCGAGGACAGGGGAACTAAACCCAGAAACTTGGTGCTTAAAAAGGGTGGGGGAGGGAAAGGGAATGAATTGGGGAGAAAGGTAGGATCTTTACCAAGGCAAGGAAGTTTTGCATCGAAATCCGTGCCGTGCGCCATCGCCCAATCCCTTGCTTCCCCTGCATTGCAAGCAACACAGCGGACCCCCTCCCAATTCTCATTTTTGCACGTTTCCAGTGTTTGTTTTTTTGGGGGTTTTTTTTGTAAATTTTGAGAATAACAAAGCTTGAAGAAGAATGAAGAAGAAGAATGAATGAAGAAGAAAGACAAGAAAGAGAGAAAGAGAGAGAATAATAATAATATAATAATAATAATAAGGGAAGGAAAACGGCGGGTGAAATTATTAATGGGTTGGTTTAATTATTCTTGTTAGGAGGTGAGACTGGTGAGCGGAGCACCGTATCCAACATCTGGTTTTTTCAGTCACTATCTTTGAGTGCAGTAAAAAATACTGGTAGTTTACGGTTGCAATGCACGTTTTAATAAATATAGTTTTTAAAAATAAAACTTCGACGTAGTCTTAATTTAGATATAAGATCTGCTTTATAATAGTTATGCACATGTATTATACAAATTGAAAGATTGACAAAATATTTATAAATAATACTAAGATCTTCTCCTATTATAATATTAGAGATTAGAGATGGGTGTGTCTGCACCACTAGATCACTATGTGATTCGTAGGTGTGAAATATACGGATTGTGTGATGTGATCTGATCTTACTGTATGTGGTGTGTTTTTACTGTTACTATGCTACTTTGTGGTTTGTGCAAGCATGATGACTGTGTATTTAGCAAAGCACTTAATTTGCAAACTTTAGGGTGATCTGGTGATGTTTAATAGTTTTTTTTTTTTTTTTTTTTTTTTATACATAAAATGTGGAATATGACAATCGTATTTTATTAATCAGAAATTAATAAAACAAATTCAGAATATTAGACCAAAGTACAAACAACGAACAGAAAATAAAGTTGAAGCAACATAACCAGTACAAACAAGAGATTCTTTCAACAATCCTAGAGGGTGGGCCGACAAACCGATAGTCATCACACACTATCGAAGAGGACAAGCATTTCCCATCTTGGGCTCTATCTCCTCTAATATTGTAATGGGCCCCATCTTGGGCCCAATCACCTTGCTCGGCCCAACATAATTGTTTGTACGTCAATTTAGCATCATGCACCGCCTCCATGACACGCACACACCCACCTGAAGCTAGTTAGGTGGGATTTTGTCATCCGCCGAACTCTGTCGTCTCCTCCTTTCCTCCCACATACTCGCAAATAACATAATCGCTCATCACAACCAAAGCCACAGCCAAAGAGAGAGCCGTGAAGAGGATATCTTCGCCTCTCTCACGCTCTTCCTCTCTCAGGCGAATTCCCACACATACATAGACACACACCCAAAGAGAGTAGTGAAGAGCAACCTCCTCTCTATCTCTCTCTCTCTCAACCAAAAACCCCAAACAAACAACAACAAGTGAAGATCACCTTCACCTCTTGCCACGACGGGTGATGGCATTGCTGATGTCAGGGTCGTTGATGAGGGGGAGAGTGGCGATGTCGCGATGGCTGTGGTCGTCGGGTAGGGGTGGCAACCAAGTCAGGTTGACCCGCGACCCGCTCATCTCGACCCGACCTGCCTTGACCCAGTTCGGGTTCGGGTCGAACCTGAATCCCTTACCGGGACCCGAACCTGAATCCCTCACCGGGTCGACCCATGTTGGGAAAACGCTGCTTTTGATCCGCAAAAACCAGCCCACGAACCCGTTGACAAAGTCAAACCCACCCACCAACCCGCGAGTTTCAATTCGTTGGACCCGAACGGGTCGAACGGTCAACCCGTGCTGGTCCAACGGTTGGAACCCACAGGTCGACCATTCTGTTTGGCAGAGATCAACAGCTCTCTTGCTTTTTTGCGTGGCTTTTTTGGGATTTTTTGCCTATAAAACCCCATAAATCTCCTCTAATTTTTCCACACCTCGCTCTCTTACTCTCTCTAATACTACTACTCAATTCAATCAAAAAATTTCAACAAGGAAGCCAGCAAGAAAGAAGTGTACAAATTCGATATTATCGAATTTGTGTTGATTCAACACTTTCAACTTTGTATACTACAAACTCTTTCATCGAAAAGGTGCTCTCTCTCTTTCTTTCTATGACTACGAGACTACATCTACTACATTTCTCAATCGACTATGTCTACATCTACTATTATTTTCTCTTTCTTATATACACTTCTCAAAATGCACTAGATCCATATTTTAGAAGAATTCATAGAAATGCACTCAAATCCGATTGTTTTAAACTTTACAACGAAATGAAAGATGGTTTAATTACACATTTTTATAGTTTAACTTTTAGAATAACGTTAACTTCTGATTGTTGGAAAAATTATAACGATATTCCAATGATGGGCATACATTGACTTGGATCGATATTGATTGGTTGATTTAAAAGAGGATCATATCACTTGCGGCTTTGCCGTATCCCATAGTGGTTTAGTAATTGTACATCGTATTTTAGAAGTTTGTAATATTTTTCATATTCGTGATAAAAACTTTTGTATTAGTTTTGATAATGCATCTAACAATAATGTTTAGATTAGTACATTAAAAACATAATCATCTCCTCTATGTTTAGAAATTTTTCACGTTGGATGTGCATGTTATATTTTAAATTTATGTTTTCAAGATGTATTGAAAATAGCCGAATCATTTGTGCATAACATTAGAAATTGTGTACATATTATCACTTTAAGTTGCCTTATGCTTCAACAATTTAAAGAATGATGTAAGTTTAATGGTGTACATTTTTTATAATTTCCTAAGGATGTTAAACACTGATGGAACTCTACTTTTGATTTATTAAATGTTGTTACTTAGTATAAAGATTGTATAAATGATTTTTGTCTTGCAAAAAATATATAAAATTTTCAAATGAATGAACAATCATGGTATTCTTTGTTACGATTTTTAGAATTTTTTAAAAACACAACTTTGAAAATTTAGAAATCTTATGATTCTACTTCTAGTAATATTTTTATTTCACTAATTACTATGATGCAAAATTTTCAAAAAATGATCGATGACATTTACATTGGTCATATTGTTAAACTTGCATACACTAAAATTTTAAAGTATTTTAGTCATACGCCTATGTTGTATTGTATTCCTACAGTTATGGATCATTGTATCAAATTAGCGGATATGAGGAGTTTGATTGAAATAAATTTTACTTTATTTGGAGATCAATCTGAAATTGATGCGATTATTTTTTAGCTAGCTTTGAATCGACATTAAATAACTTGTATGATTATTATGATAGAATTTTTGCATCTAATAGTACAACTAGTATAATTACTTCTTCTTCTTCTATTTTTACAGGTAACGGTAAGAGTAAATTAGACAATGTCACTTTTAATTTACTTGTTCAAATTTAATCAAAAAATATAGGACTAATTAACCGAATGAATTAAATTATTATTATCAACAAGATAATGAGAGTTATAATGCTAAGATTGATGTGCTACAATGGTGAAAAGAACATGAACATATTTATAATATTCTTAAACATATGGCTAAAGATATCGTATCTCCTCCTACCTCTACAGTTGCTTCAGAAAATAAACTTTCTACAAGTGGCAAGGTTCTAACAGATTACAGGAATCACTTGATGCCTCAATTGTTGGAGATGCTCGTGTGTACGGAATATTGGATGAAGGCTGAAGATAGGACTCAAGGAATCGGGATCGACACGTCAACAAGTTAAAACAACTCGCCCGAAGAAGAAGAACAACAATAACAAATTGAAGACCAACAACATCTAGCTGGAAAATTGTATGTAAAAAAATTGTAAAAAAATCATAGAAGATTAAATGAATAATATATACAATTTTCTTTCACACTTGCACACTTTCACTCTTTCACTCTTATATATATATATATATATATGGAAAAAAATGCTCAATCCGGCCAACCCGCAATCTGGATCGACCCGTAATGGGTTCAACACGTTAGGGTTCGCAGGTCGACGATACAAAATTCGAACCTGGCCAGGTTAACCAATCGACCCGACCCAAACCTGCCCTAACTTGGGTTCGACCCGATCCGGCTCGGTAGACCCGATTGCCACATTTACCATCGGGGGAGGAGGCTGCCACCACTGTCGAGGCTGACAAACAACACTGTATAAGCATCAGTATGTTCTGATTTATCTCCATTAACAATTGCAAAATGCTAGACATACATGAGTTTTTACCCCAAACATACATTATAAATACATTGGGACCCACATTTATAATGTATGTTTGGAGTAAGAACTCATGTATGTGTAGTCATCCTCTTAATAATTTCACTGTGATGAGTTATATGGAAACTAAATTCCTTATCATTGTCAGTAGAGGCAGATGAAAGTTCATCATCAAGGTTAGGAGCCACATCTGCCATCGCCTCCCCGCCCCCGTACCCCATGACCAGACCGTCACCGGCGACTCCATGCATTTCCGTGCGTTCATCACAGACATGTGAATTTACGATGTTCGTTTCAATTCTAATTTACATGTTGTGTTAATTATGTGACGAATTTTAGATGGTTATGGTAACTGACACTTGTGAGTTGTGCATGCTAGACCAGACATAATTGTATTTAATGTATTGCAATTATGCGGTAAAAAGACAATAAATTAGAGTAATTTAATAAAAGACATGTGGTTAACATGTAAAGTGCATAGAGAATGATGCATTGGAATTAGGATGGCCTTAGAGCATCCACTGTCGTTGGCTAAAGCTATTCTGTTTTTAGCAATGAGATTTTAGTTTTTGGGAAGGGTCGCTGCTATCGTTATTTCTAAAATTTGATAAAGTATTGTATTGGACGGATCTTGTTCATCCGTCTAACACTTTTTTATTTTTTATTAAAAATTGAGTAGACGGAGCTTCATCTTCCGTTTGAGAGAAAAAGAAATGGTGAATTGTGTCGGACGGTGCTTCTTCCTCCGTCTCTCTATTTTTTATTTTTTTTAATTCGTTAACAACACACAAAACAAAAACAAAAAAAATAAAAAAAAATCACATGAACAATGCCAGACTGATGAACTTCATCCGCCCGGCATGTTTGTATGATTTTTTTTTTCTTTCTTTCCCCTAGCCGAAATGACAATTATACCCTCCTTCATTTTGTTTTTTTTTGTTTCTTTCTCCCACAACCGTTAAACTTTTAGGGGGGGTTAAAAAGGTCATTTTGTGCGGTGAATAGTGCATAGCAAAAGAGAGGGACGGATGAAGTAAATCCGTCTCTCACTTTCACGTGTTTTTTTTATAATAAACTTTACCTATTTAATAAATATATTTTATATATTAAAAATGAAATCCACGAATAAACGGAACAACTTCAACCGTCTTTCAAATTTTTTTTTAAAAAAATCGAACGAGACGGATGATCTTCATCCGTCCCTTTCGTCAAATGGATGAACATTTACCGTATTCTATATTTAGCAATTGTCTAAAGCCTCTTCTAACTTTAGCAAGCTACTGTGCGTTCCTATCCTAAATTTTGAGTTTTTAGCAAACGATTGCAATGCGTTTTTCTAAAGCCATTTCTAATTTTTGAGTTTTTAGCCAACACAGTGGATGCTCTTCCAAAAGAATTAAATTTTAAAAAATGTGGTAACACAATTAAGGCTTGAAGGTTTTTTTTTTTTTTTTGGGGTTGTAAAATATAGTGCGGTGCAACTTGTCTTGTGTTCATTTTGTTGTGTTTTGGGAACAACAGTAAAATAAAACTGGAAGCCAATACTATCTACCCCATTTCAATCTCATAGATTGTGTCAGTATGAATGTATGATAATCATCTATATAATAAAACATAAAGAAAGCTATCAAGTGGCTCACCTTCAATCTCCCCCAAAATTAAAGGCCCGGATCTAACCTCACAAAACATATTTTTCCCCCCCCAAAAGTTTCCCCCCAAAACTCAAATTCAAATCCCCCATCCAAAACAACTCATTTATTTATTTAATTATCTCTCTCTCTCTCCCCCTCTCTTCTATTCAAAAAATTAAGAAAATAAAAATTTTAATTATTTTAAAAAAATTTTAAAAAAATTAATTTTAAAAATTTTAAAAAAAATTAAAAAAAATCAAAAACTTATTAAAAATTATAAAAAAATTAGAAAAACTTAATATATATATATTTTAAATGTTTAGAAATTTTGAAAATTAAAAAAAATTAAAAATTAAAAATTTTGGAAATTTGAAAAATTTTAAATTTTGAAAATTTGAAAATTTGAAAATCTCAAAGCAAATCCAAATCCAATGTCGAACCCCAATCAAGAGGTCATCGCCGATATCTGATCCGCTGCAGATTCTGTATCGGTGACTCCCCTCCACCAAATTGAGCGTGAATATCAAGCGACTCCGTATCAGCGATTCCCCTCCACCGAATCGAGAGCCTCTATATGCGATGCGATGACTATAATTTCATCTCATTAACCGAATTTTCATTCTAATTTTTAATTTTTTGTGTGCAGGGGATTACTCAGTTTTTTGCTGACTCGAATTTTGTGTGTGCATGGGCTTTAAATTCAGAGATGTATGATTATTTTATTTTTGGGTTTAAATTTTTTTAATTAGGTGATTTATTTGATGAGTTTTTTATTGGTTTTGATTTAAGGTGTACGCAAGTGAGAGATGGATTATTTGGTGGCCTCAATTTGGGCTTCCAAACCATAGCAAGACAAGTAAGCTGACTAGCAACCTAAAATAACTTGCAAATATGAACCATTAATTTCTTTACTACAAGAGAAAATACTATTGTGATGTGTTACCTTCACTGGTTATTAAAAACCATGGATAACATAACATATAAGAACTTTTAGTGTATGTTTGGATATATAGGATTGAGATGACTGGAGTTTACCAGTGAAGGGTGCAAACTTTCCACTCAAGAAAGACAGCTAAAGTAAATTTGTTATTTATCCATTTTAATTTTTTTTATAAAGGTGCAATGGGGAGGCAAAGTGGAGATAAATGAAATGAATAGCTTGGATTAGAGTTTTGAGAACTTCATGTATTTCATTTTGGTTGTAATAAGAGGTATTTCAATTGCAAACTGAGTCTCAGACAAACAAATATTTAGATTATTGTTATTGTAGATACCTTCACATATGCACTTGCGTTGTCATTGTATTTAGACATGCTCACAGTGGTTATAGGATTAGAGTAAGCTCTATAAAACCTATATGATAATATCCTTGCATAACTATTACAAGAATCTAAAAGTGATGCTGAAGTTAAAAAAACTCTATGCAGTGTTTCTAACAAACTATATGCATTCCAGGTAAGTTCAAGTTAATGATCAAGAAAGCGATGGTTGAGCTTAAAGGTAGATATACTGTTTTCTCATATAATATGTTTGCTACTTCAATTAATTTGCTGGATGTCCAAAACTATTTTATATAATCAAATTAAGTGCACCGTTCCGTAGACGTGCCGTAGGCACGTGTCAACAGGTAAACCTAGTATTAAAATATAGTATGAAGTTATTGCCACTCGGTTATAGATTTGTTTGCATCATGTATATCAAACGAGTATCTGATACCTTGCGGATGCGTTGATTAATAAACTCGCCATATCGTATCATGTGTGAGTATAATAATCAATACAAAGTGAAATATTTCATCTTCACAACTTGGCATTTCTTGTGAATTTGATAAATTACAGATGCATGCTGTTGACCAATAGACCCCACAAATTATGTAACAACACCATAATGATATAGTTAAAAATTGTTATCTCGGTAGTGTTGCATTATTCACATAATTGTTTGCTTCTCGTCAACTACTAAAGTAGTTCTGTTGGGTTTATGTCTTACATACTATGCTGGATAAGAAAACGATAAGACGATGGAGAAATCGAGACGATCGGAGACGGAGTGGGAACAAGAAAAACAGTCTGCAGCAGCAGCAGGTGGAGTTGTGGTCGACCGTACATAGGGTGCGGTCGACTGCCCAACTTGTAGAAGTTCCCGATAGGGGGACGGTCGACCGACCTTGAGGTGCGGTCGACCGACAGCGGCCTTGATGGATTTATTGGGTCGGATCTTGGTGATTCGTGAAAAGCCCAACTTGCTCTTCAAGTCAGATCTGACGGCTCTTATCGTAGAGTTATCTCTTCAGGAATATCTAATGGTTATTGTATCAAGATATCAAACTAGGTTTTCTCTATATCTCTATATATTGTTGTTATTGGCCTCCATTGAGGGCCAAGAGAGGGAGTACTTCATTGAAGGAGAGATTGAGTGAGTCTCTAATTATAACCAACTAGTACTTACTGGTGAGGCTTGAGAGAGGGTCGTGGTGAGAATTGTAATATTCTTGTATCTTCTCTAGTTGAATAACATCTTGGGTTTCTTCTCTCCCGGATTAGGCGAAAGCCCCCAATCGGGACAAATTTGTGTGTGCTTTGGTGTATTTGGTATGATCTCATATGTGCTTGGTGGTTTGTGTTGATTGCATCGAATAACTCAACAAGATCCTAAAAGGGGTTTTTGGTAGAAATCCCTAACAATTGGTACCAGAGCTTTCGGTTCAAGGGTCTGTTAGAGTTCCTTGGAGATGATGGCAGATCAAGCAGTTCAAAGGTAGGATCAACTTTGATCTCTTGAAGGTGGACATGCATGAAGTATCGGTTCAACAGGACTTGGATCTATTCCTAGAAGGAGATAAATGGAGACCAATCGGCACAAAACAGGAGAAGTGGAAGAAGATATGTTCTGAAGCCTTGGGTTTAATCCGGTTGTCATCGACGAACGAAGTCAGGTATAGGAGAAGCACGACAAGTCTTTGGACAAGATTCAGAATTGACTACTCGGGATCGTCATCACAAGGTTGATGTACCAGCAAAGAAAGTTGTAGGGTTTCTCAATGAAGGAAATTACTGCTCTTCTAGATCATGAAATGAAGTTCAATATGGATTTATTTGAACTGAGGGCGTTCAACGTGTTAATACTGATTTGGGGAAATTAGGGTTAGGGTTTATCTCATAGCCGCTTAAGATATTATACCCTGCTTATCAGTATTGGAATATCACAGGGCACTACCTCTAGACCAGCTTATATAAAGATTAGACTGGGTTTAGGGTGCTGGGCTTTTAGCCCACTCAACCCGTTCCAATAATTAATACATAACACGTGTAAACCCGTGTTGCCCCATAGAACAATATATACAATATTATCCTATTATACTGGGAATATACATATACGTCCAACAATCTCCTCCTATATTCTCAATATATTAGGCTAAGCAATGTTATAATATTGGATCACAAAAATTCAAACATTATTGAATCATAAAGAACATGGATCATTGGCTAAATCAATTATCACCTGAATAGTTCAAATATGACTAAACCAAAATAATCAAATAGTTCAAAGACCATATCAAAACAGAATAGTTCACAATGACTAAACCAACCAGAGAAACCTGTCATGGTTTCAAAATCAACCAAAGCAGATAAACTTCGAGAACAAAATATGAGTTTTAAGCTCATGAACACAAGAGTCTTAAACTCAACAGAAGCTTTATCAAGCAAATGACAAAGTTATTCTTCAGAGAAATAAACCAAAACTATATCCTTGCAAACTGCTTTATGTTTACTCCTCCATTTTGAGCAAATCATAATTTTGAAATCTATGTTGACAGATTCAACTCCTCCATCTTTGCTAGCTTATTGAAAACAAGAATATCAAGAGACACATCTCTAAGAATTCTAGCAAATTTCATAAAGTATCTGGTTCTACTAAAGAACTTAGTACAATTCAACGATAGCTTAGCAAAATGTAACGCAAGCATCACAATCAAGTTTCTTTAACAAAATTAAAAACAAGAACTATTATAGTTTCTACACAAGAACTATACTATGTTTCATATTGGAATGATAGAATAGTCAAATCAATTATGGTTAATTCTGAATCATTAAAATTGGAATGAAACATGAATCCATAAAAGAGTTATATCATCAAAATTGGAATGATATAACAACAATTCTAAACATCGGAAACACATCGACAAGTTTTCATGCTTTCTTTTGGAATAATGAGATGATTCTAAGTAAATTATAAAAATATATAGCATCATTAAATTGGAATGAAAGTATATATTAACAGAATGTACATAGAATTTTTCAAATTATCTAAAGCATGTCAACTGCCTAAAATTGATGCTTCAGTTTGAACTTCTCTATGGCTTCAATTGGATTCTAAATCTCAAAACAACTTGGATGTTAAAGCTTTTGACTCAATAGCTTTTAACTCCATTTTCCCCACAGTTTTGATAATTAGATCATTTTCAAGTCTCTTAGCAAGAACATTAGCCATATTTGTCGCAATTGCACTTAATCTATGAGAAAGTTCAACTAGGCTTCTTTCAGCCTTAATATACTCCTCTTATTATTATAGAGTGAGTTATGAGCTACAGTGCATTATAGCTTGATAGTTGCATAACAGAATAGAGAATTTACATTAAACTTTTCAAATGGATGATTAGCAATAAGTCATTTAATCAACTCAGCCTCATTCCCTGCAGAGGATAACACATAGAGGTTTAATTTCTTGGATGAGAACGCAACACTTGTTTGCCTATTAATCTCCATAATTTTTTGCTCCTAGTGCGAACACATATCCACTAGTTGTCGACTTTCACTAAACTTTGAGTAGCACAAAGCAAACTCTTGAATACCACTCAGGTATCTAATTAGCCTCTTAAGGGCACTCAAATGTGTATGAGATTATTAGTGAGTCTGCAGATCATACCTACCTCAAAGGCTATGTCTATTCTAGTGCAGATCTTTGTATACACGAGACTTTCAATTCTTTTAGGATGATCTACCTGTCTCATAGTTGCACCATCATAAGGTGTCAACCTTTTATCATAATCATAAGGTGCTTCAAAACACACTTTCAATCGCTATATCCTCACTTTTGAAACACATTATTGATTTATCGAGTTTGACTAAGGGTTATCCCTTGCCAACCAAAACTCATTCTTATACATAATATGGTGACCACAATACTTAGGTATTTCAAGCTAAATTTATTTGGATAGCACAATTTAACTTCATTTATAATAGAGATGTCACTTATAATCATCAAGTATGTTAATAAAACCAAGTAAATAATAGCCATTATATTTGACACACCACACAGTTAAAGGCACTGATATGAATTACTTAATTCATATACTGGGCTCTTTGAGAAATTTGTCAAATTATTTATACGTTAGCTATATTACATGTTTTAAAGCATACGATGATTTTACTAAATTGTAAATCTTGTTCACTAAACATATTAGTTCAAACTTTTCAGTACAAAACTGTTCAGTACAAAACCTTTAAATATCCTTTATGAATGACAAAATTTTCAATAGATGTAAGGGTAAGAAGAATACTTATTGTAGCAATATGACAAACATGTGAGTAAACATCAAATAAATCTACCCCATTTTCCTCAGTCAATCTGTTAGCTCTAAAAGGCTTTAAAATTGCTACTGAACAATCAAAATTAAGTTTCTTCTACAAAACCCCATTTACTTACTATAGTTTTAGCCCGTTTCGGCAGATCAACTAAGTTAAAGTATTATTGAATGACACAAAATTATCTTATTGTCTACTAAAGACTCTTCTTAGCTCATTTGTCATTCAGGTTTTAAGTGTCAGTAAGACTAGTTCTTGATTCCAACTGTGAATCATTGAGCGTGTCTGTAGGACTAGATTATTTCATACATTTATCTTTGATGAACACATCCTCAAAGAACTCTGCAAGTCTAGATTCTTCTAACACAAATTAGATAGATCCAACATCTGTCCACCGAACTACATTCTACACTTTCTAATCACACAAATATTTGTTGTAGGTCCTACTTTAGGCCTTTTAGAGTCATATACTCTAACAAATGTATCACAACAAAAAATTTTCACTTTAACAAATTATTTGTGTTTTTATACTGTTAATCTACAAGGTGTAAGTAACTTAGAGTGTGGTAACAAATTAGAAATATAATTGGTAATGTAACATCACTCATAATTACTCAAAGTCAAACTAACAGTCAATAACATAGAATTCAACATCTCGCTGAGTGTTTAATTCTAACTTTATTAATACTGTTTGACAATGGTAAATATAGTGCACTAGAGATTATGCCAAATGCAAATTACTCTAAAATTATTAAGCATATTCACCACCTCCATCAACACTGAACCCTTGATTTTAGCATTTAACTATATTTTAATTTTCCACAATAGCGAGTGTTACATCCTCCATATATGTATAAAAAATATTCAATAATCATCTACATAGGTGATTAAATACTTCTGACCAATTATCGTCTCATCTAGTCACAAAGCTACTGAGATCACAAATATCAGAATGTATTGACTCAAGAAGTTGTGTGCTCCTAGAGACCACACTAAATGATTTTCTAGTGATCATAATCTGAGCACAACTTTCATATTTGTCATGTTTAATGGAGTGTCATTTGGCAGAGTTATGAGTTTTAACAAGAACAAACAATTTAATATATAGTTCATAGTGATTCTAAATTTCAAAACAACTTGGATGTTAAAACTTTTGTCTCAATAGCTTTTAACTCCATTTTCTCCACAGTTTTGATAATTAGATCACATTTCCTCGCAAACAAATTGAATATATAGTTCTCAAATCTTAGCCAAATATGCTATTATTCAAGAACACAATTAGAACTATTATTATTAATTGTCTCATTTGTTAAACTCACCTTATACATGCGATTGACAATATATGCACATTATAAGAGTTAATACAAAATTACTCTATTACATTTTACAAAATTGTTTGCTTTTTCTAGTAATTCTAACAATGTCCACGTGCTCAAACAAATTGAGCTATATTTTTCTTTATTCGTTCTTCATCATCTTCGAAACACCAAGTGAGATAATGACCCATATTTTATAATTCAATTTTGCACACACAGTATAATGAACGATAAAGAACAAAACGTAAATAATGGAGTCATATTCTGCATTACAGAATGCTCCTATCTAAGTTACAAACATTTGTTATAAATCTTATGCAAAAATTTTAATTATTAGAGAAGCAAATATATAATCTCACACAAACTGCAAACAATGGATTTGTCAAAATATCTATACACATAGTATGATAAAACACTTAACAACCCTAAACATGCTAGTTTTCCAAAGCGAGAATAACTATGATCTAAAACTCTCAATCATATGATCAAACGCACAAAACGTTAACACATTCATCACATGAAAAATACTAAAAAAATTAGAGTAGATCATACCGACACATCAAGTTAGAAGTGTTTTCCAAATTCGATGGAGAAGCCTGCATAGTGCAGACTTATCATACCATGATGTAAATCCATCGTCTCCAACTCACACAGTTTGTAAGTAACTTTGAAGTTCCTCCATTCATCAAATTTTTGAAGATTAGCCAATTAAACAAATTATTAGTACAATCTAATTCACAACAATTTAATTTGGAGATTCAATTTTATAGTCAAAGACTATAATTTATCAAAATAAATATTTGATCCATAGCACGTAGTCAAAGCAATTATTCAGATTTGTATTTAATTAAACAGTGCTTAATATGATTTTGAACTTTAGCATTTAGCAACAAAATTCAAACAAATAATTAAATAACAATTTAAATTTGGTAAACAACTTATCTTTAACTTATATCTGCAGCAAATCCAGTCTTCTCCCCAAACACGAAATACAAATCAATATCCAATGGGTTGTCTCTACTGATTAGATCCAGATTTGATTCATTTTGACTGGATCTGGATCAGATCCAACAGTCCAAACACCAAACAGCATTCTCCAACCAATAGAGTAGCTGTTGGACTGGATCTGAATCTGGATCTGCTTCAACCATCCGAACATAGAACACCATAATCCACCAATCGAAAAATCAAATTTTTGGATCTGAGTAGTCTCCTTCTTCTCCTTCAATCTCACACAAAGATCAATGGATATGATGGTGGAGGAAGAGGCAGCATCTACCAGAGGGCGGTTCGGCGACCTCCGACGACAGAAAACCTCACGCCCAGCGATGGCAGGGGCGGCGGCGGCTCGCGCCCATCAATGTCAGAGTCGAGGTCCCTCCATCGACTTCGAGAGCGCGGCTGTCTTCGATCTTCCACGACAGCGGCAACCGTCCCAAGGACGAAGACGACCTGCGATGGTAACGGCGACGAAGATCTCCGACGACGACCAGATCTGAAGCTGCGAAATCGATAGCGAAGGTGATCTATGATGACGACGGCGGCAGCTCTTCTGTTGGAGATCGCGGTGGCGCCCACCGTGGTCGGAGGAAGCAGCGCCGGCTGCTACGGTCGGAGGAAGTAGCGACGGCTGCTACGGTCGGAGGTAGTTATAATATCTTAAGATTGTTAATACTGATTTGGGGAAATTAGGGTTAGGGTTTATCTCATAGCCGCTTAAGATATTATACCCTGCTTATCAGTATTGGAATATCACAGGGCACCACCTCTAGACCAGCTTATATAGAGATTAAACTGGGTTTAGGGTACTGGGCTTTTAGCCCACTCAACCCGTTCCAATAATTAATACATAATACGTGTAAACCCGTGTTGCCCTATAGAACAATATACACAATATTATCCTATTATACTGAGAATATACATATACATCCAACAGGACTTGGATCTTTTCCTAGAAGATCCTAAGAGGGTTTTTTGGTATGATCTCATATGTGCTTGGTGGTTTGTGTTGATTGCATCGAATAACTCAACAAGATCCTAAGGGGGGTTTTTGGTAGAAATCCCTAACAATTGGTATCAGAGCTTTCGGTTCAAGGGTCTGTTAGAGTTCCTTGGAGATGATGGCAGATCAAGCGGTTCAAAGGCATGATCAACTTTGATCTCTTGAAGGTGGACATGCATGAAGCATCGGTTCAACAGGACTTGGATCTATTCCTAGATGGAGATAAATGGAGACCAATCGGCACAAAACAGGAGAAGTGGAAGGAGATATGTTCTGAAGCCTTAGGTTTAATCCGGTTGTCATCGACAAACGAAGTCAGGTATAGGAGAAGCACGACAAGTCTTTGGACAAGATTCAGAACTGACTACTCGGGGTCGTCATCACAAGGTTGATGTACCAGCAAAGAAAGTTGTGGGGTTTCTCAATGAAAAAAATTACCGCTCTTCTAGATCATGAAGTGGAGTTCGATATGGATTTATCTGAACTGAGGGCGTTCAACGTAGATGATCTATGGGTTTCCAACTCGATATATTCACCACCAAATCCATCCAACTTGATAACCGTGCTAGACGAGGAATCTACCAAGGAGAAGTTTTTCATAGCAGGTATGATCAAGGGGTTGGAGGAGGATGCACTTAGGAAGGAGAGTTAGAAATCGACGTCAACTTCTGTGAGTTGCTTGAAGGTGGATTATACTTTGATTGGAAGGGAAAGTGTATGTAGGGGTAAGGTCTATGGCCACCAGTTCAAAGGGATTGAGCATTACATGAGAGATTGTTGCAAGCAATTGAGTCAGAGGGGTGCCAAATTAAGTGCCGCTGAATCAGGTGATGGCTTAAACAGTGCTTTTGTTTCAAGTCCTTTAGATGTGATTTCCGATTGTTCTTTTGATTCGGTTAGTTCTTCTCAAGTTTGCTCCGAGAAGGAGATGGTTTCTACTTGCAAATTTGCATTATATCGTTGTGTGGGAACGAAGATTAATAAGATTTGTGAAGTAAGAGGTGAGAAAACAAATGAGTCGAAGATAACAGACGGAAGGGGATACACACTAGAGGAGGGCATGTATATTTTTTTGATGAAGCGGAACCTTATTTCCATGAGAACTCTAGAAGCTCGGGACTGCAGGTACTCAGATCTAGGTGTAGTTCGTTCAGTTTGGGAAAGTTATCGCAAGATGATGAAGGGTAAGAGGGGGGTTGGGCAGGGTCAGCACAACTTCTACCAGCTTTGGAGGAACAGGAAACCTTGGCCAAGTGGTTTGAAGCCCATTGTTCCTAAAGCACCATATAATATGCCGTCACTAGAATCATCCGAGCGAGACTGCGACGTTCGAATATCGTTGGAAGGTGGATAGTGCCTTGAGGTAGGTGGAGTTCATGTGGAGGGTGGCACCTCCATGATTACATCTAATGGGGTGTGCCCTTGAGGTGGGGGGGACATATAGCAGGAGAAAAACAGGTGGAGATAGATTCAACTAGCAGAGGAAGCCATTGAAACACGTTGTTTGCAAGAAGATAAGAAAAAGAGTCTAGAAGGTTTTAAATCACACAGGTATGGATTCATGAGTATGCAATCCAAGGTAGAGATTGTTGGGTTTATATCTTGCATATATGTTGGATAAGAAGACGATGAGACGATGGAGGAATCGAGACGATCGGAGACAGAGTGGAAGCAAGAGAAACAGTCAGTAGCAGTAGCAGGTGGAGTTGCGGTCGACCGCCCAACTTGTAGAAGTTTCCGAGAGGGGGACGGTCGACCGACCTTGAGGTGTGGTCGACCGACAGCTGGGCTGATGGATTTATTGGGTCGGATCTTGATGATTCGTGAGAAGCCCAACTTGCTCTTCAATTCAGATCTGACGGCTCTTATCGTAGGGTTATCTCTTCAGGAATATTCAATGATTATTGTATCAAGATATCAAACTAGGTTTTCTCTAGATCTCTATATATTGTTGTTATTGGCCTCCATTGAGAGCCAAGAGAGAGAGATTGAGTGAGTTTCTAATTGTAAACAACTAGTACTTGCTGGTGAGACTTGAGAGAGGATCATGGTGAGAATTGTAATATTCTTGTATTTTCTCTAGTTGAATAACATCTTGAGTTTATTCTCCCCGGATTAAGGCAAAAGTCCCAACCGGGACAAATTTGTGTATGCTTTGGTGTGTTTAGTATGATCTCATATGTGCTTGGTGGTTTGTATTGATGACATCTAATAACTCAATAAGATTCTAAGAGGAGTTTTCGATAGAAATCCCAGACAAGTTCTTCACATGATACCTTACAAATCCGCAGATATATAGACCACATATATGAGCCATCGTATAAAAAGACACATGCAAAGTACTGCATATGCTTTATCATCATTATACATTACACATCACAAAGAATATCCTACTGTTACTCAAAAGGACCCACCCCATGTGAGCCCCACCTGTAAGTGAATGGGCTAAAAAACAGATAAAAAGGAAACAGAAATCATTGGTGGGTCTCAGTATATGTATTGCTGTTTGCTGTTTGGGGATCCACAGCTCATCAGGATATTGTTGAAGGACACAGAAGCTTGTGCACTTGGGTAACGTGTGCGTGCGATACACGGAGCGATTTCATGGCGAAATATCGGAGGTTTTTTTTTGTTTGGTTGAAAGCGATATTTTTATAAGGAAAAATACATAATAATGGAAAAGATAACATAGGCTTATCTTAATATTCCCACATAATAATGGAGCCGTCAGATATCGATCGAACGGTCCTAATCAACTCCAAACCTCATCTCTTTCTTTCCATTTATTATTTTTTATTTGAAGGGCGAGGACCATTTGATCTTCACACCTACTTATTAATTAGTGTGGTTAATATTTATTAATTAAACTAGGATTTAGCACGTCCACTGCACGTTTTAATAAATATATTATTTTTAAGGTAATATAATGGACTCACACGTGTAAATAAATAAATCTCTAATCTCTAATATTATAATAGAGAAGACCTTAGCATCATTTGTCAATCTACCAATATCGCACGTGCTTAACTAATATGATGGAAGTCTTAGGTTCGAGTCCTCACTATGTCAAGTTTGTTACTTAATTTTTTTATATATTAAATATGCATCATATATGTAAATTAATATCCATTTATGTATCTATAATATAATACATCTACTTATTATTTAATGGAAGAGTTTGTCACAAAAAAACAGTTTTAAATATTTTTTTGTCTAAAAAAAAATTTCATTTTTGTCACCAAATAAACATGTGCATCGCACATACAACTTCAAATCTATTTTTCAACACGTGCTTCGCACGTACGCATCATAGTTTTTCCTTCTATTTTTAAAAAATACGTGTATTGCCCGTTCAGCTCTATTTTTTTAAAATTAAGGCATTAATTGCACGTGTTAATTACTGTTGACTTTCGTGTATCGCATGTTTAACTCAAACTCTTTATCAAAACGTGCATCGCACGTGAAAAATATTAGTATTTTTTTAAGTAATATTATAAAGAGTATAATAGAAGAGCTGAAGTTGTACATGCAATGCATGTAAGTTGGTAAATTTAAAGCGCATAATGGAAGAATTTGAGTTGCACGTGCGATGCACTTAAGATAATAGAATGACACTAATCCGATTATAATATTAGAGATTATGTTAAAATTGTGAAATTATTTATAAAAGAATTTGGGCAAGGGCATGTAACATGTATGCATTAATGATAGGATATGATTTGTTAATAATTGGTGGTAGTACGTTTAACGGCACAACATTGTTTTGGTGATGCGTTGCCTAAGTTTAGGTATTGATTAATTAAAATATTGGATATCTATTTTGAGTTCATGCAACTATGACATTGGATGCTAATAGTAACCTTATTCTTATAAGGTATGTATGTCTTAACTACTATGGTTATAAAGTAATCCTATCCTTTGACCACGTGAGAGTTACATACGGAACCAAATTTTATTTTGTTTAATTTTTAATTTTTATTTTTTTTATTTTTTTTATTTTTAAGTTCGACGACGAGGAGATCGAGATTGGCCCGACGATTGACTGAGACACGAGCTGGATATTGATACCCACCACCCCAGAGCTTGTTGGGGGGAATGATGTATTACTTTTGGCTACTTTATGCTGAGTCTGTATTTTGTCCCACCCCCCATGTTTGGGGTGGAGTATGTTTTTCTGTTTTCTTTCTAGGATTTTGTTGTATGCTTAGTATCCTGAATTTTGTTTATTAATCTCTGATTAATGAAATAGGGTGGCCAGATTCTACCTTTTCCTAAAAGAAAAAAAAAAAGTTTTCTCTTACCAAAAGTGGAAAAGAACAACCCAAATTGTTGAAAATGACTACGAGTGATTTCCTTATGCAAAGATTGATGCCATGTCGCGTAGGCAAAGAGCTAGATGAGTATAATCAAAAGGTTGACATCCACAACTGTTACTAATACTAAGATCTACTTGTTCGTTGGTAAGCATTGGAGAACAAACTATTTAAATGAAAACAAATATATATATATGCTTCAAAAAAAATTTAATTGTTAACGTATGTTTTTTATATGAAATGCTACATGACAAAAAAAACTCGGACAAGCTCTAACAACAAAAACGAAATATGTCATCTTAAAAAGGGTTACAATGATATATTAGAGAACACGATATGAATATATATATATGAAAATACTAGTTGGAAGCTTAAAATGTAGAATAATCATATGCACTTGAAAATTTGGTTAGAAATTTATCATAAACAGATAAATATGATATACCATAGAACATTAAAAAAATATCATAAACAGGTAAATATGATATACATGGGCTAAGTGAAAAATAATATTAAATTCATAAAATGGTAAAATGACATATATGGCTATGCGAAAAATAATTAGTTTTAAAAATAAAAATGATTGAAAAATTAATTGGCCAATGCAAGTTTTGAACCTAGCACAACACTCTAACCAACTAAGCTAATAAAATAACTATTGATACAATGTAATTATATCAAAAAATATTATATTTTACTTTTTAACATTGTAAATACTTAAAAATATGAGGTCCTATAAAATTGAAATCCAAAGTAGTTACTTGTACTGTTTGGAACCAGATATGCACTTAATGTAGTGTACAGGGGCGAAGCCAGAACAAAATTTTCAGGGGGGCTAAGAAAAAATTCTATAACTATATATAAATATATAGGTATTTTTCATAATTTTTAGGGGGGCCAAATAATGAAATTTAATAGATTTAAGGAATTTTTTAAAAAATTTCAAAAAATTTAAGGGGTTTTTCAAAATTTTGGGGGGGCCCGGGCCACCCCGGGCCCCCACATAGCTCCGCCCCTGGTAGTGTAATTCTTGTGAACTAACAAAGCTTCTTTAATTTCAAGCTGCTTTTATTTAATGCAGGAGGGGGCAGAACTTGAGATCCAATCTAACAATAATATAGGCTCAATTATGACTAATTAATTAAGAACAATAATAACATATATTGACTCAATAAAACGTGTAGTGTACGAGTACAAATTGGCCTTGTATAAATATATCATTAAGTAAATAACCAATTAATCTCCCAAGTCCCAACTTGTAGCATAAGCAAATTAATCAACAAAAACATAGAAGTCAATTATTTGGACTAAGCAAGTAAAGATGGATTATTATTAAAAAGTAACCCAAGTTCAGTTGTCAATTACGCAAGCATCATAGTTAACTCATTAACAATGCCCACCTTATAGATGTTTTTTTTTTAAAATTTTTTTTAAAAAATTTTAAATTTTTGATTTTTTAATTCTAGAAAAGGTAGAGTATGGCCATCCTGTTTCATTAATAAGTAATTAATAAATAAGCTCATAGTACTAAGCCTACTACAAAATCCTACAATCAAAACATAAACTCCACCCCGAACATGGAGGGTGGAACAAAAGAAACATAGAGTAGCCGCAAAGAAATACATCATATCCCCCCAACAAATCCTGGGGTGGTGGGTATCAATAACCATAGTAGACAGTGCTGGCTATCAATCGATCGTCGGCCCGATCTCGATCTCCTCATCATCAAACTCCTTTATCTGGAATACACTCGCAACCCTTTCCCTGGGACCTGCTGCTGCCACATTAGCCCAAAATGAAATAAAATGCATAATGTGAGTCAAATTGCCAGAAATACTATTGCAAGTTCTACGAAAGTAAAGATTATTTCTGTCTAGCCAAAGAACCCAGGTCATTGCGGCGATAGCGATATACCACGCTTCTCTCATAGAACCCCTCTCCGTCGCGAACTTTGGGCCTACCCACAGGTCCTCATATGTACTAGGGTATTGAGTTGTCCCTAGGGCGCTGAGTACCTCTACGAGTACCGCTTTGGTCCTAGGACACTATAGAAAAAGATGGTCTCTAGTCTCGAGGGCAGCGTGGCAAAACCCGTGTAACGCCCTGAATTTCTAATATGATATCTTAGAAAATACGTGGCACAATTTCTAGCATCAACTTCAAACGTAATATTAAACACAGCCAAATACCAATAAAATTTTCAACTTTCATTACATTAATTTTTACATAGCACAGCGGAATACAATACACCTTGAATTACAAATTTCTTTCTTTCAACAATTTCTTTTACAACAATACATATATCATTACATCTCTTTAACTCAAGCATCCAAATCCCAAGCTACAAGTAATCACCTGTAAAATATGAGGCTAGAGATAACCCTAACCCCCAAAACTAAAAGGGTCAGCCATAAAGGTGTGAGTGACATAAAACAAGAACAAGCAACATAAATAAACATGAAATCTGGAATCATAAACAACACGTACTAGAGACCAGAATAAAAGGAATACGAAATAACAAGGAAACATAAAAATAACAAGTGTAGCTAGACTAAGTGTCAAGTGTAGAAAACAGAAAACCACATGCATGAAACCAAGTTAAGAAAACACAATTCTATATGCGGACTCTCTAATGCGTACTTGTCGGAGTCTATGCATCCCACTCTACATAGGTCCGGTGCAAGCCCTTAACGTCTCCACATTATAGGGTTTAATCCCCCGTTATGCAACTAATTCTAACACGATGACTAATATGAAATAAAGGTAAATTGTGAGTATTAGCCTATGTCCCGATAATTCCGGAGGTCAATCTCTATCCACAGATAATTCCGGAGACTATTTCACTCACACCTGGGAGTCTTCGAGAATACCCCACACCGCAAGCGATGGCACCTCATCACACGAATACCACATGTGCGTCGCCTCGACCCTGATAATTTCGGAGATTAATCCCACCCCACAGGTAATTCTGGAGACTATTTCACTCACACCTAGATAATTCCGGGGATTATCTCACACCACAAGCCATACTAAGGTCCATAACCCATGTTCTCGTTCATTATATCACCACTAGTGCCTGTCCTTATCATTTAGGTTATTTGATTACTTTACGAATCTCCTAGAATTGGTGTATCCTACCGGATTTAACTCAACAACTGATCAACTAAAATTGCCTCAACAGGCCCAAACATAAATAACTCAACTGCCGGTATACTAGGGTCACACACACCCTCTAAAGACTCACACCCAATATCCAAACTAATCTTCCAATATAAATTACTCAGTTAAACCATTTGAAAACATATGTTCAGTAGAAGATAAAGTATAGGTAGTAAGTTGTAGATTAAGAACATTTAGAGAATGAATTATTTAAAAGAACATTCAAAGATATAAAGATACATCAGTATTAGTCGACTATGGACAAGCATAGGTCGACCGTCCAGAGAGAAAAATCCAATAACTTTAAGAAAATAATTCTAAGTATTATAAGTCGACTGTAAAAGGTCATAGGTCGACTGTAAAAGGTCATAGGTCGACTATCCAGAAAGAAAATCCAATAATCTTTAAGAAATAATTCTAAGTGGTGCCAGTCGACTGTAAAAATCATCAGTCGACTGCCCAGAACGAAATTTCAAGAAAAACTAGAGGACACAGTAGCCAGGTCACGTCGGTCGACTGTGAAGTCACATCGGTCGACTGTCAACCTACAGACTGCAGACTTTTGGTTGTGCACATTTCAACCGATACGTAGTTTTACTTTATGAAAACGATTTCTACAAAAAGTATATTTCTTATGTGATCAATTACAACCTGTAGGGTTTATAATAACCCATCAAACTAATTCAAAGTTACTTGAATTCATAAAAGTAGTGATTTGTTGATTTCTTTCGATTAAAACATAGATTGTGCATATAGTCAAAAATAGAGTTTCTAAAAATCAATTATTCATTGAAGATAGTTTCGTATTCAGATCCCAACCATATAAATATCAGAAATCTCAAGAAAATCCCCAATTTGGATATATTTCTTCAAACTCAACTAAATTCCCAATTTTCGATTCTCAAGACATGTTCTATTGAATTCATACTTTTCTTCCAAATTTCTCAAACTGAATCGCCATTATAACTCACAACCATTATCAATTTATAACATCACCATATCATGTTTCGTTCAACAAATAGTCAAAAGCGATAAAAGTCTCATCTTTATTAGGTTTATGCATAAAATCCACCATATTCAATCAATCCAACATTAATCCAAAA
Organism: Hemerocallis citrina; assembly: GCA_017893485.1. NCBI lineage: Eukaryota > Viridiplantae > Streptophyta > Magnoliopsida > Asparagales > Asphodelaceae > Hemerocallis > Hemerocallis citrina. Next base: position 289,641,588 of record CM030362.1, read on the forward strand.
GAAACAGCCTACCCACATACAATTTCATTCATAAACAACTAGAGTTTCACAAGATCCAATTTTTCATCCATCCATCCATTTCATCATGTACATATTCATACTCAAACCCTAAACATGCATTCTAGTAGATGAAATTCAACATCTAAGAACAATCAAAGCAATTATATCACTCGCATACTGCATAAACAAAATAAAAGAAAACAAACAAGTCACTCATCTCAAATGACGAAATCTGACAAGAAAAGTTTTTCTTTCGTGAAATCCAAGATCACCTCCTTAAATCTTCAAGAAATAATAAAACCTTTGTGTTGTGCAGCGAAAGACGGCTTCACTCCACTCTCATATATATATATATATATATATATATATATATATATATATATATATAGGCCGGAATAAGAGAATTAGGGTTTTAAACACATTTGCAAAATAACCCTTTTAAAGTATAACTTTACATAAATAGATCCCTATACTTGGAAATTTGATAAAACCAATTAGATTGATATCTAAAAGAAAAATAAACACTTCATTTTCAGCCGGCACTGTTTGGAAAGTCCAGAAAATAGTTTTGCATTTTCATCCCTCAAAATGACAATTTTGCAAAAAGATCATTCTTTTCGTAATATTTGCAAATATGTTTAATAAATATCAGAAAAATCTAGAAAAATTATAAATAATCTCAAATAATAAATAATGGTTTTCCACAAAATAATTTTGCCTTTTGAACTTCCCAAGAAAATGTTTGTACGTGTTTTGCACGTGTAAATATAAATTTTCAGAAAATATTTATTAAATTCCCAAAAATCATTTAAATTCATTTATAAATCTTTAAAAATAATATTTAAAAATACGGGATACTACATCACTCTCTATTTAGAAGATTTCTGTCCTCAGAACTACTGCTAATGGGTCTAAAATAAGAATAAACAAGGAATTTGAAATTTCATAAATGAACCATAATTCAAAACATTCACATAGAAGGACTTAATCAAATAAAAGAAATACAGCTCAATCCAATAGTGCAATCATCCAAAGAAATACCATCATATAAATAAGATACAATCATACAAAAAGCTCAGAAAAATCCTCCTGCATGCGATCCTCTGGCTCTCAAGTAGCCTCCTCGAAGTGCTGATTCCTCCACAGCACATTGACCATAGGTATCACTTTACTCCTAAGAACTTTCTCCCTACGGTCAACGATCTCCACAGGCTGTTCCTTGTAACTCAAGTTCACCTGTAGACCTTCAGGAACCTCTACCAACTAATGACTCTGATCCGGCACATACTTCCTCAACAGTGACACATGGAACACATCATGCACCTGTACCAACTCCTCTGGAAGCTCCAACCTATATGCTGTCTTGCCAATCTGCTCCACAATCCTGTATGGCCCAATATACCTTAGCGCCAACTTGCCTCCCTTACCAAATCTGATCACTCCTTTGGTCGGAGACACCTTGAGGAAAACTGCATCCCCAACCTCAAACTCCAAGTCCCTTCGTCGAGTATCAGCGTAACTCTTCTGCCGACTCTGAGCTTCAACCAACCTCTTGCGAATCAGCTCAATCTGCTCTGATGTCTGCTGCATGATCTCAGGACCAAACATCAGCCTCTCACCAACCTCGTACCAACAAACAGGGGTCCTGCACCTCCGCCAGTACAAAGCCTCATACGACACCATTCCGATACTTACATGGTAACTGTTGTTATAAGCAAACTCAACCAATGTCAAGTATCTCTCCCAGCTACCACCGAAATCCATAACACAAGCCCTCAGCATATCTTCCAGCACTCGATTCACCCTCTCAGTCTGACCATCGATCTATGGATGAAAGACGATACTGAAATCAGTTCTGGTGCCCAAAGCTGCTTCTAGGCTCTTCCAAAACCTTGAAGTGAACCTTGCATCCCTGTCGGAAACAATCGACACAGGAACTCCATGAAGTCTCACAATCTCACCAATGTACAATTCAGCCAATTTCTCCAACGACCAAGTAATCTTCATGGCCAGAAAGTGAGCCGACTTAGTCAAACGGTCCACAATAACCCAAATCAAGTCATTGCCCTTCGAACTCCTCGGCAAACCTGTGATGAAATCCATACTAATATTCTCCCATTTCCACTCCGGAATGGGCAACGGCTGCAACAAACCTCCACGTCTCTGATTTTCTGCTTTTATCTGCTAACAAGTCAGACACCTTGTCACAAAATCTGCCACATCCCTCTTCATACCAAACCACCAAAAGTACTGTTTGATGTCCTTGTACATCTTGGTGCCTCTAGGATGTACTAACAACAAGGTACTGTGTGCTTCCTGCAAGATACTCTCTCTCAAATCTGCATTATCCGGAACACACAACCTCTCACCCATTCGTAGAACTCCATCTTGGACACGAAACTCTGATAGCTTGCCTTCTGAAACCTGTTGCAACATCTTCTGAATCTCTGAATTTGATTTCTGACCTTCCACAATTCTCTCTCTCAAGGAAGGCTACAGTCTCAACTGAGCCAAAGACACCCCCAAATCCTGCAGCACTACTTCGATACCTGTCCGATCAATCTCTGCTACCAACTCGCTTCGAGTAGTGATCAAACTTGATAAAATACTCTTCCTGCTAAGTCCATCAGCTACCACATTCGCCTTGCCCGGATGATACTTGATCTCAGGATGAATGTCTTCCAATACTTCCAACCACCTTCTCTGCCGAAGATTTAGATCATTCTGTTGATAAATATACTTCAAGCTCTTGTGGTCAGTTTACATGTTGACCTTCTCACCAAAAACATAATGCCTCCATTGCTTCAAGGCAAAGATAATAGCTGCTAGCTCCAAATCATGCGTCAGATAATTCTTCTCATGCGGACGCAATTGCCTCGAACCATAAGCAATAACCTTGCCTTCTTACATCAGGACACAACCCAAACCTCTGAGAGACGCATCACTGAAGATATCATAATCTTTCCCAGCTTGAGTAGTCAACCTCTCCTTTAACTCAAGGAAACTCACCTCACACTTATCAGTCCATGAAAATGCCACATTCTTCCCAGTCAAACCTGCCAAAGGAACTGCAATCAGAGAATAACCCTGGATGAATCTCCTGTAGTAACCAGCCAAACCCAAGAAACTCCTGACTTCCTTCACAGACGTTGGCCTGGGCCAATCCTTTACTGCTTCAACCTTCTGAGGATCAGTGGCCACTCCCTCCTTAGAAAGGATATGACCAAGGAAAGCTAGCTCAAACTTCCAAAACTTACACTTCGACAACTTGGCATACAAGCTATGCTCCTACAATTTCTGTATTACCGCTGTCAAGTGCATAGAATGCTCCTCCTCCGACTTCGAATACACCAAAATATCGTCGATGAAAACCACTACGAAGGAGTCAATAAATGGCCTCAAAACCCGGTTCATCATATCCATGAACATTGCCGGCGCATTCGTCAATCCGAATGGCATCACCAAAAACTCACAGAGCCCATAAGGCCATGACGAGTCCTGAAAGTTGTCTTACTCACATCTTCCTCCTTGACTCGAACCTGATGATACCCTGATCTCAAATCAATCTTTGAAAATACTGCTGCTCCCTGAAGCCTGTCGAACAAATTATCAATCCGCGAAAGTGGATACTTGTTCTGAATAGTCATCCTATTCAACTTCCGGTAGTCAATGCACATTCTTATTGACCCATCATTCTTCTTGACTAACAACACTGCCGCACCCCATGGTGAGGAACTCGGCCTAAGAAGCCCCTTGCTCAACTCCTCAATCTGCTTCTTCACTTCGTCTTGCTCTACAGGTGCCATCCTGTACGGAGCACTCTCCGGCTGAACATTAATGCAAAACTCCACATCTCTCTGCGGCGGTAATCCTGGCAAATCTTCCAAGAACACCTTAGGAAAATCTTTGAAAATTGGAATGCCTTTGACTTCATCTGAAATTGCCATCTTGGATACCATTGCAGCCACCTTCGGAACCTTCTTCTTCCCTCGGAAAGTCACTGCGGGACCACCTGGTGCTTTCACCAATACCTCTTTCTACTTGCATTCAATTGTGGCATCATATATTGTCATCCAATCAATGCCCACGATCACATCCACTCCTAAGACTTGCAGCTCAATCAGATCAATGCCGAACAATCTCCCGCCAATCTCGATATCACAGCCTTCGTAATATCGATCAATAATCAATTCTTCACCTGACGGCGTTGCCACCAACAAAATCTTGCCTGGAAACAACTTAGGCTCCACACCTAAGACCTTTGCAAAGTTGGGTGACACAAAAGTATGCGAAGAACCAGTATCAAATAAAACTTTTGCTTTAATTCTATTAACCAAAACAATCCCTGTTACATGAAGAATGATACTCAAAATCCAATTACTCTCAAATAAAAGTTTTACTTATTACATTGATTAAAAATAAAATCAAAACTCTTGCATACCCTGGATCACATCTTCCGAGTTACCCGCATCCTCCTCGGTTAATGCGAACACTCGCCTTTGCCTTTGGAATTTACCTCCACCTGGACCATCCTTCCTCAACTGCAGACAATGAGACTTAGAATGTCCCGCCTGCCCACACTGGAAACAAGTATGCTTCGCCAACTTAGGACACACTAACCTGTAATGACCTGCCTCCTTGCAGTAGTAACAAGTTACTTCCTGAGTTGTGGGTGCCTTCTGCACTGAACCACTGAACTTGACTTGCTTCGCTGGGAAACCCTTTCCACTCTGACCTGATACTGGCCTCTTGTTCCTGTTCTAGGTCTCTTGCTTCTTCTGGAACTGGTCCATGTCTTCCTCTGTCATAGCTGCTCTCCTGACCAGCTTGTCGAACCTCCTTATGCCCAACGGAATCATTATCGACCTCAAATTTGGCTTCAAGCCCTGCTCAAACTTCTTGGCCCTCTTCGCCTTATCAATTATCAGCTCTGGTGCATACCTTGACAGCTGAGCGAACTTATTCTCATACTCTCGCACGGTCATGCTGCCCTGCTGTAGATTCAAGAATTCTGTCGCCTTCTTCTCCTGAATATCCAGAGAAAAGAAACGATCCCTGAATTATTCCAGAAAAAGCCTCCCAAGTCAATTGCTGGTCCCCCAAAGTCCTCTTCACCGTTTGCCATCAAACACCAGCGTCCTTTTCCAATTGCATAGTGGCCAACTTCACCTTAGAGGCTGCCGGAGTTTCCGAGACCTCGAAGATTGTCTCCATCCGTCTAATCCAATCATCAGCCTCATTTGGATCAGACTGCCCCTCAAACACTGGCGGCCTCATCCTCTTGAAGGACTCAATCTGCTTGATAGGATCAGCGTTAACCAATCCTGGTCCAGTCCCGTGATTCTGATTCTGGTTCTAATTCTGCACCAAATTAGCTGCCATTAGTGCATTCAACATCTGACACACCCTGGCAAATTCGGCCTCGAGATCAACTCCAGTTCCTTGGGAACTTCCAGCTCTATCACCATTGTTACCAACCCTGGACCTGGGTCCAACCATTCTGAATACTACAAAATGAGGAAAGAGTTAGAGCACCACAACACAATTCATATTCACATCAATACCCTTTGGCAAAACCATAACCATACCCCAAAATTAAAAATATCATGTTTCAGTTCTATGTGATACTCACTTTCTAATGTCCATACCAAGGTACTCACGCTCTAGTATCCTCACCTAGATTATTTTTATACCATGTTTATTATTACTATTGAAGCGTGCTCTGATACCAATCTCTGTAGCATCCCGAATTTCTAATATAATATCTTAGAAAATACGTGGTACAATTCCCAACATCAACTTCAAACGTAATATTAAACACAGCCAAATACCAATAAAATTTTCAACTTTCATTACATTAATCTTTACATAGCACAGCAGAATACAATACACCTTGAATTACAAATTTCTTTCTTACCACAATTTCTTTTACAACAATACATATATCATTACATCTCTTTAACTCAAGCATTCAAATCCCAAGCTACAAGTAATCACATGTAAAATATACGGCTAGAGATAACCCTAACCCCCAAAAGTAAAGAGGTCAGCCATAAAGGTGTGAGTGACATAAAACAAGAACAAGCAACATAAATAAACATGAAATCTGGAATCATAAACAACACGTACTAAAGACCAAAATAAAAGAAATACGAAATAATAAGGAAAAAACAACAAGTGTAGCTAGACTAAGTGTCAAGTGTAGAAAACAGGAAACCACATGCATGAAACCAAGTTAAGAAAACACAATTCTATATGCTGACTCTCTAATGCGTACTTGTAGGAGTCTATGCATCCCACTCTACATAGGTCCGGTGCAATCCCTTAACGTCTCCACATTATAGGCTTTAATCCCCCGTTATGCAACTAATTCTAACACGATGACTACTAAGAGAAAAGGTAAACTGTGAGTATTAGCCCATGTCCCGATAATTCCGGAGGTCAATCTCTATCCACAGATAATTCTGAAGACTATTTCACTCACACCTGAGAGTCTTCGAGAATACCCCACACCGCAAGCGATGACACCTCATCACACGAATACCACATGTGCGTCGCCTTGACCCCGATAATTCCAGAGATTAATCCCACAGCACAGGTAATTCCGGAGACTATTTCACTCACACCTGGATAATTTCGGGGATTATCTTACACCGCAAGCCATACTGAGGTCCATAACCCATGTTCTCGTTCATCATATCACCACTAGTGCCTGTCCTTATCATTTAGGTTATTTGATTACTTTACGAATCTCCTAGAGTTGGTGTACCCTACCGGACTTAACTCAACAACTGATCAACTAAAATTGCCTCAACAGGCCCAAACATAAATAACTCAACTGCCGGTTTACTAGGGTCACACACACCCTCTAGAGACTCAAGCCCAATATCCAAACTAATCTTCCAATATAAATTGCTTAGTTAAACCATTTGAAAAAAAATATTCAGTAGAAGATAAAGTATAGGTAGTAAGTTGTAGATTAAGAACATTTAGAGAATGAATTATTTAAAAGAACATTCAAAGATATAAAGATACATCAGCATCAGTCGACTATGGACAAGCATAGGTCGACTGTCCAGAGAGAAAAATCCAATAACTTTAAGAAAATAATTCTAAGTATTATAAGTCGACTGTAAAAGGTCATAGGTCGACTATCCAGAAAGAAAATCCAATAATCTTTAAGAAATAATTCTAAGTGGTGCCAATCGACTGTAAAAATCATCAGTCGACTGTCCAGAACGAAATTTCAAGAAAAACTAGAGAACACAACAGCCAGGTCGCGTCGGTCGACTGTGAAGTCACACCGGTCGACTATCGACCTACAGATTGCAGACTTTTGGTTGTGCACATTTCAACTGATACGTAGTTTTACTTTATGAAAACGATTTCTACAAAAAGTATATTTCTTATGTGAGCAATTACAATCTATAGAGTTTATAATAACCCACCAAACTAATTCAAAGTTACTTGAATTCATAAAAGTAGTGATTTGTTGATTTCTTTCGATTAAAACATAGATTGTTCATATAGTCAAAAATAGAGTTTCTAAAAATCAATTATTCATTGAAGATAGTTTCGTATTCAGATCCCAACTATATAAATATCAGAAATCTCAAGAAAATCTCCAATTTGGATATATTTTTTCAAACTCAACTAAATTCCCAAATTTCGATTTTCAAGATATGATCTATTGAATTCATACTTTTCTTCCAAATTTCTCAAACTGAATCGCTATTATAACTCACAACCATTATCAATTTATAACATCACCATATCATGTTTCGTTCAAAAAATACTCAAAAGCGATAAAAATCTCATCTTTATTAGGTTTATGCATAAAATCCACCATATTCAATCAATCCAACATTAATCCAAAAGAAATAGCCTACCCACATACAATTTCATTCATAAACAACTAGAGTTTCACAAGATCCAATTTTTCATCCATCCATCCATTTCATCATGTACATATTCATACTCAAACCCTAAACATGCTTTCTAGTAGATGAAATTCAACATCTAAGACCAATCAAAGCAATTATATCACTCGCATACTGCATAAAAAAAACAAAAGAAAACAATCAAGTCACTCACCTCAAATGACGAAATCTGATAAGAAAAGTCTTTCTTTCGCGAAATCCAAGATCACCTCCTTAAATCTTCAAGAAATAATAGAACCTTTGTGTTGTACAGCGAAAGACGGCTGCACTCCACTCTCATTTATATATATAGGCCGGAATAGGAGAATTAGGGTTTTAAACTGTAACACCCCGCAAAATTTAATTGACAATTTTGCCCTCGGGTGTTACGCACGTGCATTTTGTACTGTTACTGATTATATCCATAACGCATTTTGATATGTATTTTGAATTCTGATTATTTATACAATCTCATATTCTTAAAATCCTATTTGAGACAACTCAAATGCGAAACTTCAATCTTTGAGTTTTACGTGCTTTTTACGTATTATTGATGCACGTGTCGATTTCGGGTATTCCACCGTTACGTGCAAAGTTTTTCGATGAGTTTCAATTATTTATTTTTATAAAACATGTTTTTTGTAAACGGAATTCAATTTCGTCTATTTTCATTAAAATAATTTTTCTACTTGCAATACATGTGTTTTCTGTACGTTTGAGTACATTATCATATATATATATATTAAATATATTCTTATGTTGCATTCTGATTAATTATAAATATTTTTCAAGTTGATAAAGTCAATTTTTGTATTTTGAGATTTTACGGGCGATGCACGTGTTTCGGTGCACGGTTTTTAAGCGTATTATTCTTTCAAAATAAAATTTCATGAAATTGTGAGTGTCTATTTTAATTGTGCATGAAAAGTATAATTTTAAAGTTAATTTTATATATTTATTACATATATAAATAATTGTTTTAAAAGGAGTAAATAAATAAATTGTTTTGTACACAAAGCACGTGCATGTGCACACGTGCGATGTGCACACTTTTGAGGACCGGGCTGCTTTATAGAGGAGGGAAATCTGAAATTTTGGATTTTAACGTAGGAGGGAAAGCAAGTTTAAATTTTAGAAAATGGGAGTAGTATGGAGGTAGTTATCTCATCATGGGTAGTTGCTACAACTCCCTAATTCATCCTAGCCCTTAATCTCTAACTAGTTGATCTAATCCTAGCCATTCAATCCACCTAAAATTATGTATAAATACCCCATAGTTTCTTTTTATCTTTGTACATTAGAAAAATTTATTAAAGAGAGAAAAGATTTGAGTAAGAAAAAGATTGAGCAGTTTTGAGTTTTCCCCATTGGAGGTCGGATATACAACCCAATTTGAAGCTTTCGGTTTTGGCAAGGAGCTAGGAGGAGAAGGATCTATTTATGCATTCTAAGGGATTTTTCTAGGAGCTTTCTATTCGTGTTTCTTCAACCTTAGATGGGTGTTTCTTAAATGCTTTCTAATTTAGTAATAGAAATTTGCATGATAAATGATATACAAACTAATTGTTGAAATTGAATTGGTATGATGAGATTACATGCTAGTTGTTGTAGAAATTGATTGCTAAATTCTGATTATTGTGATAGATGTGAATTGTTAGTTATGGTGATGGTTAGAATATTCGTATGCAAGGATATGTGCCATTTGGCAAATTTTTGTATGATGCATGGTTGATATAGTAATTGAAATAATGCAAATGTGCATAAAAGAATTGTTGTTGTTAATATGGCAAAGAAGTGTGGTTCTAACTTCAAAATATCTATTTTTGAGTATAGAAATTTTTATAAAGTAATTTTTGATAAAAGACAATATTCTATTTGGGAAATTGATTGTATATGTTTTTATGCATTTAAAGGATTTTTTATTGAAAGACGAGAAACTTGTGAATTTGAGAACATATACGATATTGTTTTTAAAGGAATACATTCTGGAAATGATTTATATTTTTATATGGGAGTACAAATCAATCAAAGGGTCGAAAAATATATGCAGGCTGTAATTAGTGTAATTGACAGTCGACTGTTTACCTTCTACAGTCGACTGGAAAGTATAAGAAATTGGGTTTTCGTCGGCAGGACAGTCGACTTACTACTTTCACAATCGACTGCTACTGTCCTTAATTTTAGTGTTTGAGTTTTCAAAGTATTCGCGGAACAGTCGACTGATACTATCACCAGTCGACTGAACCGACTGTAATGATTTGATGTTAGCAGAACAGTCGACTGATACCGACTGAGAGGTTTTGATGTTCGCTGAACAGTCGACTGGCACTGTCACCAGTCGACTGAACTGAACTGGTTTTTGGTTCTTGAGTTTGGATTTGATTTTGACAAAAGTTAAATGAGTTTAAATACGAGATTTTATGATTATTAATACTTGATTAAAGTTTATTTTGAAATACATACAAGGATATGAATGATGAAATTGATAAAGAGATCGAATTGAATTGTTCTCATATTATGAGATTATGAAAGAAATGTTTTGAGAAAGAGTTTGTGAACAAAAGAAATGGAAATGTTATTTGAGATTGATTATGAAATATTGTTGATCTCTAGAAGAGATAGTTGTTGGAATCTAGAGGCTAGGCGAGACCCTAGTGACCGGTAGTTTTATTTATGATTTTGAGGGCTAACCGTTGAGGGTTGAGCGTCTCTTGAGAAGTAGCCAGGTAGGCTGACTGTCTCTGTTGTTTTGATTTAAGTCCGGTAGGGTAAGCTAGCTCTAGGTTGTGATGATTTTCTTTTATTACAAATTTTGTAAGGCTGTAATGAAAGTAAGAGAAAAACACAAGTATGAGGCCATTGGATGGGTGTTGTGAGGGTATGCACAGGCTGTCTTCACGATGCGTCGTGACATGACGTGGATACTACTCCAGAGTACCATCCTGGTAGCAATGCTTGTGGGATGTTTGGTGACTGCAAGAGGATCGTGTGCCATGAAGGAGGCTGAATTACTGCAGAATGCATGCTTGATGAGTCAAGACATAGCGTGGGATTCCCCTCCAGGTTTTCTGTACACGTGCTTGTAATCATAGAACATCTATGATACTTATCGAAATTACAGATAGATACATAGTGAAGATGTGATGAAAGTAAGAGAAAAACACTGAGTATGAGGGCCATTGGATAGCGGCGAGAGCGAATCCCAGGATGTCCCATGATGAGTCTGGGCGAGGATACTGCTCCAGAGTACCGTCCCGGTGGCGACGCTCGTGGGATGTTTGAAGACTACGGGTGGTGTCATGTCTATTGTAGGAGCTGAATTACCACAGGATGTCTGCATGATGAGTCATGTCAGCGATGGGATTCCCTTCAGGACGCCCAGACATGAGTTCGTAGGTCAGAAAACATCTAGGATACTTACCGTAGTTACAGTAGTAGATTAAGTCATGACGAGGGATTGAACCCTACAAAGATGAAGAACGATTAAGGGCTTGCCCTCGGACCTATGTAGTATGGGATGCATAGAATCCGAACAAGTGCGCATTAGTGTCATCTAACATAATTAACTGCATTAAGGACTAAGTGCACCGCACAACACGACATCAACAGGATAGTCCCTTTGTAGCTTTGTTTGTGATCAAGCTTGTGTTTGCTAAAGTATTTAAGAATCGTTATACTGTTTCCGGCATAGAGAGGATGGCCGTGTATAATATTTCGTCAGTTGTAAGCAACTGACGCGCCCACAGTTTATATGCAGGACTTGGAGTTACATGAAGATATAGAGATGATTTGATGCTGTTGATTAATTAATGTTAAAGTTGTAACAATTGTACTTTTATTATTGTTGTAATTTATTGATTCCGCTGCGTATTGATGTAAAAGACTCTGATGTAATTATTGTTGAAATAAAAGTTTTAAATTCCTTGTAAAATTGTATGAAAGAAGTGTAAAGATCCTGTGGAAATATCGAATTCAGCTGTTTTTGGAATTCGGGGTGTTACATAAACACATTTGCAAAATAACCCCTTTAAAGTATAACTTTACATAAATAGATCCCTATACTTGGAAATTTGATAAAACCAATTAGATTGATATTTAAAAGCAAAATAAACACTTCATTTCCAGCCGGCACTGTTTGGAAAGTCCAGAAAATAGTTTTGCACTTTTATCCCTCAAAATGACAATTTTGCAAAAAGATCATTCTTTTCGTAATATTTGCAAATATGTTTAATAAATATCAGAAAAATCTAGAAAATTATAAATAATCTCAAATAATAAATAATATTTTTTACAAAATAATTTTTCCTTTTGAACTTCCCAAGAAAATGTTTGCACGTGTCAATATAAATTTTCAGAAAATATTTATTAAATCCCCAAAAATCATTTAAATTCATTTATAAATCATTAAAAATAATATTTAAAAATATGGGGTACGACAACCTGCATTGAAAGTCCACAATTGGTTGGCTCTTAGCGAGGTTTTCTCTAGTGAGGATCGCATCATTTAGAACCAACCATAAGAAAGCCTTGATTTTTAGCGGGGCTTTCGTTCTCCAGATGACGAATGACCACTTTGGGATACATCCCGTAAAATGGATGCGATTGTACATGGAGCGAACCGTGAACTTGCCGTTCTTCTCCAATCCCCAGGATTTCTTATCGGGACCCTGAGAGCAACCAATTCCAGCGTTGGTGATGTAGGCCTGAAGTTTCGTTAGTCTAAGCTGAGAACCTAGGTCAAGCGGTTGTTTGAAAGATGGTTTCCAGGCGATTCTTTTTCAGACTGCGGCCACCGTGCAATGTGGTTGTCTCGCCTGCTCATATAAATCGGGGAATAGAGTTCTGAGTGTGTGATCAGCACACCACTTATCCCAGCAAAATCTGGTGAGTCTGCCGTTACCGATAGCTGACTTCACACAGCTATTGAAGGGTTCGTATGCCTTAGTTATGCATTTCCAGAACCAGGAAACCCGATGGTCTATCCTGAAGCCCAGATTTCTCGTTCCATTCCCATGTATATATTCCCGAACAAATTGTTGTCACCCTTCTCCATTAGGGTGGAACACTTTCCACCGCCATTTACCTAGTAGCGCCAGATTCATATCTCGAAGATCAATTATATCCAGACCTCCATGTATCTTTTTCATGCACGCCTTCTCCCATCTAATGAGGGGATATCCTTCTCGGTCTAGGTCTGCCCCTTTCCATAAGAAACATTTTCGAGTCCGGTCAATTCTTTGGATTACCCATCGCGGCATTTCAAAGAAGGAGAGATAATAGGTAGGAAGGTTTGAGAGGACTGCATTAATAAGCGTGACTCTCCCTCCCAAAGATAGGGCTTTTCCTTTCCAGCCTGCTAGCCGTTTCTCAATCCGGTCAATAATGGGTAGTCAATCTGCCTTTTTGAGTTTCCCGGGTCATAGGAGCAATCCAAGGTACTGAATGGCAAAACTCTCGGTGGAGCAACTGAGGATTGTGGCATGTTTAAGAGCCTCTTCTGGAGTCAGGGTAATGGGAATGAGAGCACTTATGTGGAAATTAACCCTGATGTCAGACCAAGCTTCAAAGCAATATAAAATTCCTTTGAAGACGGTAGTTTTCCCTAGGTTGCCATTGCCAAATAGAAGAGTATCGTCTGTATATTGGAGTATAGAGCATCCTTGATGATTGACTCCCTTGGCCACTGGTACGATCCAACCTACTTTACTGCACTTAGCCATCATGGATCTAAGAACGTCTGCCACATTGGTAAAGAGACGGGTTGAGAGCGGATCTCCTTATTTGAGCCCCCGTTTGCAGGAGAATGGGTGGCCTGATACCCCATTTACCAAAATAGCCGTTCTGCTGGTGGTAAGACAAGTGTGGATCCATCTGATCCATCTGTCCTCGAAACCTCTTCCAGCAAGCGCTTCCAACAAACAGTCCCTTTCAACAGAGTCATAGGCTTTCTCGAAATCCAGCTTTAGGAGGTAGCTCTTAGAATTCGAAGTGTGACATTGATGGATAGTCTCTTCAGCCATTGCTATACTGTCCTGAATACATTTTCCTTTGACGAATCCCGTCTGGTCTTGACTAATAAGGCCATCCATTACCTTTCCCAGTCTGTTAGCGAGAGTCTTGGTAATGATCTTTACAGAGCAGATAAGGCGGCTTATGGGGCAGAAGTCTCCAACTCATCAGGAGTCTTCTTTCTTAGAAATCAGTACAACCTCCACGTAGTTGAATCTTCCTAATTTGAGTTTATGTTCGTAGAAGTCTGCGAACACCTTCAGCAAGTCACCTTTGATTTCCTCCCAGAATATCTGATAGAATAGTATCGGGAAACCATCCGGACCTGGAGATTTATCTTTTCCAAGTTGTTGGACTGCCTTCTAGACCTCCTTCTCATTGAAGGGTGCTTCGAGGGATTGCAGTCTAGGATCAAAATTGCCTGCTTGGTCTTGCCAGAAATCGTGTTGGATAGGGACTCTGAAGTCCGCTTCGTGCCCAAAGAGGCGCTTGAAATGAGACTGGAAAGCCATCTTAATAGCAACATCGCCTTGTACCATTCCGGAATCCGAGTGGATTGAGTGAATGAGGTTATATCTACGCCGAGCACTGGCAACTAGATGGAAGATTGTAGTGTTCGCGTCTCCCTCTTTTTGCCACGAAATTCTGGATCATTTTTGCCATTTGATATCCTCAATCCCGTAGAGTTGGTCAATTTCCTGTCTGAATTGGAGCAGTCGATTCTGCTCTTCCTGTAGCAGATCCCTAGTTTCTTCAATTTTCTCAAGTTCCTCAATTCCTTCAAGAAGGGATTCCTTTGCTCTCCAAATCAGCGAAAATCTGGTCCGGTTCCATTTCCTGAGCTTGCCCCTAAGTCTGCTAATTTTTTCATACCATATAGCGGACGCCTCACCACCCTTGGTCGGGCGAGACCAACTCTCGTTGACCATATGGTGGAAGCTTTGAATTTCTAACCATGCTTTCTCAAACCAAAACTTTGACGGTTTTTTGGTTTGTTCTTCCCCATAAGATAAGAAAATAGGCACGTGATCTGAGGTTGGTTTAGGGAGTGATTTAGCAGATGACAGCAGAAATTTGGTTTCCCAGTCCGTGGAGACCAAGATCCTATCTAACTTAGCTATAATGGGCATCGCTTGCATGTTCGACCAGGTGAAAAGCCTATCCGAGATGGGGATGTCAACTAATTCCAGGTCCGTGATGACCTCATTAAATGCTTCCCTGTCGAGGTCACTGGATCTTCTGCCTCTGTGTTCTGAGGCAAATCTAGTGATGTTAAAATCGCCCCCCACCACCCAAGGGTGTGGCCAGTGTACTTGGATCGCTCTTAGTTCCGTTCAGAAGGCCGTTCTAGAGGCAAAAGTATGTGGTCCATAGACCACCGTAACCGATTGAGTCCCCCGGTCGGATTTTTCCTCTAGCAATACCAACAAAGAAAATTGCCCGTGGAGCTCGTCTAGAACACAGAAGATGTTGGGGTTAAACCCTAGGGCGATGCCCCTAGATGCCCCAACTAATAGGGACATTTTCCATTTGGAGACTCGATTTCCCCTACTCTACTAAGTCTAGACATGTATGAAAGTTTGGTCTCTTAGAGACCCACAATGTTAGCCTTTGACCTGGCTATGACTTCCTTAACAATTTCTCGCTTACCCCGCCTACCGAGGCCTCTAACATTTCAAAATAGGGTCTCCATTAACTACGGCTATGGGAGGGAAAGTGACTCGTTTTGGACGTCGAGTTCAAATTAAGAATAACCCTATCGGTCTCCCATCCTCTAATTTGATTAAGGAGGAGGGTGTTCCTATCAATATCGGTAACCGCAAGACCACAAGTTTCAGTTAGATAAAAAATCTCATTATCAGTCATGAAATTAAAAACAGAAGCTAGAAAAGAGCCTGTACCTCTGACGCTTGTCTTAGCCAACTTAGCAGCTGCAGCAATCTCTAAATAGTCGTCTAGGGACTCCTCAATAGCCCTCTTAGCGACTTCCTGAGCACTGAATCCTATTCCATCCGATGGTTGTGAGTATAGGAAAGAAGAGGGTACAGACTCCGGTGAGATACCCACAAGGTCTTCAGCCAGTCCCTCAGAGTCAAGTGACTCTCCTTCTGAATAATCACAGTCATCGTCGAGATTTAGTCTATCATCTCGATCTTCTTCGTCTATACCAGTAGGCGAGACGGGGATAATCTTATTTGGGCTTGAGTAAACAGGCCCCTCTATGGGTAGTAGTTCTACTTCTTTTAAACTAGACCCCTCATTGGGCCCATTTAAAAACTCCACACTTAAAACCCCCCTATAGCCTCCGGTGTATTAGGCCCAGGCCCAATGTTGATATTTAAATCCCCTTCAGATCCACTCTTTAGAGGCCCTTCGATATTGAAAGCCCCTTCGATATTTAAAGCCCCTTCAAATCCACTGTGTCCTTGCCTTCGCTCTGAGTCGAGAGCAGGATAAGTAACCCTGTTACTGGGGCACACCTTATTCACGTCTCTGACCCTTTCATCAGAAGATGCTCCACGTGGCACCTTCCCAATGGTTGGTGTCGCGCTCGAGACTTGGGGTGTTGTAATGAAGGGTTAAGCAATGAAACCGAGATCGTTGGCGCTTCGAAACTCTCTTCGTTGCTTTTGCCCAAACTCTTCCCCTTCAGCTTATTTCCTCTTCGAGCATTCCCTTTTTCCTGTGCCTCTATCCCTACCCTTGTGCCTCTCTCATTTGGGACGGAGTCTCTGGCAGCGCTCTGTCCCGGAGTCTCTGGCAGCGCTCTGTCCTTTGGTCATCGTTTTCCCCAAAGAAGAAATCTCCCCTCTTGACCCTCGACCCAATGCTACCAACTATTGCCCTTTTGGAGTTCGACATTGCATGTCGGTTTGCATGTCTTTTTCCAAGGTGCTTTTGCCATGTGTTGCCCTTGTACGGTCTGACTCCACTCTTTGCTCCCCTCGCCGCTTCCACCCACCAACTTCGAGGTGTTGACTGCCATTTTGGGCTTTCTTTTGTTTCGAAGGGGCTTTCCTCGAGCGTCGAGTCAGATCCAACGGCCAAGATGGAAGGGATACGGTGGATCTACTCTCACAACCTGATTTGGGAAGTCTCGACACCTTATAGATGTCGAGGATAGAGTTGTTCATAATTCGATTAAAACCGATTACCGAATCTAACCAAACCAAAATTTTCCAATTCAGTTCGGTTTTTTGGATTTTCGGGTCGGTTGTGAACAGAACTATACTTTTAATAAGGAGTTCGGTTCTGGGTTTGATAAGTATTTCAAAAAACTGAACAGAAACAAAAAATCAAACTTTCATGTTCCCAAACATTCATAGCCCTAGAATCTAGATTGAACAAGATCATGGTAAAAAAATTTCTATAGTCTATTACTGTCTCTAGTCTCTTCCATATTCCTCTCATTTGGAAACCCTAGTAGCCGCAATTATCTTCTCCTCTTCAAATCACCGATCCCCCAAACCCAACCCCCGAATCCTCCGAATCCCCAAATCCCTGATCGAAACTTCTCCTCTCGAGCACGCTCCACCTCTCCATGCCGGCACATTGCCCCCTCGCGAGTCGCGACTCTGGGGATCTAATTCCCCAATCCCTTTATGTCTGATCTGCTATAATACTCCTTTCAAACCCATCATGCAGCCTCCCTCAACAATGCCTCGTCCTGCTCAAGAACTCCACAGCTTTTCCTTTGTCCTGCTCAAGAACTCCATAACTTCTTGTAGCCTCTGGAAGTCGCGACCTCCCCCACTCTCGATATACAGGAAGAATGTTTGGGGAGCAAGTTCTCCAACAAATGTTTATAAAATTTATTATTAACAGTATTTTGGTTTGCCATATTAAACTATTTGAGAATTTTGCTCAAGCTCAGTTGGATTATTCATTCTTTTCTAGTTCAGTAGTTTGCACTCTTTGCTTCATTGGATTGTTGCTTAGTTGGATACTTTGATTGTTGCTTCTTTACTACTTTGCAGTAGTTTGATGAGTAACTGAGTTTGCTCAGTTGGATTATAGCTTCTTTCTACATTTTGCTCATTTTGCTCAGTTGGGTTGTAGCTTGTTGGCCTTCTTTGCTACTCTGCAATTTTAACTTCTTTGCTACTTTGATACTTTGCAGTGGCAGCAAATTTTTTCTCATTGTTTATAAGTGATGATGAGATGGATTATGTTTCTGAAATTGCAAACTATGATTCATTGATTTAATGATTTACATGAGTGACTAGTGATGAAATAATTATATTTGAGCTTTATGTGTGTGTTCAATTGACAATGAGATTATTATTTCTCATTGTTTGTGTTTATAAGTGATGATAAGATGGATTATTTTTCTAAAGTTGCACACTATTATTCATGGATTTATATATATGAGTGATTTTTGAATACTTAAATCATGGTTTTGATTTTTGAAAGTTGAAACACATAATTTGATTCTTTCCATCAAAATTGCTTTCAACAAAAACATTTTTCTTATCTCCTGCAAGTTGCAAGTGAGTGAGTTGGATTACCTATACATATACATGAAGAATGTTGGGGAGCAAGTTCTCCAACAAATGGTAAGAAAATGTCTAATTTACAATACTTTAGTTTGCTATATTTGACCATTTGAGAACTTTGTTCAAACTCAGCTGGATTATTCCTTTTTTGCTAGTTCATTAGTTTGCACTTTTTGCTTCTTTGGATTGTTGCTCAGTTGGATACTTGGATTCTTGCTTCTTTACTACTTTGCAGTAGTTTGCTGAGTATTTAAGTTTGCTCAGTTGGATTATAGCTTCTTTGCTATATTTTGCTCAGTGTCTTTGCTACATTTTGCTCAGTTTGCTCAGTTGGATTATAGCTTCTTTGCTACATTCTGCTCAGTTTGCTGAGTAACTGAGTTTGCTCAGTTGGATACTTGGATGCATTGTAGCGCCCCGAATTTTCAATATGATATCTCAGAAATACGTGGCACAATTTCCAGCATTAACTTCAATTGCAATAGTAAATATAGGCAAAACATAGATAATTTTTATTTCAACTTTTAATTCAACAATTGTTTACAAAACACAGTGGAATACAAAATACCTTGAATTACAATCTTTTCTTTACAGCACATTCTTTTACAATTTACACAAGCCATAACATTAATTTAGCACAAGCATCCAAATCCCAAGCTATAAGCACCTACCTATAAAACATGAGGTTAGAGATAACCCTAACCCCCAAAACTTCAGGAGTCAGCCATAACGGTGTGAGTGACATAAGAGAAAACAACATAAATAAAATATAGAGCATAGAGTCTTCAACAACATGTATTGACAACAAGAATAAATAAAATGAGAAATAACAATAAGTAAAGCATGAAAACATCAAGAAATATAAGATAGTAAATAGTAATACATGAAAACATCAAGTGAATCTAGACTAAGTGTCAAGTGTAGGGAAAATAGGAAAACACAAGCATAAAACCAAGTCAAGAAAACATCAATGCTATATGCTGATTCTCTAAGGCATACTTGTCAGATTTTATGCATTCCATAGTACATAGGTCCGGTACAAGCCCTTATAATTCTCCACTTTATAGGGTTAGATCCCTCGTTATGCAACTAATCCTACTACGGTGATGGAAACAAGATCCAGAATACTCCGCAAATAGGCACCATTGCCCTCGACGCGTAAGCATCATGTAAGAATAGCTCAACAACTGGAGAATCACCTCCCAACCGTGTACCCCACGAATAGGCTTGCAAGGCCCTCGACGTGCAGATACACCAGGTACAATCCGTGAATAGGCCTGCCGAACCTCGACACGCGAATGCACCCTACATGCTCCGTGTATAGGCCTGCAGACCCTCGACACGCGAACATACAAATGTCCTCTCGAGATAGAATAACACACAGTTCTGGAACGCATCCGTTGGACTAACAAAACCAAGAGCATATACTTACGTTTCTCAAGTTCCATCACGTCTCCATTAGTGCCTGTCCTTAAGCTGATTATTATTAAAAACACAAAATCTCCATCTCTAGAGTTAGTGTATCCTACCGGACTTAATTCCACAACAGCCAAACCAAGACCCCGCAGGTCTAAATCAACAAATCTCATCTGCCGGTTTACAGGACTCCCACTCAACTCACAACTCATCCATCAAGACCAAAACTTTCAATAAACCTCACAAATTTATCGTCAAAACGATTGCACGAAGAAAACTTCTTAAACCAACAAAATCCAAATCTTATATAAAATTTCAGAATTCAAATAAATATTAAATCCATTGAATAACTAAAAACCATATTTTTAAGTTGTAGAACATCACAAAACATCAACTCCTTTGAAAACACGTATAGCTCAATAAGGTCCAAAAGAATACATTTAAAGTTCCAACATAAATCTCTATAAAACATTTAAATTTGTAGTAAAACATCTTTTGAAATAATATAATATTAAAGGAACAATCATTCGAAGAAACATCAGAGAAACTCAAGAAAACATCAGTCAGAGCGGTAACAGTCGACTGTAAACAGCAGTCGGTCGACTGTCTAGAATGAAAACCCAACACTTCAAGAAATATAATTCTAAGTACTAGCAGTCGACTGTAAAAAGTCATCGGTCGACTGTTCAGAGCGAAAAATCCAAAACTTCGAGAAAACATCAAAACATAGCAGAGACAGTCGAATGTAAAAATGGGTCAGTCGACAATTTCGCGCGAAATTTCAAGAAAATGAGAAAATAAAGCAGCCAGGTAGCGACGGTTGACTGTCGGCCTGCAGACTGCAGTTTTTAGTTGTGCACATTTCAACCGATACAGAGTTTTATTTTATGAAAACGAATTCTGTAAAAGTATATTTCTGATATATAAGGGTCCATAAAAACCAATCAAAACCACTTGAATTAATCAAAATAATAATTTGTTGATTTTCTTCAAATAGAAAACGAATTTGTGCATATATCAAAAGTAGAGTTTTTACGAATCAATCATACATCAAAATAACTTCGTTTTATATTCCAAACCATATTAATACCAAAATAAGTTGGGATATAGTCAAATTCTTCGAAAACACATAACGACTCTATTTCTTCAAAATCAATTAAATACGATCTTCATGTAAAATGTTTGTGCATGTTTGTGCACCAAAAGAACTTCACAAATCCATCAGTTAAAATTAACAATGTTTTCAGATTTAAATCTTAGTATTGGAGAAATCCAAATTCAAGTAAAACCTCTCACAAAATCACAAAATCCCCAATTTAGTCATATCGCATCAAACCCAATTCGATTTATCACAAATCTAATTTTCAAGACATGATCTCTTAATTCATTAGTCCTTCTCAAACTTTCTCAAACTCAGTCACCATTATTGACTCATAAATATACAAAAATTTAACATTACCATAACCAAGTTGCATTCATCCAAACTCAATAAAAATCTCATTTTTAATCAATGTATGCATGACATTCACCATACTCAATCAAATCAGCATTAATCCAAAAGAAATAGTCTACTCATGATTTATAATGGGTCATTCAACAAATCTCAAATCATCCACATGCAATTCTACTCATAATTAATTAGGTTTTCATAAAAGATCCAATTTTAATTTACCAATTCATCCAATCCATCATATATATTCATACCCAAATCCTAGAATGCTTTCTAGTAGATGAAACACCACATACAACATTCAAAGAACAAAACAAAACAAATATATCACTCACATTGTTGAAGAAATCGAACGAAGACAAATAGAAAATAAGAAAAATCTCTCCTTCGCAAGAAATCCAAGATCTTCTCTTTAAAAATCCAAGAAATAATATTAATAAAATCCTTTGTGTTGTGCAGCAAAAGACGGCTGCACTCCACCTTTTAAATAGGCCGGAATATAGGTTTTTAGGGTTTTGAGCACATTTGCAAAAACACTCATTTTAAAACACATCTTTACATATATAGATTCATATACTTGGAAACTTGATAAAACCAATTTATTTGAGATTTAAAAATAAAAACAACCATCATAAAGTCAACCGGCATTGTTCAAAAGGCCCAGAAAATAAATTTGCACTTTTACCCCTCAAAATGACAATTTTGCAAAAAGATAATCTTTTATCGAAACTTGTAAAATAAATCAAATTCATCAAAACAAAAAGTAAGCTTTTTAATCCTGAGTTGAATAGGCATTATACACAACCCAAAAATCTGAAAATCTGGAGTTTTCATTCCCATTGGCAATTTTGCACAAAAGTCATTCTTTTTGTAATATTTGTAAATAGGTCCAATAATTATCGGAAAAAATCTAGAAAAATCACAAATAATAAATAATGATTTTCCCCAAAAATAATTTTTGACTTTGAAATTTCCAAGAAAACATTAGCACGTGTTTTGCACGCGTAAAAAGATAAATCTTCAGAAAAATATTTATTAAATCACCAAAAATCATTTTAATTCATTTATAAATCTTTAAAATAATATTTAAAAATACAGGGTACTACATACATTTTGCTCAGTTTGTTGAGTACTCAGTTGGATACATTTTGCTCAGTTTCTGAGTTGTTTGCTAATGGAGATTGGAGAGGCCTACAAAAGTGCAAAGAAAATTGTAAATTGAAACTGTAAATTGTAAGCTTGTATAGTTGTATTCAGTTGTAAGCTTGTAAATTGTAAGCTTGTATTTGCCAGTTATTACTGTAAGCATATCTCCTATTAGTGGTTACTGACTAGTGAGTCTACATATATTAGTAGGTTCATATATGGTTCATGTACTTGTAGTGTGGTGTGTTAGAGGTGGAAACAATGACAGGTTCGCCTCCTGTTGATTTGAGTATTGCAAAAATTACATGAGTGCATTGCTATTTTACTTGGGATGAGTTGTTTGATTAATGAATAATGAATTAAAGATTCGGAATCTCAAATATACATTCAAAATTAAAACAGTTTTGAAGTTCGGTTAGTACGGTTATTAACCGAACCGAACAGATAAATTTCGATTTGGTCAAAACCAAAATTGTGGTAATCGGTTCGGAGTTCGGTTTTCATTTTACCAAACCGAAAATTTTGGTTCGGTTTTGAACCGATGAACCAGCCTAGTCAAGGCTCCTACCTAGCCTAACCTAACCTAACCTAACCTACCTAACCCCCTTCCCCCTTTCCCTCACCTGAACATCATCGTCGACAACCAACTCCTCCATCTTCTTTGCTATACCCCCCCCTCTTACCTATTCATCCCCCTCATCTCTAACACCCAACATACCAAAACCTTAGAATTTAGAATTATCTTAAATCAAACCTGAAGATTAAAGATGGACCTATTAGAGTTAGATATGAAGGGTTGTGGGCCTATTGAAGTGGTCCACCGACCAAATCTTCACCACCATCTCTCGCCATCGCACAACCACCATCGATACAATCCGAGAAGGAGTAGATTCCCTAAGAGGGGCAAGGAAAAGCTTAGTAAGTGTCATTCATTGCCGATTAGAGATCACCATAATGAACATCATCGGTGAGCAAATACAGACCATCATCCTTATCGCTCTCCCTCACCACAACCTAGAGGAAGGGCCCTAAGACAGGCTCCCCTACTAGCCACCAATGACATAAAAGGGGCCCTCACAGGGACCGCCGGAAAACCCCACCCCACCGAGAGAACAGAGAAGGAGGAGGTGCTTCAGAGGGGCGATCGAAGGCTGTTGACATTAGGAGTATGGAGATGGAGGTAGAGGGAGACCATAGTCGGGTTCTTCAACATCAACCACACCAATAACAACAACATAAACACCATCTTCATCATTCACATCACCCACAGCCAACTCAACCACCATCTTCTCACCACCAACAACAATCAACCACCCTCCACCACCAAACGACAACCTAATACAACACCCCCCCATCTGTGGACACTTGGACACTCAACCTCACCCATACACTCAACCCTTCTATCTTTCCAAGCTTTTGATTGGCCAAGCTTCTTTATAAGGGAGCTAGTGTCTTTTTGAGCTCATTTTGCTTCCTTCTTCATCTCACAAGCATTTCCTTACAAACCCATATTCTCCTACACTCTCAATTCTTCTTCAAATCACTTCGAAACAACTAAAATCCACTCTTAAGGAGGCCTAGCTACTGATTTAAGAGAAGGAACCAAGGAGGAGGAACCAAAGAGAAGAAGTGCAAGGAGCTAGGAGCAAGAAGGGCAAATGGCAAAGCTAGGAGCGTGGAGTATTCGTCTACAATACTAAGGTGGGTGTTTCTAATATCTCATGGTATGAACAACGAGAGTTTGGCATGGTGATTATTAATGTATGATTGATTGGGTTGCATAATAGTTGTGCTAGTAAAAACTTAGAAACACACGTTAAAATGTTGTCCTTAAAATACAACAACAACACACACACACACACACACACACACATAATTAAATGACTAACAACTCCTACACCAACATCACTCTCACCAAAGTGCTAACCCCTATCCAATGCAACCTCACCTTACCAACCTCCAACCCCATCCCATCCACCCCCTACTAAAGACATATCCAAATCAATGAAATGGGTTACTAAGCACTCCCAAAAGAACATAGTCAGGGCGCCATAGGGTAGTCAAACTAGATGGAGTGTGGCTCAAAAGCTAGACAGGGAGGAATCGATGGGAGAGATTGTGAGGAGGGAAGAACCCTGGGTGAAGGCGGAGTAAGGCAACGAGAAGAATAACATTCGCAATAACGGCGAATGGGAACACAAAGAAGTACCACAAAGGAAAACAAAGACTTATCCTTTATTTCAATTCCGGGGATATTGGACATATTTGTGCTGATTGCACGAAGGAAGTTAGATGCCTCAGTTGTATGAAGTGGGGGAATATTTTGTACATTTGTACGAACGTGGTCGTTAACTCCAACAAAGAAAAGTGACTGGTGCACAAGGGGAGATCGCCGTAGAATCCAATTCACATCAAATTGGCAAGCATCCTTGGCATCATCAAACAAGAGGAGCTATGGCTCGGAAAATGGTGCACAGTTGGTAAGATGAAAACATGCCGACCATTGGAAAATCAATTAAGAGGTGTTTAACGGGCGGTGGGCAATGAGTGGTCACCGGGATTGGATTATAAAGAAAATGTGTCACGTACAGTTCCTCATTTCATTCCTCGCACTGGATAAGATGAATGACGTAACAACGATGGATGTACTAGATTTTGGGCACTTTATGGTGAACTTCGTTTAATGGATGCCACAATTTAGAGCCGAACAGCCACAAGGAGATGTTTTGGATTTGGATCCACAACGTCCCATTGCACTATTGGAAGAAAGAAGCACTACAAGAGACCATCTCAGATTTCGGGACGTTAGTGGTATAGATTTCAAAACAGTGAGGCGATTGGAGGTGGTGTCGGTGAGGTGCAAATTCAAAGCCCCGACATTAATCTAATGCCCAGATTCACCAAAATTTTCACTTATGAGGATGTCTACCTTATTAAATTCGCTCTCGAAGCGAAGTTGGAGCAAGGGGCGGAGCAAATGGCAAAGAATCCAAAACCATCACCTCATCATCACAAAAAGATTAGAGAACATAAAAGCAAGTAATGTCATCGGAGTTGGATTCGACGATCCACGGGGCCCACAAAATATAGAGAGCTCATCGGGAGTTGATCCAAGTAGCAAAAGAGATGGAGGAACGCTGATGGATGTCGCTGATAACCAGAACAACCCAATAATTCAAAGGCCCAGATCGGAGATTGGGTGAGAGAATCAACGATCAAGATAGATCAGAAAATGGGGTCAAAAGCTGGATCTTTCTGTTCAGCTACAGCTAGAGGCAGATAAAAATTTGGAAAAAGAGAAAAGAATAGAGAAAATTAAATAACATATTGGAGTAGCTAGGGATCTAATTTTGGAGCAGAGAAAAGAGAGAAAAAGAGAAAAAATAAAAAGCAAATGAGAAACAAAAGAAGAATAAGACCACAGAAAATGAAGCAACCTACCTGTTGCCGCTAAATTTGGTGTGGGGGCAAACAGATAGAACTTGGGAAAACTAAATAGAAAGACCTGCGTACCTGTTCCCTGGGGCGTCGTCTGTCGCTCCCGCCGTGCACCTGCAAAAAGTGCGAGACACCGGGGTTGTTCCCGGCGACGCACCCTCCGACGCTCAAGTCAGTAATCTAGGAAGACTATGAATGAGCACAAAAACTGGTGAAGAGTTGATTACCTCTCAATGAAGATGGATGGGGGGTATTTATAGGCGTCTTAGGGAACAGATTAGGAATGTAATCCCCGTGATCTGATAAGGAATATTCTCCTTGTAAACAGATTAGGAATGTAATCCCTAATTCCCAGTGGAGGGATAGGCATGAATCGGGGCCGTTGATTAGGATCTAATCAGGAGCCTTAATTCTATCCCTCTGATCGGGCTTTACTGCTGGTTGAGACCCGCGCCCAATTAAAGCAGATCCGTTTGTGGGTTATTGGGTCTTTATCGGAGAGACCTAGTACCCATTTCGGACCCTATTTGTAGGTGAAATTTCCATTTTACCCCTGGACTTCAAGATCCGTGCCCGATTTGGACGGTTCCGATTAATCCCCATTTTTAGCCATATCACGAGCCCCCCACTCCTAAAGGCTGAGCTTGATCGGCCTTTGATGAGTAGTTTAGCTGTTTTAATGGCTGGCGGAGTTGTACCGGAGCCCAAATGGAAGGTTTTGAATCTTGAAGGAGGTAGTTTGGTGATTTTTCAAGCAGATTGAACTCTGAGTCGCTCCTGAGCTCTTATGGTCATGTGGTGTTCTTGCAGGGATATCCTATTAACTTCGCGAAGTGTCAATTCGTCGTTCGGGGTTCTTAGAAGATTGCTCTCAGCAATAATTGCTTGTTTGGGGACGAGACGGTGCTCCCTATCTTCACAATTGCTTTGCAGGAGTTCTTCCTTGATTTCCCAAATTTTTAATTATTTTTTCGAGATCTCTTGGCAAATGGTTCAACCTTTTTCATTTATTGAGGGGGACATGTGCTCGTATCATGCTTCCGACCCCTTCTACAGCTCGCTGACTAGGGGACCGAGGTCTGTATGCGGTTCGGCTCATCTTTCCGAAGAGGGGGGAGAGTTCAGCATGGTTATGAGTGCCGAGAGGGAGTTCGGCATGATCCGAGGTCCCATCTTTCCCCCGTAATAGGGTCGGTGCCAAGAACGCTCGGCAGCTGGTGCCGAACTCAATTTTTTCCTATAACAGGGTCGGTGTCACGAACGCTCGGCAGTGAGTGCCGAACGTGACTTTTTCCCCTATAACAGGGTCGGTGTCACGAACGCTCGACAGCTGGTGCCGAACTCAATTTTTCCCTATAACAGGGTCGGTGTCACGAACGCTCGGCAGTGAGTGCCGAACGTGACTTTTTCCCTATAACAGGGTCGGTGTCACGAACGCTCGGCAGTGAGTACCGAACGTGACTTTTTCCCTATAACAGGGTCGGTGTCACGAACGCACGGCAGTGAGTACCGAACGTGACTTTTTCCCTATAACAGGGTCGGTGTCACGAACGCACGGCAGTATGTGCCGAACGTGACTTTTTCCCTATAACAGGGTCGGTGTCACGAACGCACGGCAGTGAGTGCCGAACGTGACTTTTTCCCTATAACAGGGTCGGTGTCACGAACGCACGGCAGTGAGTGCCGAACGTGACTTTTTCCCTATAACAGGGTCGGTGTCACGAGCGCTCGGCAGTGAGTGCCGAACGTGACTTTTTCCCTATAACAGGGTCGGTGTCACGAACGCTCGGCAGTGAGTGCCGAACGTGACTTTTTTCCTATAACAGGGTCGGTGTCACGAACGCACGGCAGTATGTGCCGAACGTGACTTTTTCCCTATAACAGGGTCGGTGTCACGAACGCTCGGCAGTGAGTGCCGAACGTGACTTTTTCCCTATAACAGGGTCGGTGTCACGAACGCACGGCAGTGAGTGCCGAACGTGACTTTTTCCCTATAACAGGGTCGGTGTCACGAACGCACGGCAGTATGTGCCGAACGTGACTTTTTCCCTATAACAGGGTCGGTGTCACGAACGCACGGCAGTGTGTGCCGAACGTGACTTTTTCCCTATAACAGGGTCGGTGTCACGAACGCACGGCAGTGAGTGCCGAACGTGACTTTTTCCCTATAACAGGGTCGGTGTCACGAACGCACGGCAGTATGTGCCGAACGTGACTTTTTTCCTATAACAGGGTTGGTGTCACGAACGCACGGCAGTATGTGCCGAACGTGACTTTTTCCCTATAACAGGGTCGGTGTCACGAACGCACGGCAGTGAGTGCCGAACGTGACTTTTTCCCTATAACAGGGTCGGTGTCACGAACGCACGGCAGTGAGTGCCGAACGTGACTTTTTTCCTATAACAGGGTCGGTGTCACGAACGCTCGGCAGTGAGTGCCGAACGTGACTTTTTCCCTATAACGGGGTCGGTGTCACGAACGCTCGGCAGTGAGTGCCGAACTCCCAGACTTGTCGTTTTTTGAGGGTTTGTCTTTTCTGTGCGCCATTTGAACCCCTGACACCTCTGACAGCTCTGACAATTCTGACAACCCTGACAGATGGGACGTTTATTAATTGCAGTGACCCATGGGGTTCCATCGGATGGAGTGCGCATTAAATTCAACTCATGATTCGTTGTAGTTATCGAGGTGACGATTGGGATCGCTCCGCGCTTGGTTTAGATGGGCCGGTCGTACGGGCCCATTAGCCTCGTGGTGTGTGTCCCTCTTCTATAAATCCTCCCCCCCTTCTCATTTCTCATTTCTTCCCTCATTTGCTCAGGCATTCTCTTGTGTCTCAGGCGAGTTTTCCGGTGACCGGTGTTTGACTCAGGCGAGGTTTTTCGGCAGCTCTTTCTTTTCAAGGTAATTTATAAATTATGTCTGTAGCTTCTGTCTCAGATGAAGTCTCTTGGTCCGAGCCCTCCCTTGAAGGCGTCGAGGCCTCGACTCCGAATCCACCCAAGGGGAAGGTGTTCGGCAAGGATTCCATCGTCGTGGATCCGAAGAGGATGGGGGAGTTCGGACAGCTACCAGGTCCGCTGACGGGGCTGCACAGGGTCAGGGAACTCCCGAAGGACCAGGCCGAGCGGATCGTCCATGGGAGGGAGAGGTCCTTCGAGGAGAACGAAGCGAGGGAGACGACGGAGGCGGATGACGCGGCGTCGATCCTGCGCGAGGAGGAACTGGCTGCGATCCGGGACTCTTTTTTCATCCCGGAGGAGTACGAAATCATGCTGCCGGGCCCCGGGGTTAGGGCTAATTCGCCGCTGCCAGTGACCATGTGTTGCTGGCCGGTTGATGCCTTTATCACCGGTGTTCGGCTGCCTCTCCACGCGTTCGCCGTTACCATGGTGAGCTGGTACGGGGTCTGCCCCATTCAGCTCATGCCGAACGCGTGGCGAGTGATTAATGGCTTCGTTCTCCACTGCCAGGCCGTAGGGATCGAGCCGCAGCTGAACGTGCTTCGGACGATATACCGGCTCCACCAGGGGAACAAGTCGGAGTACCGGTATTATCTGACTCCGAGGCACGGCGACAGGCTCGTCGTCTGCCCCGACTCTATCAAGCACTGGCGAGAGAAGTGGGTCGTCATGCGGAGTCGAGAAGCATGGCCGATCCCCACAAATTGGGCAGAAGGGGTGCCCAAGAGGGCGACGGTGCTGCCGAGGCTTACGGTAGAGGAAGAAGCGGCGGTCCGGACCCTCCTCGACCGGCCGAAGTACGATTGGAAGGATTTGACGGAGGACGTTCTCTACAGGGGAGGGCTCTGCCGCGTAGATCCTAGTACGCGGCTTCTCGCCAAGTTCTTTTTTCCGTACTTGCTGCCTTGTTTTTCTTTTGTGCTAATCATTTTTTGCTTTTGATGCAGAATCCATGGACTACGAGGCGGTGTTGGCGCTCAGGGCGGGGCTCGCCAGTAAGGTGCCGAGGAAGCGCAAGAGGGTTGCGTTGAAGCTGCCCTCGACCTCGAAGGTGCCGAGGATTGCGGCCCCCGACCAGGTGGTGGAGGTTGCTGACGACCCGGTCGTCACCGTGGCGGGGCCTTCGGCTCCTGCACCTGTGGGGGATTTCCCCATTGCCGCCGCGCTCGCCATGCCGACCCCGCCGCTGACCGTAGCAGGCGAGGAGCTCCTGACGGAGGAGCACAAGCGGATCCACATTCCGGACTGGCAGGTCCGGAGGCACGATGGGTTCCTCGGGAACTCGCTGGCGAGCATGCAGGCCGTCAAGCATCTCGCCACCCCAAAGGACCGCGCCGCCATGGACGCGGGGAGGGAAGGCGACGACGTGATCGAGATCGCTCGTTCGGCGGTATCGGTAAGTTCCGAGTTCGCTTCGTTCGTTTCATCCCTTTGAATCACAAATTTTTTTTTTCTAACTCTCGGAGTTCTTCTTCTTTCCTTTGTAGATCGTCGTCCATTTCGGTCACCTCACCGAGAGGCTGACCGCCCTCGAGAAGGAGCTGAAGCAGGAGTCCGACCAGGCTCGGAACGAGAAGGCTCGGATGTCGAACCAGCTCGACAAACTCCGGGTCGAGCATGAAGGTCGGTCCACGAGGATCCAGCACCTCGAGGCCGAAGTGAAGAGGCTGGAGGACGAGCTGCGTCGGGAGAAGGAGGGGTCGGCCAACCAGTTGGTCGAGGCCGAGGCGAAGCAGGCGGCGGCCGTGAAGGAGGCGGAGGACGCCACCTTGAAGAAGGCCCAGGGGTACCTCGCGCAGAACATGGCAAAGGCCTTCACCACTGCCCTCGACCGGGTGCGAGAGGCATACCCCGGGGTGGACGTCTCGGGATGGCGACTCTTCCCCGGACACGTCGAGGGCTTCGACCCCGAGTCCGAAGGGGAAGAGGAGGAGGAGGAGGAGGGCGACGCTGATGCCGATGCCGGGGTTACTAGCGAGGTCCCGAGCACCACGACCACTCCATTGGCGGGGGCGTCTCCTTCGGCGAAGTCGACTCCTACTCCGCCTCGTCGCCCGGGGAAAGAGGTCGGGCACTGAATCCGCCTTTCATTTTGTTGTTTTTGATTTTGTTTTCTTTTTTTGTCTTTCCTTTCGAACTTTGTAATGCCTAATAGCGGACTGGCCACCGCTTTTTGTGACGTTTAATGAAAGGAAAATTTCTGCAAGTGTCGATGTTCGGAAGTTTTTGTGTTACGCATTTTCTTTTGCCGAACTGTCTCCTTTTGTTTCTAGAGATGAAAATTTTTCCAAGTGTGGCGCTTCGGCCATGTTCGGCGTTTGTGCTGATTATTCTGATCTCTTTGCAGCTTATGGTGATTGCCCAAGACGTCGAGCTTGCTCGCCCGGACGAGGAAGTTCCAGCCGAGGCCGGCCTAGGGGCAACAAGGCTGTGTCTGGCTAGGTGTAGAGAGAAACTTTACGAGGTCGAGCTCGGATTGCACCGAGCTGAAAGCGAGAGGAGGCATCTCCAGCTCGTCCTTGGACGGCGAGACATCGAGATTCGTCGTTTGAAAAGCAGAATCGCCGAGCTTATACCCGAAGGTGAACATTTGCCAACTGATTTCAGTAATGAGATTCGAGTTCAGTGCATTCGTCATAACTTGTCCAAAATAATAGCGGAGAAGGACGAGTTGCTTTCCGAGATACAGCATCTGCAGTCCGTAGAGGCGAAGCTCCGGAGTGAGGGCGAGGGGCTGACGGCCGAGGTGGCCAAGTTGACGACTGAACGAGTCGAGTTGACTGCCGAAGTCGAAGCGCTAAAGAGGGCGACGGTGGATAAAAGCATCGAGGTCACCCACCTTCGGCGCCTCGTCGCTAGTCGATCTGGAGTGCCGGACTCCGCGATACCCCCACATTTCGAAGTCGACGTCAAAGACGACTCGTTGCGGGACAGGATCTCGGAGTTGGAGGCGGAAGTGGCCCGTCTGAAGCCACATTCAGGGCCGATCAACGTTCGAAGCACGTCATGCACTCGCGCTGAGAGTGAGCGGGGCATTACCTTCTATGAGATGGCGACCCGTCAGCGGATCGGCCAACCAAGCCCGGGGGACGCGCAGAGCTCGGTGGCAATCTCCTCGAGCGGGGCGTCCGTCGGCGTAGTTACCAGGAGCGGTGCCGAGGATACGTCCCAGTTTGCCGGCTTGGGGTCGCGCTCCGGGGACAAGCGTCGTCACTCTCGAGTGTCCTTGAAGCAGAACGCTCCAGCTCCGAAGAGGCGCTGAAGTGGTCGATTCTGCGAGTTCTTTGCTTATTTTTTGTTTTTCGCTAAGTGTAATAAGTCGGCATTGTAACTTTTCTCTGATGAGTTATGCATCTACTGTGTTTGCCTTTGTACCACATCTGTTTCATTAATAAAAGCGTTATTGTCGAACTTGTGTGCCTTGTTCTCGCGATCATTGTCTGCCGTGCCGTAACTTCTAAAGCTTCGGACCCGAATGGCGAGCTACTTCCGGCTCGCTGAGGAGCGAATTCGCGAAGTAGAATTGAGCCAAGTGTCCGACTTCGGGGTCCTTGGTTTACTAGGTTAGGGACGTCGGAGCGTTTTAGAGCGGCGAACTACCCCTGGCTCGCTTAGGATCGAGCTTGCGGAGTAGAGTCGAGCCAAGTGTTGGACTCCGGGACCATTGTCAATTTAGAGGGTGTGGGAGCAATTTCGAATGGCGAACTACCCCTAGCTCGCTTAGGAGCGAGCTTGCGGAGTAGGGTCGAACCAAGTGCTGGACTCCGAACCATTCAACGGCTGTGGGAGCATTTTCGAATGGCAAGCTACTCCTAGCTCGCTTAGGAGCGAGCTCGCGAAGTAGAATCGAGCCAAGTGTTGGACTCCGGAACCATTGTCAGTTTAAGGGGTGTGGGAGCAATTTCGAATGGCGAACTACCCCTAGCTCGCTTAGGAGCGAGCTTGCGGAGTAGGGTCGAACTAAGTGCTGGACTCCGAGCCATTCAACGGCTGTGGGAGCATTTTCGAATGGCGAGCTACTTCTAGCTCGCTTAGGAGCGAGCTCGCGAAGTAGAATCGAGCCAAGTGTTGGACTCCGGAACCATTGTCAGTTTAAGGGGTGTGGGAGCAATTTCGAATGGCGAACTACCCCTAGCTCGCTTAGGAGCGAGCTTGCGGAGTAGGGTCGAACCAAGTGCTGGACTCCGAACCATTCAACGGCTGTGGGAGCATTTTCGAATGGCGAGCTACTTCTAGCTCGCTTAGGAGCGAGCTCGCGAAGTAGAATCGAGCCAAGTATTGGACTCCGGAACCATTGTCAGTTTAAGGGGTGTGGGAGCAATTTCGAATGGCGAACTATCCCTAGCTCGCTTAGGAGCGAGCTTGCGGAGTAGGGTCGAACCAAGTGCTGGACTCCGAACCATTCAACGGCTGTGGGAGCATTTTCGAATGGCGAGCTACTTCTAGCTCGCTTAGGAGCGAGCTCGCGAAGTAGAATCGAGCCAAGTGTTGGACTCCGGAACCATTGTGATATTAAAGAGTTACAAGCAGAGGGATGTAATAGTAGTGAAAACATGAAGAAACTTTATTTATTAATATCTAATGATCGGCTGCTTCTAAAGTTGCTAGCCGTTATTACAATGATAAAAACAAAAGGACAAACCACTACTAGTAAAAGGAAGGGAACGGTTCGACATCTCGAGTTACTTGGAGAGACGTAGTTGCCTTCTCTTGGTATTTCAAAAGATGGTCGGCGTTCCACGTCCTGGGAATTTCTCTGCCTTCGAGATCTTCTAGCTTGTACGTACCAGGGCGGATTACTTTCGAGATCTTGTACGGTCCCTCCCAGTTCGGGGCCAGCTTGCTTTTCTGCTCGGGGAACGAGATGGCCAACTTCCGAAGGACTAAATCCCCTTCTTTGAGGTCTGTCGGGCGGACTCTTTTGTTGTATGCTAGCTCGATCCTTCTTCGGTAAGCTTGCTGGCGTATGGCAGCTCTCTCTCGGATTTCGTCTATCAGATCTAGGCTTGTTCTGAGTTCTCTAGCATTCTGCTCTTCTTCATAAGCGATCAGGCGAGGAGAGGGTATCCCGACTTCTAGGGGGATGATGGCTTCGGCCCCATAGGTGAGATTAAATGGGCTCTCGCCTGTTGGGGTCCGCTTGGTGGTGCGGTGATTCCAGAGTACGTTCGGCAGCTGATCGACCCATAGTCCCTTGGAACACTTGTCTAACCTCTTCTTGATTCCCGCAAGAATCTGTCGGTTGGCATTCTCAGCCTGGCCATTCGACTGGGGATGGGAGACGGAGGAGAATCGGTGTTGTATGGAGAGGTCTTCACACAAGGCTCGGAAGGCGGCTCCAGTAGACTGTGTCCCGTTATCTGTGACTATGACTCGGGGAACGTCGAACCGGCAAATCACATTTTTCCAGAATAATTGAACGACCCTATTTTCGGTGATCGTAGCCAGGGGCTCGGCTTCTATCCACTTAGAGAAATAGTCGACTGCCACGACTAGGAACTTTCGCTGCCCGGGGGCTGGAGGAAATGGTCCTAGTAAATCCATCCCCCACATAGCGAAGGGAACGGGACTTGATAGGGAGGTTAGCGGTGCATGTGGAAGGCGTCGGATGTCTGCATACTTTTGGCAGGAGCTGCATTGCCGAACGTGTCGTTCGGCGTCCCGTAGGAGAGTGGGCCAGTAATATCCATAGTTCTACACCTTGCGCGCTAGAGCCCTGAATCCAGAATGAGCTCCGCCGATCCCCTCATGGAGCTCTTGCAGGGCATAGTCGGCTTGCTCGGGGGAGAGGCACCTTAGATACGGTCGACCATCCGCTTGGGTGAAGGAGCGTTTATATAAGATGCCTTCGATTAAAGTAAAACGCTCGGCTCGGGCCCTGATTCTTCGTGCTTCCCTCGGATCTTCAGGGAGGAGTCCGTTCCTCAAGAATTCGACAATGGGTTTCATCCAGTTGTCTTCGAGGAGGACGGGCAATGCTTCAACGGAGTCTGGCGCTTCGTCCTCTATGCTCGGCTTCAGGAGGACTTCTATCAAAACGGTCTGTTCCAGACCTTGAAGGGAGGAGGAGGCTAACTTGGATAAGGCGTCGGCCTGAGCATTTTCTTCTCGAGGGATCCTTTGGATGAGAGCCTCGTCGAACAACGCCATGAGGCTATTTACTTTGGACAAGTATTTAGCCATTCTATCGTCGCGGGCTTCATACTCGCCGAGGACCTGGTTAACAATCAACTGGGAGTCGCTGAAAATCTGTAGCCGTTGTTTCCCAGCATTTCGGGCCATTCGAAGCCCGGCTATTAGTGCTTCATATTCGGCCTCGTTGTTCGAGGCTTTGAAATTTATCCGGAGGGAGTATTGGAGGATGAAGTCATCTGGTCCTGCCAGGATGACTCCTGCCCCGCTTCCCTCATTACAAGAGGACCCGTCAACGTAGACCGACCAGACGGGGGGTCCCTTTGCTGCTTGGCCAGACTCGGGGATTGTAGTCTCAACTATGAATTCAGCCAGCGCCTGTGCCTTGATTGCAGTCCGAGGCTGATAAGTTATATCGTGCTGGCTCAGCTCGATCGACCACTTCATGAGGCGACCGGAAGTCTCGGGTTTGTGAAGAATCTATTTCAGCGGCTGGTCGGTAAGGACGACCACCGAATAGGACTGAAAGTAGGGTCTAAGTTTTCTCGCGGCCATTACCAGGGCATACGCCATTTTCTCAATCTTCGGGTACCGGAGTTCGGCGTCCCGGAGCACCTTGCTGACGTAGTAAATGGGCTTCTGAGCCCTTTCTTCTTCTCTGACTAAGACCGCACTGAGTGTCTGTTCGGAAGCTGCAAGGTAGAGGTAGAGCGGTTCGCCGGGTACTGGTTTGCTAAGGAGAGGGGGATTGACGAGGTAAGCTTTAAGCTGGTCAAAGGAGTCTTGTTGCTGCTGCCCCCACTCGAATCCTTTAGCCCCCCTGAGGGCTTTGAAGAACGGGAGGCACTTCTCCCCGGACTTCGACAGGAAGCGCCCTATGGCGGCTAGGCGACCAGTCAACCTCTGAACTTCTTTAACATTTCTAGGGGGGGCCATGTCCATTATGGCCTTGATCTTCTCCGGATTCGCCTCTATTCCTCGTTGGCTAACCATGAAGCCGAGGAACTTGCCTGATGAGACGCCGAACGCACACTTGTTCGGGTTGAGTCTCATATTGTGCCTTCTTAAAACATCAAATGCTTCTTGGAGGTCGGTCACATGATCAACACCTCGGATGCTTTTCACCAGCATGTCATCGACGTACACTTCCATGTTTCTGCTGATCTGAGCCTAAAAAACTTTGTTGACGAGGCGCTGGTATGTTGCCCCTGCGTTCTTTAGGCCGAATGGCATGACCCTGTAGCAATAAAGGCCTTGGTCGGTCATAAAAGACGTCTTTGGGATATCCGGCGGGAACATCCTTATCTGATTGTAACCCGAGAAAGCGTCCATGAAGCTTAGAAGCTCATGTCCCGAGGTTGCGTCAATCAGAGTGTCGATGCTCGGTAGAGGGAAGGGATCTTTGGGACAGGCTTTGTTGAGGTCGGTGAAATCAATGCAAATTCTCCAAGTTCCGTTGGACTTCTTCACCATTACTACGTTTGATAACCATTCAGGATAGTTTACTTCCTGTATGAATCGGGCCTTCAGCAATTTATCTACCTCCTCTTTGATAGCGAGCTGTCGCTCGGGGGCGAACTTGCGCCTCTTCTGCTGAACCGGTTTGGACCCCGGATCAACACTCAGGCGGTGGACTAGGAGTTCTTCGGAGATACCGGGCATGTCAGCTGCGGACCATGCGAAGAGGTCTTGATTGGCTCGGATGCATTTCACAATATCTGAGTATAGGGCGGACGGGAGGGTCTTGCTTACGAAGAACTTGCGGGTCGGCTCTTGTTCAGAGAAGAGCACCTCCTCCAGTTTGTCTGCTGGCTCGGAGGTCGGTCTTGTGGAATCTTGGGGAATCTCCAGGGTCACTAAAGAGAGGACGGGCCCAAGGGTCGAGGTCATGTAGCATTTCCGGGCCTGCTCCTGATTTCCCCTTACTTCCCCGACCCCGGATTGGGTGGGAAACTTCATCTTCAGATGGTATGCCAAGGGAACTGCTTCCAGAGCCGCGAGGCCGGGCCTGCCCAAAATGACGTTGTAGGCAGCGGGAACATCCACTACCATGAAGTCCATTGGCTCTGTCCTGGTGGTAGGGGTTTGGCCGGCAGTTACATCGAGGGTGATCACCCCTTCTATAGTTACCGGAACCCCCGTGAACCCATGGAGAGTGTAACCGGCGGGCTTGAGTCTGTCTCTGGAGAGCTTTAGGCCTTTGAAAGCGGAGAGGAATAGGATGTTGACGGAGCTGCCGTTGTCAACTAAGATCCTCTCCACTTTGAAATTTGCCATGTGGAGGCTGATGACGAGAGCGTCACAATGTGGGATACGAACTCCCTCGAGATCTTCGTCGGAGAAGGTAACTGGCACTCCGAGGCCTTTGGGAGGAGGCGTGGTTCGGACTGAATTGACCTCTCTGATAAATGCTTTCCGGGAGGAGTTCGAGGAGCCTCCCATCGGACCCCCATGGATGAGGTGGAGGACTCGCTCTTCCTCGAAGTCTGGCGTCTCTTCTCTTTCCGGACGCTTGTTAGCCCCCCGAGGCGGAGGAGGGAGCTCGGCTCGGTCCTTTTTTACAAACTTCGTTAGTTGTCCCCTCTGGATAAGGGCTTCGATCTCGTTCCTCAGAGCACGGCAGTCGTTGGTGTCATGCCCATGGTCCCGGTGATAGCGGCACCATTTCTCTTTATCTCTTCTCTTGGCGGGAGTATTCATTTTGGGAGCCGGAGGCAAGACCCCATCTTTTTCGACCTCCATGAAGATGGCTGAGAGGTTAGCGTTGAGGGGAGTGAACTTCTCAAATCTAGGGGGAGGTCGGTGCTGGCCGGCATTATCCTTCTGGAGCTTCTTGGCTCCTTCTTCTTCCGTCCCCTTCCTTTTAAGCCCGGAGGTGGGCAGCTCCCAGTTGGGTTGTTGCTCGGCCTCTTCGGCCCGAATGTACTTTTCGGTGCGAAGGAGAAGGTCGGAAAAGTCATGTGGGGGTTTCTTGGCGAGGGAGGAGCGGAGGTTGGAATTGAGAATGTTGGATTGGAATGCTGCGGTAGCAACCGATTGGTCGAGGGAGGCAATGGTTCTAGCTTCAGCTGTGAACCTCTTCACGTAGTCCCTCAGTTTTTCCCCCTTTTGCTGACGAAGGTGCAATAGTGAGATGCTGGTTTTCTCGATCCTTCGGCTGCTGACAAAGTGGGTGATGAAGAGGGTTTCGAACTGCTCGAAGGAGAATATCGACGCCGGGGCAAGATGAGAGTACCATTCTCGAGCCGGGCCTTTGAGTGTCGCGGGGAATGTTTTGCAGAGGAGGGCATCGGAAGCTTGGTGGAGGAGCATTAAAGTTTTAAAGCTTTCGATGTGATCAACTGGATCGGTCTCCCCGGTGTAATTCTCGAATTGGGGAGGTTTGAAGCCGAACGGCACAGGGGCATCCACTATGGTTCGGGAGAATGGGGGCCGGCTAGGACGTAGGGTCCTCCCCCTGAGTTCCTCTTCTCGGTTTATCTGACCCAGGAGCTTTTCCACCTCGTTAAGACGGCGGTCCATGATGTCATCCCTCCGACGGTAATCCGCCGGGCCACGGGACTCGTCTTCGTATGAGGGGGAGCGAGGGCTGCGGCGACGGTAACTTCGGGAACGACGAGGACTCGGGGTGCGCCGGGAGTTGGTTGGTGCAGGACGAGGAGAGGGGGACCGTTGGCGAGGGCTTCGGACCGGAGGAGGGGATGGGGCCCTCGGCTCATTGGGATTTTGACGGAGGTTGAGGGCCTGTTGTACCATTGCTTGGAACTGCTGGAACTCGGCACGGGTGATGGGTGCCTTATTGTTCCTAGGCTGCTGCCGACCTGCGGGAGAGTGCCTTCTTCGGTAATAATCGGGGGAGTCCTTTCTCCCTCTTCGGATGGGGGACCTCCTGTGCTCTCGGTGACGGGGGGATCGCTCTTGCTGGCGGGAGGCTTCCCCCCGAGCCCGCTTTTCATCCAGATGACGACGGAGGTCGTCATCTTCCGGGCGTTTGGGAGGGGCATTGTGGCGACCAGAGGCTCGGGGATGATGGGAGGCCATGGAGGCACTGGAGGCGTTGTGGATGGAGAGGTTCTCTTGGTGAAGAGGCTGTTTCTGGGGGTTAGGACCCTTTGGATCAGGAGGTGGAGGGTTCCGTTGGAGCGGCTCTTCCATGGTAGGAGGGAGTTGCCCTTGTTGCTGAGCGGGATCAGGAAGGACTTCTTGTTAGTCAGGGTTGGGCACTCGATTAGACCCTCTTGACCTGACTTTGCGAGGCAGCATGGCTGGAGAAGACCTGTTCTCGGGGAAGAGGAGAGGTTTCTATTCGTTAGTTTCCCACAGACGGCGCCAATCTATTGCCGCTAAATTTGGTGTGGGGGCAAACAGATAGAACTTGTGGATTCTTGGGGAAACTGAATAGAAAGACCTGCGTACCTGTTCCCTGGGGCGTCGTCTGTCGCTCCCGCCGTGCACCTGCAAAAAGTGCGAGACACCGGGGTTGTTCCCGGCGACGCACCCTCCGACGCTCAAGTCAGTAATCTAGGAAGACTATGAATGAGCACAAAAACTGGTGAAGAGTTGATTACCTCTCAATGGAGATGGATGGGGGGTATTTATAGGCGTCTTAGGGAACAGATTAGGAATGTAATCCCCGTGATCTGATAAGGAATATTCTCCTTGTAAACAGATTAGGAATGTAATCCCTAATTCCCAGTGGAGGGATAGGCATGAATCGGGGCCGTTGATTAGGATCTAATCAGGAGCCTTAATTCTATCCCTCTGATCGGGCTTTACTGCTGGTTGAGACCCGCGCCCAATTGAAGCGGATCCGTTTGTGGGTTATTGGGTCTTTATCGGAGAGACCTAGTACCCATTTCGGACCCTATTTGTAGGTGAAATTTCCATTTTACCCCTGGACTTCAAGATTCGTGCCCGATTTGGACGGTTCCGATTAATCTCCATTTTTAGCCATATCTCTACCCAAATAAATTACCAAAATATCCCACGGTGATGTCATCAATAACATCACATATCTCTTCGGTCTCTACACCCTCACGCGCGCCAGAAATCCAATCTCAAACTTCAAGGTCCAACACGTGTGAAGCACGTGCAAAAGCTGATAATATCGTAACTGGGATGAGGTGGTTGTTGAGCCCAATGAAGGGGCCACTATAGTAGAAAAATATAAAGATTTTACCACTGGGCTGCAAATATTAAATGAGCTGCAAGTGGTTGTTAATAATTTGGCAAATATTAAATGGGCCACTGGGCTGCAAATCCCATCTAAAACCTCATACTGATAAAATTCCTAATGGGCCCATGTTGGGGTCCAATCAGGATTTGGGAGGAAATACATTGATACTTAATTTCATAGGGACCAAGAAAAGGGTCTTGTGGGGCTTCCTCATTATTGATCGCGAACCTAATTACAGTGTCAACTGTGTACCACACACTTCTAACAACACTTTCTCAATCATGTTTGAAGATCAAGATGAGGCGCGTTTTCATCTAGAAGATGATGCTTCGTATTCAGAAGATGAATCGAATTTTTTAGAAGAGATGGTCGAAGATACACAACGAGTTCTTGCTAGGAAAGAAATAGTGGGTGTGACGCCCTCACACTGGATGTTGTCCCATCCACTTGTCCAATGTTTAACTGTTAGACTAGCTCCGACTTGCAATGTAAGACTAAGGGCTTTAAAATGCGGAAGGTATCTAAGAGGGCTCATGAGGAGTCCTTTGGTGACCCTCTATAGATAGAAGTCGCCACCAAAACAACTAAGGCCGACGGTGGAGGTACGCCGTAATCTTTTAGCTTCCATTTTCAATTTCATGTCTGATACCAAAGCATTTAATCTTGCTATAACATGTGGTATTGCAATTGGCAATAAAGATCGTAATTCCCTACTCCTTAATAATATTAAAGGTTGGGAATTGGAATGAGAATCTATGTACGAACTTAGAACCCAACCTGATATGTAATCCCATATCTGTCAATAATGAGTGTTCTTATATGGAATGTTAGATGTTTGGGGAGAGAGGAAAGATGGTGGTGGTTAGGGACATCATCAATGCGTCCAAAATAGATATTGTTGGACCTCAAGAAACCAAACTCGTATGATTCTTAAACTTAGGAGGCTGGAGGGGGAATAGGATCAAGGAGTGGACAATTTGCCCATCTACTGGGGCCTCAAGAGGTATTGCTATTAGCTTTAACTTTGATCTACTCACTTGTTTAGATGAATTCCTTGGAGAATTATCGTTATCGGTCCTGCTCTAATGCCGGGTTGATGACTGGATTCAAACGGTCATGGTAGTTTATGGCCCAAACCTTTCATCTTCCAGAGTAGCATTTTGGACATAACTCCACTATATCCAAACACATTGGAAAAACCCATGGTTAGTAGGTGGGGACTTTAATATCATGATGTTTGTATTTAAGCATCGTGGTAAAGGTTCTAGCTATATCGATAGGGAGGAATTCAACCGGGTTATCACGGGATTGGAACTGGTTGACATCCCAGTCCATATAGGCTTTTCACTTCATCAATTATGCAAGCAACCCCTATAATAGCGAAACTAGATAGAGTACTAGTCTCGTGAGACTGGGAGGCTCTAGCCTGTACCAAGTCCCTCCCGAGACCAGCATTAGATCATGTCCTTATAGTTCTGTCTTCTGGCAAACTGAAAGCCTAATAAATTCAAGTTTGAGAAGGCTTGGATGGAAATCTAGGTTTTCCACCACATGGTAATGAAAAATTGGGATCTTCCAACCCGGGGAACAAAGGTGGCAGCGGTGCGGTGTGAAAAGACCTGCAAACTCTGTTCCAAGCTTAGGAATGGAACTGCACTAGATTCACAACAATCTAGAGAGCTAAAGAGTCGATTCTAGAGGGTATTGATGAGTTGAAAAAAATGGAGGAGACTAGGTACCCCACTGAAGATGAGCAAAATTAGTTGATAAAGCCAAGGGAGGACATTGCCCACATGTAAAAACTGGAAGAAATCAAATGACAATAAAGATCAAGAATTTCTTGGCTCAAAGAAAAAGGCACGAATACTGCTTTCTTTCATCGAGTGGCCAATGCACGCTGGAGATCCAACCTTACCCTCTTGGTCCATACAGAGACTGGTGTGGTACAAGAAGAGGAGGAAGTTAAGCAGGTTTTCCAGTCTAACTACAAAAGTCTATTCGGACGTAGAACAAATTTTAGAACTTCTCTTAGAGAGGATTTTTGGCAAGACAGATAAGAAGACCTTGTACAGGCACTGCGGTCCATTGAAGCCCTTTTACGGAGGAGGATGTCAAGGAGATAATCTCTCAGATAGGTAGGGAAATAGTGCACGTTCATGATGGGTTTCTGATTTTGTTCTATCATACCTTCTAGAAGGACATTAATGATGATCTTATGGCAGTCTTGGTCAAATTTTACGATTATATACTTAAATTGGGTAGAATTAACTATGCAAAAGTGATCCTTATTCCAAAAAAAAATGGAAGAATCTCAAAGATCAGGGGACTTTCATCCCATTAATCTCCTCAACAGCTCGGTCAAGATAATTACCAAGATTCTTGCTAACATATTAGGAAAAGTGATGGACAGATTGATTAGTCATGAATAAACCGACTTCATAAAATGGCAGTGTATTCTGTATAGTGTAGCCACATCTAAAGAAACCATTTATCAATGCAACATCTCAAATGATAGGAGTTACATGCTGAAACTAGATTTCGAGAAGGCGTATGATTCAGTTGAGTGAGATTGTTTAATGGAAGCACGTAAAGGCAGAGGTTTTAGGGACCGGTGGATCAACCACTGCCTCATCACTAGCAGGACAACCTCTTGGTAAATAGAGCGACTAGTCAACTATTTTCGTGTAGACGATGACTGAGATAAGGTGACCCATTGCCCCCACATTTTTGTTTACAATTGTTTTTGATGTCCTTAGGTCCATGATGGATAAATGTAGACACGCGGGATGGTTTGCCCTAGTAGCCAGTGGCAGAAACCGTCCCGGATGTACTATCTTACAATATGCTGACAATACTTTACTGTTTGGAAATGGAGATCTTGGAGAAACTATCACCTCTAAAGGAGTACTATATTGTTTTGAAGCCTGGTCTGAACTATGAATCAACTTCCACAAGAATGCTCTAATACTTATCGCTATATCTGACGAGGAGACAGGGGAACATGCGATCATTCTAAACTACAAACTTGATAGTTTTCCGATCAAGCACCTATGGCTGCTAATTAGACCTGGAAAATTAAAGAAGTCAAATTGGTTGCCGATTATTGTTCGAGTAGAAGCTAGATTATATGGGTGGAAAGGTTTAGCCCTATCCCTAGGGGCTAGAGTGACCCTTTATCAACTCAGTATTATCTAACATCTGAATCTACTACATGTCCTTCTTTGAAATGTCAAGATGGGTTATCCAAAAAATTGATCGCACACGGAAGCGATTCCTATGGAAAGGAGCCTACACGGATAGGGGAAGCTACCACCTTCTCAAATGGGAATAGGTTTGTATGAAGATAATACATGGATGCCTGGGCATCATTGATTTGAGAGACATGAAATCGCTCTCTTTGGAAATTCGTGGTGGAAAATGTTCCACCCAAAAGGTGAAGATTGACAAGAATTCACGAACTCTTAACTGCAAGGGAATGAGACGCGAAGTTTGGGTTTTCGGGTTGGGCCTAGAGTATCTTGGTTTTGGAAAGATGTTTCCAAAGCCTATGATCTGTTGAACAGTTGTGTAACATCGATCATAGGCAATGGTCTCTTGAACAAATTCTGGTGAGATAAATGGTGAGGACCACACACCCTCAAAGACTTGTTCCCAGATCTATACGAACAAACGACACAACCACATAACACAGTTACCAAAACATGGAAAAGAGGGTCGTGGAGACCTGCTTTCAGACATTGCCTTAGCCAATAGTCTCAACTTAGATTAGGGAGCTCCAAGCCCATATAGCCCAGTCGGGGGTGAAAAGTTCACAAGGCCAAGATCAAAAATCTTAGGGACTTGAAAAGAATTGTATCTTTACGGTACATTCAATGTATAATCGTATATATTTCAGAGGATGTAGACCGAGATGATCAACAATAATCTAGAAAGCCAAAGCACCCCTAAAAGTAAAGGTTTTTTTTGCTGG
The DNA here is from genome assembly GCA_017893485.1 of Hemerocallis citrina. NCBI lineage: Eukaryota > Viridiplantae > Streptophyta > Magnoliopsida > Asparagales > Asphodelaceae > Hemerocallis > Hemerocallis citrina. The sequence goes on from CM030362.1 coordinate 289,685,703, forward strand.
TACTCAACGATGCAACCCTGACAAGAGAAAACCTAGTTAAAACACAACCAAACATCGCGACCAATTTCAGATTTTGCAACGCGACTATTAAGATTAGAGACCACCTATTTATTAAGTGTCATAGGAGCAAAGCAATCCTGGTCGAGGTCCTAATGGCCATCGGAACAAATGATCCCAAGTTCGCTAATGAGAGACATGAGATTAAAGAAGCTTAGAGCATCTGTAGTCGTTTAAGTTAAAAAATGGGTATATGGATATTTTGGAAATAGCAAATAGCTCAAACGCTGCAGACGTCTATACTCAAAAATTGGCTTTTTTGGACGAAACGAAAGATCATATACCGTATGAAGATCTGCATAATTTTTTTTAAAATAGTGTGAAGGACGGCAGATGATCTTCCGTCTCGTAATTATTTTTAAAAAAAGGTGAAGGACGACACATGATGTGTCGTCCAACACAAAGACACAAATTGGCTTTTCTCTCTCTCTTCCCCAAACGGAAGATCTTCCTATTTCCATTTTTTAAAAATAATTCAAACGGTAGATCATATGCCGTCCGAGCGTTTCTCAATTAAAAAATTTGTCTCAGATGCCAAATCATATACCGTCCGACTATAAGACCGTAAACCATCTTCCGATTTCTAAAATATGGATAAAACCATTTCCACTGCCAAATATAGCTATCTCCTATTAATTCGAAACCCAAAAAATGGGTATATAGACGACGACTACAGATGGTTTTTTCCCCCAAAATATCCATTTTTTCCCAAAATAGCCAACGACTACAGATGCTCTTAGTATATCGTCACCACCGTAACGGCCTACTTTTTATGGCTTGATGAAAATAACTTCCTCTTTCGTAGGACTAGTAATAACATTTCTAGTTATTTAACTCAGATTCTGCATCTTATTTCTTTTTAGGCTACAATAGCGGCGACAAGACCGAGATGGAGGATTGTCAGGGCTAACAGGTCGAGGAGTACGACAAGGAGGAGATAGAGATTGCCGACTCTAGACTGACCAGTTTGATTTAGAGTCCCTTCCTCCAAAGCTTTGTTGGAGGGGTCCCTTTTGCTATTTCTGTACTCTAGATGTTGTTTTATGATTGTAAGTTGGAAGAGTTAAGTTATATTTTCAGTATTGTAACTTCACTTTTGTACATTTACCTAGTACTCTTGGGTTGTTTATTTATTTTGTTAACATTTAATTAATTAAAGAGGTGACTATACTTCACATTTTTCCTTAAAAAAATCTCAAATGTGTTTAAATGTGAATTTTAAAAATTAATGCATATGGAAAAACACTAGTTTCGCAGTTGCTTATAGCATTAAGTTGACCACGAAATATTCGTTATTTTATTCTTGATGATTTTTATGTATTGATTATGACTGGTACTAGTAATTTACACGTGCAATGCATATCTTATTAATTTTTTTAAAAAGTAAAAAAATTCGACCTAGTCTGACATCGAATTTGAAATCTTTTTTATATTAGCTATGTACGGACAATAGAAATAAATTAGTAGATTTATAAAAGATAACTCGAACGTTCCTATTATAATAGTTATAGATATGTACTCAAAATTGAAAAATTAATGCAACGTAAAGAATTGGCCTCCTATTGACCTGCTCCAAGAAAAGATTCTAAACATTGTGTTTTACACATTAATTCATAGCACTGAGTATTAAAAAACAAGCATCTTAGTATCATATCAATTATGTTTTTACACGTGCGATGCACGCTTTAATAAATATAGTTTTAAAATAAAAATTTAGATGTTGTCTTGATTTGAACCTAGAACCTCCTTTACAATAGTTATGTACGTGCGTTGCACGGATTGGTAGAATGACAAAATATTTATAAATGATACTAAGGCCTTCTCCCATTATAATATTAGAGATATGGGAACTAGCATATATGTAGGAAGTATCCTAGATATATGTGCCCTATGATTCTTCTTCTCACCAAACCAGGACGGAGAGAAATAAACATAGAGAGATTTAGTAGGGCATTGATATTAAGTTTTGGCAAATCTATATAGGATCCTATCAACGTCAAACTCATCAAAACCTAACCCACAACCACAAAGACACCTTAATGTTTGGTTCAACTTACATTCCACGCTCAGCCAAACATCCCTGGTTTCCATCTCAAATCTACAAAAAATACTCAATCCCCCTCCAACACTTCAATTCCACATCAACTACCTTCATAATTTGGAAGTCCTCCATGGTCCCAAAAAGAAAAGAAAGGGAAAAAAAAAAAATGCATGTGTTGCATGGCTCTCAAAATATGTTGTATGTACTTTCAATTTCTCCTAGTTGTTTACCAAAGATAAGCGGTCACACTTGAATAGTGTCACATCTTAATTTGTAAGATTCTCTTGTACAATACATAATTAAGTCCAATAATGTTTAAAATTACTAGTAGAAAAGTAGAGATTAAGTACACGCACAGTAACCTCCAGATCCGGCCTTCCCTCTCTCCCATCCCCCATTCTCCTTTCTTTATTTTTGATCCCCTCCTCCTTCTCTCCAGACCCATATCCCCAGTTCCCCATTCCTCCCCTTTCTAGGCGCTCCGTCTTTTTCCTCTAGGTGTGTCGTTCAGTGCTTCCCGTCGCCTCCAAGGCTCGCGTCGCGGCCTGCCTCCAGCCCAGAGCTGCTCCGTTACTTTCGAGCTCTCTCCCTTTCAGCAGCAAGCCGAGTTTTCCTCCTTTGGCTGCGTTTCCTCTTGTGCCTCCCTCCGGTGTCGTCTTTTCTCCGTCCGCTCGCCGTTGATTCCCTTCCCGGTGAGTTTCCTGCCAGGTTCGCTCCCCCCGCAGATCTCCAGGCTGCCCTTTCAACCGATCACTGTAAGTTCTTCGAAAGTTTTTATCTTTAGCTGTTGATTCTGGTAGAGTTAGTTTTGTGGGTGGGTCTTGGAGCCTTTCTTTTGCACTGCTGCATCTTCTGTGCGCTGGTGTTGGTTCCCCGGTACTGTGGTTTCTTTCGGGCTGTACATTAGTTATTTCTGGCTTTGGGCTCCCCTTTCGCTGGGGTTAGTTATTATCAGTACTTATTTCTGCTCCATTCTGCTTCTGACCGAGAGCTTGTTCTAGCTCGGTCATTCTATTTATCCTCTCTTATTCTATTTTTTCTCCATTCCTTTTCTCCCTATCCGGAGAGTATTAGCGTCCCTCTTTGAGTGACGCTGGATTGTTTTCTTGGGTTCTTCCTATTTTGGTGGGATTGGATCGGTACTGTAAGTGGTACCCTTGTCCAGTTCCTTTCCTGTGTCGGTGCTTTGCATTGATCCATTCTTGGGTTGGCTTCAACCATGTATCTCATCAAGTCCGAAGCTAGCTCTTACTACTCAGTAACGGCTCAGGATTTGAAGAGGGAATTATCTTCTCCTCCTTTGGATAACATCTATCACCCTCAGTGCTTTCCCTTTTCCTCTAATTCCCCTTCGCCTTGTAGGCCCGACCCTCAACGGGTCTGCTTCAGGTGCCTTCTTTCTGGACACTTCAAACGCGAGTGTGTGAATAAAATGCAGTGTTTTTTCTGTGCTAAGCTTGGTCACTCTCGCAGTCGGTGCTTCTCCCTTCAAAAACTCCTTGGCTTTCCCAAAGGTCATTCCTTACCGGCCAAACTCCTTCCCTTTCTTAATTACCCCCTTTTAAAGCGCAAGCTTCATGAGTGGTTGGCTAGTAAGATCAGCATTGTTTCGGGCAAGAACCTCGACTCCTCAGTAGTGGTTTCCCTGTCAGCGACGAACTCCTCCACTCCTATCTCCCCTTATCGTGTTTCTCTTGTTATCCTTCACCATCCTAATATTGCTAACCTGTTTAAGGATCGCAAAGTTAATACGACTCTGGTCTCCTACCCCCGATTGGGTTCTTACAAGGCCCGTACCCGTTCTATCTCTATGGCACCTTCGTTGATCTGGAATCTGGATTACAATTCTAACTTGGTTAAATCCTACTCCTCTTCTCTTGAGTGGTCTCATATTGCGAAGGGGCACGCTTTGCACTGCCGCTTCTCTGATCCCCCTGTGCATCCCGACAGGGCTATTGTCGACTTTATGGCCTATCCTTTTTATTATAACTATCCTTGTGCTTGGAAGATTTCTTCTCCCAAATGTTCTACGTTCTCTTTTCATTACCCAGGATGGTTATTCTCTTGGTATCAACATTTAGGGGTTCAATCGGGGCTCTATCAGCTATTGACGGCATTTAAACATCTCTTCCACTCCCTTTCCTTTAAGATCTCTCTGAGTTTTGATGATCCTTATCTCCCCCGTTGGGACGACTCTACCAAGTCCATCCCAACAGTCACTTCGGATGCTTTCTCAGTAGTCGCTTTTCCCCGTCGTGCCCTATCAAAGTCGAAGCCTAATCTTCTGTCAATGCGGTTTTTTTGCCCCCTTCGATGAGGGTTGCCCCTCCCCCATCAAGCGGAGTTACAATAAGAAAGTCACTAATCATGTGCCTATTCGAGTGAGTGCTCGTATTCTTGCGAAGAAAACAGCTTCTGTGTCTGCTCATCAGCTTCTACACAGTTGAGTCTTGCCTTCTCGTTGACATCCTTGGTATTGGCAGTGCGTTGCCTCCGTTGTGCCGCTAGAGTTTTTCCTTTGGACTGCTAGTGGAGTTGGATGTCTTCGTAGGAGGAGGGTTGTATTCCTGTTTCATGGCTCAGTCGTTCAGGTCCTGCTCCTCTATCGGGTTCAGCTGTCTGGTTTTGTCCTCCATCAGTTTGCGTGTTTTGTCTGGCCGATTGTTCCGCCCTCTTGTTTTGGCATGGACGTTTGCTATGGCACAGTCCTCTGTTTTGTTGGCTCTTCAGCCTTTGTTTGTTTTATTTATTATTCGCTTATTGTTGTTTTACATCTTGTAAAGCCTTTGATTATTTATTTGTAACTTAACTGTTCTTATTGATTAATATATTTTTTGATGGCTAGAGCCTTTTGGCTCTATCTGATATATCAAAAAAAAATACATAATTACGTAAAACGTAAAATAAAAATAAATAGTTTGATGTTGTTAGAAAAAAATAGTTAGTAAATAATGAATTTGGATGATGGTTTGTTCCCAATAAAAATAATAATAAATAGTGTGGAAGTATATAATTAAACTATATAAAGATAAGTTTAGAAAATATGTCGATTTGAGGGATAAAGTCAGGCCTAAAAGCTCTGCCCTAGAAAGTCAGACGCCATCTTCATGCATGCAATTTACGCAGTCAACCCCCTAGTAGTAAAGATACCTCCGAGTATCCGGCTCTCAGGCTTTTGGGCGAAATAAGACTCTTGACCATAATAGTGCTTCAAGTTGCCCAACGATAATATACTTGCTTTATATTTTGTACATGAAACATATATTATTCTAGTTATATCTTGTTCTATATAAGCCATTAGGCCTTTTAATAAGCTATAAAGAAAACATAACGTATCTATATAATAAATCACAAGACAATTTGAAAAAAAAAGCTATCAAGTAGTTCTCCTTCAATTGAAACAAAATCAATGGCTCACATTCACCCTCCCAAAAGAAATTTTCCTCTAAAAGTTTTCACACCAAAACTAAACTTTTCCCCCTAAAACAAAAATCATCCTCACTTTATTACTATATCTATATTCTCTTTTCACTTTTTCAGATTTCTCTCTCTATATATCAAAAATTTAGATTTTTAGATTTCACGTTCGTAAATTTCTAGATTTTCAGAATTTTTTTGGCTTCTTTTGATTGCTCATATACAAAATTTTACTGAGTTTCCTGATTGATTTCAAATGCAATGATATATATATATATATATATATATATATATATATATATATATAGTAATGCTCCATTGAAAACGTTACTGTAGCGATGAAAACGTGAAAACCATTTAGGCCGTTGTGTTATAATGCATTCCAACAACTGCCTAGGTGGTTTTCACGTGTTTTCACAACATTTGTATTTTCAATGGAGCATTTCCTATATATATATATATATATATATATATATATATATATATATATATATATATATATTTCTCTCTCTCTCTCTCTCTACTCAGAAATTTAGATTTTCAAATTTGTAAATTTCTGGATTTTTACAGATTTTTTATGTTTTTTTAAATTGCTCATATAAAAATTTCACCGAGTTTCCTGAATGATTTCAAATACAATGGAAGATTTAAATGGATATTCACTTGGGTAAATTTCAACATCTAAAGTTACCCTGAAAGTAGCAAATATCTCATCAAAAGTTAAATTTAATCATTTTGCAACCTCAAAGTTCTAAGAAGTTGGATTTTACACCCTCATTAATAATTATTCAAACATGGACTTTTTTTTTACAATTAATTGTTGTCGTACTATTCAAACATGAGTTACATAAACTCCTTGATGGAAGTTTCAAATTTATGCATCTGAAATGCTGGAAAGTAAATATATCCACTATTATACACGAACATTATTATAGTGTACATCTTAGAATGTATATTAACATCTGATAGCAGAATACACTGAGAACACTAAAGTTAATCGTCAAATATTTTTTCCCTCCTTGATATATAGAGCAAGTTCTTCTTTAGAACTAAACAACAACATCTGTCTGACTTCTCACTGCTTCCTGCAATGAATAACATCAATATATATTTGAAAATTTAAAAATTTAAAAATTTGAAAATTTGAAAATTTGAAAATTTGAAAATTTGAAAATTTGAAAATTTGAAAATCTCAAAACAAATCCAAATCCAAATCCAACATCGAACCCCAATCAAGAGGTCGTCGTCGATATCTGATCCACTGCTGATTCCGTATCGATGACTCCCCTCCACCAAATCGAGCACGAATATCAAGTGACTCCGTATTGGTGACTCCCCTCCACCGAATCGAGAGCCTCTACATGCGATGCGGAGACTCTAATTTCATCCCATTAACCGAATTCTCTTACTAATTTTTAATTTTGTGTGTGCAGGGATTACTCAGTTTTTTGCTGACTCGAATTTTGTGTGTGCATGGGATCTAAGTTCAGAGAAGTATGATTATTTTAATTTTGGTTTTAAAAAATTTTAATTTGGTAATTTATTTGATGAGTTTTTTTATTGGTTTTGATTTAAGGTGTACGCAAGTGAGAGATGGATTATTTGGTGGCCTCAATTTGGGCTTCCAAACCATAGCATGACAAGTAAGATGATTAGCAACCTAAAATAACTTGGCAAATATGCAACATTAATTTTTTTACTACAAGAGAATATACTATTATGAAGTGTTCCCTTCACTGGTTATTAGAAATCATGGATTACATAACATATAAGAACTTTTAGTGTATGTTTGAATATATAGGATTGGGATGACTGGAGTTTACCAGTGAAGGGTGCAAACTCTCCACTCAAGAAAGACAGCTAAAGTAAATTTGTTATTGATCCATTTTGTTTTTTTTTTTTGTAAATGTGCAATGGCTAGACAAAGTGGAGATAAAAGAAATGATTAGTTTGGATTAGTGTTTTGTGAACTTCATGTATTACATTTTAGTTGAAATATTAATAAGAGGTATTTCAATTGCAAACTAAGTCTCAAACAAACAAATATTTATATTATTGGTATTGTAGATACATTCACACCTGCACTTGCGTTACCATTGTATTTAGATATACTCATAATGGCTTTGCGATTAGAGTCAGCTCTATAAAACCTATATGATCATGTCCTTGCATAACTATTACATACATCTAAAAGTGATGCTGAAGTTAAAAAAACTTTATGCAGTGTTTCTAACAAACTATATGCATTCCAGGTAAGTTCAAGTTGATGATCAAGAAGGCGATGGTTGAGCTTAAAGGTAGATATGCTGCTTCCTCATATAATATGTTTCCTACTTCAATTAATTTGCTGGAATTCTAAAACTATTTTATTTAATCAAATTAGGTGCACCTTTTCGAAGACGTGTCGTAGGCACATGTGAATGGGCAAACCTAGTAAGTATACGAATAAGAAATATTTACGCTTTTATGAGTAAGCATGAAGTAAAAACAAAAATTCTGATAACTTTAAAATAGAACAACTATTCCAAGAAATTATAAGATAAAAAACCCTGAATTGACCATACCAAATTATATAGAATTTGATTTCAACAAAACAAAAGATATAGCAAAAGAAAAGGTACCACAAATAATGTTTGAAAAAAGATCACTATCAATAAGAAACAAACAACATGCGTTGAAACTAATACCAATAATAAATACATTAGACAACCAAAATAATAATCAATTTAAGATAGAAATATAATATTATGACAATGGTAAATGGAACAAACAAATAGCTCACGTAGATTCATGAGACACTAATTCACATATTAAACAAACAAATATAAAATTTAAAAAAATACCATTGGAAAACCTATATTACTATTTAGACTATTATAATAATAGACATCCAAATTGTCCATAAAATAGTATTACCACAAAAAATAAACAGTCAAAATGAAATATTATTGCATCTACATGTCGACCCAAAGCACAATGTTAATGAAATATTATTAGGAACTGACTTTTTTATATCAGTACAACTATACTCAATAGAAGAAAATAATAATAATAATAAAACTACGAAAGTATAGTAATAAATAGAATATTACCTAAATGAATTCATCAAGAGCAACAAAAAATATATTATACATACAAACAAAATTTCTACGAAGGATACGAATCAAGAAACTATCATAGTCTAATAGACAATGGAGGCTGAACAAGCTTGTGCTGGAAAAATATACTACCAAAATGGAAACAAGTTGGAAATAATAAAAAAACTACAACTGGATTGACATGACAAACCATTATACTTGCAAATATAAAGAAAATGTTACGATCCAAGTAGAAAGTTACATCCTTAAAATACCAATAATATATCAATTTGATGATGAGAATAATGATGTATTATAAGGAACAACTTTCAACAACAATATTATCCTATGACTATATCACACAAAACAGTTGTATTTTCAACACATTGTAAATACCAAGCGATAGCAATTAGAATAACACGGCCTTATTCTAGGAAAGACTTACCACATATCAGAGTTTCTTCAACTCAGCGTGGTGAATATCAATATTTACCAAGTAAAAATAAAATACAACAAGTCCAAAAAATAATTACACAAGAAATTTTACAAAAAAATAATTAGAATATCTATGTGGAGAAGACTCCTTAGCAAAATGACACTTAAGTAAACCCACAACTCATATAGATCTAATAGTTAAAGATAAGGTAATAAAAGTTAAACCTATAAGGCATGCTCCAATAGATTTGGAAGAATTCAAAATACATATAAAAGAACTAATGAAAAATAATTACATAAAAAAATCACAAAGTCCACATTCATCACCAGCATTCATAGTAAGGAAATACTCAGAAGAAAAAAAAGGTAAATCTAGAATGGTAGTAAATTATAAAGAACTAAATAAAAATACTAAAAGATTTGGATATCTGTTACCAGAAATGTCGATACTACTAAACATAGCATGTAACCCATGTTCCCATTAATACGTATTTTTTCAAGTATTTTTTCATATTTTAAATCCTTAGTATCTTGCAACTATTCTTTCTTAATTGATTATATTATTCAAACTACTTTTATGAAGCCAATATTACTATTATTATTTTATTTTATCTGAGCCCAATTGTTATTATAAGCCCAATACCCTAATTGATTTATTTAAATGTTTTGAAGCCCAAATATAAAGCCTAAGTTTACAACCCAAACCCATATCGATTGGATCCCAACTCGTTAACCCATTATCCTACCTTACCCAAATTCATCTATCCGTTTACAAAACCCCTTACATTCCCCTACTCTTCACATCCCGTAACTCTATAACCCCCACCACCTCATAACTACCCCCACTTTCTCTACCCATTACAATGTTATTATTATATTATATTTATTATTATTTTTATTATTACTAGATTTGCCCGTGGGCACGTGCCTACGGCACGTCTTTGGAACGATACAACACACGAAAAACCCTGTAAACAGTAAAACAATAATTATGTAGTTCAAGTTTGAATAGAATGACAATAATTAGTTGTAAATAAACATCCATGTTTCTATTAGTATATGTTGAAAAATAATTTTAACTTCTTAGAACTTTAATGGTAGAAAATGATGAAATTTAACTGTTGAAGAGATATTTGCTATGTTCATAAGTTAATAGTTGAAATTTAACTTTAATGGCATAAAAATTCTGAAAATTTTACAAACTTAAAATCTTAAAATTTAAATTTCTAAGTAAATAAAAAAAATTGGAGAGAGAGAGAGAAGGAGAGAAATATGAAAAAGTGAAGAGAGAAGAGAGAGATTGTAATAAAGTAATGAGTTTTTTAGTTTTGGGGGGAAAAATTTGATTTTGGGGTTTGAAATTTTGGGAGGGAAAATATGTTTTGTGAGGTTGGATCTGGGCCTTTAATTTTGGGGGGGATTGAATGGGAGCCACTTGATAGCTTTCTTTGTGTTTTATTATATAGATATAAAAAACCCTCCACCACTCCAGTTCTCTCTATCTCTCCCCCTCATTGTTCTCTCTCTCCCGCTCTCTCTTTCGTTTCTTCTCTATTTCGAAACCCAATAGAAAACCCCCATTCTCCGTCGTCTTCCTCCTTTCGCACAACCGTCGTCTTCCCCGCAGCACCCCTTCATCTTCCTCTTCGAGCTTCTGCCGACCACCTCGTGCCTCCGCCTGCCATCGCGCCTCCTCTATTTTGAGCGAGAACAGAGGCATGCTCTCGCCATCGCCTCGTCGTTGCCGTCGCTTCCCGACTGCAATGCTACCGTCGTCGTGCCGCCGCCTTGCCGTGGTCATCGCTGCCAGAATCGCGAGCCCCATCGCCAGTTGTCGCCGAGTTCTCCAGTCACGTCGTTCTCTCTCTCTCTCCGTCGAAAGATAGGAGAAGAGAGGTGAGTGGCTCATTTTGTTGTTTGATATTTTGGCTCTTAGGATCCAATATTGGGTGTTTGGTGTTCTGCCTTGGATTCGGTGTGGAGAAGGGTTTTGATTGGTTTGTTTTGGTGTTTGGTGTTGTGGAGTAGGGGATTGGGTTGGAGTATTTGCTATTTTGGAGAAGGGATTGGATCATCTTGTTGCAGTTTGGTGTTTTGTGTGGGGATCCGATCTGAGTTTTGTTGTTTTGCTGTTTGGAGTCTCGCCCGTGTTTTGTTTCGCTGCCCGAGATTCTGATCCCGTTATTCTTATATTCGGTATCATCGTCGTCGGTTATCAGGAAAGTATCATCTTGTACAAATCGTTTGTTCTCGTACAAGCTTCCTTTGAAAAATACTGCAAGTATATTCTTTAACTCTAATTCGTATTCCTCAGTCGAATTGAAATCTATTGCTACCCATAATCCGTTGATCTCATATTCGTACATGATCACGAATACCTTGTTGTCACATGCATTACATGAACATGATTGATACACACATATGTACTCCTAGGATTATACATGATTATGTGCAGGATTGTTTTACCCGTGGTAGTATTTTAAATATGATATCTTGTTATTGTTGATTAAAATTAATAAAAGTAATGTCAGGGTATAAGGGTAAAGATCTAGTAGTGGGAAATATAGAAGAACGTACTCGGACGGGAGCTCAAGGTTTTCCGATGCAAGTTGCAAGTTTATAAGTTGCAAGTTTGCGCATTATAAGTTTATATATTTCACGCTATAAGTTTACACTCTATATATTTCACGTTACAAGTTTGCACGTATCTCGATACAAGATACAATTGATATATTTTTTCCGAGTACGTGACCTATAGAATCCACCACTAGGCCTAAACGTAACTGATTGTATGTAGCAACCATGTGATAAAAGTATGGATGCATGAAGTGCTACCTAGATAGAATTAAACAAAAGACATGAGATTAACACATGCACTTGCATAATCCAATTACATGTTACATGTTTTTGTTGACTTGTTTACTTGATTACTTGTTTTCATGCCACTTGTTTCATGATGTCTTGTTCATGATCCTACTTACATGTTGTATTTCTCCTATTACATGATTCTTGATTCCTTGCTCTTTTTTCTGCTTCTTGTTTTGTTTTTGTACTTGTCCCGTTAGCTTGTACCACTTGCCGTCCGTGACTTGCATTAACGGGCGTCTTCTTGTTTCTTTTTTTTGTATAATGTACTTGCAGGCCCGAATGGAGAATTACCCGAAGGTGTTGCTAATCTAGTGTTTTAGTCTTATTTATTTTCATATTGCTTTAGTTCATGTTTATTTTATGCTACTATTTATTGTATTTCGGGCGTGTTTGACCCGTAACTACTTTGTTTTTCCAGCTGTTGGTTATGTTGTGGACTATGTCATGTACTTTTGTTATCCTATTGTGATTTTACATGCCTGCGTGATTTTGTTGTTATCTTGTTGTTGAGTTACCTGTACAGCTTATGAATGGTGTATTCGCACCATTCGCTGGGCCTCAGTCACGAACTCGTATTTCCGTATTTTGAGAAGCGGGGCGTGACATAGCAAGAACAAGAAAAATATAATCAAAAATCGATTGCAAATCAGGGGTTGACCATGTAAAACTAATAGAAGAATCAAAGCAGTTAGCAACATTAAGCACACCACAAGGATTTTATGAATGAAACGTATTACCCTTTGGATATAAAAATAGTCTAGGAGTATTTCAAAAATATATGGATAAGATATTTGAAAAATATAATAATTTTATACTAGTATATGTAGATGATATCCTAATAGGATCTGAAAATGAAGAACAACATAAAGAACATTTACTAAAATTCATATAAATAATAAAAAAATTAAAGGAACTATATTATTTTAAAAAGGGGAGTTATTTAAAACAGAGATTGAATTCTTAGGAACAAAATTATCGCATGAACGAATAGAACTACAATCACATATAGCAAAAAAGTCACATATAGCAAAAAAATAAAAAAAATATTTACAAATATTTTGAAAGAAAAAAGAGAAGTACAAGCCATAATTGGACTACTAAATCAAACAAGAGGATATATATCAAATTTATCAGCCAAAACAATACTGGCTACAACAAAAACTGAACATGTTCAAGAAATGGGAATGAACCGTAGAGGATGAAGAAAAACTAAAAATATTGAAACAACAAACTTCAGAATTAAATAAACTAAGATTACTTGTTAAAGAATTTACATGGATAATATAAATAGATGCAAGTGAAGATAATTGGTGAGCAATATTAAAATTTATAGGAAAAGATAAAAAAAAGAAGAAAGACTAGCCAGTTACACTAGTAGATCATTTACACAAACAAATCAGAATTATCTCATAAATGAAACGGAATTATTAGCAATCTTATAAGCCATAAAAATTTGAGTTACTCATAGTACATGCAAAATTTACAGTAAGAACGAATAATATCCAAGCAAAAACTTGGATTAACAAAATAATAGATCCAATTACTATTGCAAATAAAAGATTAATAAGATGGCAGATGGAACTAGCACATTATGATTTTACAATAGAAAATATAAAAGGAAATGAAAACATTCTAGTGGATTTTCTATCAAGAAACTGACAATTTTGATTTTGCAGGTTGGAATATAGAGTCCAGCAAATAGAACATGATATAATTTTTCCTCAGGAAAACCATGGGGCAAATAAATTGTAACGCCCCGATTTCCATATACTGGAAAATCGTGACATAAGCCAGAATCTTTCCTTCAATTAGCCACAATACACAGAAAAACAAGAAAATTTAAAACTTTTTATTCAGCACAAATGTATTACAAGTCTGAATGTTATAAAACTGTAATACATTACATCAGTGTTACAATAATATTTTTAAAAGTCCAAGTGTTACAACTTCCAATAAATTTACATTAGAGTACAATGAATAAAAAACAATACTTGGTACTTCACTTGAATGCTTCCCAACAATTAAATGAATTACAACAAATGTTACAAATGGAACAATAGTAAACAATATATATTACAGCGGAAAATAAATCGACTCTTGCTTCTCTCGCCTTGAGTCCTCCTGAATCCTGCACCTGCAGCTTGCAATCCAGTACCTATTGAAATGGGGACGTTAGTACATATACTGATGCTTTAAGGCTTATAACTAGCAGCGATTCTCCACTTTAAACAAACAGATTGATGAAAAGAGAAACGTGTATATATAATTGATATGTCAGTGTATACTATGACTTAGACTCTAATGCCAGATTAACTAATGCAATGATGCTCTTATTCTAATGCAAACAAGACTCTAGAACAGTATGTAGCTCATACTACATACGCCCCATATCAAGCTATTTCTTCATATATAGGGATTCAAACCCGTGCCATGAATTTTACTCTTGCACTCGACTTGTTTCTGAAGATACGACATGACTGATGAGGTTGCTCTGAAACGGTCTAATCCCGCCATCTGCAGCATATCGTGGTGTCTATGTTTACCACTACTACCCGGTGTACAGACCTCACTCAAAAATCTGACGAATCCTTGGAGTTTCTGCAGCGCATGTTAGCTCGAAGCATCCCCTGTGGTCCTCTAGCCAGACCGTAGTCTATGGCTTCTCGCCCTTAGATATAGAACATGACGGAGTTTCGGGGATCCATCCCCTGGCTCCGACAGGAATCGCTCCTGCTCTTATCAAGGCACTTCAGAAATTAACAGCCGAGGTACGGATCCCGTGCTCCCAACTCGTGAGAAGGCACAGACCGTATCCCTTTGACAAGAAGACTACAACCAATAACACCGCCTAGTATCGGCCTATAAAACAGGTCGGATCATAAGGTATCACCTTTAACACAACCTTTTTCCCTTCGGCGAAAATGATAATAAGTAAAGATTAAGTAGTAATAGCCATAAGTTACTACCCTAACGATGTCACTAAACCTAAACAATCTTACGGGATTTTCAATAAGAACTTTCTTAAGATTATCCTAGTCCAACTCATGGCCTATCGATCCAAGACACCGGTGACGGGATCTCCCTTACTCATCACTACCCCTAACTCGGATTTCGTCAACACTCTCGACCCGCGATCAACCCACATCAGTTAAGATCCGTCGGTGCCCGATGTGTGATTTATCCATAGTTTCCAAGGTGGTAAGATGCGAGTCTTGATGTTCGATGTCCCATAGGGTAACTAGAAGACCCTAGACGAGCTTTTATCGAGCTAACAATACTAGTGACTTTCCCAACCATTATTACCCATACATTGAAGATGAAGCATGTTCACATTATATGGTCCAATTTCAATTAGAACCGCATAAAACTAGAATTCATGGGTTCTTTTTCCCAAATTGAGCTAGGACAACATGCGACTAGGTTCATTGGTTCTTTCTCAAGGTTGGGCTAGAACCACCTAGAACCTAAATGCATGAGTTCCTCGCCAATTTGAGCTAGAACTATCATGGATCTAGTTTCATGGGTTTCTTCTTAAAAATCGAACTAGAACAAATATGGAACATGGGTTCATTTCAATAGTTCAATTGGATTAGCATGCAAGCTAAACTCATGGGTTCCTATTAGAATTTAATTAAAACCACTACAACATACAACTTAAGCATGCATGGGTTCTTTTAACAAGAGTACTACAACATATAACTCAAGCATGAGTTCTTTACTAGAACGACTACAATAACTCAAGCATGGGTTCTTTACTAGAACAACTATAACAACTCAAGTATGGGTTCTTTCCTAGAACAACTATAATAACTCAAGCATGGGTTCTTTACCACAAAAACTATAATAACTCAAGCATGGGTTCTAGAACAACTACAATAACTCATGCATGGGTTCTTTACTAGAACAACTACAATAACTCAAGCATGGGTTCTTTACTACAACAACTCAAGCATGGTTTCTTTACTACAACTCAAGCATGGGTTTCTTACTACAATTCAAGCATGGTTTCTTACTACAACAACTCAAGCATGGGTTCTTTACTACTACAACCTACAACAACTTAAGCATGATGGGTTCTTTACTAGAATAACTACAACAACTCAAGCATGGTTTCTTTACTACAACTCAAGCATGGGTTCATTTACTAGAACAACTAGCAACTCAAGCATGGTTTCATTACTACAACAACCTACAACAACTTAAGCATGGTTCTTTGCTACAATAATTAGCAACTCAAGCATGGGTTCTTTACTACAATAATTAGCGACTCAAGTGTGGTTTCTTTAGTACAACAACCTACAACAACTTAAGCATGGTTCTTTACTACAATAATTAGCAACTCAAGTATGGGTTTCTTACTAGCAACTCAAGCATGATTCTTTACTACAACAACCTACAACAACTTAAGCATGAATATTTTACTACAACTCAAGCATGATTTCTTTTACTACAACAATCAACAACAACTTAAGTATGGTTTCTTTAACACATACAACTTAAGCATGGATTTATTACTACAATAACTCAAGCATGGTTTCTTTACTACAACTCAAGCATGGGTTCTACATATAACTCAAGCATGGTAGTAAACTCATAAAGACAACTAAGGACTTTATCTAGCTATTACAAAAACTACTTCTTTTATGAATTATAAGACTTAAATATTACAAAAATCTAACTTTATTGAATCTACAAGTTCCTACATATTACAAAACCTACTTTTATTTATTCTACAAGTTCTACATAATACAAAAACTACATTTATTGAATCTACAAAACCTACATATTACAAGACCTACTTTTCTTCAATCCTACAAGTTCCTACATACAACAAGATCAACTTTTTATGAACTAGGCTTAGTAAAGATTGATCTTTTAACAAAGTAGAGAGCAACATATAACAAAAGACTTATCTTTTAATAGTTAGAAGAGTTCTACAACCCTAGAATGGGTATGTAAACATTCTCACTTACTAATCTTTACGTGCACATAGTTATAGTCC
This sequence comes from Hemerocallis citrina, assembly GCA_017893485.1. Lineage (NCBI taxonomy): Eukaryota > Viridiplantae > Streptophyta > Magnoliopsida > Asparagales > Asphodelaceae > Hemerocallis > Hemerocallis citrina. Next base: position 289,702,600 of record CM030362.1, read on the forward strand.
AAGTTGCCATAGTTTGTTTTCAACCAAATAACAATAATAACAACAATAATCATACTAAGCTAAAGATTCCATCTTTATGGGTTCTTTAGTGAGTTCTTCCTTTCAAACTTTTCATGTGATCTTCCTAGACTCACACTACTCATATGCCCAAACCAATTAGTCTAAGTTGTTAGTTTAGCAAAATAACCACAACAAAGTCTTAAAGACTCAATCTTTATGTCATTTATTTGAGTTCTACCATCCATATTTTCATGGGATCATTTTGATCCCTACAACAATTTATATGCTTAAGATTTAGTCCAAGTTATTTAGAAACATACACATACAACATCCACCCCTCATAAATATGAGTTCTTTTTAACCTACAACAAACAACCATTAGAAGATGGGTTCTTTCTCACATATAACCAATAGCTAACTCTAAAGATGGGTTCTTTTTACTACATACAACAATAGCTTAAATAAAAGAGAACAAAAAATACAACAAGAGAAGTAGAGAACCCCCACCTTGATTTTCTTTGCAGGAATAACTAGCTAGCAAACCTTCTCCTTTCTCCTAGCTCCTTTAGGAAAACCTCTTATGAAAAACCCCCAAATGAAGAATACTTAGGGTTTCTTCTCTTTCTTTTCCTCTCTATTTTTTTTGGTAAATGAGACAAGAGGGGGGGGGGGGGGGGGGGGGTTATAGGATGAAAGAGAGGGTGTGAGTGCAAATGTGCTAGGGTTTTATGCAAGAACCCCCTTGGGGTAAGGGTTGGCCGGCCATACTAGGTGAGGTGGAGGGTGAGGTGGAGGAGTGTTCTAGTAGAAAACACCTATTAATATTCTTATGTATTTTAATTAATCCTAAACCCTAGGTTTAAGCCTCCAAACAAATCCTAGCCATCTAATTTTGATTAATCATGACAAAATAAGATATATTTTTTTCAAAACACATACTACAAAATTTGTACAAACGTACGAAATCTATACAATATACATATGTATATATATACATATATGCTGATAATTTTCGTTTGTTAAACTGCACAACCCGTATAAAAATAATTAATTCTGAAAATAATAATAAAATAAATTTTATTATTAGCTCGGAAGATTACAGTACCAATTTGATACAATACAAATGTATACAGACTGGTAAATATACATAGATAGTGTTTATTAACAAAACCGGGTGATATCCACCAAAAATATTTCAATTCTGAATATTAAAAATAAAATAATAATTTTTTAATATCTGCCCGGGATTTTTTAGATATTTTTCTCAAAAATGCATTTTATAGGACTTCGTACAAGTGCACAAAACCGATACAACACATATATATACTTACTAGTATATATTCACAGGTAAGTTTTTATTTAGTAAAACCAAGCAATTTCCATAAAAATATTTTAACTTTAAAAATAATAATTATATAAATATAATATCCGACCGGGATATTACATAAATGGAGCATTTAATCAATTACAATTACAAATATGTGGACTCCAAAATATGTTCTACCAGTACATAAATCAACATGCAACAACAGAAAATATAGTGGACAATGTTAGTGAAAAAATGAGTGAAATGGGCAAACATACCCATTCCCTAAAATAAGAAGAAAATAAGTCCTCAAATAAAACTACATACAATGAAACACTACTCACTGAGAAATCTCCTACCAAAGTATCAAAGTAAATATTATTTTTATAATATATAGAGAAATTATGCCAAGTAACCGAGGTGAACCAAACTATATCACATCAGCATATGAATAAGGTAATCATCCTACGAGGAGCCAATCCAAGAACAACGCAAGCACTATTTGAAAGAATACTTATTCATTGTATATATCCGTCCAGTGAATGTGAAGATCTTATTCAATTGCCAAGAAAAATATATAAGGCAGCCAAGAGTTATTTTGGTCTTACAAAGGCCTTAAAAATATACATCATAGTGTATTCAACAATCCCTGAGTATCTTGAAGAAAATGAAGAACTTCCAGCAGAGCATGTTATAAAAATAGGGATGACTACTCAGGTAATATATGGAGCATCTAACATTGTGCCATACAAAGCTGAAGAAATTGAGAAGCTACTCCCAGAAAGAAGGGCAATGGAATTCAGAAATATGTATTGTGAACTAAAACACATAAAGTTAAGAGACAACAACATATGTATCTATGACAGTCCAGACCCAGATAAAGTAATAATGTACAACATATCAAAGATAAAATAGCCACAAGATAAGCGTGAGTTGTTTGACAACTGGTACCAAATATTATCCACAAGAGCAATGACAATGTTAGAACAAACAGCTGGATACTACTTGTAGCCTGATGAAGTCAGAGCACCAGCAAAAATATAGAGCATGTGAATCTGTTGGCCAGGAGGAATCTCTTTTCTAGAGTTGTCCACAATGATGTAAGCCATGACGCAATTGGAACAATAATTGAAACTGATGTAATGAATGATGTAAGAACTGAATAATGTAAAGTCATCTCTTTCTCTATTAAAGGACAGACTCGGTAAGGGAGAAGACACACTATTTAGGAGGAGAAAAAATCTATATAATCTTGTAAGAAGAGTTTAGTGAGTTTGGTCTGTAAGGAGTAATAAACGAATAAAGTTTATCTTTCAATCAACTCTTGTTCAATATAAGGTATGACTAACTAATCTCTCTCCCTCAGGGAGAGTTTTGTGGGGCTCTGCCTAAAAGATCTTACAAAAAGTCCAGTTTGCAACCTCCTATAGTTGAGTTGTACACCTATTAGTAGGAAACGAGATAGGTTGCGGTTGTCTATACTAAAGTGCTACTCAGTTGTTCTAGACGTATCCCGTAGTTGAAGCTCTCTTGAAGAGCATAGAAGTCCTGGCATGGGAGGAACGTAAAAGGAGCATCGAAATCGGGGTGCATACCAGATGTATTTGATCCACTAGTACTAATTGGTATAGAGCAGGTCAAAGAGGTTCAGCTAGGTCACAAGCATGGTGGGACCTTTTGTATCATTACGGTATCCTTAGAAACCTCTCTCTACTCTTGATTTTCATACTTACTATTTTTAAATTCATCAGAATTATAAAAAGAATGGATAATGATAATAGTTCCAATCATGAGTAATTCAAGAATCAATGACTAACTATCATGAATGTGATAGGATGTGAGTTATTGATGTTTATTATCCACAAAGTCTAACAAGCTTAGCTGATTTTTATGAGTTTAAATTATTTTTCTTTAGCATATAGCGAGTAATAATTATAACAATAAATCAAGTTAATCCTAAACAAACTAGTAATATAAATATTCAAATAATTGATGACCTAACTTTTCATAAAAGATCTTTATTATTTACTGAAAATGGAGAATTTAATAGTTATATATAAAGTTCTACAACAACATATAGGTAATATCTTGAAGAAAACGAACATAAAGAGGAAGGAAACAAACATAGGGAAGAACCCCTATATGATAGTGATCGTGAATTATCAAAAACAAAATCAGAAGCTATGAGAGATTTTGAAGTTATGCTTGACTATTTTAATATTTGGGAGAATGATAATGTGTTTTATTTTCAAGAATATTATTTTACGGAAAGATATCATTTTTGAAATTTTTTATACTCTTTTGTTTTTCTTTACAGGTTATTACAACTATTTCTCTATTTCACACTTCTCATTCCAGTTGATATCAGAGCCTAATTTAGAAGTAATTATCACTTAATCTTTTCATAAATTAAGCACTAATTTATACACTGTAGAATAAGACACCAAATATTCAATATAAATAATATAAATTACTCTAAAACCCAAAAACCTAAAGTATTTAATAAAAGGTCACACATCATATTTTCTTGAAAGGTATTATAAAAATTAATTGAAAACTAGGCCATACTGGTAAATATTATTGAAACTAGGTCATTTTGTTAAATATTTTCAAAAAGTATGCCATATACATACACTAGATTTGCCCGTGGGCACGTGCCTACGGCACGTCTTTGGAACGATACAACATACGAAAAGTTTTGTAAACAGTAAAACAACAATTATGTAGCTCAAGTTTGAATAGTATGACAATAATTAGTTGTAAATAAAAGTCCATATTTCCATTAGCATATGTTGAAAAATAATTATAAATGAGGGTGTAAAATCCAACTTCTTAGAACATTGAGGGTGAAAAATGATGAAATTTAACTGTTGAGGAGATATTTGCTATTTTCAATGTAACATGAGCAATAAAAAAGCATAAAAAAATCTGAAAATTTACAAATCCTGAAATCTGAAAATCTAAATTTCTAAGTAAATAAAGAGAGAATGAGAGAGAGGGAGAGAGAGAGAGAAAGAGAGAAATATGAAAAAGTGAAGAGATGAGAGAGATAGTAAGAAAGTAATGAGTTTTTTAGTTTTGAGGGGAAAATTTTTTGGAGGAAAAATATGTTTTGGGAGGGTGAATCTGAGCGTTGAATTGGTTTCAATTAAATGGGAGCCACTTGATATAGAGAGAGAGGGAGAGAGATAAATAATTAAATAAATAAATGAGTTGTTTTGAAAATTTGAATTTAAGTTTTGGGAGAAAACTTTTCGAAAAAAAAAAAATGTATTTTGTGAGTTTAGATCTGAGTCTTTAATTTTCGGGGATTGAAGGATAACCGCTTGATAATTTTCTGTGTTTTATTATATAAATAGCTCACTTGTAAACTTGGTTCATCAAAGTGGGGACCACTTTGAGGGAGTGCTGACATAGAGTGGGCCCCACTTCGGGGGATCACCGTTTACTTGTGTTTGGGAATAAAAGAGGAGGAAAAATAGAGATACACCTGTAACATTTTAATCTAACAACTAATTTTGGGTTACTCTAGCATTCACAACATGCATGTGGGTCAATTGCACGAATGATGTGGACAAGTTTGCCATTGATGGAATCTTTTTTGAATTGCAAAGTTTGTTTTGTGAGACCTTTCTTTTTTTCTTTTTTTTTTTCTTTTTTTTTTTTGTGTGGGGGTGGGGTGGGGGGGGAGGGGGAGAGAGGTGGTTTAGGAGTTTGAGATGAGCGTGGCTTGGAAATCTTTTTGCTTCTTTTTGTTTTGGATGATTGGGTCATACTAATCATTTTACATAATTTGTTTTAGATCATGGCAACCTATTTACTTTTATCATTTTGATATATCCATTATTTTAATGGAAGAGTTTAGATTTGTAACAAACAAAGTTTAATTTTGTAACTATATAAACACGTATAATATACGTCAAAACTATATCCAACAAATATAAATGTACACCGCACGTGTAGCCCAAATCAAAACATTCAAATATAAACTATCTTTTTTCTTATTCAATATCTATTCATTTAATTTGATGACTTTACTTTTTTTAGACGTGCATCGCACGTACATTATACTATTCTTATATATATATATAATGGGAGAGTTGGAGTTGTAATTTGTCAACATATAAACCAGTGCATTATATATGCAACTTAAACTCTTCTATTAATTACAACAAAAACTAACAAACAAACAAAATTTTACATATTTAAAATGTGTAACGCACATGCAAAATAAATTTTCAATATTTTTTAACACCAAACATACACATATGTTGCACGTACAACTCAAATTCTACTTATAAACACGTGGATTGTACGTACAAATCGTAGTTTTTTCGTTCAATTTTTTTTTTCAATTACGTCAAACTCCAAAACTATTTCTTAACACATATATCGCACGTGAAAATCCTCCAATTCTTATCAAAACGTGCATCGCACGTGAAAAATACTAGTTTAACTATAAAGAAAAGGGAGTCTCATACTATATACCTGTTGAGGTTGAAATAGTAAAGATATATAATATTCGTAATTGTTTTTTTCACCTGAATATGTATGCATTACTTGGCTTTACTTATAATTAGTGTTACATATAGCGAATTAATGAATTTTCCTTGTATTCTTAAGAAGGAGAAAGACCCGATTGATATATAGGTGTTATGAATGCTGTGCAGAAGCGGTCAGCTTCATACATAACTAATAATGAAATATAAAACTTGAGGGGAGTCCTATCACACAAAGGAAGGGATAGTTTCTAATATTAATTTATCTTAATTAGGGCTACAATCGAGCCGAATACCTTCAGGCTCGAGCTCGGCTCATTTAAGAAACGTGCTCAATTTTGAGCTTGAGCTCGGTTCGAGCCGAGCTTTAACCGAGCTTTGACCATATTCGAGCCGAATAGCTCGCGAGCTTAGCCTTAAAAAAAAAAAAAAGCTCGAGCTCGGCTCGTTTACGAAACGAGCTCGGTTCGAGCCGAGCTTTGACCGAGCTCGAGCCGAATAGCTGGCGAATAGCTCGATTCGTTTGCAGCCCTAATCTTAATTCAAGTGTGCTTCCATATTTCAGAAGAATAACAAGAAATTGTAAAAATGCATTATTTAAATTTTTTATAATATCTAAAAGAAATAGGGAGAACTCTATCATGTAAGTATTTACCCTTCATGAGTCGCTTCATGGATAATTCACCCGATGCATCTAGACTTCTAGAGTAATGTGAAATATAGCATTGGTATAAATACTCGTAACCCGGACCCGACCCGGACCCGACATTGGACCAGAACCGACCTGGCTTATCTGGGTCCGGGTCCGGATTCTAAAATGGGACCCGTTATACTTTCAGGTTCGGGTCCGGGTCCGCTCAAAAGAGACCAGACCAGACCCGGATCTGGACCCGGACCCGGACCTGTTAAAAAAATCCAAAAAATCAACATAAAAATAAATATTTGACCCTCATCCCTTCCTTCCTTCCTCCTCAATTCTAAATCTTCCTCTTCCATACTCAAAACTCATGCCTTTTTCTTCTCTTCTCTATTCTAAATCCTCCACTCGCCACTCATACTCCCGCTCCTACCCGAACGGGTAGGAATATTTTAATAGGACCCGGACCCAGAACCGAACCCAGTCCTCATGGGTCTGGGTCCGGGTCCAATTTTTGGACCCGTAGGGGACCGGGTCCGGGTAGTGAAGGACCCTACCCGAACCGACCCGATGCCAATGCTAGTGAAATATATATTTTTTCGCTAATAAGTAATGTAAAATAGATAGTCAAAGTTACACCGAATTAGTTTGAAAAAAATTTCCGTACGAATTAAATGTATCAAATTTTGTACTACAGAAGTTATGTTGTACTTCGAACCTACTTGATTTCAAACTACATGTATGTATTGAGTTTATATCTTGCATACTATGTTTCATGAGAAGAGAAGAAGGGTGAATCAAGAAGATGATTCAAAGCAAATATTGAAAGATGAAGAGAGCAGCAGCAACAACGCAGGGAACGGTCGATTGCATAGGAATGCAGTCGATCGACATGTTCAGGTGTACTATCTGTTTTGATTGATTTCACTATATTCGACTGCTACTTTGGGTAGTCAAACACAACTTGCAACACATTAGAATATGGTATCAGGTCTGGGTGATCTTAGTGAAGTCTGACTTCATCTCCAAGTTAGATCGTACGACTCTTATCGTATGGTTATCTCTCTAGGAGCATCAAACTGTTATTGTATCAAGAATACAACCTAGAGTTTCTCTAGAACTTTATATATATAATTGTAACAGCTCCAATGAGAGTGGAGCGCCAAAGAGAGAGAGAGAGAGAGAGAGAGAGAGTAATTCATCTGAGAGGTTTTTTATTGTAAATAACAAGTATATTCTTGTGAGACTTGAGAGATAGATAGATTTTTGGTGAGAGTGGTTGTAACTCTTATTTTTTCTCTAGTTGAATAATATCTCAGGTATTTCTCCCTCGGATTAGGGTTCTCCCAAGTTGAGACAAAATTGTGCACTTTTGTGAGTTTGGTTTGATCTACTATGCTTGGTGGTTTATTCATAGTTGCTGTGTCATAAAACTCAACAAGAATTCCTAACAGGTGGTATCAAAGTGTCATGTTACAGAAAGAGGTTTCTCGAGTTTCTTGGAGAAAATGACAGATCAATTCATGAAGATCAAGAGTTCGACAGTAAGATTAACTGTAATATTTGGAAGGTGGACATGCACGATACATCGGTTCAACAGGGCTTGGGTCTATCCCTAGAATAAAACAAAGGGAGAACTATCAACATAAAGCCGGATAATTGGGAGGACATTTGTTCAGAAACCTTGGATTTAATCTGGCAGTCAATGAAAAATGACGTCAGCAGCAACCTCGTTGAGGAGAGAAGCAGGACGAAGATGTGGGCAAGACTCATAACTGACTACTCAGAATCATCGTCACATGAGCGGAAGAGAAAACTGTGTTGCATCTCAATGAAAGAAGGTACCGCTCTTCAAGATCATGTAGTGGAGTTCAATATGAAGTTATCTGAACCAACGGCGAAAAACGAAGATGATCTTGAGACTTTCAGCTTGATACATTCACTATCAAATTCATACAAGCATATGATAACTACACTGCTAGAAAAAAAATCTACCATGGAAAAGTTTTCATAGCAGGTGTGATCGAGGATTTAAAGGAGGATGATCTTAGAAAGGAGAGTCAGAGATTGACGTCTACTTATGTCAGTTGCTTGTGGATAAATGATACATCAATTGGAAGTGATAGTGTGCATAAGGGTGGGTTCCATTGCCACCAATGCAGAGTAATTAAGCATTAAAAGAGAGATCATCACAAGTGGTTGAATTAGAGGGGTGCCAACATAGTTAGCGTAGCTAAATCAGGTGATAACTTAGACTGTCTTCTTATTTCAAGTTCTTTAGATATGGATTTGAGTTGGTTTCTTGATTCGGAAAGTTATTCTCATATTTACTCTGAAAGAGATGTTCTACTTACAAGTCTACAACCGATCATTGTTTGAGAATGGAGATTAATAAGATTTGTGAAGTACTGGGTTAGTAAACAGTTTAGTTGGAGACACCAGATAAAAAAGGTTCACACTAGAAGAGGTTATGCATATTCCTTTGATGAAACAGAACTTGATATCCTTGGGAACTCTGGATGCTCAGGGCTGCAGGTACACTACTCGATGTGGAGTTTTTTCAGTTTGGGAAGATTGTCGCAAGGTGATAAGGGGAAATAAGGGTATTGGGCAACACATTATTATTCACTTTTTAGAGCAATAATCTTAATATAATTAGACATTTAAAAGCTCTATATATGGTATTTAACTCTTATTCTCTCTTTTCCATAGGAAACAGCGTAAAACAGCAAAACGAAGCAGATTCAAGACGTCAAGGATAATACACAGCAAACTGCAGAGGATCAGTCGACTGATGACCCAACACAGGCGACTGGACAGGAGAAGCTGAAATTCCACAACTCTCGACACAGTCGACTTACTCTCAAGGACAGTCGACTGGTATGATCAAAGATGAAATCTACATAAGTCTCGACTCAGTCGACTGGTTCGAAGACAAGTCGACTGGTCTGCGGCGGAATAAACAGATAAGATATTCGAAGATTCACCCAAATCTAATTTCAAATCTATTTGAACCCAGATCTTAGGCAACGAATCAAATCTAGAGACTGGGGATTTCCAAGAGCACGTGGTGAACAGATAAGGAAGGAAAGAAGAAAAGAGAAAGATATAAATCATCAAATCAAATAAAGAAGGACTTTCCTGAAAAAGTGGAAACCCTAATTCTCAGCCGTGTTCTATAAATATCAGAATACCATCTCCAGAACGGCTCTTCCACACTCTGGACTCCACGACTCCATCCGGAATCATCGGATATATCTCGTGGACGCAACTTAATCAGAGAGTTCCCAACCATCAAGTCATCAACCCGTGCTTCACTCCATCAACACCGAAGAGGGAGAGAGAAGATCCAGCAACCAGAAGGCAGTTGACTGTGTGACAGACAGTCGACCATATTGCCGGAATCCATTAGTTTATTTCTTCTTCTCTCTTTATTCTTTTATGTTGATCATGTATTTGAACTTGTTACGCAATAAAAGTATTATTATGTGGAACTAATTTCATAGTTGGGTAGATCGAAACCATAGTTATGTAGTGCTATATTCTTCTGAGATCTTCTAATTACTTATTGATTGAATCTGGTTGAATTGACATAGATTAATGATCATCAAACTTGGATCTTGAAGTCTGAGAGCAGTCGACTGAGGTGAGAGCCAGTCGACTGACATACAGCACGTGAGAATATCAAGTTTATGTTATCATTTATCTAAATCTGTTATATGAAGCATATTGAGACGACCGAATCTCGTGCCCATAATTTGTAACAAAGGAATCTTTAGGGGTTCTTGGTTCAATCAACTTAGAGGACTTAGATCTGATACCAGTTCCTAGAACTTTAAGTGTTTGTTCGTTTCTACTGTTCTTATGTTTTCTCTGAGTATAACTTAGTAGATACCATGCTAGATGCTTAGGGGAAGAAACGAATTAGAGTAGATACCATGCCTAATTCTTGGTTTAGGGAAACAATACTTTAAGGAGTAGATACCATGCCCTTGAAGTGAACAAACATGAGTAATTGGAAGTAAATTCAGAAGGTGACTTAGCATTACTAACTATTGGTGGAGATCAACAACCCAACTATTCAAGAGATATTTGTGATTCAAACTCATCTTTCTTAGTTTAATCTTTTTAATTCTTTTAGATTTCTACAACAACCCTTCATCATTTATTATTAGTTTTATTGATTAGTAAGTTGAAGTCTACAATCTCTGTGGGATCGACCCTTGCTATTACTACGATTCGATTCGTGCACTTGCGAGGTTTTTATAATTTGTGTCTAGTTTATCTATTAATTTAGGTACTAGATTTCCAACAACAAGTTTTTGGCGCCGTTGCCGGGGATTGTTTAGTATTTTGACTTACAAATCAGTAAAATCTTTTTCTTTTTATTCTATTTTATTTCTTCTTTTTCTTTTTCTTGAACTTTCTTTCAGGTTAAACTTTGCACAGAACCAGATCAGTCGACTGTCCCACAGACAAGTCGACTGTACAGAAGCTATTGTACAGGTGCAGACCAGTCGACTGTCCCGAGGATCAGTCGACTGTCCAGAGGATTTTTCCAACAAGCAACAATGGGTGAAAATTTTTTAAACCGAGTACCAATGCAAGACAAATTCATTCCTAAGAATATTGAGAATCCTTCTTGCATAGCTTTTCAACCCAAAGTCACAGGGAATATGCATCTATCACCTCAATTACTCAGCATGGTGCCCCACTTCTTTGGTAGAACAGACGAAGATCCGCATCTACATCTGCAGAACTTCTTTGATCTTTGCAGGACACAAAGCGTCCAAGGGCTTACCTCTGAACAAATCAGGTTAATCTTGTTTCCTTTTTCTTTAAAACTTAATGCTAAGTTGTGGTATAATTCCTTGGAACCAGGATCAATTCAATCATGGGAGCAATTGGCAACAAAATTCTTGAAAGAGTTCTTTCCAGCCCAGAAAACCAGACAACTAAAACGGGAAATTCTACTTTTCCAACAAAAAGATGGCGATTTATTATTCGAGGCGTGGAAGGACTTCAAAAACAAGCTTTTCAAGTGTCCTTTGCACAACATACCTAAGGATGATCAGGTACAATCATTCTATGAGGGTTTAAATTACACTAACAAAGCAATTGTTGATGCAGCATGCAATGGAATGTTGATGAGGAAGAGTGCTGAGGAGGCCTTAGAGCTATTTGAAGAACTCAGCGAGAACTCACAACAATTCTCAACAAGAAGGAGCATCTCAAGAAAACAGGGAGTATTCGAAATTTCTCATAATAATAACATGCAATTCGAAATGGAAACCATGAACAAAAAGATTGATATGCTTGTGAATTCAACGATGGGTGGTGTAAAAAACCAACCAAAAGACATTTGTGCAATTTGTTTTCAATCTAACCATACAACTAATTCATGTCCCATGTTTTCTTTCGCAGATCAGGAGCACACAAACTACGTAGAACAGGGAATGTACCCGCCCCAGAACAATTTTTTTTTAAACACGTATAACCCAGGGTGGCAAAACCATCAAGACAATCAATTTGCACCAGGGCATACGCAGCAATTCCAAGGCGGGAATGGGTATGATGAGCCAGCACAAGAACAGGAGAAGTTAAATTTTGAATCCACCATTCTTCAACTACTCCAACAGCAACAACAAACCAGTGATCAACAAAGACAGGCCATTCAAAAATTGGAATTTCAAATTGGCCAAATTGCTACGGAGTTAAGTGAAAGAAAGGCAGGAGAATTTCCATCACAAACCATACCTAACCCTAGAGGACAAGAACAGCTCCAATCAAGGACAACACTAGAAGAAGAGACTGAGTTTACAATGTTTGATGCACCACAATTTCCACACGATGATATGAATGTTATAAAGTTGACGTGGTTCCGGAAATTTGCGACCAAACATTTCAAGAAAATAGCGTTGATCCATTACAAGCAACAATTGCGCACCCTCCACCACTATCTCAAGTTGAAATGGAACACGACGACTGGCAGATTGCAGAGACAGTACTTCACCATGGAACTCCAGAGTCCTATCCAGGTAAGCTTACATCTGTATTTGAAGAGTTGGTATCTGACAACACTTGTGTTCTACAGGTTAAGTCGACTTATGAAGAGGACAAGTCGACTGATGAAACATACAAGTCGACTGAAGATCATGACAAGTCGACTGCTCCAAGGACACCTGATGAGGAGCCCAAGCCACTACATGAACACCTGAGGCCACTACTTGATTATTTGGGGAACAACCAGACAGTACCTGTGACAGTTGCTACAAAATTCAAGATGAACAAAGAAGCAAGGCTGCAGGGAGTCTTGCAAAATCACAATGGTGCTTTAAGATGGACCATTGCTGATAAACTAATGTCAAGATGGTACGGTCCATAAAATGTTGCACAGGTTTCCCCCACATGGAGCATTGACGACAAATCAAACGTTCTAGGTAAATGGGCAGAGGGGGGAAACCTTATGATAAGATGAGTTGTGAGCCGCAAGCCATTCCATACATTGCACAACTCATCAAGTCTAGCTGAAGACAAGAAACACAGCGCTTATTGGGAGGCAACCCAATTTTTCAGGGGAGTATTTACACTTTCCTTTATTTCCTTTCAGTTATTCATTTTTATTTTTGTTTTAGTTATTTTTATTTCTAGTCTCTCCTTACTAGATGGTAACACATGCCTATATCTTATGTTTTGTGCGAACATTGAGGACAATGTTCCATCTAAGTGTGGGGGTATTAGTTAGTTATATTTGGAATCTTTTGAATTTTTTTTTTTTAGGGATAAACAAATTCTTATAAAGTAAGAGTAAGGATACTTATTTACTTTAGGATTGTTGAGTTTCATAATTCCCTACAAAAATTGTGTGCGTCATGCGATTATACATAATAAACAAATGTGATGCTTTTTCTGATAATTATTCCCTTCAGATCTAGTCCTAAATCGAGTTTAAGTAAATAGAGTGATACAATATATGTATATATTTGAATAAAGTCAGTCTACTCCAATGTTTTGAGGGCTTAGTAACTAGGGGTATTCATCACCAATGTTTACCTTTACGTCAAAACGGCAACTTGAAATATGAGTATGCAAAGCACTTTAATGTTTGTGACTTGTTGAGTAACCGGGTGGATACATCACAAATGTTTCGCATTCGCGTCAAAAGACAAGTGACAACTTTAAAGAAGAGACTATAAAAAAAAAAAAAAAAAAAAAAAAAAAAAAAAAAAAAAACTCTAGTTTGCTACTGGATTTGTAGTAGAGAAAAGGGATAATCACAGACTGAGTAGATGCATACTATAACTACATTAATCGCATGACAAATATGACTAAGTTTGGGATTTATGAAGAGACAATTGCACTAGAGAAAGTGGGTATGTTTAATTCTACTTTATCTGAAATTGTTTGTAGTTTTATATTTTTCATTTTGATGTCCACATAATAAGAAATCCTGGTGGTTGAATCTATTGTTATTATTATTCTCCCTATTCATAATTATAGTTTGCTTGAGGACAAGCAAAAGCTAAGTGTGGGGGTATTTGATGAACACATTATTATTCACTTTTTAGAGCAATAATCTTAATATAATTAGACATTTAAAAGCTCTATATATGGTATTTAACTCTTATTCTCTCTTTTCCATAGGAAACAGCGTAAAACAGCAAAACGAAGCAGATTCAAGACGTCAAGGATAATACACAGCAAACTGCAGAGGATCAGTCGACTGATGACCCAACACAGGCGACTGGACAGGAGAAGCTGAAATTCCACAACTCTCGACACAGTCGACTTACTCTCAAGGACAGTCGACTGGTATGATCAAAGATGAAATCTACATAAGTCTCGACTCAGTCGACTGGTTCGAAGACAAGTCGACTGGTCTGCGGCGGAATAAACAGATAAGATATTCGAAGATTCACCCAAATCTAATTTCAAATCTATTTGAACCCAGATCTTAGGCAACGAATCAAATCTAGAGACTGGGGATTTCCAAGAGCACGCGGTGAACAGATAAGGAAGGAAAGAAGAAAAGAGAAAGATATAAATCATCAAATCAAATAAAGAAGGACTTTCCTGAAAAAGTGGAAACCCTAATTCTCAGCCGTGTTCTATAAATATCAGAATACCATCTCCAGAACGGCTCTTCCACACTCTGGACTCCACGACTCCATCCGGAATCATCGGATATATCTCGTGGACGCAACTTAATCAGAGAGTTCCCAACCATCAAGTCATCAACCCGTGCTTCACTCCATCAACACCGAAGAGGGAGAGAGAAGATCCAGCAACCAGAAGGCAGTTGACTGTGTGACAGACAGTCGACCATATTGCCGGAATCCATTAGTTTATTTCTTCTTCTCTCTTTATTCTTTTATGTTGATCATGTATTTGAACTTGTTACGCAATAAAAGTATTATTATGTGGAACTAATTTCATAGTTGGGTAGATCGAAACCATAGTTATGTAGTGCTATATTCTTCTGAGATCTTCTAATTACTTATTGATTGAATCTGGTTGAATTGACATAGATTAATGATCATCAAACTTGGATCTTGAAGTCTGAGAGCAGTCGACTGAGGTGAGAGCCAGTCGACTGACATACAGCACGTGAGAATATCAAGTTTATGTTATCATTTATCTAAATCTGTTATATGAAGCATATTGAGACGACCGAATCTCGTGCCCATAATTTGTAACAAAGGAATCTTTAGGGGTTCTTGGTTCAATCAACTTAGAGGACTTAGATCTGATACCAGTTCCTAGAACTTTAAGTGTTTGTTCGTTTCTACTGTTCTTATGTTTTCTCTGAGTATAACTTAGTAGATACCATGCTAGATGCTTAGGGGAAGAAACGAATTAGAGTAGATACCATGCCTAATTCTTGGTTTAGGGAAACAATACTTTAAGGAGTAGATACCATGCCCTTGAAGTGAACAAACATGAGTAATTGGAAGTAAATTCAGAAGGTGACTTAGCATTACTAACTATTGGTGGAGATCAACAACCCAACTATTCAAGAGATATTTGTGATTCAAACTCATCTTTCTTAGTTTAATCTTTTTAATTCTTTTAGATTTCTACAACAACCCTTCATCATTTATTATTAGTTTTATTGATTAGTAAGTTGAAGTCTACAATCTCTGTGGGATCGACCCTTGCTATTACTACGATTCGATTCGTGCACTTGCGAGGTTTTTATAATTTGTGTCTAGTTTATCTATTAATTTAGGTACTAGATTTCCAACAACAAGTTTTTGGCGCCGTTGCCGGGGATTGTTTAGTATTTTGACTTACAAATCAGTAA
Organism: Hemerocallis citrina; assembly: GCA_017893485.1. Classification (NCBI taxonomy): domain Eukaryota; kingdom Viridiplantae; phylum Streptophyta; class Magnoliopsida; order Asparagales; family Asphodelaceae; genus Hemerocallis; species Hemerocallis citrina. The sequence continues at coordinate 289,718,346 of CM030362.1, forward strand.
AATCTTTTTCTTTTTATTCTATTTTATTTCTTCTTTTTCTTTTTCTTGAACTTTCTTTCAGGTTAAACTTTGCACAGAACCAGATCAGTCGACTGTCCCACAGACAAGTCGACTGTACAGAAGCTATTGTACAGGTGCAGACCAGTCGACTGTCCCGAGGATCAGTCGACTGTCCAGAGGATTTTTCCAACAAGCAACAATGGGTGAAAATTTTTTAAACCGAGTACCAATGCAAGACAAATTCATTCCTAAGAATATTGAGAATCCTTCTTGCATAGCTTTTCAACCCAAAGTCACAGGGAATATGCATCTATCACCTCAATTACTCAGCATGGTGCCCCACTTCTTTGGTAGAACAGACGAAGATCCGCATCTACATCTGCAGAACTTCTTTGATCTTTGCAGGACACAAAGCGTCCAAGGGCTTACCTCTGAACAAATCAGGTTAATCTTGTTTCCTTTTTCTTTAAAACTTAATGCTAAGTTGTGGTATAATTCCTTGGAACCAGGATCAATTCAATCATGGGAGCAATTGGCAACAAAATTCTTGAAAGAGTTCTTTCCAGCCCAGAAAACCAGACAACTAAAACGGGAAATTCTACTTTTCCAACAAAAAGATGGCGATTTATTATTCGAGGCGTGGAAGGACTTCAAAAACAAGCTTTTCAAGTGTCCTTTGCACAACATACCTAAGGATGATCAGGTACAATCATTCTATGAGGGTTTAAATTACACTAACAAAGCAATTGTTGATGCAGCATGCAATGGAATGTTGATGAGGAAGAGTGCTGAGGAGGCCTTAGAGCTATTTGAAGAACTCAGCGAGAACTCACAACAATTCTCAACAAGAAGGAGCATCTCAAGAAAACAGGGAGTATTCGAAATTTCTCATAATAATAACATGCAATTCGAAATGGAAACCATGAACAAAAAGATTGATATGCTTGTGAATTCAACGATGGGTGGTGTAAAAAACCAACCAAAAGACATTTGTGCAATTTGTTTTCAATCTAACCATACAACTAATTCATGTCCCATGTTTTCTTTCGCAGATCAGGAGCACACAAACTACGTAGAACAGGGAATGTACCCGCCCCAGAACAATTTTTTTTTAAACACGTATAACCCAGGGTGGCAAAACCATCAAGACAATCAATTTGCACCAGGGCATACGCAGCAATTCCAAGGCGGGAATGGGTATGATGAGCCAGCACAAGAACAGGAGAAGTTAAATTTTGAATCCACCATTCTTCAACTACTCCAACAGCAACAACAAACCAGTGATCAACAAAGACAGGCCATTCAAAAATTGGAATTTCAAATTGGCCAAATTGCTACGGAGTTAAGTGAAAGAAAGGCAGGAGAATTTCCATCACAAACCATACCTAACCCTAGAGGACAAGAACAGCTCCAATCAAGGACAACACTAGAAGAAGAGACTGAGTTTACAATGTTTGATGCACCACAATTTCCACACGATGATATGAATGTTATAAAGTTGACGTGGTTCCGGAAATTTGCGACCAAACATTTCAAGAAAATAGCGTTGATCCATTACAAGCAACAATTGCGCACCCTCCACCACTATCTCAAGTTGAAATGGAACACGACGACTGGCAGATTGCAGAGACAGTACTTCACCATGGAACTCCAGAGTCCTATCCAGGTAAGCTTACATCTGTATTTGAAGAGTTGGTATCTGACAACACTTGTGTTCTACAGGTTAAGTCGACTTATGAAGAGGACAAGTCGACTGATGAAACATACAAGTCGACTGAAGATCATGACAAGTCGACTGCTCCAAGGACACCTGATGAGGAGCCCAAGCCACTACATGAACACCTGAGGCCACTACTTGATTATTTGGGGAACAACCAGACAGTACCTGTGACAGTTGCTACAAAATTCAAGATGAACAAAGAAGCAAGGCTGCAGGGAGTCTTGCAAAATCACAATGGTGCTTTAAGATGGACCATTGCTGATAAACTAATGTCAAGATGGTACGGTCCATAAAATGTTGCACAGGTTTCCCCCACATGGAGCATTGACGACAAATCAAACGTTCTAGGTAAATGGGCAGAGGGGGGAAACCTTATGATAAGATGAGTTGTGAGCCGCAAGCCATTCCATACATTGCACAACTCATCAAGTCTAGCTGAAGACAAGAAACACAGCGCTTATTGGGAGGCAACCCAATTTTTCAGGGGAGTATTTACACTTTCCTTTATTTCCTTTCAGTTATTCATTTTTATTTTTGTTTTAGTTATTTTTATTTCTAGTCTCTCCTTACTAGATGGTAACACATGCCTATATCTTATGTTTTGTGCGAACATTGAGGACAATGTTCCATCTAAGTGTGGGGGTATTAGTTAGTTATATTTGGAATCTTTTGAATTTTTTTTTTTTAGGGATAAACAAATTCTTATAAAGTAAGAGTAAGGATACTTATTTACTTTAGGATTGTTGAGTTTCATAATTCCCTACAAAAATTGTGTGCGTCATGCGATTATACATAATAAACAAATGTGATGCTTTTTCTGATAATTATTCCCTTCAGATCTAGTCCTAAATCGAGTTTAAGTAAATAGAGTGATACAATATATGTATATATTTGAATAAAGTCAGTCTACTCCAATGTTTTGAGGGCTTAGTAACTAGGGGTATTCATCACCAATGTTTACCTTTACGTCAAAACGGCAACTTGAAATATGAGTATGCAAAGCACTTTAATGTTTGTGACTTGTTGAGTAACCGGGTGGATACATCACAAATGTTTCGCATTCGCGTCAAAAGACAAGTGACAACTTTAAAGAAGAGACTATAAAAAAAAAAAAAAAAAAAAAAAAAAAAAAAAAAAAAAACTCTAGTTTGCTACTGGATTTGTAGTAGAGAAAAGGGATAATCACAGACTGAGTAGATGCATACTATAACTACATTAATCGCATGACAAATATGACTAAGTTTGGGATTTATGAAGAGACAATTGCACTAGAGAAAGTGGGTATGTTTAATTCTACTTTATCTGAAATTGTTTGTAGTTTTATATTTTTCATTTTGATGTCCACATAATAAGAAATCCTGGTGGTTGAATCTATTGTTATTATTATTCTCCCTATTCATAATTATAGTTTGCTTGAGGACAAGCAAAAGCTAAGTGTGGGGGTATTTGATGAACACATTATTATTCACTTTTTAGAGCAATAATCTTAATATAATTAGACATTTAAAAGCTCTATATATGGTATTTAACTCTTATTCTCTCTTTTCCATAGGAAACAGCGTAAAACAGCAAAACGAAGCAGATTCAAGACGTCAAGGATAATACACAGCAAACTGCAGAGGATCAGTCGACTGATGACCCAACACAGGCGACTGGACAGGAGAAGCTGAAATTCCACAACTCTCGACACAGTCGACTTACTCTCAAGGACAGTCGACTGGTATGATCAAAGATGAAATCTACATAAGTCTCGACTCAGTCGACTGGTTCGAAGACAAGTCGACTGGTCTGCGGCGGAATAAACAGATAAGATATTCGAAGATTCACCCAAATCTAATTTCAAATCTATTTGAACCCAGATCTTAGGCAACGAATCAAATCTAGAGACTGGGGATTTCCAAGAGCACGCGGTGAACAGATAAGGAAGGAAAGAAGAAAAGAGAAAGATATAAATCATCAAATCAAATAAAGAAGGACTTTCCTGAAAAAGTGGAAACCCTAATTCTCAGCCGTGTTCTATAAATATCAGAATACCATCTCCAGAACGGCTCTTCCACACTCTGGACTCCACGACTCCATCCGGAATCATCGGATATATCTCGTGGACGCAACTTAATCAGAGAGTTCCCAACCATCAAGTCATCAACCCGTGCTTCACTCCATCAACACCGAAGAGGGAGAGAGAAGATCCAGCAACCAGAAGGCAGTCGACTGTGTGACAGACAGTCGACCATATTGCCGGAATCCATTAGTTTATTTCTTCTTCTCTCTTTATTCTTTTATGTTGATCATGTATTTGAACTTGTTACGCAATAAAAGTATTATTATGTGGAACTAATTTCATAGTTGGGTAGATCGAAACCATAGTTATGTAGTGCTATATTCTTCTGAGATCTTCTAATTACTTATTGATTGAATCTGGTTGAATTGACATAGATTAATGATCATCAAACTTGGATCTTGAAGTCTGAGAGCAGTCGACTGAGGTGAGAGCCAGTCGACTGACATACAGCACGTGAGAATATCAAGTTTATGTTATCATTTATCTAAATCTGTTATATGAAGCATATTGAGACGACCGAATCTCGTGCCCATAATTTGTAACAAAGGAATCTTTAGGGGTTCTTGGTTCAATCAACTTAGAGGACTTAGATCTGATACCAGTTCCTAGAACTTTAAGTGTTTGTTCGTTTCTACTGTTCTTATGTTTTCTCTGAGTATAACTTAGTAGATACCATGCTAGATGCTTAGGGGAAGAAACGAATTAGAGTAGATACCATGCCTAATTCTTGGTTTAGGGAAACAATACTTTAAGGAGTAGATACCATGCCCTTGAAGTGAACAAACATGAGTAATTGGAAGTAAATTCAGAAGGTGACTTAGCATTACTAACTATTGGTGGAGATCAACAACCCAACTATTCAAGAGATATTTGTGATTCAAACTCATCTTTCTTAGTTTAATCTTTTTAATTCTTTTAGATTTCTACAACAACCCTTCATCATTTATTATTAGTTTTATTGATTAGTAAGTTGAAGTCTACAATCTCTGTGGGATCGACCCTTGCTATTACTACGATTCGATTCGTGCACTTGCGAGGTTTTTATAATTTGTGTCTAGTTTATCTATTAATTTAGGTACTAGATTTCCAACAACAGCAGAGTCCGGAATACCTCTACCAACTTTGTGGGAATAGAAAAGCTCGAGTGTGTTGAAGCCCTGCATTCCTAAAGAATTTTCTAGTTCACTGCCACTAAAATTACTGAAGCGAGACTGTGACGTTCGAATATCGTCGGGAGGTGGAGATTACCTCGGGGTAGATGGATTTCATGCGAAGGGTGACACCACCGTGTTGACGCCTATTAGGGGTGTGCCCTTGAAGATGTATGTGATTGGAGAAATAACAGGTGGAGGTATATTCAACTAGAAAAAGAAGTTATTGAACCGGGTTGTTTGCAAGAGGAAAAGAGAAAAGTCTAGAAGTGGTTAATCACACAGGTGTGGGAGCATGAGTATGCAATCCAATGTGGAGGTTATTGGGTTTATGTCTTGCATACTTTGTTTGATGAGATGAGAAGATAAGTGAAGCAAGAAGAGGATTCGAAGCAAATATTGAAGATGAAAGGAGCAGGCAGTCACATCTAGAAGCAGCAGCAGCATAGGGAATAGTCGACTGCATAAGATTGCAGTCAACCGACATGTTTAGGTGTACTCCATATTTTGATTGAGTTCATTGTAGTCGACTGCCACTTTGGGCATTCGATCACAACTTGCAGCGCAGGAGGATAGGGTATCAGGTCTGGGTGATCTGATTGAAGTCCGACTTATTTTTCAAGTTAGATCGTACGACTCTTATTGTATGTTTATCTCTTTAGGAGCATCGAACGGTTATTGTATCAAGAATACAACCTAGAGTTTCTCTATATATCTATATATATCATTGTAACGGCTCCAATGAAAGTAAAGCTCCGACAAAAGAGAGATAATACTTCATCTAAGAGGTCTTTCATTGTAAACAATACGTATATTTTGGTGAGACTTGAGAAATAGATAGGTTCCTGATGAGAGTGGTTGTAACTCTTGTAAATTCTCTAGTTGAAAAATATCTCAGTTATTTCTTCCCCGGATTAGAGTTTGCCTAAACCGGTATAAAATGGTGTTCTTTTGTGTGATTGGTTTGATTCATTATTTACTTGGTGGTTATTTGGTTTATGTCTTGCATACTATGTTGGATAAGAAGACGATGAGGTGATAGAGGAATCGAGACGATCAGAGACGGAGTGGAAGTAAGGGAAACAGTCAGCAACTGTAGCAGCAGATGGAGTTGCGGTCGACCGTACTTGGGGTGCGATCGACCGCCCTACTCTGTAGAAGTTCCCGAGAGGGGGGCATTCGACCGACCTTGTGATGCGGTCGACCGAACGCGGCGCTAATGAAATATTTAGGTCGGATCTTGGTGATTCGTGAGAAGCCGAACTTTCTCTTCAAGTCAGATCTTACGGATCTTATCGTAGGGTTATCTCTTCAGGAATATCCAATGGTTATTATATCAAGATATCAAACTAGTTTTTCTCTAGTTCTCTATATATTGTTGTTATTGGCCTCCATTGAGAGCCAAGAGAGAGAGTATTTCATTGAAGGAGAGATTGAGTGATTCACTAATTGTAAACAACTAGCACTTGCTGGTGAGGCTTCAGAGGGGGTAGTGGTGAGAATTATAATATTCTTGTATCTTCTCTAGTTGAATAACATCTTGCATTTCTTCTCCTCCGGATTAAGGTGAAAGCCCCAATAGAGATTAATTTGTGTGTGCTATGGTGTGTTTGGTATGATCTCATATGTGCTTGGTGGTTTGTGTTGATTGCATCGAATAACTCAACAAGATCCTAAGGGGGGTTTTCGGTAGAAATCCCTAACAATTAGTGTTATTTGATACGGGATCTTTGCACACTTTTGTGTCACCCTCATTTACAAAATGATTGGGAGTTGATCCTAAAATTTTTCCTGGCAAGGTTCTATCTGTGGCTACTCCGTTAGGAGAAAACTTGGCAACCGATCGATACTATGAAGGGTGTGATTTTGAAATCGAAGGCAGGCTCTTTGGCATCGACCTCATTGAGTTGGAATTTTTGGGTGTCGACATCATTATTGGCATGGACTGGATGTCAGTTTACAGTGCCACTATTGAATGTAAGAGCAAAGAAGTTGTGGTGAAAGCTCCAAGGAGACCAACGGTTACATTTCAAGGTAAAAGGAAGTGTAAGCAGTTGGTAGCAGCTTTGTCAGAGCAGAAGGTTCCAGAAGAAGTGAAGCAGATTCCTGTGGTTCAAGATTTCCCAGCAGTATTTCTTGATGATCTACCAGGGCTTCCCTCTCATCGAGATGTAGAGTTCAGCATCACTGTTCAGCCAGGGAGTGCGCCTATTTCCAAGGCACCATACAGAATGGCACCAGTTGAGCAAAATAAGATCAAGAAGCAGATCGAAGAATTGTTGAGCAAAGGATTCATCAGGCCAAGTGCATCACTGTGGGGAGCCCCAGTTCTTTTGGTGAAAAAGAAGGATGGATCAATAAGGATGTGTATCAACTACAGAGAGTTGAACAAGGTTACAGTACAGAACACGTACTCAATTCCTCGAATCGATGATTTGTTCGACCGTCTACAAGGAGCAGCTGTATTCTCCAAGATAGACTTGCAGTCAGGATATCACCAAGTCCGAGTGAAAGAAGAAGATGTGCACAAGACGGCTTTCCGAACCAGGCATGGTCACTTTTAGTCATGCCATTTAGAGTCACAAATGCACCGGCTATTTTTTTGGACATGATGAACAGAGTTTTGCGACCTTTCATCGATTCTTTTGTCGTTGTATTCATCGTCGACATATTGGTCTATTCCAAGACAGAGGAAGAGCATGCCAAGCACTTAGCAGAGGTTTTGAAGAAGCTACTGGAGCATCAGCTGTATGTGAAGTTATCCAAATGTGACTTCTGGAAAACCGAAGTCGCCTTCCTGGGTCACATCCTTTCTAAGGAGGGAGTGACTACTGACCCGTAGAAGATTGAAGCTGTGAAATATAGGCCAAGACTGACCACAGTGAAAGAGATTAGGAGCTTTCTGGGCTTGACTGGATACAGAAGGTTCATTTAAGGCTACGCTCAGATAGCTGTGCCATTCACAGGGCTTACAAAGAAGAATGTGAGTTTCAAATGGTCGGAACAGTATGAAGCTAGTTTCCAAGAGTTGAAGGAAAGACTGACTACCGCTCCCATTTGGCCTTGCCAAGAGCAGGAGTCGAATATGATGTCTACAGCGATGCTTCCCATCGCGGTTTGGACTGTGTGCTGATGCAAGAGGGGAAGGTAATAGTTTATGGGTCTAGACAGCTGAGACCACATGAAAAGAATTATCCAACCCATGATTTGGAGCTGGCAGCAATCATCTTTGCTTTGAAACAGTGGAGGCACTACGTATACGGGGAGAAGGTCAACATGTACACAAATCACAAAAGTCTGAAATATATCTATCAACAGAGGGACCTGAATCTGAGGCAAAGGAGATGGTTAGAAGTGTTGGAAGATATCCGACCTGAGATCAAATACCATCCGGGCAAGGCCAATGTTGTGGCAGATGCGCTCAGCAGAAAGTGCAGTTTATCTCGACTGATCACAACTCAGAAAGAATTGGCAGAAGAGCTTGATCGAGCAGGGATTGAAGTGGTTTTGTAAGGTTTGGGAGCTTCCTTAGCTCAGTTGAGGATTCAACCTACCTTTAGAGACAGAATTATCGACAGTCAGAAGGCAGATCGAGAGATCCAGAAGATGATAGAGCAGGTTGGTGTAGGCAAGTTGGCAGAGTTTCAAGTGAAGGATGCAGTGCTGTGGTATGGCGAGCGGCTGTTTGTACCAGATCTAGTGGAACTAAAGGAGAGTATTCTTCAGGAAGCGTATGCTACTTTGCTGTCCGTGCATCTAGGGAGTACCAAGATGTACAAGAACATAAAGTTACTCTTCTGGTGGCCAGGGATGAAGCGAGATGTAACCGAGTTCGTTGTCAAGTGTGTAGTTTGTCAGCAAGTCAAAGCAGAAAATCAGAAGCCCGGAGGTTTGTTACAGCCATTACCCATCCCAGAATGGAAGTGGGATTGTATCAGCATCGATTTCATCACAGGTTTACCCAAGAGTTCCAAAGGCAATGATACAATTTGGGTGATGGTGGACCGACTCACCAAATCGGCTCACTTTTTGGTAATGAAGCTTACTTGGTCAATGGAAAAGCTAGCAGAGTTGTATATTGGCGAGATTGTGAAGCTTCATGGAGTTCCGCTATCAATAGTATCCGATCGATATGCGCATTTGACTTCGCATTTTTGGAGAAGTCTTCAAGCAGTTTTGGGGACCAAGACTGATTTCAGTACGGCCTTTCATCCTCAAACTGATGGGCAGACTGAGAGAGTCAACAGGGTACTAGAAGATATGTTGAGACGCTGTGCGTTGGACTTCGGTGGCAGCTGGGAGAGGCATTTAACTCTTGTGGAATTTTTCTACAATAACAGTTTCCAAGCGAGCATTGGGATGGCGCCATATGAAGCTCTATATGGTAGGAAGTACAGAATACCGGTTTGTTGGTATGAAGTGGGAGAGCGGCAGCTATATGGATCAGAAATTGTGCAGCAGACCTCAGAAAAGATCGAGCTGTTCAGGAGGAGGTTGGTCAACACACAGAGCAGGCAGAAGAGTTACGCTGACAACCGGATGAGAGGCCTGGAGTTTGATGAAGGTGACTATGTCTTCGTGAAGGTGTTGCCGACCAAAGGGGTATTCGGTTTGGAAGGGGAGGAAAATTACCCCTGAGATACGTTGTGTAGAACCCCGTATTTTCAAATATTATTTTAAATATTTGAAAATAAATTTAAATGATTTTCTGGAGATTTAATAAATATTTTCTAAAAGATTTATCTTTTTACACGTGCAGAACACATGCAACTACTTTTTGAGAAGTTCAAAAGTTAAGTTTTCTTTATGAAAAATCATTATTTAATATTTGGAATTTATTTATTATTTTTCCAGATTTTTCTGAAATTAATTGGAACTATTTGCAAATTTTGAGAAAAGAAGGACCTTTTTGCAAAATTGACATTTTTAAGGGGTAAAGTGCAAATTATATTTTCTGGACGTTTTGAACAGTACCGGTTGGGATTTAGGATCATATTTTACTTTTAAATCCTAATTTTAATGAATTTTAGATGAATTTCCAAGAATACATATACATATATATATATATATATATATATATATATATATATATATATATATATATATATATATATATATATATATATATATATATATATATATATTTGTATTTTGAAGAGATTGTTTTGCAAAAGTATTTGGAAACCCTAAAACTTGATTCCCGGCCTATATAAAGAGAGTCGCAGCCGTCATTCGCTGCATAACTCAAGTTTCATTATTTTATATTTTGGTGATTGAGGAGGAAGATTTGGATCTCGCAAAAAGAAAGGCTTTTCCATTGGATCTTTTCAATTCTAAAGGTGAGTGATATGAACTTTGTTTTGTTGTTGATTTATGTGAATGATTGTTTGTTGCTTGTTTGACATGCTTGTTTATTTAGTGTATTTTGTATGAGAACGATGCAATGGTTATTGTTGTATTAGGTATGTGAAATCTATGAACGTTTAGTAGATCTTGATTAATGAATTCTTTATTGCTAGAAACATGTTTAAGATTTGAGTATGGTTATGACAATAAGGGATTGGATGGATGAACATCTGAATCTTGTGATTACAAATCAGATTTGGTTTTGAGTTGTGAAGGATATTTAGTATTGAGAAACCCTAATGGAAGAATTAGGAGTTAAGAACATGAGAATTGAGTTTTGAGATATTGTATGATTGAGTAATGTGTCCATAATGAAGAATATTTGAGAATTGTCATTTTGCCTGAATACGAATTAATTTCGTAAGCAATGAATCTTTAGAAAACTTCAGTTTTGATTATTGTATTCAGACTTAAATCATGAAAACTGTAGGCCGATAGTCGACTGGTCTACTATTCAGTCGACTGGTACGACCCTACTGCTGTGTCTTTAAATTCTTGAAAATACGATCTGGACAGTCGACTTAATCCCTTTTACAGTCGACTGGTATGCTTAAGGTTTATCCTACAAGTTTAGTTTCTTTCCTGGACAGTCGACCTATGACTTCTTTGAGTCGACTGTTAGTACTCAGAATATTTCTTGAGAATTATTGGAAATTGTTCCGGGTAAGTCGACTGATGGTTTCTTAAGTCGACTTATAGTACTTGTTATAATCTTGGATATTGGTTCTCGGGGCAGTCGACTTACTACAGTATAAGTCGACTGGTGCTGATGAGTTCTTCATAATCTTGAATGTCCTTTCAAGTCTTTAGTCTTTGTAGATGGATATATTCTGCGGTGTTGGGAGTCATTGATCACTGGGGTTGGGTAAACTCTGCGGTGTTGGGAGTCACTGTTAGTGATTGATAACCGGGTATCCAATCTGTAGTGTTGGGAGTGACTGATAACCGGGTATCCGATCTATGGTATTGTTAGTGTTTGTAGATGGATATATTCTGCGGTGTTGGGAGTCATTGATCACTGGGGTTGGATATACTCTGCGGTGTTGGGAGTCACTGTTAGTGATTGATAACCGGGTATCCAATCTGCAGTGTTGGGAGTGACTGATAACCGGGTATCCGATCTATGGTATTGTTAGTGTTTGTAGATGGATATATTCTGCGGTGTTGGGAGTCATTGATCACTGGGGTTGGGTATACTTTGCGGTGTTGGGAGTCACTGTTAGTGATTGATAACCGGGTATCCAATCTGCGGTGTTGGGAGTGACTGATAACCGGGTATCCGATCTATGGTATTGTTAGTGTTTGTAGATGGATATATTCTGCGGTGTTGGGAGTCATTGATCACTGGGATTGGGTATACTCTGCGGTGTTGGGAGTCACTGTTAGTGATTGATAACCGGGTATCCAATCTGCGGTGTTGGGAGTGACTGATAACCGGGTATCCGATCTATGGTATTGTTAGTGTTGTAGATTGATATATTCTGCGGTGTTAGGAGTCATTGATCACTGGGGTTGGGTATACTCTGCGGTGTTGGGAGTCACTGTTAGTGATTGATAACCGGGTATCCAATCTGCGGTGTTGGGAGTGACTGATAACCGGGTATCCGATCTGTGGTATTGAGAATGACTGATAACCGGGTATTTGGCAGTGAACAGTCGACTGGTCCATTAATCAGTCGACTGTACAGCACAGTTGAGCTGTACTTGTTTGAGAATGATTCTTCTAACATTTGGTTAAGCTACACTTGATGTTTTCATGTATTCCTGTCATTTCTTACTTCACAATACATGTTTAGTATATGTTCTCTCGTTCAGTACATGTTGTTTAAGAAACCATGCTTATTGTTTAAATATGTTGTTTGTTTGTTTATATCACTCACACCATTTATGGCTGACCCCTTTAGTTTGGGGGTTAGGGATCATCTCTAGCCTCATGTGTTGCAGGTTGTTACTTAGAGTTTGGGGGTTTGCACGCTTGAGTTAGCTTTAGAGATTATAAGTAATGTAATAGAGCCTTGTGTAATTTTTGTAAAGAGAAGTGTTGTAAAAAGAATGTTTTTAATTCAAGGTGTTTGTATTTCCGCTGTCTTTGAAAAAGATTGTTGTAATAAGAGTTGGAAGAAAATTATTTGTGTTTTGAGCTATGTGTACTATTACATTGAAGTTGATGCTGGGATTGTGCCACGTATTTTCTAAGTTATTATATTAGAAATTCGGGGCACTACACGTTGGACCCTATAATATATTGAAAAGAATTGGGAAGACAGCTTATCGGTTAGAGTTACCAGAAGAGTTGGACCAAGTACACAATGTCTTTCATGTATCCATGTTACGAGACTATATCCCAGATCCGAGTCATCATTTGCCAGAAGTTCCTGAAGGTTTGCAACTGGATTTGAGCGATGCTGAGCGTCCAATTGAGATCGTGGATCATCGAGAAAAGGTCTTGAGAAACAAGACAATACCTATGGTCAAGGTCATTTGGAGGAACCAATTCGTTGAGGAGGCCACTTGGGAATCAGAGAAAAAGATGATGAAAGATCACCCTGAACTCTTTAACTAAATTTTTGTAAACTTTTCTTTCCTTTCTTTGTATTTTTTTCTCTCTCCTAAGTGTAGTTCCGGGAACGGAACTATTCTAAGGAGGGAGTGTTGTAACACCCCACATTTTTTTATTTAAATTTAAAATGCATTTTTTACATGTATAATGCACGTGCTACTTTCCATCTTCATTTTATTATTCCCATTTATTTTTTTCAGCATGCATAAGTTTATCTAGCCTTTTTATTTAACCCATGGACCTAAAATTAAATTCTAGCCCATTAGATTGATTTAAAGGAGTGCCCACTAGGATTATTAAATTAGTTAATTAAAATGAAAGCCCATGGGACAAGCCCATTAATAAAATTCTATTTTTAAGTTGTGCATGGACTACTACCTGACATGTTACAAATTTTAATACACGTCTTTAAACTATAGGAATTGTATTAATTTTTGTGCATGTGTGTGCACTAGTGTACACCACGTGCACGTGAAAATGAAGAGCCACAAGGAGAAGGCCGGTTTTGAACTTTATGAGGTGGGGAGTTGGGTTTTTGAAAGGTTGAGAGCATGAAAGGTTGGGAGTTTTAGGAGTTAGGATTGTGAAGAGTTGGAAGAATTAAGAGAGCAATTTATTAGGTGGAGATTTATGCAAATTAAACCCTCCCATTATCTTATAAATACACCCCCATTTTCCCTTCTTTTGTCACACCAAAGCTTAACAAATTTAGAGAGAAAAAGAAAGAGAGTAGAGTGTTCTTGCTTGGAGGAGTTCTTGCTAGGAGGAGAAGGAATTGCTAGGAGCTAGGAGTTGTGTTTCCACCTTTGGTTCAATTTTCATTAGAGGTGGGTGATTTCTTTACTTTCTAGTTGTAGAATATGCATGCTAAAACTATAAATGAGTAGTATAAGTTAATGTTGATATGAAATATGTAGATAAAATTCCATGCTAGTGTGATATGCTATGAATGAGAATAGTCTTGTTGTGATTAAGTAAAAACTAGATACCATGCTAATTTAAAAAGAAAAATTCTTTTATACTATGAATCATGTTAGTATGCTTGCTATTTTTGTACATGTTGAATACATAAAATTTGTTGAAGAAAGTTATATTCAAATCATGTCTTAGAATTTAATGATTAAGAAAGAGGAAGAGAAAGCTAAACAAAATCTTGTTAGTGCTGACATATGTATATTTTACCATATTGTATTTGAAAATAATAATTTTCTCCATGAAAGAGGTTTTTGTGAAATTCTCATGTTTGGGAGACATGTTAGTGTTATTATAAATTTTTAATTTGTATAAGTAGGAACATAAACTAATTTTCATGAACACTATTTTGTAAATTCAATTTTTAAGAAAAATACAAGCTTATGTAAAATGAGAAGAGAAATTGTTAAAGAAATAGAAATAGAGCTTTAGTGAATTTAAAATTGTTGTTTACTGTTTTTAAAATTCATTCTCAGCCAAGAGAAAGTTTATCTCAAAATCCTAAAAAAATTGGATCTTTGGATAAACGAGTTTTGTGAAAAAAGAACCAATTTCTGAACAGTTTAAACAAAAATATATTAGTACAAATCCTAGACAGAAAATACACTTGGACTTACTGGTTAGCTAGTGCAACACAGAGCACTGTTTGTGAGAGATCTTGGGTTCGAAACTGGATTGTTACATCTATTTTTAATTCTTTTAAATTAATTCCAAAACTGAGAGTCGGTATATGACCATTTCGGCATGGGATTTGACGCCAGAGTCCATTGGACTTATTGGCTAGTGGGTTTAGGTTTGGGCGTTGGCTGTGTGGTTCGATAGGTCACGGGTTCAAAACCCCATGGCCACCTTTTTGATCTCCTTTGATTTTTTTTTTTACAATTGAGTTTTGAAATGAGAAGGATTAGGAAATAAATTTTATTATTAATATAAAATGAAATGGAATATCTTGGTTAGAAAATTCTCTTGTATATCTTGAAGTATAAAAAGAAATGGAATTTGAGAATAGAACTTTGTAGTGAAGAAAAGCAAAGTATTTTTTTGTGAAGTAATTTTTGAGGAGATTATAATTTGATTTTGTTTAAGAAATATTTTATAGTGAATTGAGACATTGTAATAGCTTGGATTTTGTTATAAAATTTCATGTGATAAAATTGTGTTCTTGAAAGAAATTATTTTTGCTTATAAAGATTTTGAATGGATGAATAGATCATGAATAGTGACAAGACTAAGAAAAAGATTGCTTTGTGGATAAGATATTGATCTTTGTGAATAAGTTGAAAATGAAAATATCTAAGTTTAAGACATGTTCATTGAAGGGTATGTGTACCCATGGATTCTTGTACATGAAAAAGTTGTGATTTAGAGTTAATGAGACCTCGGGTATCGGCACTATTGAACTGAAAAGAGTTGAGGTATATTTTGAGATATGGCCATGGAGCTATCTCGTATTTTTGTTGATTAAGTCCGGTAGGAGGTAAAACTAATTTTAGGTATGAAAATTTATTCATGTCTAAAACTTAAGAATTAGGCACATAAGTGAAGATGTAGTAAACCTGGGCAAACGTAAGTGGAGCACTCTATATAGTCGGCGGTGGATTCCGAGACTATAGACCCAGTTGGCAGTGGATTTCGAGATTGTGGTTGTTCCGTGGGAGACGGGCTTTTATTTTTAAATCCGGGATTATGATGATTGATCAGCGGTGGACTCCGAGATCATGAGTAGTCGGACAGATAGTTTACCATACTCCAATGTATACGTATACCGGGGCTAGAGGGGCACTTGCGGGATGATTCGCACGATGAGGGATCTGTTATAACAGTCAGCGGTGGACTCCGGAGCTGGGATCCATATTCGTGGAATGATCTAAACCTTGTCTTATTACTGGGTAGTTTTCATGACGAGGGATCGAACCCTTAAATGTGAAGTACGTATTTGCTTGCCCTCGGACCTATGTAGTATGGGATGTATAGAATCCGAACAAGTACGTATTAGTGTCATCCTAGTATAAAAATGTGTGCATTAGGTATTAAGGCATCGCATACACTTACATGTCTAGAATAATCACTTTTGACACTTTATTTTTCATTCAAATTGTGGTTTGTTAAAGTATGAAATCGTTATATGTACGGCATAGAGAGGATGACCGAGTATAACATTTTCGTCAATTGTTAGTGACTGACGTGCCCACAACTTAATATGCAGGTAATGGACTTTTTATGAAGAAATAAAGATGTTATGATGCAGTTGATGACTTACATTGATAAAGTTGTATAAGTTGTATTTTATTTCATTATTGTATTTCTTTTATTTTTCCGTTTTGTAAACAAAATGTAAAGAACTTTGATGTTGTTGAAAAGTTTTAATTTCCTTATAAAATTGTACGAAGTGAAGTGTAAATATTCTGTGAAATCTCGAATTTGGTCTTATTTGGAATTCGGGGCATTACAGGGTCAGTACAACCTCTACCAGCTTTGGAGGAACAGAAAAACTTGCACAAGTGTTTCAAAGCCCATTGTTCCTAAAGTATCATCTAGTATGCCGTTACTAGTCATCCAATCGAGACTGTGATGTTCGAATATCGTCGGAAGGTGGAGAGAGCCTTAAAGTAGGTGGAGTTCGTGTGGAGGGTGGCACCGCCATGATTACATCTACTGGGGTGTTCCCTTCAGAGGAGCATATAGCGGGAGAAAAACAGTTGGAGATAGATTCAACTAGCAGAGGAAGCCATTGAAACGAGTTGTTTGCAAGAAGAGAAAGAAAAGAGTCTAGAAGTTTTTAAATCACACAGGTGTAGATTCATGAGTATGCAATCCAAGGTGGAGATTGTTGGGTTTATGTTTTGCATACTATGTTGGATAAGAAGACGATGAGATGATGGAGAAATCAAGACGATCGGAGACGGAGTGGAAGCAAGGGAAACAGTCAGCAACTATAGCAGCAGATGGAGTTGCGGTCGATCGTACTTGGATTGCGGTCGACCGTCCTACTCTGCAGAAGTTCCCGAGAGGGGGACGGTCGACCGAACGCAGCGTTGATGAAATATTTGGGTTGGGTCTTGGTGATTTTTGAGAAACCCAACTTGCTCTTCAAGTCAGATCTTGCGTCTCTTATCGTAGGGTTATCTTTTCAGGAATATCCAATAGTTATTGTATCAAGATATCAAACTAGGTTTTCTCTGGATCTCTATATATTGTCGTTATTGGCCTCTATTGAGAGCTAAGAGAGAGTACTTCATTGAAGGAGAGATTGAATGATTCTCTAATTGTAAACAACTAGTACTTGCTGGTGAGGCTTGAAAGAGGATCGTGGTGAAAATTATAATATTCTTGTATCTTCTCTAGTTGAATAACATCTTGGGTTTCTTCTTCTCCGGATTAAGGCGAAAGCCCCAACCGGAAAAAATTGTGTGTGCTTTGGTGTGTTTGGTATGATCTCATATGTGTTTAGTGGTTTGTATTTATTGCATCGAATAACTCAACAAGATCCTAAGATCGGTTTTCGGTAAAAATTCCTATCAGTGGTTTGTTCGAAGTGATCGTACCTTAAAACTTAGTAAAAATTCCTTACTGTATGGTGCCTTAATTAATGTTTGACTATTTAGCATGTCTAGATCAGTGTCCATCAACCATCATTCAAATGTTGGTGTACCAGGATAATCTTGATAGTCCACACGACAATAACATAGTTTACACGAGAAGAAGAAGATGCCATTTCTTTACAATCTCCTTGATACCTTGTATCTTCAATGACACTGCTAAGAGCATCCACACAGTCGTTTGCTATATATACCCAAAATTTGGAAAAAATAGAAAAAACCGAGCTGCAGTCGTTGTCCAAATATCCAAAATTTGAGTGTACGATGAACAGTTGCGTGCCAAATATAGCAGGCGAAATGGCCAAATGCAAAATATAGCTAACGCAAGATAATATGCCGTCCGATCTAATTAACGGAAGATAACATTCCGTCTCGTACAAAAAGTACTGAGCCAATGATTAAGCAGCTTTTGAAAAAAAAAAAAAAAAAATGACAACCGACGGTTGATTATTAACCGTGTGAGGAGATTAACAGTACATTATAATCCGTCGCTGGGTTTTCTTAAAAAAAAAAAAAAAAACAGTCAACCGACGGTTGATAATGATGCGCCAATCTCACTAGAAGGAAGATTATCTACCGTGTGAGGAATTTTTCCTTTTTTTTTTTTTTTTTTTTTGTCTTCTAGTGCTTTAAAATTTAAAAAAAAAAAAAAATTTAAACAACCTAAAATGGGACGGTTGATAATGTAGCGTCAATGTTGCTAGAAGGAAGATTATCCACTGTGTGAGGAATTTTTTCAATTTTTTTTTTTTTTTAGTCTTTTAGTGATTAAAAAAAAAAAAAAAAAAAAAAAGGGACGGACGATTATATTCCGTCATTCTTAATGGACGGTTGATAATCTTCCGTCCGGCTATATTTTAGCTTTCGACCACTGCAGCAACATTCTTTTTTTCCTATTTTCTAATTGCTATTTATCCAAAATTTGGCAAGAACGACTGTGGATGCTCTAATTAATATTAGTATCAGCTACAGCCGAATGTCAAAAAATGGTTTGTTAACAGTACTTACTCATAGCCGTTCGTAGATGGCTTGTTAGGAAAAAATTTGTAGAGATAGGAGAGAAGCCCTTAAACTAGAGAAGATATATATACAATATCCTAGTGCATATCAAAATGATTGGCAGACAAATAGCAGGCTTTGTCTTCAGTGTTTGTACTTCTTTTTAAGCAATCATACAAAACATAGAGCAACACGACAGGTCATTATTGGGCACATTTAAATAGTACCACCCACACCACATGCATAGTGTTCTTTTTTCATATATGCGTCAACTTATAATTATTTAACATCTAGTAAAGTTTGTAATCAATGTTGATTAAGCCTAATTAGCTAGATCCTTAATTATACTAATTTGAATATAAAATCTATCCAACTATAAATTGATGTCCATTAAAGCAATCTTGTCAAATCCTATCCAGGGCCGGCCCCAGTATGGAGGCGGGTAAGGCGGTCGCCTCGGGTCCCCGCGGAATTTGCGATTTTTGGGGTCTCCAATTTTGAACTTCCCTTGTAAATATAGGCACGTATTTCGCGCGTAAAAAATATATATATGTTATTAGGGGCCCCATTTCGAAAATTCGCCTAGGACCCCTGGAAACTCAGGGCCGACCCTGATCCTATCAAGTCAAGTGTCATGAAAATTAAGGTTTGTTGTACGTCAATTCGTTGAACATATTGAATATTGAAGAACTAGATTTGCTCGTGGCCACGTGCATACGTTACGTCTTCAAAATGATACAGCATATGAAAAGTATTGTAAACAATTATGTAGCTAAAGTTTGAATAGTAAAACAATAATTAGTTGTAAATAAAAATCCATGTTTCCATTAATATATATGTGGTGAAAAATAATTATAAATTGAGGTATAAAAGTCTATATTTATATATATACATAGAGAGGGGGAGAGAGAGAGAGAGAGAGGGAGATAATTAAATAAATAAATGAGTTGTTTTGGAGGGGGATTTGAATTTGAGTTTTGAGGGGAAACTTTGGGTTTTTTTTTTTTTTTTTTTTTGGAGGGGGGGGGGGGGGGGGGGTGTGTTTTGTGAGGTTAGATCTGAGCCTTTGATTTTTGGGGGATCGAAAAAAAGCCACTTGGTAGCTTTCTTTGTGTTTTATTATATAGATAAGATTTGATAGACAGATCTAACAATCTCGGCGTGAATGCTATAGATTCTTCAAAACCTCCACAATGTTCATCTTTAAAGGTCCAGAAAATTAAACGATTCCTACAAGTTCTTAGTAGATTTGTAAATCTCTAAATCCAATAGTACTTTAATTAGATGATCTTGAAAATACTTGAAAAGTGTTGTTTTTTAATTTAAAATAAATGGATAGAGCCCAAAAAGGCTCCAGCCACACACACACACACACACACACACACACACACATAGTAGCACAACAGAACTCCGGTACAATAGATACAAATAGAGAATCAAAACATCAAGCTCACACATCACAGCACACACGAGAATAGAGATCTAAACTACATATAACAACACATCACACACACACACACATATATATATAGTAGCACAACAAAACTCCAGTACAATAGATACAAATAGAGAATCAAAACATCAAGCTCACACATCACAACACACACGAGAATAGAGATCTAAACTACATATAACAACACATCACAACACACACGAGAATAGAGATCTAAACTACATATAACAACAAGGCTAAAAAAAACTAAGTGAGCCTAAAAGGGAAAGAGAAGATCGAGGGCAGAACTAGCTGCAAGCCTGACAAACACCAACAAAACGCATGCTCAACTGAGAAGAGCAACCCAGCAAATAGAGCAGAGTAGCAACCTTTAATCCCCAAGGCCCAATCTGATACAGACCAAAGAAGAGAAACATACCCAAAAAAGGTCAGGCGCATCATAGCACAACGCCCAAAAAAGTGGGATGAGAGAGCTACACAACATAGAGGAGCAACTAGGAGCATTGAACTACACCGAACAGAAACACTAACCTAAAACACAGACAAAACAAAACACACAAGTCATGAGAACACCAAAATGATGATGGTACCGAGACATCCAAAAATCGCAACGCGAAGAGGGCTCACTGTATAAAAAAGAAGAAACTGATTAATGACACTAAAAATAAAACCAGAAACTGAAACACAAAATAAAGGCAAAACGAAAGAGTAAATGATACTCCCTCAAAGAAGAATGCAAGGTGTTAAGAACAACAGCAAACCAAACTACAACACCACATTCAAACCATCATGAATAAGAGACAGAACAAAAGAATAGAGATAATGTAGTTGAGGAGTCTCCTTTCGCTTAAAGGGCAGAATATTAGATCAGAAATGAGCAAAATAAAGAACATCTTCAATAAGACAGTCAATGGAGCTAAATTTCTTAGTCAAGATTCGGTTGTTTCTTTCTTTCCATACAACCCAAAAGATGGTCATCATGGTGATATCCCATGAGAGCCAAAAATGTCGATTGATATTTGAATACCTCCAAGAGCTCCATCCTAGCGACAAAGACCTTGGCAAACCATTGATATGCCAAGCAGACTTGCAAATATACCAAATTGGTTTAATGAATGAACAGTGAATGAAAAAATGATTATTAGTCTCCTCATGGTTATTATACAAGATACACTTTTGACCGACGGCGAGATTCTTTTTATTCAGATTCTCCACAGTGAGTAGCTTGTTGTGGATAACAAGCCAAACAAGAATCTGAACCTTAAGGGGAGCAATATTTTGCAAAACATGTTTGTAGAACGGAAAAATAACACCACCATTGTTAAGAAAGGTATATAAAGATTTAACAGTATAAGTCCCAGTGCTAGACCATCTCAATTTGAAGTCGTCTCTTACTTGTTGATAAGACCCCAACAAGACAAGGAGGCGAATATAATCAAAATTTTGCTGAAACGAAAGATATCTTTGAAAGGGGATAATCCAATCCCTCTGACTGTTATGGATCGAAAGATATGATGCCAGTGGCATTCAAATTAGAAGTTAAGTGAAATAGAAAAGGAAATAAAATCAAAATTTTATTATTACTGATCCAAAGATCTAACCAAAATCTGACTGTAAAGCCGTCACCACAAATTTTCTGATGGCCGCATCTAAATGGCTCAACCGCCTTCCAGACCCTTTTCCAAATGGGGAGGTGTGGACAACCACTTTGGAATATAAGTCCAAAACTTTTTTCCTTTTATGATACTTCTTATTAACAAGATGGATCCAAGCTAAAGCATCACATTTAAGAACTCTCCACAACTATTTTCTCAGAAGTGCCAAATTTTGATGTCTTAAGTTGATGATGCCCATACCACCTTCTCTTTTGGATTTACACAGTTTGGGTCAATTGCATATGTGTTTACCAATCATGACGGTATCATAAAAGGACCAGAAGGAACTCTGCCTAATCTAATTGATGCATTTGACAACCCAAGAATGCACACAGAAGTAAGACATCATATAAAGATGGATGGAGGAAAAGTCCGAGTTAATCAAAGTGAGCATACCACCCGTGGACATTTGATTACCAGACCAGAAGTTGAGTCTAGACTCGATCCGGTCGATCATCGATATCCAATCCTCCTTATGAGGAGTCCCCCAATGGAGAGGAATGTAAAGATAATTAACATGAAATGAGCTAGAAGCACAATTTAAAAAATTAGCAATCTCAATTTGTCTATTAATTGACCCACCGAGCCAAATAAACGAAGATTTATTGAAATATATTGACAAACTAGAAACGCTTTTCAAATAAAATAAATGAGGAGTTTTAAGTTACGAAGAGAAGGACCATGCGGTTTAGCAAAAAAAATGGTGTCATCAGTATAATGAAGATTAAGAATCCCCTTGAACCGATTGAAATTACCAAAACCATGGATGATATTGGCATCACCGGCTTTAAGAAGCATCCTGCTAAAAACATGAACAACCAGAACAAAAATTAGAGAAGAAATCAACTTTCCTTGTCTGAAGCCACGTTTACACTTAAACTTATTGCCTTCAAAACAATTAATTAATACCAATGAAGTTCCAGCGAAAAAACTAGATTTAATCCAGGTGATCCATTTAGAGCCGAAACCCTGATGGTAAGGAACGTCAAAGAGGAAGGCCCAACTAATTTTATCATAAGCTTTTTCAAAATCTATCTTAAGTAAGATCCCTTCCTATTTGGAGTGGTGACAACCGGAGATAATCTGTTGATCACACACAATGCTATCCAAAATAAACTGATCTTTAACAAAGGTTGACTGAGCTGAATTAATGAGAGGAGAAATAACAGAACTTAACATATTGACTAGAACTTTCATGATGATTTTGAACGAGACATTAAGAAGGCTAATGGGCCTGAAAGTCAAGACAGAGTTGGCCCTGATGATTTTCGGGATGAGACCAATTTAAGCATATTTAATGTGGTAAAAAAAGAGAAGGAGCCGTGAAAAAGACCGGAAAACATATCTAGAAGATCATCTTTAAAAAGGTCCCAAAACATTTGATAGATAAAGGAAGGAAAGCCACTAGGGCCGGGAGCTGAAGCGATGCACATAGAAAAGACCGCCTCTTTAATCTCCTCAATGGAAAAGGGATTATCGAGGCTAGAGAGATCAAAGTTCTCAAACCCCATAAAGGGAGTTCCAATCAATGCGAACAGGGCTAACAGATTCATAGCCCATGAGATTTTTGAAGAATCTTCGAAAAGTAGCGTAGAATTGAGGAACCAACCACAGTTCAACATCATCGTCTTGTAAGGACGAGATGCAGTTGATCCTCTGCCTGTTAAAGGCAAATTGATGAAAGAACGAGGTGTTACAATCTCCTTCTTTCAATCACTTAATCATGGCTCTTTGGGCCAATTTCAAATGATCCTGGTGTAATAAGGAGGTGTATTCAACCTTACAATCATTGCAATATTGCCTCTTTAAAGTCGGAATAGAGCCTAGCTCCTCTCTCTGGTCAAAATGATGAATGGCCTGGAGAAAAGAACGTTTAAGGATATTCGTGTTACCAAATCTAGCTTTACTCCAAACTTTACAACTGTTTTTAACCGAATGGAGCTTAAGGAGAAGTCAGGCGAGACCATGAGAACCAACCATAGAAGAGAGACAGTGAGTTACCCAATTAACAAAAATCTGATCCTCTAGCCAGAATTTCTCAAAATAAAATTTGAACGGTTTGGAGAAATTAAAGTTAGAATTTAACATAAGTAGAGTATGGTCAGAAACATGATTTGGGAGGCCTTGAACAGAATAATTATGGAACGTATAGATCCAGTCCTGCAAGACGAGAAATCTATCGAGTTTCCCCATGGATGGATTAAGACAATGATTAGACCAAGTAAATCGACGACTATTAATGGGGAGATCAATAAGATTTAAGGACCTAATACAATTATTAAAATTGAAGGAGTCATTGAAATGCATATGGTTACCCCAGCGTTCATGAATGAATCTAGTGACACTAAAATCACCATAGAAAATCCAAAGTCCATTATTGCAACCAAGAAAAGAATTGAATTCATCCCAGAAAGCAATACGGAGATCAGCCGTGGAAGGCCCATAAACCGAACAATCGTCAGGGTCATGTTGAATTCAACCCAATGAAGATTGACAACTAAGAAAAATTTCATTCTAGAAACCGAAACCAGATTAAAAAGAGAAGCTTTGAAATCAAGAAGAATACCCCTGCAAGAATTAACAGCGTTTAAACTAACCCATTGAGTCTAGAGCTGACCACCAAGGGACTGAATAGACGAAGTATCAAGAAAGTCAAGTTTGGGTACTTGAATCAAAATGATATCACATTTAGTGGAGGATATAAAATAAAAAATGGTCTCTTTTTAGGAAAGGCACCCAGATCCCTAATGTTCCAAGAGCAATTAATCATGAGCAGGGTTGAATGCAATAACTCTGTAACACCCCGCAAAATTAAAATTACAATTTTGCCCTGGGTGTTACGCACGTATATTTTGTAATGTATTTCACTACATATTTTGGATTCGTGCTATTTATATATTTTCCGTATTGATTTCAGTCAACTAAAATATAATATTTCAATCCCTGGGATTTACGTGCTTTTTACGTGTCTTGATGCACGTGTTTCCACCACTACGTATAATATTTTCTATAGGTTTAAATTATTTATTTTTATGTATTTAAATCTATTTTATAAAACGAAAATTTATTTTCCCCTTGTTTTAATTAAAATGCATTTTTCGACTTTCTGCACGTATAATGCACGTGCTTTTTACGTGTTGTGATTTCACCATAAAATATATGTAAATTAGTAAATATTATTTTTCTTATATTGTTTTCGATTATATTTAATAATTTTTCATCAATAAAGTCGATTTTCGCATTTTGATATTTTACGCACGATGCACGTGTTTTCGATAAACGTATTTAAGCATATTTATTTTCAAAATAATTTTGGAGTGTATGCAACACCCGTGATTTTCAAATAATGTCATAATAGCACATATATATTATAGTACAATAGGATTAATATATGGATTTGTGAATCTGCTGGTTATATATATATACATATGGTATTTAAGTGTTGTAAGTGCATGGAGTGGAGGCCCACGGCTTGGACCAGTTATGTTTGATTTTTGGCTAATGGGCTTGGCATTTGTGGCATGTATGGATTAATAGGTAAATAGTGTGAAATTGTGAATTGGAAATGGGGGCCCACCTTTGTGGAACAGCAAAGGCATGCTGTGCATGCTCGGTTTGGTATATGGTGAGGGTAGGCCGGATTATTTTTTTTGTAGGGAGATGAAGAGATTAGAGTAATGGGAGTTGTGGGTTTTAAATAGGTAGGAGTTATAAGGAGGTGAAAGATTGGGAGTTAGGGGAGTTATGAAATGTGAAGAGGTGAGAATTAAAAAGAGAATTAAAATGAGAAGTTATTAGGTGGGAGATTTTGCAATATAGTCCCTAGCATTGTCCTATAAATAGCAACTCATTTCTCATTCTTTTTCACACCAAAAATAAAATAAAGAAGAGAAAGAGAAGAAAGAAAAGAGAAGCAAGAGAGAAAGAAAAGAGGAAAAGAATAAAAGAAAGAGAGAAAAAGTTTGTACTTGGTGGCCATTGCTAGGAGGAGAAGATCTAGGAGGACATTGGATCTGGAAGTGGTGCTCTTCCCTTCATTAGTCAAGTTTCAATTGAGGTGGGTGATCTTTGTGCTTTCTAGTTCATAGTTGAGCATGCTAAATTTTGATAAATGAGTAAAGTAGATTAATGTGATGTGATGAATAAAGATATTTCGTGCTATGTTGACAAATAGATTAACATTGTGTTAATTAGTGATCCTATACTTTCTAATTGTAGGGGTTGCATGCCTAAATAGTAGTAGAGTTTTGATATGAAAATTAGAAGATAAATTCATGTTTTCATATATGTTAAGTGATAGAAATGTTAACAATTGTTTAAAGAGCAAAGTATTTGTCTTGTTGCTTGCAAATGAGAAGAGAAATTTGTAGTTTGCATGCTAATGTACACATATAAAAACTAGTAATTTTAGAAATGTTTTGAAGAGAATTTTCTTTTAAAAAGAAGTGTTTGTAAAATAAAATGAGCATGCATAGATTACAAATAATTTGTTGCAAGAGAACACAAATCTTCTAGTTGATTAAAATGAATGATTTTGAAATTAGATCTATTATCAAATATGAAATTTTTATAATCCATAAGTTTCTGTTGGTAATAAATCTCAGTTTATAATAATCACTTGTAGACTAATGGAAGTTTTGATTAAAAGAGAAAAACTAAGTTTTATGAAAATGATGAAACATCATAAAATTGGAATAAAACCCACTCGACTTCTCTATAAGTCGATGTGCTTACTTGGCCTATTGGTTTGGCCTTGCGTTGCTTCTTGGTTAGGCCAGGTTCGAAACTTGATGGTTGTAACTTATATTTTGGGTTTTATTTAAATGAAACCGATAATGAAAAGTTTGCATTTGAATATTTCGGTAGGACTCTTTGACAACAAAGTCCACATGGACTATTGGCTAGTGGAGGGGGTTGGTTGCTTACTGGTCTTGGGTTCGAAACCTTTGGCCACTCTTTTAATATATTTTTGTGTTTTAATATGTTAAGGGAAGTTTAAATGCAAGGAAACTTTGGTAAAAATATCCAATATTCCTATAATTTGATGTGGAATTTATTAAAATTAGTTTCATAGATTTTCATGGATTTTGAGAAATAAAAATGGAAATTGAGATAGGATTATGCGACTTCAAAATTATTAATTGAGAATAAAAATTCTCTTTTGTGAAGAAGAGTACAATATAAAATTTTTGTGAAGTGATTACTCTTGAAGAGATTGCATTTGTATTTTGTTAAGGAATATCTCGAAGTGAATCGAGACACCATATGAGCCTGGATTTTTGTGATAAAATTCATGTAATGAAATTGTGTAAATTGAAAAGAATTATTTTGTTACGAAAATTATGAATGAATAATTAGATCATGAATTGAGACAAGTTATTGACCATTTTTGAATGAGTTGAAGATGAAAATAACTAGGTTTAAGACAGGATTATTAAAAGGTATATGTATCCATGTTTCTTGTACATGAAAGCTTATGACTTTGAGTTAGTAAGACCTCGGTACCGGCATTATTGAAATAAAAGAATGTTGAGTTGTGATTTTGAGATGTGGTTATGGAGCCATCTCGTATTTGTTGACTAAGTCCGGTAGGAGGTAACAACTAATTCTACATGTGGAGATTATTCATGTCTTGAACTTAAGAAAATTTAGGCACATAAGTGAAGATGTAGTAAACTTAGGAAAACGTAAGTGGGGTGCTCTATATAGTCGGCGGTGGACTCCAAGACTATAGACCCAGTTGGTGGACTGAGGTTGCCCTGTGGGAGACGGATTATTATATTTTAGTCCGGGACTATGAGGACGGGTCAGCGGTGGACTCCGGAATCTTGAGTAGTCGAACGGATGGATTTTTGTGTTTACCGTCTCCAATGTATATATATATATACTGGGCTAGAGGGTCACATACGGGACGGTTCGTACGATGTGGAATCTGTTATAACAGCTGGCGGTGGACTCCAAGGCTGGGATTCACATTCGTGGAATAGTCTGAATTTTGTTTTGCTACCGGGTAGTTTTCATGGCGAGGGATCGAGCCCTGTATTGTGAAGAACGTAGGCGCTTGCCCTCGGACCTATGTAGTATGGGATGCATAGAATCCGAACAAGTGTGCATTAGTGTCATCCTAGTGTAGAATTGTGTGCATTAGGCATTAAGGCATGACATACACCTATATTTAGAATAATCACTTTTGACACTTTACTTGTTCATTCAATCTCTTTTTGTGATTTGTTAAAGTATGAGATCGTTATACTATTCCCGGCATAGAGAGGATAGCCGTGTATAACATTTCGTCAGTTGTAAGTAACTAACGTGCCCACAGATTGACATGCAGGTAATGAACTATTTATGGAGTTATAAAGTGGATATGCTGTTGCTGTTTAGAAGTTAAAGATGTTGCAAATGATGTTAAAGTTATACAAGTTGTATTTCATTATTGTAATCTTGTATTCTTCCGCTGTGTAAAGGAACTCTGATGTATTGTGAATGAAAAGTTTTAAATTTCTTGTAAAATTGTACGAAGTGAAGTAAAGATCCTGTGAAATTCCGAATTTGTCCTTATTTGAAATTCGGGGCGTTACAAACTCTTGGGATTTCAAGAGACTTAATCGATTAAAGAAAGAGGGGGAGGTAGAGTCTCGCAAGAAACCCATGTCAGCAGCCATCTTACCAATCTCTTCATTAGAGAAAGAATCAAAGTGCACTTGATAGATAGACCCCAAAGTGGTATCAATTGGGAGATCCACTGGGGGTGGAGGAAGGTCCAAGTTTCTTATTTGGGCCACAAGCGAAGCTTTGGCGAAAATAGTAATAGAAGACGACTGCTTACATTTTAGACGAGTGTTGGAACGATTGAAGTTAGAAGAACATTTTTTTTTGGGTTTAACCAATTTAGGAGAAGGGGTGACTGCCGGTTCCGGAGTGGGCATAGGATCCCCAGGAACCTGGTCAGCAAAAACCGAGTCAAACGACTCCAGTAAAGGGGACAAGAGAACACGATTACTGATACGAGAGAGGGGGAATGTAGAAGAAGAGCCTAAAATAGTGTGCCGAAAGACCAAAGATAACAACCTATTGACAATCAGCGAATTAACCAAACGAGAAGTAAAAGAAAAAATACAACGGAGATGACAAAAGAAATAAATATACAGTGAATAACAAAAATGCAAATAGAGCAAGGATGTTCAACAGAAAAAGTGTGTACCTTGCCTGAAGGAACTAGAGATAGAGCCTCCTTCTCTTCCTCGATTAAAAGATCATCAGAATCTCAATCCAAATAATGCACCTAAACAGAAGAAAAAATCAATCCCTTGGTAGTATATACATAGGGAGACCGGGAGATAAGGGGAACCATGATCTTATACAGTTCCCACTCCATAGAGTAGTGTGGATTGTAGCACCAGATATCCCAATCAATACCAGAGGTTGGTATGTAAGAGGAGGGTACGAACTGATCACAATCAGACGGGAAGAGATAGATGAAGGAGGGAGAGGAGTTGAAGCAAGGTTGTTTAATTCCTGAACAAGAACATTCATAGTTGATTGGCGAGAGGGGAGTCTACAACTGAGCCAGAGGTGGTAACTGATGAGTGGCAGGGTTCCTTCAAACCAAATTCAAAGATTTAGGAGGGAGGAATGATAGAATGCTTGCAGTCTCACACCCCTCACGCTTGTAAGCCAATCCCCCCTCCCCCGCATGGCTCCCTCAGCCAGAGAATCCACCATGACAGTTGATACCGCCGGAGGCAGAGGAAGATGAACTGCCTTCTTTAGATGATTGCATCCATATTTTCGAAAATTTCACTGATGGTAAAGGAAAGACAGTCGAAGAGGGAGTAGGGATGGCGGAGCGGACGGAGGGGTAAGGACTAGAAGGATCATCTGTGTACAACACATAGAAGACGAAAGAACAATCTCACAATCGTAATTGAGAATCTGATATACGATCAGTTGGTTGCCCACATAGAAAGTTAGCACACACTCGAAGGCAACCAGATGGCAGCATCACCGTGGATGAGGTATCGATAAGGTCACCAATGCATTGAGTCATGATATCCACAAGATGTGGTGAATCACAGAATGAGGGGAGACCGGAGATAGTAACCTTTGTATGAATCGTTAACGAGTACAGAAGCGATACACCGGAGGAAGGCCAATGTCGAATAGTAAGCTTAACAGAACCAATAGAAAGCAAACCATTAGAGACCAAATCCTAAAGAACTTTCGAAGAGTGACATTTGATAACAATGTACCCATTAGCACAACAGTTAACACCCCAAGTCTAATTAGAAACACCAGTAAAGTTGCTGAAGAATGCGTCAGGCGCAGAGTTACTAACCGAATCGCCCTCAACCGAAACAGCGCCAAAACAAGCCAGATTGGAAATCTCCAATTCAATATCAGGAGAGCGCTCAAAAAATAGCACAACCATAGGGGGAGCAGGATCGGAAAACAGATTCGGTTGGAAGGTGGTGGCAGGAGTAGGCGAAGGATGGAGGTCGGCGGATGGAGTTGGAGAAAGAGGGAGAACATGCAAAGGAGGTGGAGTGGGAAGGAGGGGAAGGGCAAAAGAATAAGAGGATGCTAGTTCTCTTTTGATAATCTTCGAGTTACATTCCTGGAGTTAGCGCTTCAGAGCAGTGCAGTTAAGAACAGCAAGAACTGGGTCAGAGATAGGGATACCAAGCTGTAAACCCCAAACATGCTAAAGCCAGAAGCAGAAGTTTCGGGAGTGGCCAAACTTGTCACAGAACAAACACTGCATTTTTTTTTTGCAGAAGAGTTTAAGATGGCAAGGTTTGTGGCACCGGTAGCAGAGAAGACAATGAGCAGTTGAAGAGGAATAAGATTGGGAATGAGAGGGAGAAGGTGAACAGAAGGGTTGAGAATAAGAAGAGGAAGGGTCTCAAAGGGTATGGAAGCTGATGGAATCCAAAATTGGGCCAACAAGAAAAATAAAAAAGCCCAACAATGATGAAGAGAAAGGCAAGTGGGCCTCATGAAATCCCAAACCATCTTACAGATAGCGAATAACTACTATATAGATCACTAAAATAGAATCACAACCGGCAATAAGACCCAAGAATTCTCCAAAAAATAGCAAAAGAACAGATAAACAAGAAAAGGTGGAACAAACAGTCAACCAAAATAGCTAGACAAAATCAGAGGGCACAATACAATATATCCAAACTACCAGTAAATGATGACACCGTAAAGAGAACTATGAAGCAACACTCACCAACATCCAAGCATGAATGAAGAAGCCCCAAAAATAGCACACAGAAAGAGCGTACAAAGAACCTGGAATGAATCACAACACCAAACGCCGACATGTGCCTGACTGAGCCAAGAACGACAAACCAAAACTAAAGACAGAAAAGAACCATTCGAAGATCCGCCAAAGTAGATTTGAGACCAGGAGGCACCAACACCGCAAGATTTGAACCCAAAACTGGACTCACCCTTAAAATCACCTCCAGATCTGGGTCGAGAAGAGGGTAATAGATGCCGAGGGGGAGAAGGGCCAACACCAAAACAACCTCCAGATTTGTACTAAGATGAGGGAAAGATGAAGGAATAAGAAGATAAAAGTAGATGAAGTCGAGGAGACAAGGTTAAGAAGAGGATGGAGAAGAAAAAGGCAGGAGCCAGGAGAGATCGAGATGGAGAGAGGAGAATTTGAAGCTATGGGAGTGTAAAGAGTACAAGAAAGTAGAGGGTTCTTCAAAAAAAAATGGTTTTACTTGAAAAGTACTGTTAATATGGAAGAAAATATAAAACCCAAATGCACATTACCAAATCCAAAACTACTTCTCAATGTGGGAGTCAGTGACCTACAAAAGTCATACATATATAACATAGACAAGACAACAACAACAAAGCCTTTTTTCCAACTAGTTGGGGTCGGTTACATGAATCATGATTTTTCATTGTGCTCGGTTTAGCGCAATATCTTCTGTAAAGCCACAAGCTATCATATCTTTTCTCACTGTTTCCACCCAAATAAGTTTAAGCCTTCCCCTACGCCTAACTCTACCCTCAATACTTATCAAATCACTCTTTCTTATAAGGGCACTACTAGGTCTACGTGCGATATGTTCAAACCACATGAGGCGATTCTCTCTTAATTTATCTTGGATAGGAGCTACCTTTACCATATCTCGTATATACTCGTTTCTAATTCTATCATTCATAGTTTTGCCACATATTCTTTTTAGCATCCTCATCTCTGCTACACTCATTTTTTGAATATGTTATTTCTTGGTTACCCAATACTCTGCTCCATACATTATTGATGGTCTAACAGCCATCCTATTAAAAAAAAAAATTCAACTTCAATTGTATATGTTTGTCATACAAAACACTACTGAAACTTCTCCACTTAAGGCACCATGCTTGGATCCTATGTATAACATCTTCACAAATCTCCCAATCTTTTTGTATAGTTGAGCCTAAATATCGGAAACGGTCTCTCTTAGGTATCTCTTGACCATCAAGCTTCACTACTTCCTTATTTGTGTTCCGAATATCACTAAAATTACACTTCATACACTCTATTTTAGTTCTGCTTATTCTAAATCCTCTAGCTTCCAAAGTTTCTCTCCAAAATTCTAATTTAGTATAGATTCATGCTCTAGTTTCGTCCACTAAGACGCCGTCATCAGCAAAAAGCATACACCAAGGCACTTTATCTTGTATTCCTCTCGTTAATTCATTCATAACCTAAGTAAAGAGGTAGGGGCTTAAAATCGAACCTTTGTGTAAACCTACTGCAATAGGAAAATCATTGATCCCTTCCGTGGTTGTTTTAATTGTGGTTTTTGTCCCTTCATACATATCTATAATTATCATATGCTTTTTCTAGATCTATAAATACCATATGTAGATCTGTCTTATTTTCCCTGTATTTTTTCATAAGTCTCGGTACATAAATTGCTTCTAATCTCCTACGCGTAAATCCAAATTGATTTTCAGACACTGTAGTTTATAGTCTATGTTCGATCACTCTCTCCCAAATTTTTATAGTATGACTCATTAATTTAATCCTCGGTAGTTGGAACGACTTTGTATATCTACTTTATTTTTCTGTATAGGTATTAAAATACTCTTCCTCTATTCATCGAACATCTTCTTAGTCATCAAAATCCTATTAAATAATCTTATTAGCCAACCCATCCTACATCAACCACCATAAGGTGGCCTAGTGGTAAGAGCGATGAGACTTGGAGTGTGCTCCTCCAAGATCCTGGGTTCGAATCCTGGGCATGGTGGCCAGTGTGGTCGTTGGCAAAAAGCCTTCGTACACTACACGAACTGGGATTAGTCTGAACCATAGAGGGGGATGGATACCCAGTAAATCAAAAAAAAAAAAACCCATCCTACATCCCCAAGCCACTTCCAAACTTCAATAGGTATATCATCTGGTCCTAAAGCTTTTTCTATTTTCATTATTCCTAGAGAATTTCAAACATCTGAGGTCATAATTATACGGAAAAACATATGCACTTGACTCTCCCTCGAGTCCTCTATATTTAAGTTGCCTACAACCTTTTCATTTAATAACTTTTCAAAGTAATTTCGCAATCTTTCCTTAATTTCCTCATATTTAACTAAGACTCCTGAATCTTCGCTCTTACACCTAATTGTATCCAGATATTTTGTTTTCTTATCTCTTTGTTTAGCAGGCTTATAAATGTTATTTTCTCATTCTTTTGTTCTTAATTTTGTGTATAAATTATCAGTCTTTTCTTTTTGCATCTCTTACCGCTTTCTTACTTTTCTAATGGTTTTATATCTCTCCAAATCCTCTTCATTTATACTATTTTGTTATATTTTGAAGGTTGATCTTTTTTCTCTCACAATATTTTGGACTTCTTCTTGCCACCACCATATCTCTTTAGTTTGCAATCTTCTACTTTTAGATTCTCCAAGTACCTCATTAAGATTTCTTTTATGTACGTAGCTATTTTAGTTTATATCATATTTGTTTCTCTTTTTCAATTTCATGCTATTCCTTTAAGGACAATACCCTACCTTAAATTGTAAGATAACCTAAAACTTAGAACATGGATATGTTTATGACATAACCAAATATCTCATGTATCCTTGGAATTTAATGATGAAGATGATGGCCACTGTTTTGATTCCCCAACCCATACCAGCAATGAGAGAGCACTCCATGCTATTATTAATTACCATATGGAGTAAACCTACCTCAAAATGGATGCAGCTTTATTTTATAGTACGAAAGTGAAAAGAAACAAAAATTGACTCACAAAAAAGGTGATAAAGATTATTCCATACACAAAATTTTAATGTGAAATTTTTTGTTTATTCTAAATTTTTTTTAAAAGGGAGACTGTAATTCAAAGTATTCTACTTTGCTTTAAAATTTATAATTCTTTTAAAGCTTAATAATACTTGTATTGAGAAAATGATGTTAATTAAATGTGACAAAATCTCTAATATTATAATGGGGGAGTTGGAATTGTAATGTTATTTAACATACAAACCCGTGCATTGCACGTGCAACTCCAACTCTCCGATTAATTACAACAAAAATAAATATATAAAAAAATTCCACCCATTTAAAATGTCCAGCGCACGTCCAAAACAATTTTACAATATTTTTTTAACACTAAACATACACATATGTTGCACGTACAACTCAAATTCTACTTATAAACATGTACATTGTACGTACAAATTGTAGCCTTTTCTTCAAAATATTTTTACCAATTAAGTGTAACACATGTCCAACTCCAAAACTATTTCTTAACACGTAAATCGCACGTGACAATCCTCCAACTCTTATCAAAACGTACATCGCACGTGAAAAATACTAGTAATATTATAATAGGAGAGTTGGAGTTATAATGTTGTCAACATACAAACCCGTGCACGTTGTACGTGCAACTCCAAATCTCCCATTAATTACAACGGAAACAAATAAATAAAAAAAATTTCACATATTTAAAACGTGCAACGTATGTGCAAAATAATTTTACAATATTTTTTTAACACTAAACATTCACATATGTTACACGTACAACTCAAATTCTACTTATAAATACGTGCATTGCACGTACAAATTATAGGTTTTTCATAAAAATATTTTTACCAATTAGGTGCAACGCATGTCCAACTCCAAAATTATTTCTTAATACGTAAATCGCATGTGAAAATCCTCCAACTCTTATCAAAACGTGCATCTCACGTGAAAAATAAAATACTAGTCTAATAAAATGAGACACATATCCTGTTTTAAATATCATTTCGTGCAAGATAACTACTACTAGATGAGGTCATCATGCCAAAGAAAAATTTGTATGAACTCTCTTCAGAATTTGATTATTAATGATGTACAAATTTTAATCAGGGAAAGATAGGTTATAACCTACCTCAAAATATAGTAATAGAATCAGTCAGTAAAAATATATACAAAGAGAGCTCATAAACTTTAACCTTAATCCTATATACATATTTTTGTTACTTTTAAATTTGGTTTCTATAACTTTTTTTAAAATATTTATTTCAGTATGTTATATGTTCATTTAAATTTTAAATACACAAAGAAGAAACTTTTATATCAATCAAAATCTAAAATCTGAGAGGAATTAATTGAATTTTTCTTCCGTACTGACCCACCTTTTGAAAATATTAACCAAACTGATCCACTTTCAAAACTATTTACCCAACTGATCTAGTTTTGGACACGTCAACATAAAATGCTATTGGTAATAACAATATCTGTTATTTTAATGCAGTTGTTGTCATTATCGGCACCTGTAATATTTTTTTTTCTTCCGTTGCCGCTATTAGAAGTAACGACATCAATACATATCACATTCACTTAGAAGCTTCTATAACTG
Organism: Hemerocallis citrina; assembly: GCA_017893485.1. NCBI lineage: Eukaryota > Viridiplantae > Streptophyta > Magnoliopsida > Asparagales > Asphodelaceae > Hemerocallis > Hemerocallis citrina. Next base: position 289,753,794 of record CM030362.1, read on the forward strand.
ATATCGTTATTCCCAATAACGACATAATTAGTCTGATACCACTATTGGTAATAGCGGCATCAGTACAATCCACAGTGTACTCCAAATTTCGTGCAAGTGCATCAACTTCAAACCCATTTTTGACCTTGATACATTCAGTATCTCTCAAAACTCAAAATATAAGAGTTGTAGAGCTTTATCTTGATGTTCCATAGCATTTTGAATCGTCTCAACCGGAGTTCGGATGATAAAGTTATGCTCAGATTACGTAGCAATATCGAAACTTTCCACTATTGACAACAACGACATCAAAATAACAGTTAAAATAACAGATGTCATTATTGTCAGTAGTGTTTTATGCTGACGTATCCAAAACTGGGTCAGTTGGATAAATATTGTTAAAAGTGGTCAGCTTGGTTAATATTTTCAAAAAGTGGTCAGTGTGGGAAAATATCGAATAAATTGTGGTTCACATGCTGCCAAAACTCATATTAATCTCCATATGTGGATTATTGCATACTTAATACTGATTAGTTGTCTTCACATGGCTATGTTTAATTTGATTTGATTAAACATAAACCATAAAACAACATTGATTTAAACATGATAACTAACTACTTGCAGGTTATTTCAAATTATATCATGATGATCTTCGCTCTTGGTGTTGCTGATTTAGTGGTGAAAGCAACATATATGGATTCTTGTTATTTGTAGAGAGAGAGAGATCTAAGATACAAATCTGAATCTGAGATGGAGATTTTGTGAGGAGCATGAGAGGAGGTGTTGCTGGTAGTTGGCCGCCTCGAATACCTGCAAAATGTCTAGAAACACCGAGAGAGATTCCGACGAAATGCCTTCCAACGATCTGATCAGTCACTTAAAAAAATAAAAGCTAGGATTTGAGAGGAGAAAATGATAATACCTACAGAAAGGTGAGGAGACCTGGTATTTATAGTCAGAGAGGGGGAACCCTATTCCTAATGAGCCGAGTTCACCCTCTTCTGTTGGCCTGCTTGGTTTGATAAAACAGCAGAATGCTCAGAGAGTTTACATTCCTAATTTATAGAGGTTTACAGATCTTAAGGAGATCAGATGGATCAGATGGAGCTAGACTTTAACCCTTATCAACTCTTTATGAATATCTTAGATTGACTGTACTCAACAGTTTAGTAAACTAAAATTACTATACATATGCATTTCAAACAACATGCAGCCTTCAATGACAAATTTCGAGGTTTGAAATCAGTCCTCACCACCAAACAAAAACTGGCAAGAAACTTACATAAAGGGGTAACACAATGTGGGCACTATGGAAATGATCAGAACCTTAATTACCTTAGTAACATTTATGAAAGTGATGGCTATGAACTGAGAGAGCCAGAAATGTGAAAATGTAAAGTTGGTGGGAGACCAGCTTGGTATTCTCATTTAGGACTGCATGCCTAATTTGTGTGGGGTCATTTTAAGAGTATGATTGTACAATGGATGGATGATGATGGTGATATAATTAATGAATGATAAGTGTCCTTGTAATCTAGTTTATATTATTTGATTTTGATTATTGATATTCTTGTTGTTATACACTTAAAATTTCTATTTTATTTCATCTTTGATATAAAAAAAGGAGTCATGCAGATCAATGTAATATTTTATAAAATAAATACTATTTCAATAGTAAAATTTACATTATCCATTGAATGATGTGAAAGAAAGAGACTCATCATCCAAATCTCATACACCCAAAGAGAGAATGAACATAAAAAACAAAAACAAAGAAAAAACAAAAAAAAAAAAAAAAGAGAGAAGAGGAAAAGAAAGGAGCTTTTGGCCATACTCTAGGCCAAGATTCATAGGGCCCATAGTGTACTAACATTACCACAATGCCATTTTACTTTTTAAAAAATATGCAGCAGGTTTATATGTTGGGACTTCAATTATTACGTCCCGCTTCCATCATACGAAAACACAGATACAAAACTGAAACTCAACAAATGATATAAATATAACAACTCATATCATTCATAAGCTGTACAATACCATTGAGCTCAACAATACAATAATAATCACAGAAATAAGGATATAATGCAATAATCAATATCTGAGATACACGAACTTACAAAATGCCTGAGAATACATAATGCAATAGCAGTACGACAAGTTCCTTTAATATCTCATCATTTGTAACTGTATATATAATAACTCAAAAGAAAGATGGAGAGTACCAGTTAGAGCAAGCTTCGGACGACAAGTAGTAGCAAGCAGTGGAAAAAAAAATACGGTACAATATAACAATAAACAATAAAATGGGACAATATCAGAGGTCAATAACTGATAAACGATAACAAGATCAAAAGTCGACAATCAATTGTACAATGATCGATAAATAACAGTCAATAATCTGTGGTTCAATAAACAATAGTCGATAATCAATATCAATAATCAATGAATCAATAGTCGATGAACAACAATCAATAATCAATGAATCAATAGTGTCAATCTTTAGGTCTATCAATATTTTATCAACCTATCTAATGTACGCAATCCCGCGTCCCATACCACAGGTTCGGGTGCATGCAATCAAGTGAATGTTTGGACTATAGTGGTGAACTCTACCGATCATGTACTCGGCACGATAACTATCAATAAACAACAATCCACAATCCATAACGAGAATTAGTCCATAATACGATACACGATCGGGATACTGTAACAGTTGTCCACAAACAATCGATAACGATAACCGATAACAATAACGATATAGGGAAATACGGACCCCTCATCCGAGTACAGTTTCCGATTCACACTATTAAGTTAACCCTTATTACCCCGGCTTGTTATTTACGATCAATTATAGACGTGCAATCAATACGATCAATGATAACGGTGGTATTAAGAATTATGCAATTAGTACAATTGATGAGAAGCTAGTATCAATACAATATCAATAAGATATCAAAGCTATGCAATAAATGAAATATACATAGTTCAATTCATTAATTATGAAAAATAACGAGTTTATATACAAAACGTAACACTACGAGTTCTGGACAGCAGCACCTATTGGTACTCAAACTCACTTTTCCATTGCTACGGGAATGCAAATCCGATTCTTTCAGGGGGTTCAGAAACTAGACTCCTTTTCGGTTCCAACGCATATTCACACGATATATTATAGTCACAATAGCTATGCATATAAATTCATTATTTACTGGTTCAGTGTACAGTCTCGGTTCTGAAAATTATAACATGACAGTACTAAAAAGTCAATAACTTACAATCTATAAATTGGATTGAGAATCTGTAAGATGTTTCGGATTCAAAACTCAGTGTGCTACAATTTTTATGTACAAAGTTTTAAGTTTCATTGTCAGAAACTGGGTCGAAACCTCAGTACAAGTTCAAGCAAGAGATAGGGCAGTGTATTTGAATGTCCAATAATACAATAAATTAACGATTTAAGATTTATATCAATAACAATGACACGATAAGAAGACTATGAATCGATAATATGATGTGATAAAGAAAATAATGAATCAATAATGGAATTCAATTAGATGCGGTATTCAGATAAATAACTACTTACCGGATGTCAAGAAAAATACTTGCACAATAACAATAAAAAGTGTATAAGAGATGCTTGCCTTAGTTGATGATTACGAATGCTAACAAATGATGGAAAAGAGAAGATCCCGATGGCGGCACCAATCCACGAGGCAGTAGAGTTCAGTTGTGGGTGGTTGTGCGGCACGTGCATAGCAACACGCAATAGAAACAACACCAGCAAGGCGACGCAACCAGCAAGGCAGCGAACTTTGTTGGCAGTGATCGAAGGTAATAAGGAGCTTCGGTTACGAGCAACGGTAGAGAAACGAAAGATGATGTTTGTTGTTTGCAAGGTGAAGGTGGTCAGTTGTCGGAGTTCGAAGTAGATGGAGGTGAACCCGGGGATGACAGTAAGGGGAATGGCATGGAGGGTGGCAGTAGGGGTGTTGGTGCAGCAAGCAGCGGGGTCGAGGTAGTGAGGGAATTGCGGGCAAGCTGTGCAGCGAGGGCAAAGTAGGCGATGGTAGTTGACAAGGAGGAGCAACGGAGGAGAGGAGTTTGGGTGCTGGCGATGGTGAAGTAATGGCGTCGGGGCTTCGAGTGGGTCACGAGGTGTAGGGGGCTTGGGCACTGGTGACTGGAGGGGCGACAAGGGGGTGATGAGGCAGCAAGGAGGGCATCGCTGGTTGAGGAGCAGTAATGGGGGCAGTCGTGAGGTGGTGGAAGCGAAGGCAACGGGGTGGACTGCATTGGTCGATGAGGTGGTCACACTCCGGGTGAACGGCCAAGGCAATGAAGCTCAGAGGTGGGGCTACGATGATGGTGAAGGTCGGGTGTGGCTGCTCGGTAGGAGGTGAAGAAGAGCAGGCGATGAGCGGTGGTGGGGGAAGGCGAGAAGTTAGCGAAAAGGGCAGGAGGTCGCATAGGAGGTGCATCGAGTGGTGCTGGCGATGGAGGGACTTCGGGATGACAGCAGCAAGAAGATGGTGCAGTGTTGGAGATGGCAACAAGCAGCACATGCCGTCGAGGTGGTGTCGAGGGGAGTCAGGGGCAGCAAGAGAGGAGTGGAAGGAGCTTGGGAGGTGGTTGACGGTGACGATGAGGGAGCAGTCGGTAGGGGCGAGCGACGGGTGTTGAGGCAGTGACGATGACATGGGACTGTGGTAATGGCAGGGGCTCAGGTCTGCGATGGAGTTGCTGTTGTTGGTGTTACAGAGGAGTTTTAAGATGCCAACGTCGTCGAAGGAGGCAGCGATCGGCAGGGGTGGTGGTCGTGGCGGTGGCTCGAGTGGCGGTGCTGCATGAGGAAGATAGAGATGGAGGCAAGGCTCGGGGGATGAGGAGGTGGTTGGACTGGGGTTGCTCGGGTGTTGGTTCGGTTGGATGGCAGTAGGGTGCAGCAGCGACAGGGGGCGTCAAGGAGGTGGTGCGGGAAGCGAGCGACGACTGGAGTTGGCGATGGTGCGCACGGGTGGTGATGGCAGTCAGAGGTTGGTGCCGTGTGGTCGGGAGCTGTAGCCAGGGAGGAGGTCGGTAGCGAAGGGCGAGGTGAGTGGTGAAGATGCTTGGGTTTCGGGAAGAAGAAAGGAAGAAGGGAGGGGTCAAGCGGCTGTGTGTGTGTGTGTGTTTTTTTTTTTTGTTGAGAGAGAGGAAGATGATTAGGAATTAATTAATTAGGATGTCAATGAATGAATGGTTATTATTTAGATTAGTGGGGGAGATTATGAGTTAATTAGGAGATTATGGAGATATTGGGAAGATGCAGTTACTGGAATTTTGGGTAGGATATGGCTAATGGATTTCGGGTTATACTAGGATTTCGATTTTATATTGGAGTCACATTATATTGAAGAAATAAACAATTATAGGATGGGCTTTAGCAGAGTTGGGCTTGGATTGACTTCGGACTCAAAATATAATAAATAAAATAAGGTATTTGGCTCCAAAAGAAGATCCAGGAAAAGAATTAAATACAAAGGAATGAATTTTAGAAAATAATTTTAATTTATGAATGATCGAATGATATACACAGGAAATTGTACAAATCGGAAATGGAAGTCACAGTCAGATTATATAATGAATTAGGAGTTGAGTTTCACAATTAAATCAAGTAATCAAATAATGATAGTATGGATTAGAATTATGGGTTCTAACAAAATAACCGAATATACAAATGAATGCAATCGGGTTCAAGAAAATAGGAGAATTTATATACGGGTTTGGATTCAATCAAATAAGAGATGTACAAGAAAATGATTTCAATGACACAAAAGAATTTACAAGAAAATCGAAATACAAAAATTCGAAGAAAAGAAAAATACAAATTCGTATAAACGGGAAATGGGGTTACATAAATCAAGCTCCACCAGACAACTTAAAATATCATAGATTCAAATAACTCGCTCTTACAAATAAATCATTTGATATATACTACCATTAAGTCATTAATTAACTGAACAAATAAGCTAATAATTTTATCAGATATAAATTTATGGGGGCCCAGGCCCATTGTTAAATGGGCCAAGATTAATTGGGTCGGGTAGGCATTGACCGAACTGTTATTTGACCCGACCCAATTACCCTTCAAATATCACCTTCTTCCTCCTTCATTCTCTCTTCTGCGAAGGCGAAGGCGAAGACGAAGACCAGGAAGTTGAAGACGACGGTGAGATGAGCGGTCACGATTCGAAGTACTTCTCGACGACGAAGAAGGGGGAGATCCCCGAACTCAAAGAGGAGCTCAATTCCCAGTACAAGGTATGGATTCCGCACCTCGAATCCCGATCTGATGCAAACTAGGGTTTCGGATGTTGTACCAAGTCGGATATTATTCGGACCACGCAAGATCTAGTCAGATCCGACCGTTTATCTTTTGAAATCATGTTATAATTCGATCAAATTGGTGTTGGAATCAGGCTTAAAATGAAGGAATGAATGGATTGCAAGATTTATTTTGTGTTTGAGATATAGTTTAGTTAGAGTGGTATCAAGAATTGAATTTGTGTGTTTTGGGTTTGAAAGTGGAACAATTGCGCCATGGAATTAGGTTATGGAAGTGAAGTGGTCAATTTCGGTGAAGAAACTTGTTTGTCGATGTGTGTCGATAGATAGCTAGAACGGCAAGTTCTTGTGTTTTGCGAGTTTAGGTGTGTTGGGAATGGGGTTAAGTTGTGTTAAGAGGAGTTTTGTGGAGTTAGGAAATTGATCTAATGAGAGCAGATTTATAATGTGATTTGTCAGGGATCCGTTTCCTGAGAGAGCTTGAAGTAGCCATTAATGGAGAAATTGGAAGAACTAGGGTTGAGAAGAGAAGATTTGGGGAAGAAACTAAATTGATTTTATTCATTCATACTAGAAATCTATTACTCCGTATTTATAGGAGCTAGAAGATGGCGGTTAAGCTACAAGACAAAAGATGCAAACACGTACAACGCGTGTAAAAACTTTACCCGCCAACCCAAAGTTCAAAGTTCAAAGTTCAAAGATAAAAGTGCGCATACTATGTAAAAACAGATGCACTCTAAAAACTAATGTGACAGTCGACCGAAACAAATACACAGCCGACTGCAACCTTTATTCCTTGCTTCTCCGATCCACGACGATTGCCCTGTCCCCCGGCGTTCCTGACAACTCCCCCCCTTAAAAGTGAGCTTGTCTCAAGCTCAATACCAGGAAATCTCCGTCGTAAATCATCTCTAAAACTCCGAGTATCATTAACAGCATCCAAACCTTGCCTAGTACAACACAACCGAACTTCCTGACCTCCAAATCACTATTCCTCCCGTTCTCCTCTCCAAAATTTCATGTGTCCTCTTCATGTTCAAAGTTGGCGACCCTTCAAACCTCAGTTTCACCACCTCTTCCACCTTCCACTTCTTGTGAATGCTCTCCACGACAGCCTCCGTAACCCCACCTGCGTCAACTTTCAGCCTCTCCTTCATCCTCAATGCAACATTGCTAAGCCTCCGCAGTTTAGGCTCTGGTATGGTCCTTTCCGCCCATACAGTGTTGCTCCTCTTATGCAAATGCAACTGCTCGTCGCCGTGATTCCTCTCCCTCGGAAGCGGCACTGGACTCGTCAACTTCACAACATCTTGGTCTCTATGGTGAACTTTATCAGAAGAAGAAGAGCTAACATCTGAACTCCAAATATTTTGGTCTCAGTCCAAGGAGCTTTGTAACTGATCAACTATGAAACTGACCCTACTCTTCTCACTCTCCACACCAAATTCAAGAAGACTTTGCAATGGAATCCTACTTGCAGCTTGCACATCTTCCTCATCCTCTATAGGATTCATTACAACATTACTAATTGGACCTTTTTCGACTATCTTATTAGAGTTCGATCCTTCTTCCTTGTCAAGACTGCGTAAACCATAATTCGAACTAGCTTTAGTGTTCTTCTGCCCAAAAGGAGAATCATCTTGCTTCTCATCGTCTTCTCCGTCAACCACAGAACCCTCCTGTGATTGTAATGCTCCAAAACCCAAATGAGCTTCTCTCGATTTCGCACTATGAACCCAAGGAGCATGGACATCCACTCTTTCCTTAGCAGCAAGCTCTTTTTCCTTGATAAGCAAATTTTCCTCTTTCCTCACCAAGTCCATTTGCTTGCTGTCAACAACCTTCTCTTTAGTAGCTAAAATTTGTAGCCTAGTATGAATATCGTTCTCATCAATCCTTTGCTGACCCTCCAACAGCCTGTTTTGCCAAGCCAACTGATCATCATTTTCACATGAAAGATCCTCTCCATGTCCTGTTTCCTCAGTAGTATAGGAGGTGCATTTAGTTTGAAGTCTGTCATCTTTCTGCAACTGATTATTAGTTTGCAGGAATAGTTTTCCATTATTGATCTCCGAGGAACAAACTTCAACCAATTTATTGTCAGATGTCAATTTAGAGTCTGCAATTTCAGCACTCATCTTCAGCAGGGCCTCTTCAAGATCTATAACGCACTGCTTCTCAACGACCAAGGCCGCACTTGCTTTTCCAATTTAGATATAGCAGTTATGTGTGATGTTTGTTCCTGCTTGAAGATCCCCTCAGCTTCTGCAAATCTCTGTTTTAGATCCTCATATTCTGAAGTTTGCTGGTCTTTCTCGATAAGAAGAAGGCCCATATGATGCTAGTAATCATAAAGCTGAACAACTTCATCATGTAGCTGAGCACATTCCGGAACCAATTCCTTTGAAAAAATCCAGATATTGGCACCAGTGATCCTTCTCATTTCAGCGACGATGGAGCCACCTTAACCTAACAAACAACCAATCTGATGTGCAGGTACAAGCACCGATACACATATTGGCCGCAAAGAAGGGTCTGGATGAACTCGAGTAGGTGGTGGTCTGCCATTAAGCACTACTTTGTCCGTGGCAATTATAGCCGTAAGAACTTCCAATTCCGTCTCCTTGACATTTAGTCGAACACTCAATAAGAGTCCAAGATAAGGGAAAATTGTCTTCAAGACATTATCACAAACACTTGGTTGATGATTAGGAATTGAAGTAAAGATTGTGGAAACTTCAATCATAAGCTTCTCCTCATTTTCTTGTTCATGCATTTCATCAAACACATTCGACTTCTTCTCTCCACTATAACTTTCAACCTCAAGATTCAACAAATTATCTCCAACTACTCCATCTCTATTCTTTCCAATAGAAACAACATCATTCACACTCACTTCATTTACAACAATAGAATTGTTCTCTCTCTTATTATCCTCTATAAAGATGAAATCTAGTGGAGTCAAACCTTCTTCAAATCTCTTGCTAGCAAAACAATTGAAGCACAAATCATAGTCGAACAATTTACTGCAGAACTCCAACAAAGATTGCAATGATATTCATCATCACCCTCACTGCTTTCCTCGTCACTCTCATCTCTAGAATTGAAAGGAGTGAAGTTAGGGTTTGATACCTCGATTGATGGGTTTAGATGAGGAGTCGATTGAGGAATTGATTGCTGAATTTGCTGTTGATTTGATTGTTGTATCATCTGCAATTGTTGCTACAACTGAATAATCGCCTGTTGTGATGACTGCACATTCGACTGTAAAGACTGTGCTTTCTGTTGGAGCAACACCTGAGGAAGTTGTGATGGCATTTGTTGCCTGGGATGCTGAAGAAGATGTGGGGAGATAGTACTCTGTAATTGTTGATGATTAACAAAGGCAGCCATCCCCTGTTGATGATTAGCATTCTGCTACAATAAAGGTTGGGAAGAAGACAACTGGGTACTCAACCCCAATAACTATTGATTGGGTAGAATTTGATTGGAAGGTAGATTGGCAGATTGAGGGGATTGAAGCTGCCCAATCTGTTGCATAGGAGGTCCCTATAAGATTTGTGCCTGAGAATTTGAAGACCCAGGTATCTACTGGATTTTCTAAGAATTTGGCTGCTGCAATGAGAACATCATCACTTCCATTCTCGTTGACATTGCCTCAAATCTCTCTTCCATTTTGGTCGACAATGCCTCAAATCTTTCGTGGAGGGAATCAAGTTGCTTCGCCAACGCTTTCGATTGCAAATTCATCGCTCGCATCCCCTCCTTCATCTATCGGATTCTCTCCTTCACCGTCGACGTGCCTCCGACGTCTCGCGAGTCGTCACTGGTGAAGGTCGGCTCTGATACCACTTTGTCAGGGATCTGTTTCCTGAGAGAGCTTGAAGTAGCCATTAATAGAGAAATTGGAAGAACTAGGGTTGAGAAGAGAAGATTTGGGGAAGAAACTAGATTGATTTCATTCATACTAGAAATCTATTACAACTCCATATTTATAGGAGCTAGAGAATGGCGGTTAAGCTACAGAACAAAAGACGCAAACACGTACAACACGCGTAAAAAACTTTACCCGCCAACCCAAAGTTCAAAGATAAAAGTGCGCATACTATGTAAAAACAGATGCACTATAAAAACTAATGTGACAGTCGACCGAAACCAATACACAGCCGACTGCAGCCTTTTTTCCTTGCTTCTCTGATCCACGACGATTGCCCTGACCCCCAGCGTCCCTGACAGATTATACATAACTTTACATGACCTGCTCCCAAACGACCTTTCCAGGTCAGGTTGTTACTTCTTAATTGGAAAGATGTTACGGGCTTGTACAAATGAAATTAGATAACTATAATTTAGGTTGGGTATCGGAAGAGTTAAGTTATGATAACTGGAGTATTTGTGGAGTTATCTTAACATTGGGCTGTTGGGGTCTTTTTGCGTAGTTGAGATAGTTATCACGACTTTTCTTAGAAAAAAGTTTTGAGTTAACCGTAGTTAAGTAAACTCCACTTGTATGCAAATTATCTCGTCTCCCCTTCTCTAAACACTTGCTTATAAATAACAAAATTTAACTTTTGAGTGGAGGTAGAGGTTTGCTAACCAAAATGTCTAAACTTCTATCTCCACTCAAAAGATAACTTTAGTTATCTTAACTCTGTTTCAAGGACACACCTTAATTTTAAGGGGAGTGGATTTATGCAGACTTTAGCTAGGACGCTCACCTATACTTAAAAGATAATTTTTTGTTAACTTTTATGTGAGTGTTTAGGAACAAGAAAGAAAGGGATGGGAGGATACATAGTTGAAAGATAAATTAGATTGGAATGGAGTTGCAGATCTCTACTTCCAAACGGTACCTAAACTGTCTAAAGTTATGAACTTATGATAACTCCACATAACTCTGAGGATAATATATCATAAAGTAACTCCTTTCCCAAACACACCCTAAGTTTTTTGCATAATTTGAGAATGAACATTACTCATGTTTGATTCTTTATAATGTAAAGATGCATTTTGTTGAATGAACTTCGTATTTGCAAGAATAGTATTAGTACTAAATTTTCACCTATATTATTGGTCCATCAGGAAATATAACTAGGATTGTATGTTGCCAGGCCCTACCTGCTAGGCATGAATACAGATTTCTGATTTTAATAATTCTATGGTGGTACCTTGTCTCGTTATGGTGCCATGTTTATGCATGTATAGATATACTTGTTATGGCCACCCACATTGGGGAGAGAGAGAGGGTTTTTCCATCACAGAATTATTAAAACAGGGGCGGCTATAACAAAGTGGAAAGGCTTCTCAAACTTAAGTGAGAAACTTAAACTTAAGTGAGAGGTCACATGTTCGATTACGGCCTTAGACAAAATTAATTTGGGATGTTGAAAAATCTCTGTCTCCCACATTGGGGAAGCTACAGCCGATTGTTTAAAAAAAAAACCTATGATTGTACCTTATCTCCTTCAACCTTAATTGAATGACATCCTTATTAGTGATGCACAGTCTGTAATTTTATTATATCAGAATGATTTGGAACTATAATTGCGCTTTGAGGTTGAAAAAAGGTTATTTTTTGTTTTTCTTAATTTTGCTTAAAACTGGATGTCATTTCTTTATATATTTGCTTCATAGGACAAGAAGAAAGATGCTGTGAAGAAGGTGATTGCTGCAATGACTGTTGGGAAGGATGTTTCTTCATTGTTCACTGATGTTGTGAACTGCATGCAAACGGAGAATTTGGAGCTGAAGAAACTTGTCTATCTTTATCTCATAAACTATGCTAAGAGCCAACCGGATCTAGCCATACTTGCTGTCAATACTTTTGTGAAGGTAAGAGTTTGCTTTGTAGAATGCATAACTTCAGGGGTTACTGTTTTGATCTTTTGGTGCTTATGCCTGTTTCTTATTTTATGCAATTACTGTTTTCAAATAGGCTACTTTTGCACGATTTAGAGAATTGTATGGAATACCATGTAATGATGCCATACTGACACCTTGCCCCCGTTAATGCAGAGCAAGCAGGATTAGTCGTCTAAAGGCTCATTTGTAGAACATTGCTATGAACTTTTGAGGCAAATTTAATAAGTAACTTGATTCCACAAGTATTTTAAAAAATACTTGTGGAATTTCCCATAAACTATTCCACAATTACCAAAATATACCATTTGTAACTCCTTTCAAAATTAGTAATGTGTATTGCATGTTATCACATAATGAGGACCAAATCCACTTTCTCTCTTTCCTAAACCCACAATGCTAAAATCTTTCTATAGTCTAGGCAAAATCCAATTATCCAAACCCTAATAAGTTGGGCTAGGGAAGCTGTAATTTTAATACTCCTTTAACCGCTATTCAATATTTATGAATAAAATATTTTTTTATGTGAATTACATTAATAAAGCATTATTTTGTTTAATAACACCTCTGATTTCTTTTCTAATCTGTTTACCTTTATCTGAATATTAAGCTTTAAGCAGCATTATTTAAAATTCATAAAGTACAAAAATTTTAAATTTATTTGATGATGTAAATTCATGTTTATAACCTTTTAAAGCCAGTGGACATAAATCAATACAATTCCTTTATATATATACAAAAATATTTAATGTTAACTACAAAGAGAAATCAAAAGCCTATTGCAGTATATGATAAACATAGTGCACAGGGTAGCTTTTCATTGGTTAGCAGTGTTTGTAATATAAATTGAGGGCATGCATGTTAGTTGGTTGCATACCCCAGAACCCCAACTTGTTAGGCAGTAGTCATCTTTTAAATCTTATGCAAGCAAATGTATACTACAGTTAGGTGTTACTTCGGCCTCTTTTCATAAGAAATTATTGGTTGAACACGAGTTTTAATAAAAAGTGATTTTTGATTCTTCAGTATGTTTATTTTGAGATGAATTGATTGGATGTTTTGCATCCTAGCTATGCATATGGAGGAGTACATATGTATTACTTATAGTTCTACTTAAAATGATCATCTTTGCAGGACTCACAAGATCCTAATCCTCTGATTCGTGCTTTAGCTGTGAGGACTATGGGATGCATCCGTGTAGACAAAATTACAGAATACCTCTGTGACCCACTTCAGAGATGTCTCAAGGTTGGCATTTCACTCTGCATTTCCTAGCTGTCATATTTTCACTCTAAAAGTTCTCAATATTTCAACACCCAACTTAAAAAAAATAAAATAAAATAAAATAAACTTAGCTGTTTTCAAAATAATTCAGGCATAGCAAAAATTTTGATTATTTTTCTATTCTTATGCGAAGTTATTAATATATTACTTTCTATGACCAGGATGACGATCCCTATGTTCGAAAAACTGCTGCAATATGTGTTGCTAAATTATACGATATAAATGCCGAGTTAGTGGAAGATAGGGGATTCCTTGATACTCTCAAGGACTTGATATCCGACAACAATCCAATGGTAGTAGCAAATGCAGTTGCTGCACTTGCAGAAATTCAAGAAAATAGCAGCAGACCAATCTTTGAGATAACTAGCCATACATTAGCAAAGCTGCTGACTGCTTTAAATGAGTGCACTGAGTAAGTTAATATTCGGAAAAGCATTTATTGATTACTATTTGTTTTTTGAATGATAATTTATTGAGGGGATTTTTGTTTTTGTTTTTTGGCATCCTTTATTCGCAGGGTTTGCATTTCAGTATCTTGTGTGGAATGCAATTTTACCAATTGTTTATGTCTTGCATGGGACAGTCATTTCTCTCATTCTCTTACTATTTTCTAGTTTAAAATTTAAAAATAATATCTTCCCAAAAGTATCATAACTTCATTTGATGAGCAAGCAAGACTAAATAGTCAAATGAAGTTGCTAAAAACCCACCCAAGAAGTAATTTAGACATTCATTGTTGTTGGATATGTGAGTTACATACTCCATTTCATTAATGACTGCTACCATTTCATGATATGGGTTTCAATTCTGCAGCTGAAATGCTAATATTTATCTATTGAATATTGTTCATATAGTACTAGTTATTTTTAACTTCCTGATTGCAGTTGAAGGCACACCTTCATGCAACTGGTGACAAGTGATGAACCTGACCTAAAACTATTTAATTTAGTATAGACAAATCTTACTCATGCCTGGTTTGATAGTTTAGGGAACAGATCACCTGCTCAAGGAGAAGCAGTTCTTAAAGCTCTTGTAGATATATAGTAACACTAGGTTTGCCCGTTGACACGTGCCTACGGCACGTCTTCGGAACGGTGCACCTTGTTTGATCATATAAAATAGTTTTGGAGGTCCAGCAAATTAATTGAAGTAGCAAACATATTATATGAGAAACATTTGGGGTCCAGCAAAAAACATATTATATGATTTTTTTTTATTTTTTTTTGAATAATTTTTAAAGTTTTTAAATTTTTAATTTTTTTAGTTTTTTAATGTTTTATTTTTTAAAATTTTTAAAAATTTTTATTTTCTTAATTTTGTGAATAGAAGAGGGAGGGAGAGAGAGAGAAAAAAAAAATTAAATAAATATAGAAGTTGTTTTGGGTGGGGGATTTGAATTTGAGTTTTGGGGGGAAACTTTTGGGGGGGAAAATATGTTTTGTGAGGTTAGATTTGGACCTTTGATTTTTGGGGGATTGAAGGAGAGCCACTTGATAGCTTTCTTTGTGATTTATTATATAGATAGTTTACCTTAGGATGAGAAAAAGGATGTACACGTGAGGATTAAAAGCTGTCATATTGTGGCGGAGCAACCACAATGTTAGGTTAATGTCTTCTTCTGTTCTTGTTGTGACACTGACTACTAAAAGACGAGATAGCTTGAAATTTTCTTCGTGCTGCCAATCTTACATTCACGTATATAAAATTTCATTGATTTCTCTCCTGTGACCTCCGATTTGTCTTAAAAATTAAAATCATCCCCATGATCTCTTCTGTGCTACCTACCTGTTTCCTCTTTTCTTTATGCCGTGGTGTGATTTCACTTTTAACTATAACCAAATCAGCCGAAGAATTGTTGTGTCAAGCATGCATTGGGAAGTCGTTGAAGGTCAAATGGTGAGGATGAGATAATTTGGTTGTTGGTCTGTAGGTCTCTAGATTTCTGGCTGGTGAGAATAGACAGAGAGACTTTGAGGTAACAGGAAGTCTGAGATGGAACATGGATCTGGCTTCCCGATTGATCAGTTTGTGGCAGGCATAGTTTGAATTATTGGCTCGATGCCTCCAGCACATGGGCTTGACAGGCTGAGGAAGTGTTAGTTCTGCTGCCATGGGGTTTTGTTGGTTCCCCTTTGATGTCTATGGGTGAGTGTTTTGTGTTCCTTCAGCAGGAATGGTAATGGGAAATAGTTAACAGATAATAATGGAAGGGTGAACACAACCTCAATTTGGTTTCATGCTTTGCTTGCAGATTTCACTATTCTACCAAAATAAGTATAGAGATAGTTCTTGTTCATCTTAACTTGTACACGCGCAACACCTTTTTTTTTTCTAAGCAGGGGACTTAATTATAACAATTTAGAGGAATAGAAGGACTTCCATGCAAAGGAACCTTTACATCTGCAATTCATATTTATTTAATTGCAGATATTCAAATATACATGTTTTGAAGAACTTTTTCTGCAAATATGAAAATATGCAGATATGTTACAGTATATGATAGCATGTGCAGTGCATGCATTGGGCTGTTGACATCTAAAACCCCAACTTTGCGTTATATTAGTAGAAATTTCCTTTGATGTGTGTTTTTATTTTATTTTAATGAAGTACACTAGATAAGTCATTCATATGATCTGCCCGTCATGCAGATGGGGTCAAGTTTTTATTTTGGATGCCTTATCAAGGTACAAAGCAGCTGATGCACGTGAAGCAGAAAATATAGTGGAGCGAGTCACTCCACGTCTTCAACATGCGAATTGTGCTGTCGTCCTTTCTGCTGTTAAGGTATATATGGTCCCATCCTCCCAACCAATCCCAACCCTTTCTGCTTGTGTCAATATCCTTCTACTGTATGTAAGTAAGAATGGAAACTTCTGTGATTTCAGGTTGTTTACAGTTTATCCATATTGATTATTCGTGATAAAAATAACCTGCTTATAATTTTATGGAACACTTGAAGCATTCATTTCTGATCATGGAGCTTAAGTTGAGATCGTTATTTAGATTTAGGCGAGACCAGGCATATACCCCCAAAAACAAAATATATAAATTTGTTCGATAAAAAATTCAGGAGATAGCTCTTACTAACTAATCACTAAAGTTTAACACATATATGTCGGTCAACTTGGTAAAGTTATATAGGATGGCTGTTAGACCAGCAATGAAGTATGGAGCAGAGTGTTGGGCAACAAAGAAAAACATGTCCAAAAAATGAGTGTAGCGGATATGAGGATGCTAAGATGGATGTGTGGTAAAACCAGGAAGGATAGAATTAGAAACGAGCATATACGAGACATGCTAAAGGTAGCTCCTATCCAAGATAAGTTAAGAGAGAATCGTCTCAGAGGTGGTTTGGACATGTCACACGTAAACCTAGTAGTGCCCCTCATTAGAAATAGTGATTTGATAAGTATTGAGGGTACAGTTAGGGACAGGGGAAGACCTAAACTTACTTGGGTGGAAACGGTGAGAAAAGATATGATAGCTTGTGACCTTACAAAAGATATTACGCGAAACCGAGCAGAATGGAAAACTACGATTCATGTAGCCGATCCTAACTAGTTGGGAAAAAGACTTAAACCAAGGTAGCTAGGATGGAGGATCGAAATAAATTAGGCAATCTTTTACAAATAAGGAAACGTGATACATCGGGAATGCTTCATTGGAATCACACTTAATTAAAACCGATACATTTATATTGTAAAAGAAATAAATTTATATGACCAAAAAGGAGTTGTATTACCTTAGTAGATTATTGTATATGTCACTATAAATACAGAATTACATTTATATATCAGTTTGCCTGTACAAGGCATAGTCAAGGTTCTCATTGTTCTTAGTTTGATATTGTGTCATTTGTGTGGTTTATTCCACCACATCAAGTTTACTACTGATTAAATTATATAAGTCATACATTGTAAATGTGCATTCCTCTTAAAGAGTTCCCAAACCTGTCGCTATCGTAGTACAACATGGAACTCGTCTCCCAGATTATGGACTACAAGGGATTATGATTTCAGGGTAATGTAGGGATAAACAATTCATTTGGATTAAATCTATTGTTTTTTCCTCTTCTCACTTTTTCGAGTAAGAGACTCATTTTAGCATAGAAAGATTGTGGAGTTAACTTCCTGGATTCTGAAGTTAAATGTAGGACCAGTGGTTATACTTTCCTGCATACCATCTACTCTTGTCCATAATTTCCCTGGGAAGGAATTTATTTCCAAATTAGAGGGTTTATGTAAGGTGACATCTGGTCATACAGTTTGTCTAATTTTTTGTGGAGCTTTATGCTCCATAGGCAGCCCATTTTGATGAGGAAGATTATAGAGGGATCTGTTGTTGATAACCATATATACTGGTTTTGAAAAAAACTTATTATTGTAAATTGATAAACATTTGGATTTTAAAAAATTCTAAGGAAAATATTCTATTTGTTCGCTGTACTTGTTGCTGATCAGCTACGTTGCACGGACACTTCTATTTGGTAGCCGTGTTGTGTTGGACACACAAATCCAACACAACACTTGATATATAAGGGCAGTTTTTCAAAATCTTCTTGTGTCGGTGTATCTTGTCGCATCGTGTCCATGTTGGTGTCAATGTCCATGCTTCTTAGCTTGTAAGATAGTTCAAGAATGAGGAGAATACTCTTTTTCGGAAAGCCAAACCCTGTGATATGTCTAGAGTTCCAAATTCCCTTGCACAATTACTTGACTTGTTTTTGAATATTTCATGAGCTTATAGATTTTCTAAAAGAGTATTGATTGTTATTTCTTTCTCTTTCTTTGCTGCAGATGATCCTTCAACAAATGGAGCTTATTATTAGTACTGATGTAGTCCGAAATCTTTGCAAAAAGATGGCACCCCCTCTAGTGACACTGCTTTCTGCAGAACCTGAGATACAATATGTAGCACTACGTAACATTAACCTTATTGTACAGAAAAGGCCTACAATCCTTGCACATGAAATCAAGGTAAAATTTCACATAGCTTTCTTGTAGAGTATTGACTTATTTTCTCTTTTGTGGTGCTTCTAATAGTATATTATCTCCTTTTGATATTTCTCTTTAGGTTTTCTTCTGCAAGTACAATGATCCAATATATGTAAAGATGGAGAAGTTAGAGATTATGATTAAGCTGGCTTCTGATCGTAATATAGATCAGGTACCTGAGAATTTATGGGCTTTCGCGTAACTAATTTATATGCGTTTACATTCTATTATAGTTCTACAGATTAGTGCATTATGCATATATATCCTGTGGGTACCTCAGGCAGATGCTTTATGCTATAAATTGGAACATTGAATAATTTACTCATGTTCACATAGGCAGACTATTTTAAGGGTATAGAAAATGTTTGCAAAAAAAAAACTAGTTGGTTTGAAATATATTACAGAATTCTTTAATCCAAAGATTTAGTGTTTCTTCCCTCATTGGCCAAATTTTTAGTTAAACTCTTCGAGTCCCACTCACACTAGATATTCCTCACTTTATTGCATAGACTGGTGTTTTGGATGAAACACGGACCATCTTGGATTCTGATGCTTGATGGCATTTCATTGAGAAACAAGTTGCTTTTGTCTTTAAAGTTAAAATTTCCAGCTTTAAGAGCTTTTGCAATTTTTCTGGAAGTAAATGCCTGTAAAAATTGGAGTCATTGCTGCATCTCTACTTTTTTAATGGTCTGGCATAATCTGTCTTTAGAAATAGATGGACTACTTTTTTAATGGTCTGGCATAATCTGTCTTTAGAAATAGATGGTGCATAAATAGCTTTATATTACTTTGAACATGGAGGGTTAAGATTTTCTAGGAACATTGCATGATCTTGTCATACACCATGGCATTTATCATATAGATTTGAATGGTTCTTTCCCTATGAAACGTCTATCTTAGTTTAAGCTATGAGCACACATCAGGGTCTAGCAGCAGTATATAAAAAAGAAGGTGATCAATTTTGTACTTATGAATTTTTATTATTTCCTGAGCATAAAATACCATGAACAATTTCTTTATTCTGCTTCATAGTTAACGCCTCATATTCTGACATATTTATTAAAGGAGGATGCAGATGGTGTTACTAAGTACGCGATATTGTCAAGTTGGGAGGGCTGGTTGAAATGGGCTAATGCTTCGGAGTTTTATGGCATTATAGAATACCAGTGAATGGAAGGGAATTATTTTATACAGTTATATAACTAGTCCCTTTAATGGATTGGCAGGTACATGAAGTTAGATTCAGATGTTCAATATTCTGGAGCTGATGATGAGGTGGATGAATTGCAATTTACTAAACTATCAGATAAAAGATGAGTTTTATGGCATTATAAGTGAAAGGAAGGGAATCATTTTATACGGTTATATGACAAGTCATCTTTATGGATCAGTATGTACGGAAGTTATCATTAAGAGGTTCAAAGAATATACTGGAGCTGATGATGAAGTGGATTAATTGCAATTTACTTAACTATCAGATAACTTTAAGAGACGAGAAATTTAATATCTGTAAGAAATTATAATTGAGTATAAATTGTTGTAGAAAAATGACTAGGTTGGTCTGGGCATGTGTAATGGGGATGAAGAAGTGGACTAGGTAAAAGGGATGGGGGTCATACTTTAAGAAAAGAGGCTGGTACTGAGGGAAAACCTCAACAAACATGCATTGAGGTGGTAACTAATAAAGCTGATGCCTTTTATGTGAGGGGAAATTAGGAAAAGATTCATGTAGTTGACTTAGTAAATTTGGGATAAAGGGTTTGTTGTTGTGATTCCAAAATCTTGCACTATTTTCACACCATTGTACTGTAACCCTTTAATTAATGATTTTCTAAAATTCACATGGCTCTTTGTTCAATTACCGAGGAATTTAATCCGCATCAAAAAGATTAAAGCTGTTTTGTTAGAGCAATTATGGTTTTGAAGCTAACCAATTTTTTTGTTACTTCTTACATTAATTTCTTCTTCTGCTAATCACGCTGTTAGAGGCTTAGAGCAATATGTGACTGTTGGGCTGAAATGATTGGTACTTTCCTATATCACCCGTCTTAACATTTAGGACCACATATTGACTAATAACTTTTAGCAATGAACTATAAACCTGTTAAGTTTGCTCAACTTATATGTTCATGCAGGTACAATTCAATTAATGGTACTTATCTAATGTAATATTTTATATGACGTTCTACTTGGCATGACTCATGAATGAACTGAACCCTCTGCATAAACTGGGAATTACTTCTGACCATTTTCCATTTCCTTCATCTGTGACTAATAAGCTTCTCTACAGGTTCTGTTGGAGTTCAAAGAATATGCTACGGAAGTAGATGTAGATTTTGTTAGAAAGGCTGTTCGTGCCATTGGCCGATGTGCCATCAAATTAGAGAGAGCGGCAGAACGGTGCATCAGTGTTTTGCTTGAGCTGATAAAGATAAAAGTAAATTATGTTGTGCAAGAGGCTATTATTGTCATCAAAGATATTTTCAGACGCTACCCTAACACGTAAGTATCGGTTTTTTGTACTTATTTAGATAAGTGGTACACTGTGTGTTGTTCCTAAAGACTGCATTTTTTTGCAGCTATGAGTCGATCATTGCCACACTCTGTGAGAGCTTGGACACTTTAGATGAGCCAGAGGCTAAGGTACTGTAATAGTGTAAACATAGTTTACATCATATTTTTACTAAAACTGCTATTGTTATTACAGGCGTCAATGATCTGGATAATTGGAGAATATGCAGAAAGAATCGACAATGCAGATGAGCTCCTTGAGAGTTTTCTAGAAAGCTTCCCAGAAGAACCGGCGCTAGTACAGTTGCAATTGCTCACCGCAACAGTTAAATTGTTTCTTAAAAAGCCAACCGAAGGCCCTCAGCAGATGATTCAGGTATGTTACAATGAGTTAGCTTGTCCATATGATCAAATTCTGGTGACTTTGTCTTATATTAGCAGGTACCCCACGCATGGGGGAGAGCACGATTAAAATCATCGCAAGTCGCTGCATGTAGTTGGATTACCTTAATTCTCCTATATATTACATGGTGCATATACTATTTAAGAACGTGACTATTGATTAACATTCTATGCATAAGATTTCATTCCATCGGGTAGCAAAGCCAAAACCAACAAAAATAGAACAGTTGGGCAAGTTAATTATTTTTGTTGAAGCAAGTGACGAGAAGCAAAGTACCACAAAGGAGCTCTCAATGATCTATAAAGATAATGGGCAGTTAACAGGGTTGCTCTCACAATTGGTGCAGTTAATGAGAATGTCAAAAAGTGAAATCACAGTTTCTATTACAAACATTACCCTGTTGTAAAGATGGTATTTCAATTACATAAATGATTGTACATCAATCACAAAATTCACATCTCAATGCATTTAAATGCTTCTAAAGATGACATTCACATCAAAAACATCTCTCAACATGTTTTATAGTCAAGCTTTGGTGTTAGAGGAGTTGCTAGTAACCCATGCTTCCATAATTCCTCAAGTAAAGTAGTGAACAGTACCTAGGAAGCACGGGTACTTCCAAACGCCCAACGTATCCGTGTCGGGTGTGTATCGGGTGCCGATACTCCTTTGGTACTCCTAGGTGCGTACCCAACATTTTTACAACTTTTGGACACAATTATATTTAGATAAATATTTGGGGCCCTAGTGTAATTTCAAAAACTTAATGTTTTATGTTATGATCAAACACAAAACAAGTTTAAGCGGTGTTTTGATAGTTGGATTATCAACTTTTTTCTCCAAAAATGCTTATAATTATAATGTATAATTCTATGAAATTGTTCAATATTTGCATTTTTTAAAAAATAAAAAAATAATTATTTATATATATATATATATATATATAATATAAAATATATTATATTTAACGTACCCACCGATGCACCCATAAAATCACCCCGTATCTGTGACGTGTCATACCCACACCACGTACCGGCGTACCCGTATGTGTGCCTCATAGAACAGTACAGATGGAAGAAAAATGGAAATCTAGCTAGCATATGGTTCAGTGCTTATTTTAAGTACAATTGGGAGAGTTTACAAGCAACATTAAGTATAATTGATTAATTATAATAGAACTTAAGTATGTGGATTACACTTAGTTTTTTCCGCATTTAGTATGTCTATCTCTCTCCACTTCCTTTCCTCTGTTGCACTTTCTCTCCCCCTCTCTTTCTCTTACTTTTAAGGGGAGAAAAATTTCTCGGAAGAGAGCCTTTTTGGAAGCTCCATTACGGAGCTTAAATTAAAACACTTGGTTGATGACAGGCCTGAAAGATGATATGATTAAATCAAATAAATTTCATCAAGTAAAAGGAACAGTAGAGGCACATAAGATTTACTAATGGAACCACTATCTTATACTGAGTGTATTAAAGGGGTAGGTTGTTACAATATGAAAGGAGGAGCATACCTATCATGATATAAATGTATAATCACAAGATTCTATCATGTTCCAAGTGGGAAAAATGAAGGAAACCAATATTTCTTTAGTTTGAACCGACAATCCTATTCAGTTGTAAAGTTAAACATGTTCAAATGTTCAATTATCATGTTCGTAAGATGTTAACGATTACATTATTGCAAATTTCCTCCTTTCTTACAATTGAAAGCACATAATTAAGTAACTTCAAAAATAGTGTCCCTCTTGATTTTGTACGACAAAGTGAAGCAAATCATTCAAAAAAGGCCTGCCTCTGTATAACTAATTTATAAACTCCCCAAACTCTATGTCTTCCGAAGGCGAATGGAAAGAAATGAGTCAATGACCTCTAGCAAGGATTCTAAATTTGATGGTAAATGTCGACTTACATTACCTTTTTTTGGATGCTCCATACACTTTGAATGTCAACTTCCAGGACCTTTTTGAAAACAGACCCTTCAGATGCATCTCGACAATACATAATAGTCCTACTTTCATTAGACTTTACTTCTAAAAAATAAAAATAAGGACTCCATAATTTTATTAGTACACCTAGCCAGAAACTTTCGATCGGACAATTTTGCTAAAGCTGCCTTGTGTATTTCCTTCTAGTACTCAGTCTTCTATTCAAATTCTAGCGTTTTATTATAATTACATTCCTACCACTAATTTAACAGTAAAGAAGCATAGAAGGTGTATCTGTGTACGATGCAATTGGTTATATTCATAAATTGCTTGTGAATTAAACTACACCCTTCTTTCAGTTACAAAAGCAGACCCATTAGTAATTGTGAAAATAGTGAAAATGCAATGATAGCTAAGTAAACTACTTCTCCAAAGTGCTAATTACTGGAATAAATGTCTTGCCATCTTCGTAAAAATAACTTGAAAATTGTACTATGGTATAGTGTGGCCTATAGCTGTCCCTATTATTCATTATCTTTTATATTTTTTGTGGACATATGAAACTATAGTAACTTAATGTAGATAATATGTTTGTGGGGTACAAACATATATATTGTTGAGAAGCTTAATTCAGCACTGTAATTGGATGCTTATCTTCCATTCCGCTGAAGTGCAGCCTCTTTATGCACCTAGCAAAATTAGCTGTCCTTACGTGACCGTGCAAATATATAGCAAAATTAGCAGTCCAAATGATAACATAAGGTGTACTGTTTTTGGATAAAGTATTATCCCAAAGTTTTTACATTTATTCCCATTCAATTTTGTGGCACAGGTAGTTCTAAATAATGCCACTGTGGAGACAGACAATCCTGATCTACGTGACCGTGCATATATATATTGGCGTCTTCTTTCTACTGATCCTGAGGTATCCAGAAGTTGTAGATTGACTAGCTCAAATAGGAATTACCTGATCATCTTATTATTTGCTTAGTAACTGCAATCATATCTTCTCCTCAGGCTGCCAAAGATGTTGTTCTAGCTGAGAAGCCAGTAATAAGTGATGATTCAAACCAACTGGATCCTTCTCTTCTTGATGAGCTTCTTGCAAATATTGCTACCCTATCTTCTGTTTATCACAAGCCTCCAGAGACATTCGTAAGTCGTGCAAAATCAGCTACTCCTAAAACAGATGATGATGAATATCCTGATGGGGGCGAGACGGCATACTCTGAGTCACCTTCACATGGAATCAATGGTGCACCTGGTTCCAGTTCAAACACAATTTCCCATGTCTCTCCAAAGCAGTCAGTACCGGCAACATCACCCTCTGCACAAGCTGCTCCTTTGCCAGACTTACTTGGTGATTTGGACAATGCACTCGTCCCTGTTGACCAGCCACCTACTCCTTCAGGGTAAGTTGGTTGACTTTCAAATTTCTTCTTATGTTCTCTAAGTTTTATGTCAATGATGTCCCAAAAGGAACTTAGACAATGCAATAATTATTGTTCATTTGTTCTTACAGTCCTCCTTTGCCTGTTCTACTGTCATCATCAACTGGCCAAGGTCTACAGATTAGTGGACAGCTTCTTCGTCGAGATGGGCAAATATTCTACGGATTAATGTTTGAAAACAATACACAAACTGCCTTGGATGGGTTTATGATACAGTTTAACAAAAATTCATTTGGGCTTGCTGCTGCCGGACCTCTACAAGTAATTGAACTTCTTGTACTCCAATTGATAATTATTATCAAACTTCACAGGCAGTGATCACCTTGTATTTTATATCTTTTGGTTCATTAGGTTGCACAGGTTCCACCTGGAGGATCTGCGAGAACACTTCTACCTATGGTTTCGTATCAGAATCTTTCACAAGGACCAACAACCACACTTCTGCAGGTTGCTGTGAAAAACAATCAGCAGCCAGTCTGGTATTTTAATGATAAGATTTCATTGCACGTGTTCTTCTCGGAGGATGGAAGGATGGAGCGAATGAGCTTTCTTGAGGTAAATGATCAGATTTTAGTCGGTAAATTGTATTACATGAAAGCTTCCCAGGACTTCAATTAATTGTCTGTTTTGTAAAGCATGACCTTGTCCCATTGGGTTCTTGATTCGAGTGACCTTCTATACCTTTTTTTTCTTCACTTTTATGGTTGTGATCGTGTCAGATTGTAACCTTCTGACTTCTTAGATGGGTATGGTATGTCATAACTTAGCTTTTCATTTACATGGTTGAGCCATGTATGACTTAACTAACCTACTTTTAACTCAATTTTGATATATTATTATATTTTAGTTCTTTCCTTCCTCTAGATTAACTGTTATGTTTCTGGTAGATTCCATGTCAGACTCAGTGAAACAAGTTCGAAACCTAGACTACCTAGCCATAGATGACTGCCAACATCTACATCCAGATTCAAGCTGCTTGTCTAAGTATTTACATTTAGGGTGGTTTTGGTTTTAAGATGCAAGTGCAAGAGGAAACTCAAATATCCCTCCCAACTTTTCTGATTCAGTTACAAGTTGGGTTGGAAACTTGGAAGATATTTTTAGTAGAATGCAAGTCTTGATCAAGTTGTAGTGCATGCTACTAGTAGGGTGCCAAAAGCACTCCATCCCTTCTATTGCAAAAAAAATAAAATATGTTGCACTAAGTTCCATAAAAACAATTCAGTAGACTATTGAATATTTATGATTGTCAACAATGTTGATATTTTGTTTGCCTGCATTTCAATATGAATACTCGACATCTTCACTATGCATTTGATCCTTGTTACACATGCAGACATGGAAGTCAATTCCTGATTCAAATGAGATTGCAAAAGACCTTCACAGCGCCATCATCCACTCTGTGGACTCCACAATCGAACATTTGGCTGCAGTGAATGTGTTTTTTGTAGCAAAGCGAAGAAACGCCCATAAAGAAATATTGTACTTATCTTGCAAGGGCCCAAAGGGTGTTCCTTTCCTGATAGAACTCACAGCTGCTGTAGGCACTCAAGGTGTGAAATGTGCAGTGAAGACCCCAAGCCCGGATTTGGTGCCATGCTTCTTCGAAGCAATGGAAACACTTCTCAAGTGATGATGATGATGATGATGATGATGATGATCATGATGCTTGTTTAAATGCTCGCAGCTTCTGTAAAATGTACCGACTGGCTTCTCTTTCTTGATAGTCAAGTGAACGCTATATTGTGTGATGTGATGTGATTTTTGTTTTTTGTTATTTTTGTTGTTCTTATTAATATATTCATATTCTCAATCCCTAATTTTGATTATCTACAACTTTAGAGTTTGTAGACATTGTAATGATCCTTGTCAAATAAACTTTAATATCAGAGAATTGAGCCTCTTAAATTTTCTCAAGTAGTATCCATTATTAATTAATCTGTGTACTAGTATTTTTCACGTGCATATTGATAAGAGTTTGAGGATTTCAAGTGCGATATACGTATTAAGAAATAGTTTTGGAGTTGGATGTGCAACCAACCATGTAATTGGAAAAAATATTTTGAAAGAAAAGCTACAATGTATACGTGCATTATATGCCATTGGCTTTGGCTTTGTACCAGAGATACTAGATTGGTTGTGACAATTATGGTTTAGCTGCACAGTATTATGTGGCAATGCTAGGTGCCACCTTTTTTGGTCCCTTCCTATTCTCTCAACCTTTGCTTTTTCATTCCATTAATTATTTTCCATGTATCAACCACTAATTGGTTTTCTATGAGTACTTTGCTTGACTCAATCTAATGTGCTCCAACTAAAATATATTCTCACAAACTTGAGGTCAAAGCCATAGAAATTGTTGCTTAGTGTAACTTTAGAGAACACAAAATAAGACATTAAAAGAAAAAGGGGGGCATATCAAAAGTACAATATGCACTATTGTCTAAACTATCTAGTTGTCTTTAGTGATGGTGGATGGTTCCTAAAACTTTAGAAACACTCTACCATTATTTTTAGCCACGATTTGAGTTTTAGTGAATAAGTATCCTTATCCAATGAAGAAAAAGAGGATGGCATTCTTAAATTAGTGCACAAAGCAAACCCCTCCTCCCATCATTTGGATTCTAATCTTTTTCTTTAGAGAAATTTTTTTTAAAAAAAAATTGCTTAGTCAAATGGGTCCATTACAAAGCACAAGAACCGGATCAGGCAGATGGAACCAAGTTCAAAAGATAACTCATAATTTATTGTTGTTAGAATCGTACTAGACCAATCGGTCGGTCATGAATTAGACCAATCGGTCAGTCAAAACCGGATCGCGGACGTACGAGTTAAATCACATGAATCAAACTATTTGGTTCACTTCCTATTTGATCGAACCATGCTCAAATATAAATCGTACTTTAATATTGTCAGAACCAGACCAGATCGACCAGTCAAATCACATGAATTAGACCAAACCGCTTGGTTCACTAACGGTTTAGCTGAACCGGGGTCCAAGTATAAATCATATCTTTTCCAATGATACTATGGTTTAAGTAAACAATGACTAGTAAAAGGTTCACTCAACACTTCCAACTTGAATATCAACTAAGAAGGATGGATGTGGTTCATAATTGGAATATTGGATAACACAAGTTCCAGATCAAGAATTTTAATTGAAATTGTAAGGCCCTAGTTCACCAATGAAAAGGTGACCAACCATAAATAATCTCACATAATAATAGTGTATATATATATGCAATGCTCCATTGCAAACAGGTCCGTACAAACGGGTATACAAACTACTAAAGCCATTATTCCCAACAACGGCTTAGGTTATAAGCTGTTGCTGGAGTCTAACAACAGCTTAAGTCATAATCTATGCCGTTGTTAGGAACAATGGCTTATGTTATATTAAGTCTGAAGCAGTTGTTCTCCAACAACGACTTCTATGGTTTGTAATGGAGCATTTCTCTATCGCGCTCGCGCTCTCTCTCTCTCTCTCTCTCTCTCTCTCTCTCTCTCTATATATATATATATATATATATATATATATTCTCTCTCTCTATATCTATATATATATATAGGGTAATGCTCAGTTGAAAACGTAAATATTTGTGAAAACGTGAAAACAAGCCTAGGCCGTTGTTTGAAACAACGGCCTAGGTTATAATGCATTAGGGGCATTCGCACAAACAATTAAAAAGCTTCTACTGCTTTTTCACAACAAACAATTTACTGATAATTTTGTTGTTTTCAAGCGTACATATATAGCACAATATCTTATCCTAAATTTACTATGAACCAAAATATTCTAAATGAAATAATAAACTAAAAGGAAAAGACAAAATTGAAAAATGAAAATAAATATCTATATAACAAAATACAAAGAAAGCTATCAAGTGGGTCTCCTTCAATCCCCACAAAAATCAAAGGCCCAGATCTAACCTCACAAAACATATCCCCCCTCCCCCCTCCAAAAGTTCCCCCCAAAAACTCAAATTCAAATTCCCCACCCAAAACAACTCCTATATTTATTTAATTTTTTTTCTCTCTCTTTCCCTTCCTCTTCTATTCAAAAAATTATAAAAATAAAAATTTTAAGAATTTTAAGAATTAAAAAAAAAAAATTTAAAAATTAAAAAATTAAAAACCTTAAAAATAATTCAAAAAAATAATATAATATGTTTTTTGCTGGACCCCCAAAAGTTTCTCATATAATATGTTTTCTACTTCAATTAATTTGCTGGACCTCCAAAACTATTTTATATGATCAAACAAGGTGCACCGTTCCGAAGACGTGCCGTAGGCACGTGCCAACGGGCAAACCTAGTACTCAGAAAAAGGAGAACAATAAGAGAGAATCTTGTAACTAATAAGCACATGGGAGTATATTATATCGGCCAAATATTGGTAAAACCCGTAGCAAATCAGTGTGGTAAGATTCGGACACCCATCTTAAAGCACCTAAGGGCAGAATGGTAATTTTACAATAACTGCAGACCTACTAGAGTAATTTGGGCCGCTCCATGCCCATCAAATCAACCAGGCCAGCCATCTAGGCTCTTTTACAGCCTAAGCATGAAGGGGGTTCAACATGTTAGGGCTGTCATTCAAAACTCGTCAAGAGTAACAAACTCTATATTTACTCTAAGAGAAGGGCAATCGACTCTATCCTTTCAACAAGAGAAGAGCACCTAACTCTATCTCTTCATGAGGAGAATCAGGAGAAGATGCACTGTTAAACGTCTATCTCTTGAAACTGATCCCAAGGCTATAAATACCCTCCACCTCCATCAGGCTCAGGTAACGAATATTTTTCGACTAAAACTCTCATATTATTTCGAGTTACTGACTTGGGAATCATAAGGTTTATCGCCGGGCCAACCCCGGTGTTTTAATCTTCTGGCAGGTTCGCCAGCAGTGCTTTCAACAGTCCAAAATCAAGGAAGGAGCAGTCTACCGTCACGAACTCGAATCTGGTCAAAGGTTAGGTTTCTTGATTTTCATTAAGAGAAATAATTTATATGTTTGCTTCCACAGAAAATAAGATTAGGATTGCACCCATCACACTCATCATCCAAATTAAGGCTATGTCTAAAGATTATCTATGTAAAATCTTGTAAACCTTTAGTTTGTAGAATGTTTGTCCTTCATTATGTGGTAGTGCTTGCCTATCTAACTCCATTGTATTATAAAAACCCGAATTAGGCTAATCTAATACCAATTCAATTAGGAACAAAAACCCCACAAAATCACCACCAATTAAGAACCACCTGACCCTCAATGACCCCAAAGGGCCAAAGATAGGTCCCCCCAAATTGGACTCTCAATCACAGAGGATGTTTATGGCCACTCTCCTATCACTTCAGTGTGACATAAATGCTTCCTAATCTCCACTTAATCAGCCCTATCTAATGGCTAAAAGACATGCACATCTTATGTCATTTGGTGGAAAAAGATAAGAGGCCAGAGGTTGTGGTCACCCCTAGCTTGTGAGAGTTACCTAAGCATTTTTTTAACAAAAAAATTATTTTCGGAAAAAGTTGCATATACAACATTAAGGGAAATGCTCAGTTGAAAAAGCAAATATCTGTGAAAACGTAGAAAACCACCTAGGCCGCTATTCCCAACAGCGGCCTAGGTTGTTTTCACGGGTTTTCACAACATTTGTGTTTTCAATAGAGTATTTCTCTAACATTAAATATTAAGTAATAGTTAAATAAATGAATATATTACTTGGCACATTGTGTACAAGAACATTAAATTAGAAAACCGCGGATGAATCCTTTAATATCTGTAATTTGAATATGCTTTGCTGCATATGCATTCAGAAGCTTGAATGGCTTTGTTGCAAAAATCCCAAGTCAAATTCAATTTCTTTTAGTAGCTATGATTTAATTCTATCTAATTTGATCAAGTCCATGCCATCCAAGTCATTCCCAATTTACACATTAATAATTTTTTGTTGACTAAATTGTAAAATACTTCTCTATACTTTTGGTTTTTCTAAGATAATATATGGGTTACTTCCTAGAAGTTTCATTTTTATAGTTGACTACCATAATATAGAGTAGTTTTTTGAAAATTTGTTATAATTTAGAGTAGCTTCTTAAAATGAGATAAAAGTTTGAGGTAGATAATGATTATATTTTTGGAGAAAAATAACAATCCCATGAGGTTATGTAGATGAAAACAAGTTCAAAAAAGTTATCTTTAAAAAAAAATTTGTAAGAAAGTTTTTATAATTTAGTTTGGTTTGTTTTAAAGATTAATAAGGGAAGAGAGGTAAGCTTACCAAGCGGTGTCCTTAACAAGAAAGACTAGTAATAGGAGCACAATTGGAGGGTGGTGGTGCCCTATCAAACCAGAGAAGGAAAGGGATGTCCTTCTACTCTTCCCCTTATTTTAATACCAAAAGGAGATAATAAACACACAAGAGAGTTTTCCCACAAACCTATCATATTCAAGATTTCTTAACACTAATAAATGTAACTACACTCCATAATATCTAGTATTTTAATTTGAATTTTCACATTAGTCACTATAGGATTCTTGTATTTCATATTTTTCTTTCTATATTTCATTTTTTTGCATGTAAGAACACCTCCCTTTTCTTTCATTCTTGTTTATATTGTTTCTTTTTCGCATTTTAAATAAATTTACTTTTTAAGCTGAGTTATGTAAGAGAAGTGTTCACCTTCTAGATAGTATATTTATTGCATGTGTCTTTTCATTTCTGCCTGATATACAAACTTTAATTAATAACAGATTTTCGAGATAGTTATATATATAAGGCCTATTCAATTGCAGTAAACTCACCCCATGGTTGTTTGATCAAGTTGATAATGATCCAACGACCCTCAATCATCCCGCTCATCTCCTTCTCTTCACTTAAGTTGCTAGGGGTATTTTGGGAATTTCACCCCAAAATACCTCTTAACTGCTCTCACTCTCACTCTCCCACCCCCACCATATCATGTTCATCTCTCTCGTTCGCTTTTCTCTTTCCCCGAAACCCTCTCTAAAGCTCTGTCAACACCAAGCTCCTCCTCCTCCTCGCTCCCACTCTCTCCCTCTTCCTCGATTCACTCTCACTCTCGGCTGCCTCTTTCTCTTCTGAAACCCAACACCCACAAAAACCCCTCCTCCTCCACCCGAAACCTCAAAATTGCGACAGCTCGACAACCCCCTCTCTCCCAACAGCTAGCCCGACAACACCCCCTAACCCTTTACCTCCTCCTCCAATCTTCGAAACCCAATCACAAACTCGAAACCCTATTTCGCTGTTAAACTCCGTACACATCGCCGCCAACATCTACACTGTCAAACTTCGCATTGTGCAAGGTAATAAAAAAATCCCTCTTTGTGTAATTGACCATCATTACTTACTAATCATAATCAATAATGGCACAAGTTATTTTTTCAAAATTTTATTTATGTGATGTGTAGTTATATAGATGTAGTTGTTTGTAGATGGTTTGATTATAGATGTAGTTGTTGTTGTTCGCTCAATTTGAAAAAAATACAGATGTTGTTTTAGTTGTTGTTACTTGATATTTGTAAAACCTCACAAATGACAACAAAAAATTACGAAACTTTACAAGCAGATAGATTCACCACACACAAGGTAACGTAACTTGTAGAAGTGAGTTTCGACTCACGGTTTGCGAGATACAGCCATCTATCACTTTATTTATTTCTTTTGCTTGTATGAACGTGATACATAGCCGTATCTCGCAAACCGTGAATCGAAACTCACTCTAAAAGTTGCGTTAGCTTTTGTGTGGTGAATTTGACCTACTTTCAAAGTTTCGTAATTTTTTGTTGTCGTTTGTACAGTTTTACAAATATCATACAACAACTAAAATAACATCTATATTTTTTTTTCTAATTGAGCAAACAACAACAATTACATATAAAATTCTACCATCTACAAACATCAAACAACTACTCGTTATACACATTAAACAACTGCATCTATATAACTACACATCAGAAAAATAAATTAAAAAAATAATTTGTGTCGTTATTGATTATGAATAGAAAGTAATTATGGCCAATTATACAAAGAGGGAGTTTCCGATTACCTTGCACAATGCAGATTTAAATGGTGTAGATGGCGTCGGTGAACGGTGTCGGACGATCGGGAGAGAGAGAAAGAGAGGAGTGGTCAGGTTTCGGGAGGAGGAGGAGGCTCGGGATGCGGGAGGGCAGTCGTGAGGAGGAGGCGTGACAGAGGAGGAGAAGGTGCGGTGGGCGGAGCTACAATGTGGGTTGCCCTTGTTGATTTTTGAAGGTGGAGGTTCGGGATGCGGGAGGGCGGTTAGGAGGAGGAAGAGGCGCGGTGGAGCGGAGGAGGCTAGGGAATGGGTTTTGGGTTTCGGTAGAGAGAGAGGTTGAGTGAGAGAGAGAGAACAAGGAAGGGGGTGAAATCCCCAAAATACCCCTCCTCATTTAAGTGAAGAGGAGGGGTGATGGGTGGGAGGATCATGATCAACTTGATCCAACGGCTGAGGATTGAGTAACGGATCGTTGCAAACAGATCCATTTGCAATGGAAGAAGTCTATATATATATATACACACACACACTCCTTCATTTATAAGAAGCCTACGAACCAAACCAATAGCCACCTCGACTAATCAACTTCGTTCCTTTTTAAATCCCCAAAAAACGCACGACTCTAATTAGCGCCGGTTTTGAGTTTCCGGAGACCCAAGGTGAAAGATTCAAATAATTATTTTGGGAGTCCCTAATTACAATATAAATCTTTTACACACAAAATACGTGTATAAATTTATAAGAAGAAATACAAATTTGAGGCTCCTAAAAATACAAAGGAATCGGAAGCCTGAGGAGCCGCCTCACTGGCTAAGGTGGGGCCGGCCCTGACTCCAATTAAAAATTAAAAAAATTAAGAAAACCCTGCGCGCCCTCAAAATATATCCATTTCTTAGCTTAAAACAAATCCCTAATCCTCCTCTCTCTCTCTCTCTCTCTCTCTCTCAGTCTCACCAGCGTAAAACCCGTTAACCCGCCGTCATGCCGGACCCAAAACCCGCTA
Source organism: Hemerocallis citrina (assembly GCA_017893485.1). Taxonomy (NCBI): domain Eukaryota; kingdom Viridiplantae; phylum Streptophyta; class Magnoliopsida; order Asparagales; family Asphodelaceae; genus Hemerocallis; species Hemerocallis citrina. Next base: position 289,787,580 of record CM030362.1, read on the forward strand.
ACGGCCTTCACCATGACGTCAGCAACACCACCGTCGTCCGCCCTCCTCGGCTGCCACGATGGACCCGCCAGGAAATCCTGGTGCTCATCAAAGGCAAGCGTTCAGTTGAGAGCCGGGGAGGGAGAGCATCCCGGGGGTTCAACCGGGCCGGGCTTGTGGACCTTCCCAGCCCGGTTGAACCCAAGTGGGCCTCGGTGTCGGCCTACTGCATGCGGAACGGGGTGGACCGGGGCCCGCTGCAGTGCAGGAAGAGGTGGAGCAACTTGGCGCAAGACTACAAGAAGATCAAGGAGTGGGAGAGTACTTGTAATGGGGGGGAGAGCTTTTGGGTGATGAGGAATGATTTGAGGAAGGAGAGGAGGTTGCCGGGTTTTTTTGATAGGGAGGTGTATGATATATTGGATGGGAAGGTGGTGGTGGTGGTGGAGGAGGAGGAGGAGGAGGGGGTGGGGGTGGGGATGGGGAAGGAGATGGTGGTGGCGGTTCCGGTGGTGGATGAGGTGGAGGTGGCCAGGCCAATATCAGGTAATTTTCTGAGTGGCAAAAAATGATCACCGGTTTCATTAATGAGAATATAACGAAATATAGTATAAGTGTTTGGCTTTAAATTAAGAAACCATACCGTTAACCATTATTTTTTTGTACACTTTAGTTCATGCCTTAAATTTCTATGTATTTGATATGTTGAAGCAAACTCTCAAAAAGGGGCCCCACATATACCCAAAAAAAAATTGATTCATGTATTAAAATTTTTTTCACATATACCCCACATATACACATTTCCAATTTTTTTTTTCTGTGAAAACGGGAGCCTCCACATATACACATCTCTCCTTCTCAATGCCCTTCTCAAACCCTCGCACCGCTGCCAAAATGGGGCCCCCTTTTATTTTTGAATTTGGCGGCTTGATGCAAATGCACCACCCACATCAGGGCCGGCCGGGCCTGGATATGTTACATGGCAATTTTCCCCTTTTGTTTAGTTTGAACTGAGTTGTGTTATTTTTCTTGGCCATTAGATTTTTTCTTCTTCTTCCGAATCCGTCACCTCTTATTCCCAATCGACGCAAACATTAGTTTAATTTGTTTGTACTAATTTATATTGAGCATAAGGACGATATACTGTCATTTGACTCATTAAATTTGACATAAGTTTAACTAAAGATGGCTAAGTGAGCGAAAAACTAACTACCGGGCGGGGTTTTCATAGTTTTGGAACCAAATATTGTTGGGAGCATGGTTTCCTTCATTTAACTTACATCACTAGAGTTAAAGAGTTACATTGGGAAAAATGGTAACTAATATTTTTATATGAAATTTTCAAAAATATGGTTAATGATTGAACATTAGGCTTACCTTCAACAAGTGCCATGTAGCGTCTAGTGATAAACCTCTTTACTGATGATCAAGCAATAATGCCACGACGGTACAAACCAATTTAATCCACAATTTGTATATAAATGGGGTGAGACTGAGTGTGCGTGAATACGACCATTTTTCAACAACAAAAAAATTTAAACGAATCATGCTAAGTATCATGTTTTGTAGTGCACATAGACATATGGTTCTGTATTCAAGATTATCTCTATTTTTCATTGACAGTTATTAGGTATTTAGAAAATCAATGAGGCTCTTCATGATCAGCATTACAAAGAAAAAAATTAAAGGCTAAAAGTATCTAGTTGTTATTGATGTTTGAGTTGAACAAACAAGCGAATTTTGATACTATGGGAGGAATTTGACGAGGCAAAGATGTACAACTTTCTTAAACTTTGTGCATTTCGGACAAGAAAAACCAAAACAATACTACTGAAGTGGTGTGGTATGTATATTTCATTCTGAATGAGATCACAATATTGCAGGCCTTATATGTAAATACATTTCAAAATCCATCTCGGAAACTTATGTTGATCATGAAGATCCGAGTTTTATCTATTTCTTAGGTTTTAACACTTTCTTTTGTTTTCTTGAGAAATGTTCGACTATTCATTTTATTTCTTTTAGGGGTTTCTATAGAGTTTCTGAAATAATTTCATCGTTAAGTTTGAAGAAGATATCATCAAACCCTTATTGATGTTATTTATCACTGCTTTGGTTTGGTTGCAGAAAAGAAGTTTGAAGCTCCTCAGCAACAGGAGTGTTCAGATTCAGGTATAACTTTTTATTTTTTTTATTTTTTTTTGTTGAAATAACAGTGACCACCGGTCACCCGTTTCATTAATTGAATGAATTACATTATTTTGGTGGAATTGTGTCAGTAGTTTTCTGTTATTTGTTCTGTTTTTCTTTCTGAAATGTAAAATATATATGGCGCCTTGTACGTATTGGCAGGCGATAACTATAAGAGTGTACCGTGTCATTATTACTTTTGTAGGTATTGTCAGCTGGTTAGTGATAATTACAACATTCTGAATAAAATTTATGTAAAATTTGAATAAAGCCAAAAGCATTATGTTTCAAAATTAAGATTTTTGGGCTTATTCGCTTATCCATGAATCGCATTACACGGTATTTGAAGAAGGTAAATTATGATGTTTAAAAGACTTGGTTTTTTATGTAATGTTTCAAGGTTAATCATTAAACAATTTCCTTAAAGTTTAATTCATCTTATATGCTAAATCTCCTGTAAAGTTGTTACTTTTGTGTGTGTGTTTGCGCAGAGTCTGTATAGCAAATTTCTAATCTGATACCTTCTTCGAGACATTTGAAAATATTTTGTACAAAATAAAACACGATAATGTACTTTTCGTTTTTAAAGATACTGAAATTTCAGGTTATTCAGCTGTAGGAAACTAGTAGTGTAACACACCGATGCGTTGGACACAAACATCCCCAAGGGAAGAAAATAGGCAGACCCGACTCATTCTAAGACAATTTGTTTCTGACTTGTCATGTGTACATTGTCAAGCTAAAATAACAATGATGCCCACTATCATATCTCTGACAAGGGAACTATTTACAGGAATGTCGAAAGAGAAGCGACCAGCTGAAAGCCCCATCAAGGGTTCCTCATCCTCATCCCCATCCCAAGAAGGGAACAAGCGTCGCAAAACATCACAAGATGAATCTGAAAATACCAGTAGTGTGCAAAACCGACTGTTTAAAGTTCTTGAAAGAAACAGCAGAATTGTGACAGCCCAACTGGCAGCTCAAAATGTTAACATTCAGTTGGATCGGGAACAGAGGAAGGCCCAAACCAAAGGCTTGCTCTGTGCCCTCAACAAAGTCGCAGATGCTCTCGGAAAAATTGCTGACAAGTTGTAGCCAATGTACAAGATTAAAGCATTCCAGGGTAAATTTCAGAAAAAACTCCCTTTCACTACCTTCAAATCTGTACACCATTAGTTTTCCTAGTAATCAAAGTACTACATATTAACCTTTTATTGGAAATTAATGGAGTACCCTCGAAGGTAGTAAAAGGGTTGTCTTGATTTCTTTTAGCACAGAAGTATTTTCTGCAATTTACTCGAAGATTAACTCTATTGGGAGACTAGGCTGTTTCCAAAACCGGCTCACAGAATGTCATGTGAAATTTGCTTGTTCTGTACAACCGAGAGAGAGTGAGAGAGGGATGTTGGATATTTTTGTTTAGCTCTTGATATCGGCTTGAGAGTGTTAGAGATTGGGGATTGGTTTTGATGATGGTATCAGAAGAGGCCATACGAGCCGCAAGGCTCTCAACACATGGTCGTTCTCCACTCCATTCATGGAGGCCCGATGGGGAGAGATTCCAACTCCTCCCACAAAGCTTTCGTCAAGAAAGTCAACACCATAGATAGCATTTTGCCTGCCAAACGCATCATGGTCCCCATATTTTTCTCCGACAGGGACTTAGAAGGCGTCCGAACACCTCATTGCGACGCATTGGTCATAAACCTTTGCATGCTAAATTATGAGGTACACCGCATCCTGGTGGACAATAGCAGCTCAGTAAACATTCTCTTCATGGCCACATTCAAGGCTCTCAAGCTCTCCCGAGACCGACTCAAGCCAGTCGGTTATGTGCTCCACGGATTCTCCGGTGTCCTCGTTCAAGTAGAAGGAGTCGTCACACTAGATGCGACAGCAGAGAAACCCCCCGCTATTCGAACGGAAGCACTGGACTTTATGGTAGTCGAAGTCAAAGCCGCATACAATGCTATATTCGGCCATCTCGGCCTAGCGTCCTTTCATGCAGTTGCCTCCACATTTCGCATGAAAATGAAGTTCCCAACAACAGCTGGCGTAAGCCAAGCTGTAAGAAGCCAACAGACAGTACGAACATGCTACACGGCTACAATGGGGGGCTCCATTCTCCCTCTCGACGTCATAGAGCTATCGCCAAAAACTAGTCACAATAATTCAAAAACTGTAAATGAGCTTGAAGCCACTGCCATAACCAACTGTACTAAGAACTTCCAAACCTGCCACATCATCTCTCACCAGGTCCAAACTAGTTCTCATCATGACACAGTATTAAACCTGAATCCCTCACCCGAAGCCACTCTGCTTAGTCAACGGAAGCAAATAATCTTGCCTTAAAATATTGGTGCATCCCAAGATTTTCCTTTCTCTATGTAGAACAATGGGGGGCAACCTCCAAAACAAGCAAGTCCATGCAAGGTCTACCGAGTTATTCACCTAAACGGCTCATCAACTTGAAGACCCGGGGGGGGGGGGGGGGGGGGGGGGCAAGGAGATATTAGCAGGAACTTGGAAAGTAGAACACCTTATGAAGTACAACGAGAGTTTTTGAAACGTCCTCTCTTAATAGCAATAGCAATAGCAAATTTTGTCAATTTGTAACAGCGGCCAGCCACTAGAGCAGCCGCTTAGTTTTATTTTCCTGCAAATATAGTACGAACTCTTGCAAAACTATTGTACAACTCTACGGATGCATACAATGAGTTGAGTGCCAAACTTGTACACAAAAACGGCACCAAAAACTCGTTAAAAGCTTCCTACAAGACGGGTTCGGAGTCCATACCCATGGTTCGAAGTTACTCCAGCAATTTACAATGAAACAAGTTCAGAGTGCGCTTCGCCATTCAATCTGCTCCTATAACCTGTTAATTCATCAAAGCAAAAAACGAGCTAAACACCCAACTTATACTTAGAGTGGCGCTAAACACTCGTTATAAGCTTTCTACAACACAAGTTCTGAATCCAGAACCACGACTCGGGATGTATGCAACGTGCATTCATGCACGTTTAGAACACAATTCACCGATCGATCTATTCCTGCAACTAGTTGAACTTCCTTGGAGACTTATACAACAAGTTAAGTGCCACACTTATACATTTAAGCAGCACCAAACACTCGTTACAAGTCTTCCCGTAAGACGGATTCGGAGTCCATACCCATGGCTCGACAGAGACTCTAACAATTTGCAATAACGCAAGTTCACAGTGCACTTCGCCATTTGATCTGCTCCTGCAATCCGTTAGCGCATCGATGATTGGTTCGGAGTCCATACACATGGTTCACAAGAGACTGTCAATTTGCAAAGAAGCAAGTTCAGAGTGCGCTTTGCCATTCGATCTGCTCCTGCAACTTGTTAATACTTAACTAACAAGTTCGAAATCCATACCCATGGTTCAGAGTTACTCTCGCAACTTGTAGTGACACACATTCAGAGTTCAACTCGCCATTTGATCTGTTCCTACAACAACTTAAATTTCCTCAACAATAGATTAAGAGGTCCAAAATCATGGATCGGAGTTACTCTAGCAACACTTGTAAAAAGCAGCACTTGGACTCTCACAATCTGTCAGAGGCCCCATACAGTAAGTTTGGAAAACAAATCTCCTTCAGAGTTGTACCTACAACTAATTGGGTTCAAGATGAAGCAATGCTAAACTCCGTCATACACTGTCGACATCTCTTTAAGCTATACACAACAGACTTGAGGTCCTGTTATTTAGCGACAAAGAACCCGTCGATGGCACATTAACCATGACAGCAAGGATCAAGCATATGAAAGGAATCCTTCAAATCACAGAACTACCGCAAACTCATATGTTCAGATCCAGTGGCATTACAGACGTCTGCAAATACAGAACGGCCAGTCCAGAGTCCAATCTCCCCTAGAGTAGCTCATACGACTAGCCAACCCCCAAGATGATGTATCACAGGACAAGACACCAGCATGTAGAAGACTTCTTATTCCACAAATTACAAGTCTCATTACAACAGCAAAGTTACAATGACTCCACATTTCATGTCTAGGAATTGCTACCAAAAGTCCTGCGAACACTGTACAACAAACTGTCATGTAAGCTGTTCTTCCAGCTATACACACTGGAGAGATGCTCTACCTAAGAGAAACAAATCTCCTCGCCGGCCTCCTACCAGCTAACAGCTCCATAGGGCCGTTTCAATTCTTGATGATGATATTCAAGACAAGTCTTCCTTATACGAGCAAACTCCAGGTTTATCCGACCACCTTCACTTGGGCAAGCTCCAACTCCGTCTCGCTTGAAGCATCGTGCAAACGGGAGAGTTCCAACTCCGTCAAGCACAACGTATCTCGAAGGAGAGCAAGCTCAGTGCCCCGGGGGACTTCATTCGATGTACGCACCCACTTGTCAGTAAAGAGAATAATCAGATCATCTCAACGCTGAATAAACATAAGTGACTTCACTTCCACACTAAGAAGATTCAGAATACCCAAAACTCATTCGCTCTAAAAATGAGTTCGACGCTCTGCACGCCACTTGAGTTCCTCCAGCGAACCACTCATCAACATCGAAGCAACGATTTCAACGCACTACTCTCTGCATGAGCTTCGTCTACAACTCGTTGGTCCCAAACAACGAGTACGATGCCTTGCTCCACACTCAGGCTTCACCAAATAGCTCGTTAACTCCAAACGATGAGAACTATGCTCTGATTGCCACTTGAGCACTGTAAACTACTCGTTGGCCCTGTATAACGAGTTCGACGCCTAGTTCTCCGATCAAGTTCTCCCAAACTAGCTCGTTGGCTCCCCACAATGAGTCCAACGCCTTGGTCCTCACTCAAGCTTCACTCAACAACTTGTTGGGAACAAACAACGAGTTCAACACTGTGCCCTCCGCACGAGTTTCGTCAAAAACTCGTTGGTCCCAGACAACGAGTTCAATGCCTTGCTCTATGCTTAGGCTTCATCAATAACTTGTTGGCTCCAGACAACGAGTTCAATGCCTTGATATTCTCTCAGGCCACATCAACAACTCGTTGGCCCTGAACAACGAGTTCAATGCCTCGGTCCTCACCCAAGCACCGCATACAACTCGTTGGTCCCAAACAATGAGTTCAATGCTCTACTTGCCACATGAGCTTTGCCTACGCTTGTTGGCTCCGAACAACGAGCTCAACGCCATGCTTTCTGCATGAGCTCCGTCACAACGGGTGTCTACACTGATTACCGCTTGAGCACCATCAACTACTCGCTGGCTCTATACAACGAGTTCAACACCTTGGTCTTCGCCCAAGTGCCGTCAACAACTCATTGGCACCAAACAACGAGTTTAATGCTCTACTCCCTGCACAAGCTCCGTCTACAACTCGGTGGTCCCAAACAATGAGTTCAGCACCTTGCTCTTCGCTCAGGCTTCATCTACAACTCGTCGGCTCCCAACAACGAGTTCAATGCTCTGCTCTCTGCATGAGCTCCGTCTACAACTCGTTGGTCCCAAACAACATGTTCGACGCCTTGCTCTACGCTAAGGCTTCATCAATAACTTGTTGGCTCCAGACAACGAGTTCAACGCCTTGATCTTCGCTCAGGCTCTGTCTACAACTCGTTGATTCTGAATAATGAGTTCAACCCTTCGCTTACTACGTAAGCTCTATCAATAACTCGTTCATTCCGAACAACGAGTTCAATACTCTGCTTTCCGCATGAACCCCGCCTACAACTCGTTGGCCCCAAACAACAAGTTCTACGCTCTGATTCTCACTTGAGCTTCGTCAACAGCTTGTTGGCTCCAAAAGACGAGTTCAAAGCTATTCCCTCTGCACGAGCTCCATCAATGACTCGTTGGGGCCAAACAACAAGTTCAAGCTCGATTTCATCTCATAGCTCTCCCTACAAACTCGCCCGGATCAAACGACAGTTTCTATATCAGCTCCACCACGAGTTTCCCCTCTAAACTCGTCGGAATCAAACGGCAGTTTCTACATCAGCTCCATCACGGAGTTTCCTCTATAAACTCGCCAGAGTTAAACGGTAGTTTCTACATCAGCTCTATCTCAGAGTTATCTCTAAACTCGCCGGAGTTAAACGGCAGTTTCTAGACCAACTCAATCAAAGAGTTGTCTCTACTCGCTTGCTGGGCACAAACAGCAGGTGCAACATCCAACTCTATCATAGACTCCTCTCCAAGCTTGCCTGGATCAAATGACAGTTTCTACATCAACTCTATCTTAGAGTTCTCCCTCTAAGCTCGTCTGGATCAAACAGCAGTTTCTACATCAACTCTATCTCAGAGTTCTCCCTCTAAATTTTCCGAAGTCAAACGGCAGTTTCTGGACCAACTCAATCAAAGAGTTGTCTCTACACGCTTGCTGGGCGCAAACAACAGGTGCAACATTCTACTCTGTCATAGAGTCCTCTCTAAGCTTGTTGGGAACAAACATCAAGTTCAACACACAAATCCATTACAGAGTTTCCTCTCTAAATTCGTTGGGGCCAACCAGCAAGCTCAGCACTCAATTCTACCACTGCATTCCCTCTAAACTCGCTAGGATCAAACAGCGAGCCCTACATTGACTTAGTCAAAGAATTGTCTCTCCACACTCACTGGGATCAAACAGCGAGCACTATGCCAACTTAGCCACGAGTTGCCCCTACAAACTCACCGGGATCAAACGGCAGTCTCTGCATCAACTCTATCTCTAAGTTATCTCCAAACTCGTCGGGATCAAACGGTAAGCTCAACATTCAACTCCGTCGCAGAGTTCTCTACACGCATGTCGGGTGCAAACGGCAAACTCAAAACATTCAACTATGTCCCAGATACGCCACGACAACTTGTTGGGATCAAACAACAAGTCTGCAAATAGCTCTCCGAGGACAGTTATATGTGTACAAAATCCACCAGTCAACGGTGATGGAGTAAAAAGTTGGGTATACACACACATACACACACACACACACACACACACACACACACACACACACACACACACACACACACACACATATATATATAAGTTGTTGCATATACACAATAATAAATATATCTATAAAAGTTTATATGCAATCCCAAGCCCAAAAAAGCTCCAAAAACCCAAAAGGTTGCAAAAATGCAAAAAAGCACATACAAAAACACCCACTGTTTCGTATAAGTAGGTGGAGTTTAAGAAGGAAAAAGACCGGATCGAGTCGATTTTGCGACCCAAACCCACAAACAAAGTGAAGAAAAGGGTGAGGAAGTGCTAACGGGTCAGGTTTTAAACCAATCAACCCGCTAACCCGCTCCAAATCACTCTTCTTCTTCTTCGAATATTGGGCACCAAAACAGAGACCGACCAAAGCTCGGTTTAAGTTCGCTTCTCCACCGACGCCAAGCCTCGCCTCGACTGCATCTCGAGCCCCCGCCTCGATGCGTCTCCATGCCACTGTCGAGCTCCTTCAGTTGAGCTCCACCTCTGAGCCACAACGTGCCTCGTCAAAACCCAAAAAAGTTCTAAGTCCATAACTCGGAGAAACGAGCTATCGCCATAGCTCAGCGAACTTGTAGCTCGGCGAAGCTTCGAAGTCTCCATAGCTCGGCCACGACGAGCTATCTCCATAGCTCAGCGAAAAGAGCTTTGTAGCTTGGTGAAGCCTCGACAACCCATAGCTCGGCAAGGTGGCTATAGCACTGCGAATTCCTCAATGACCATAGCTCAGAGAGAGCATCGACAATCTCCGTAGCTCGGCGAGAGCTTGAGCTTCGTAGCTTGGCAAAACCCAAAGGCCACGACGAGTTATCGCCATAGCTCGGCAAGCCCAAAGCTACATAGCTCGGCTGCAGCGAACTGCTCCCACAGCTCTACCAATAGCTTCGAGCTCGACCACTACAAAGTTCGATGGAGCTTCGACAAACCTAAGCTCGTAGCTCGCCAAAGCTTCAAGTCTCCATAGCTCGGCCATAGCGAGCTATCGCCATAGCTCGGCAAAAAAAAAGCCTCATAGCTCAGCAAAGGGGATATATCGATGGAAAGGCAATTCAACGTCATGGTACATCGACAAAGGCGAAAGCTCATAGCTCCGCTAATACACAAAGCTCCCGTAGCGCAGCAAAACCCAAAAAAATTGAAACGAGTTGCCATAGCGCGACGAAAGCGTCGGCCGAGATAAGGGGTCCCTTCGTCAGTTCCTGGCCTTTTGATCTCCCCAAAATTCGAGCCCAAACGAAATGGACGCACGAGATGCGTCCACGCCGCCAGTAGTCTTCTCCAACGATCTTTTCGCCTCTCCGTCGTCCGATCTCCCTCAGCAGGAGAGTCGGAGCATGATCAACGCTCTTGATTTGTTCATGTCGCCCCTTATCACAGGCGATTAGATCATAGCCATTTGATCTTCTCAATGCGCGAGCTACCGCCTGATGAGCATACCAGATCGCGTCAAGATTTGTACATCGCTCGGATTTTTACAAAAAAAACCCGAAAATTCATTTTAATTTGAAAAATTAATTAAAAATTCAAAAACAATTATTTAAATCCGAAAAATTAATTTAAAATTTTGAAAAAAATATTAAATTGAATTTATTGATTATAAAATTGGAAAAAGTGATTTTGAGATTGGAAAAAATCCAGATTATTTGGAGAAATCCGAAGAACTATGGAAAAATTCCAGAAAATTCGGAATAATCCGAAGAAATATGGAAAAACTAGGAAAATATTCACTGCCTTCAGAAGCCACAGATCAGTTCCAGATATCTCCGAACACTCCGAGTGCTAAGATTATACGCCAGACTCAAAAAATAAGACGTACTACTTTCCTAAAGCCAAGAAAATTGCCTTTCGAGAGTGGGGGGCTATGATGATGGTAAAAATCGCAGCAGATCAGATTCGTACGATTCCTACACAGATCTCAAAGCACCTACAGGCATATTAGCCATCACAGGCCTATTTTATAGGACTGGGCCCACTCCAAGACATGGGCTTCTCTCAAGCCCATAAAAAGTGACAGACTAGGTCTACTAGGGGAGACACCCAGCCCATGCCGGCTAGAATTCAAATATCTTATCCTCTAATAAGGATATCTTATCTCTTGAGGGGGAGAGACATGAAAGATCCAACGGTCACGAATCGATCTCTTGAAATGTCTCTCAGGCCTATAAATACCCCTCCCCCTCTTCAGTCACTGTAACCACTGTTTCTGATTATACGGATTTCTATTTCTTTTCTTTCTTCTCCATGTATTCTTGTATTTTAATTTCCGTATAAATTCTTTCCGATGCATTTATATCCTTTTGAATCCCCTATTGAAACCCAAATTTATATTCCAAACTAGAATCTTGTCACTCTTCTTTTTATTTATTTGCTTTGAAGCTCAAGTTAATTCATGCTATCATTTTATTGATTATTTTGAATTCATGAGAAGCCAAACAATTATTATTGAATTTATTATATTTAATTGAAGCCCAAACCCAAGCCCATCTCCTATTGAAAACAAACCCATACACTCACCCGTATACAAATTTCTCCAAATTTCCCTACTCTGCACAATCCCCCGTATACCCACATTCCCCACTATCTCCAACTACCCAATATTATATTATTATTTTTATTAAATCTCAAAACCCCCACACTCTCTCTCCCCGTTTACTCTCTCTCTCCTTTGTTTCCCAACTAATAGAAATCCCAAACAAAAACAATTTCCCCTTCGTCTTCATCTGCAACCTCCGTAACCCATCGAACCGCCGCTCTCCTCCACCTCCTTATCGTCCTCTTCGCTCGAGATCCCCGAAGCACTTCAACCCATCAACACCCGCTCGCCATTACTCCACCTCGCGAGCTGCAGTCGTCATCCTCCTGCCGTCTTCAACCTCCTGCAACTCCCGTTCATCCTCGTCTTCTTCATCGCCTCATCCTCCTGTAATCGCCTCCGAAACCCATCGAGCTCTGACCTCCACAACTCCTCGTCCTCGTGTCCATGTACTCCTCAGCTCAACCCCATCAGCATTGCTTCGAAGCTCTCCGCTGTCGAGCGCCCACCGTTAGAGCCTCGTCGCCACCCTGCACATCCCAGCACCGCCCTTGAATACCCCCTCCAGTCGCCCACGCTGGTCACCACAGTCGTCACTGAGTTCTTTTGCTCTCATATCCGACGCTCTTGTCAGTAATCTGAATGATTAAGAAAGAGCTTTAATTGGCAAAAGATTGATTACCTTCTTATGGTGGGGGGAGAGGGGTATTTATAGCCGCCTTAGGAGTCAGTTTCGAGATAAGAACATATCTCTACTTCCCGGTGTGAATGGATAGAAGTGGTTAAAACCACCTCTTAGGGATAATTGTGAATCTGAATTCTTCTTTATCCAGTTTGAGTGGGTTTCTTATGGGTTGGAACCCGTACCCAGTAAGACAGGTCCGTTTATGGGATTGTTGGGCTTTGACAGAAGACTCAGTTTTCACTTCAGACCCGTTTATAGGTGAAATTACCATTTTACCCCTGAACTTTAAGATTCGTGCCCGATTCGAACGGTCCCGATTTAATCCTGTTTTTAGCCGTATTACACGGCATGAACAAAATGACTAGAACTTGCATATGAGGAAAATACATTGTGATCGAATACATGTTGATTAATCGAGATCTTGTGAACTATGACATGATAAATTGACTTATACACTGTAAAATCCATTTTAATTGCTGTACATTAGTGTCATACATTTCATGATGCAATAACATGTTAATTAACCACTTTGATGAACATATATATGATGACTTTTTATGAATTCCTGCTGCCTGTACTGTTTTGCATAGAGGTTTCGACCCTGTTACCATAAGAATCAACACAAACAATACAAAACAGAGTTTTAGCTTAATGAATCTAGTTTCCAGTCCAATTGATGGATCCTGATTTCGAGTTACGATCTATGAGATAACGCAGTTTTAGTCCCTGCTGGTCTACACTTTTCAGATCGCAGAATTAATGTAACACCGACACAATTATCAGTGAAACACCATGTTAACAGTATTATAATGCCATGAAATCTCCAGGAAGTTTATAGACATGCTTAGGATTCATCCCTAATTTTGGTAGACTTTTATAGTGATTTTATACCATGTTTTCACCCATTAAATGTTGATATTAAGTTGCTGCCAGAATAGCTAAACTGCAAAGAATAGGGTGTTTGACCTAGCTACAGTCAGAATTAATCAAACCTTACTGAATATAAATTGTAGCCCTAAGTGTCTAGTTGCTGATAACATCCTGGAACTTCGAATTCCGAATTGTAGCTTATGAGTTATCACTGTTTTAGTGCAACTGTGTCGACTGTTTTCAGATTGACTACTTCATGTATATTATTATGCATTGTATCATGTTGCTGCATTCTTATCATTCCCTGCCATTCCTATACACACTTGTATGAACATGAATGACTTAATAAAATACTAAACAAGCCGGGGTTAATAAGGTTTGACTTAGTAGTGGATAGTCTCAGAAAATGTACTCGGCAGGGCCCTTCTTGTTTACATGGAATATTGACGTGGAAGGTGGAGAATTACTTGTGAAGCTGTGAACTTGTTATCTTGTTATCTTGTTATCTTGTTATCGTGTTACACTGAGTACACGCTCTGTAGATCCCACCACTATATCTAAAACGTACACTGTTTTGCGTGCACCGAACTTGTGGTATGGGACACAGTAGTACGTGCACTAGATAGGAAAAGAACATGCTAATAAATCTAAGTTGACATATATATACTTGATCGTGACCATTATTTATTGATACCGTTATTGCTTTTGTAATTTGATCTTGATTCATATTCTTTGATGAATCTTGTTCCCTTACTCTCTGCTTTTCACTACTTGCTGTCCGTACTTGCTCTAAGGACAAATTATTCTTTCTTTTTAGATGAACAAGTACAGGTGCACAAGGAGAATACCATAAGGCTTTGGTGAGCAGTTCTTCTACGATCGGAGCAGGAGCTTGCCAGAAGGTATTTGTTGTTTATTTTCAGTTGTTGGTTATTAAATTGGACTATTGCATGTTTAGTCTAAGTATTTGTTTATGTGATTATGTATTTATGCGTGGTTGTGATTATTTCCTTGTCATGTTGTTGAGTTAAGACTGGTACAACTTATGGATGATATGAGTCGGCGTACTTATATCATTCGCTGGGCCTCAGTTACATGCCTGTGTTCCCGTATTTTAGGAAGCGGGGAGTGACAGTCACCAGGTAATCAACAATTTGCCAGTTTTCAATCTCTTACTCTCTCTCTCTTTCTGGTTCTGACTTGAGCGTTGGAGGGTCTGTCGCCGGGGGCCACTCCCCTGTATTTCAGGCATTTTGCATGTAACCCCTGTTTTTTCGTTTTATGTATTTTTAAGTGTATTTTTTATTTGGTGTATTTTTCTCTCCTTGTATCTCTCTTGTATTTTTTTTAAACCGTATATTGGAGTTGTTTTTAATATATATTCATTTATTTCATTTTGAGTTCCTTGTGTTGGTTTTGTTCGTCTTTTGTTTCGTTCTTCGTCTATTATTGCTTTTCTTTCTTTGCTTCTTGTCTTCGTTATCTTGTGCTCTTGGGTGCTTATGGTGGTGTTGGTTGCTCAACCTATTCCCAACCCTACTGTTTGATCCCTAATAGAATTACCAAACCTAAATTAAACCCAATCCTAATTGAGATCCTGTTCAATCAAGCCATATCAATACCCATTAAACCATCCTACTACTACTCCTAATACCCAATTAAACCCAAATACCCATTAACCCAACTTGTATTTCTAAACCCTTATTCCCATATATATATACTCTCTTATATCCCCCTCACAAACCCTAACCCTAACTCCTAGCACAATCCCGGCTCCATCTCTCTCTCCCTCTCCTTGTTTGTGACTGCACACCCGACAGCCACCAAGCCCGAGCCCCCCTTGTCCCCTTGGCCGACAACCTCCTACACCACCATATTCAAACCCTAGTTCTTTTCGTGGTGTGTTTGCTTGGCCGCAAGTGTCGCCATCTCTCTCTCCCTCTTGGGCACCTCTTGCTTTTGGAGTTTTTGTTCGTGTGGAGACTTTCGCTCTAGTTGCTTGGATTCGTTGATTCGCAGATTTTTCGTTCGTGGGTTTTGCTCCTTACTCTTGATTTCATCGTTCTTCATCTCCGATTTAAGGCAAGTAACTTGTACTCCAATTCATTTGTTTGATACAAGTCAAAAATACCACCTATAATGTAGTTGGGTCTAGAGACGACTCTTGTTTGTGTTTTCCTTGATGGGTTTTGTCTCTATTGTGAAAACTTGACCATCGATGACTCACGACACAATCTTGACATGAATTAACTTAGGATTTACCCGTTCTTGATTTTGATCATGTATGTAAGACTTGTGTGAGAATTCATGTTTTGGTTGAGACCCAAGTGAAATACTCGGTGTGGACATGCTAGATACCCTAATTTATGATGTTTAGATACTTGGTAGACTCGATTTCATGTTTGGGCGTGTTTGGATCAATTTTCTTGAATCTATGTCGATTTTGTTTTTAAGGAAAAATCTGTAGTTTAACGCTGATCTGTTTTGTTTGCTGTTTTGGACTGTTTTAAAGTCAGTATCTTAATTTCGGTATAAAACATGAGTTTTAGAGAATTTCGTCTTCTTTCCAACCCCTCTGACCTTGCTTGATTTCATTTTCTTATGAGTGAGTTATGAATGTTTTACTACAGAGATGTCGATCTTTTCCTGATTCTGTTTTTCGATAATTTTGATGACAAATCATTTTAAAGAACTATGCTACATATATTAGTTTGATCCAAAACTTTGGTCAGTATTCATTTACCTATTTAGGGATTACCCATAATTTTGGTGAATTTTATTGGTGAATTTTATTGGTGAGTTTTATGTGTTTTTTCATTCTCGCTTATGAAATCTATACTTGCTGTATTTTGCTCGCTGATCTGTAAAGAACCATATTTTCACTATGATTTCTTTTACTGTATGAAAAATATTTATGAAATATGAAAGTTAACATATTTTGTATATTTTCATCTTCCTTTGGCGGATTTGGATTTCGTTTCAAGGCTTGCGAGATACTTCAGTTTTTTGTACAGTAGTGTTGGGAATTCCAGATTTTCCAAAGTATCGTTTCTTGATGTTTTCTTAATTTTGATGACTAAACTAATTTTACTGGAATATTATGAAACTTTATATTTTGATTCTAGACATATAGGGGAATACCCCAGATTTTTCATGAATTTATTTGAGAGGTTTTGATGCAGTTTTCCTGACTGAGAATTCGTTTTCCTGATTTCTGACTGAACATATTTTCTGTTTTTGAATTGTTTTGAGTTACGATGTTGTGAATTACTATATGACTTATTTATACTCGCAGGATTCGTGTGGAAGTCTATTTTCCAGATCCATCGACGGATCCAGATTTGGATATTTTTAGTAGCGGGAATCACTATTTTAGTACAACACTGTCTTGCTGTCCTGAATTAGAAAATTAGTTGTTTTACCCTGTTATATGATATCTTGTACCTGTACTTGTTTATCATGCACCCTAAACCTGATACATGTTATACCCTATTATCCTTGCTTTGTTTTGCGACACATACATACATGTCTGACTATAATAATAAATGACCAAGCCGAGGTTATGGGAAAGATCTAGTAGTGGAAAATATAGAAACGTGTACTTAGAAGAGGACCAGTGTCCTGCCTGCCTGTTACGTGTTCATGACTACATGATTCACGATCCTGTTACTTGTACCTGAATGCATGCTTTTCTATAGGAAGATGTACTCGGAAGATAACCACTAGGTTCTACCTGTTCCTGTTTTACTTGTTTCCTGTACCTGAGTACACTGCCCTATGGACTCTACTATGAAATCTAAAGCGAAACTGTTTGTTATAGCAACCATGTAGTAAAAGCTGGGATGCATGAAGTGCTACCTAGATAGTAATATAACAAGACTTGACATGGCATAACCTGTTTACCTGTATACTTGTAACTTGATACCTGTTACATGATTACCTGTACTTGTACCTGTATACCTGATTACCTGTTACCCGATATCTGTTGCATGTTTACTTGTTTACTTGACACTTGATACATGTTACATGTACCTGTTAGTATACCAAGCTACTTGTTTCTAGTTTTTCTGATTCATGTTAGATATTATATTTCTGTTGACACACTTATACCATGCTTGGCCTGTTACTTAGAATTATCTAACCCCTGTACTTGTATCCAACATTATAAGTGGTCCGTAACTTGTAATTGACGGGTACTTGTTTTCTCTTTCCTTCTCCTGCAAATTTACTAATTGCAGATCAGGATGGTCGACTGCCAGATGGTATCGGCAAGATGATGTATTAGCACTGGATTTTCTGCTTTATTATTATTATTACTTGTTGCTTGAACTTGAATAAAATGTACTTGATGACCTGGATATTTATTTGTATTTGGGAGGTGTGATCCAGGATATTTGACTTATTCAGAATTTGATTAATTGAGATTATTATATTTGGTTTCAAGTAATTTCTGTTGGTATCTTGTTTGAATTATGCATGTCTGGCTGTATCTTTTGCTTCCGACTCTGATTATTCCTGTGATATGTTGTAAAGATTCCTGAACAGCTTATGGATGGTGAAAATCATTCTTTGGGCTTTTGTCACGTATCCGTATTCCGTATTCTTTTTGGGAAGCGGGGCGTGACATTGCAGGTCTATCGACCGCATCAACAACCGTCGAATTCAGATCACAGGAGGTCAATCAACGATCCAGATTCAATCTCAGGATGTAATACCCCACAAAATAAAATGATTTATTTGCATTATTAAATAATATTATATTGGTAAAGTTGACTATTTTGACTATATTCTTGAAATTTCAATTTGCACGTGCAACACACGTGCAAAGTCAGAAAATTTTGAGTTCTTAAATTTTTTTGGTTAATGATTGATTTTCCTCATTTATTTATGATATTTTAATTTTTCAGATTTATTTGAATTTATTTGACTATTTTATGAATTTCTCAATTTTACACGTGAAAAACACATGCAAATATTTTTGGGGGTGCAAATCTCCAATTTTAGATTTCTGAATAAATTCTCTTATTTATAATTAAGTGTATCCTAAATTTTAGGATTTTTCTGAATAAAGAAACTATTTTTGTAAATACTTCGAAAGAGATGGGCTTTTATGTAAAAAGTCATTTGGATCCCAAACAAATAATGAAAATTCGTTTTTACTGATTTTTGGGCTTTCCATGGTCATCATTGAAAATAAAATCTATTTAAGTTTTATTTAGAGTTGATTTGGTAAAGATTTAAACAAATATGGTGTTTTTGCAAATATGAAATTTAAGTGGATCTTGTGCAAATGTTTTCTTGGAAAGTTTAAAGTCAAAAATTATTTTGGTAAAAACTCATTATTTAAAATTTGATATTATTTGTGAATTTTCTGGATTTTTCTGATAATTATTTGACCTATTTAATTGCAAATATTACAAAAAGTGGGACTTTTGTGCAAAATTACCACTTCGAGGACAAATCCGAATTTTTTAATTTATGGGCTATGCTTGATGGTTGGATAACTCAGTAGTAAAAAGATTTGGTTTTATTTTAATTTATTTAACTTATTTAACTACTTTATTAAAGAAATGTTTATATATGGAAAGTAATAATTTGTTAAGGGATGTTTCGATAAACTTGTAAAACCCTTAAAACTCCAGATTTTGGCCTATAAAAGATCCTCTACATCCGTCCCTCTCCTCTGCAAATAAAATATATTTTTACTATTGGATTTCTTGGAGTTTCAAAGCAATCATCTTGGATTTTGCAAAAGAATGGTTTTTTCTTATTCTTTATTAATTCGGTTGATTTCTTCAATAAGGTGAGTGACATATGTTTATTTTCTTTCGTTCTATGCATGTTGTATGTGATGATTTGTCTATTAGAAAATATTTTAGGGATTGGATGAAGATACAATGAATTGTTGATAAGTGAATGAATAAAAATTGAATCTTTTCATGAAAACTATAACCTTGATGATTAAACTTTATATAGATGATTTGAGATTGTTAAAGAACCTAATAGAAATCATGAGTAGGTTGATTCCCTTCACATACTTTCTGTCTTGATTAATTGTATTTAGATTATTTGAATAGATGCACCAAATTTGGGTGGTGATGAGTTCTTAAATGTTGAGTATGCATACACACACTGTTTTGGGTTTTGATGAGTGATTGTTATAATTGCATGTATTCATGGGTAAACTATTGTAAGTAGTGGCATGTGTGTTGAATCAATTACAAAAGGGGTTTTGAAGTTGAAAGGATCAGGTTTTGAAGGAGGGGGGGGGGTGGTTGATGTTTTCGGGTCTGACTATACACAGACTGAAACTTGAAATTATGATTTTTGTGATGATTTCTATGGGATTTGATTCGTTTTAACATTGAAACTGATATGGCTAAAAATAGGGTTAAATCGGGATCGTCCAAATCGGGCACGAATCTCAAAGCTTAGGGGTAAAATGGTAATTTCACCTACAAATGGGTCTGAAGCGGGTACTGGGTCTCCTTCTCAAAGATCCATTAACCCGCGAACGGATCCATCTCCAGCCGGGTGTGGGTTCCAACCCGCGGCAAACCCGGTCCAGTAGGATAAAATCAAGGTCTCTGATTAATCCTAATCAACGACCCTGATTCACATCTATCTTTTCACTGGGAATTAGGGATTACATTCCTAATCTGATTACAGAGATTATATTCCTTATCAGATCACAGGGATTACATTCCTAATCTGATCCCCAAAGCGGCTATAAATACCCCCCATCCACCACCGTTATGAGGTAATCAATCTTTTGCCAATTTACGCTCTATCATAACCATTCCTGATTACTGACTTGAGCGTCGGAGGGTGCGACGCCGGGATCAACCCCGGTGTCTCGCACTTTTTGCGGGTGAACGGCGGGAGTCAACGGTCAAACTCCGGTGGAACAGGTTCCAGGTTTGCTATTCAAGTTTTCCAAGAATCCACAAATACTATCTGTTTGCCCCCACACCAGATTTAGCGGCAACAGATTGGCACCGTCTGTGGGAACCAAACGAATAGCAGCCTCCCCTCTTCTCGTTGGTCAGATCTTCTCCAGCCATGCCTCCTAGGAAAGTAAGATCCAGAGGGTCCAACCGTGGACCCAACCCCGTTGATCAGCAACAGGAAGTCCCCATCCAACCCGCTCAGCAGCAGGGGCAACTTCCTCCTCAAGCTGAGGACCCTCTCCAACAGGACCAGCCTCCTCTTCCGAATCAGCAACCTCCTAAGGGTCCCCCCGGTCCTCAAAATGCCGGTGCAGGGGTCTCGCGTCCCAACCCGCAGAAACAACCTCTCCATCAGGACCACGTCTCGATACACAATGCCTCTACGGATTCTATGGCCTCCCACAATCCCCGACCTTCCGACCTTCGCAATACCATCCTCAATCGGCAGAAGGATGAGGATCTTCGCCGCCGTCTGGATGAAAAGCGGGCCCGAGAGGGAGCCTCCCGCCAACAATGTCCGGATGAGCGATCTCCTCACCACTGAGACTACAGAAGGTCCCCTACCCGAAGAGGGCGGAAAGATTCCCCTGAGCATCACAGGAGAAGACCCCATTCCCCCGCAGGTTGGCAGCATCTGAGGAACGATGAGGCACCCATCACACGTGCCGAATTCCAGCAATTCCAAGCAACCATCCTACAAGCTCTCAATCTCCGACCCAACAACACCAATGCTCTGAGGATTCCCACTCCTCCGGTTCAAAGTCCTCGCCAACGGTCCCTAACTCCTCCAGCTCCTAACAACCCCCAGCACATCCCTAGTCCTCGCCGCTCCAGAAGCTACCGTCGTCATAGCCCCCGCTCTCCCTCGTACGAAGACGAGTCTAGAGGCTCGGTTGATTACCGTCGAAGAGATGACGCTGTCTACCGCCATCTCCACGAAATGGAGAGGCGCTTGGGTCAGTTAGACAGAGAAGAAGAGCTTAGAGGAAGGACCCTTCACCCGAGTCGACCTCCTTTTTTCCGAACCATAATGGAGGCACCCGTACCAATCAGCTTTAAACCTCCTCAATTCGAGACTTATACCGGGGAGTTTGACCCCGTCGATCACATCGAAAGCTTTAAGACCCTCATGCTCATCCATCAAGCTTCCGATGCTCTGCTGTGCAAGACCTTTCCCGCTACTCTCAAGGGTCTGGCTCGATAATGGTACTCTCGCCTTGCCCCATCCTCAATATTCTCCTTCGAGCAATTTGAGACCCTCTTCGTCACCCACTTCGTAAGTAGCCGCCGAACTGAGAAGACCAGCATTTCGCTACTCTACCTCAACGAGAAGAAGGGTGAGAAGCTGAGAGACTATGTGAAAAGGTTCACAATGGAAGCAAGGACCATAGCATCCCTCGACCAGTCGGTCGCAGCAGCAGCATTCCAATCCAATGTCCTCAACTCCAGCCTCCGCTCCTCCCTCGCCAAGAAGCCCCCGCAGAACTTCTTCGATCTCCTTCTCCGAAGCGAGAAGTATATTCAGGCCGAGAAAGCTGAGCACCGCCCCAACTTGGAGAGGCCTTCCTTCGGGTCCAAGAGAAAGGGAACAGAAGAGGAAGGGGCCAAGAAGCTCTAGAAGGATAATGGCGGGCAGTGCCGACCTCCTCCCAGATTTGAAAATTTTACTCCTCTTAACGCCAACATCTCCACAATTCTCATGGAAGTTGAGAAGGAGGGGGTGATACTTCCTGCGCCAAAAATGAACACCCCTGGCAAGAAGAGGGATAAAGAGAAGTGGTGTCGTTATCACCGGGACCATGGCCACGATACCAATGATTGTCGGGCCCTGAAAAACGAGATAGAAGCCCTCATCCAGAGGGGTCAGCTAACCAAGATCGTAAGAAAGGACCGAACCGATCTTCCTCCCCTGCCTCGGGGGGCTAACAAGCGTCCTGAACGCGATGAAACGCCCGAATTCGAAGAGGAGCGTGTCCTACACCTCATTCATGGAGGCCCAATGGGGGGCTCCTCCAACTCCTCTCGAAAGGCATTTATAAGGGAAGTCAATTCGGTTCGCACCACACCTTCTCCTAAAGGCCTCAGAGTACCCGTCACATTCTCAGATGAAGACCTTGAGGGTGTCCGAACCCCCCATTGTGACGCGCTTGTCATCAACCTCCATATGGCGAACTTTAAAGTGAAGAGGATCCTGGTGGACAATGGCAGCTCCGTTAACATCCTCTTCCTCGCCGCTTTCAAAGGCCGCAAACTGTCCCGAGACAGACTCAAACTCACCGGCTACACACTCCATGGGTTCACGGGAGTGCCAGTGACTATTGAAGGGGTGATCACCCTTGACGTAACCGCTGGCAAAACTCCTACTACCCGAACGGAGTCGATGGACTTTATGGTGGTGGATGTCCCTACAGCTTATAATGTCATTTTGGGTCGGCTCGGCTTAGCTGCTCTCGAAGCCGTCCCTTCCGCCTATCACCTCAAGATGAAGTTCCCAACGCGGGGAGGAGTAGGGGAAGTAAGAGGCAGTCAGGATACGGCCCGCAGATGCTACATAACCTCTACTATGGGTCCAGTCCTCTCCCTTGAAACTCTTGAAATCCCCCAAGATGTTGTCCGACCCATGTCCGAGCCTGTGGATGAGTTGGAGGAAGTGCTCTTCTCTTAGCAGAATTAGAGCCGCAAGTTCTTTATCAGCAAGACCCTCCCATCCGCCCTAAGCTCGGACATAGTTCAATGTATCAGAAAGAACTGCGACCTCTTTGCCTGGTCGGCCGCTGACATGCCTGGAATTTCCGAAGAATTCAGGGTCCAGATCCCTAGCCCGGAAGGTGTTGAATTATGGATATTTCTGGCCCACTCTCCTACAAGACGCCGAACTGCACGTTCGGCAATGCAGCTCTTGTCAGAAGTACTCCAACGTCCGTCGCCTCCCACAAGCTCCGCTCACCTCCCTATCAAGTCCTATCCCTTTCGCAATGTGGGAGATGGACTTACTAGGGCCATTTCCACCAGCTCCCGGCCAGTTCAAATTCTTAGTCATGGCAATCGACTACTTCTCGAAGTGGATAGAGGCCTGAGCCCTTGGCCACAATCACCGAGAACAAAGTACTTCAGTTCTTCTGGAAGAACGTTATCTGCCGATTCGGTGTCCCTCGAGTCCTCATAACAGACAACGGAACCCAATTTACCGAGACTGCCTTCCGAGCTCTACGTGAAGACCTCGCCATCCAACAACGTTTCTCCTTCGTCTCCCATCCACAGTCGAATGGTCAAGTGGAGAATGCTAACCGACAGATCCTCTTCGGTATTAAGAAAAGGCTGAATAAGTGCTCTAAAGGCTTATGGGTCGATCAGCTCCCTAACGTGCTGTGGAACTACCGCACCACGAAACGGACCCCCACAGGAGAGTCGCCATTCAACCTCACGTATGGGTCCGAGGCTGTGATCCCATTGGAAGTCGGCATACCTTCTCCTCGCCTTCTTGCCTACGAAGAAGAACAGAATGCCAGAGAACTTCGGGCAAACTTCGACTTGGTCGACGAGCTACGGGAAAGAGCGTCAATCCGCTATCAGAGTTATCAGAGGAGGATCGAGTTGGTGTACAATAAGAGAGTCCGTCCTACCGACCTCAAAGAAGGGGACTTGGTCCTCAGAAAATTAGAAATCTCTTTTCCTGGTCAGAGGAGTAGACTAGCTCCAAATTGGGAGGGACCCTACAAGATCACCAAAGTGGTTCGGCCCGGGACATATCGTCTAGAAGACCTCGAAGGCAGAGAGATCCCCAGGACTTGGAATGCCGACCATCTTTTGAAATACCAAGAGAGAGCTTTAACGCCTCTCTAAGTATTCTGGGATGTCGAACCGTTCCTCTCCTTTTACTTGTATTTTTTCTTTTATTTCTCCTATGTAATAACGGCTCGCAACTTAGAAGCAGCCAACTATTAGTTATCAATAAAGAAATTTTTTTCATATTTTACTTGTAAAATTGCTTGTATCTCTCTGCTTTTACTCTTCACTCTAACGATGAGTTCGGAGTCCAACACTTGGCTCGACTCTGCTTCGCAAGCTCGCTCTTAAGCGAGCTAGAAATGGTTCGCCATTCGGAATTGCTCCCACAGCCGTTGAACAAACTCTAACGATGATTTCGGAGTCCAACACTTGGCTCGACTCTGCTTCGCAAGCTCGCTCTTAAGCGAGCTAGAAATGGTTCGCCATTCGAAATTGCTCCCACAGCCGTTGAACAAACTCTAACGATGAGTTCGGAGTCCAACACTTGGCTCGACTCTGCTTCGCAAGCTCGCTCTTAAGCGAGCTAGAAGTGGTTCGCCATTCGGAATTGCTCCCAAAACCGTTGAACAAACTCTAACGACGAGTACGGAGTCCAACACTTGGCTCGACTCTGCTTCGCAAGCTCGCTCTTAAGCGAGCTAGAAGTGGTTCGCCATTCGGAATTACTCCCACAACCGTTGAACAAACTCTAACGACGAGTTCGGAGTCCAACACTTGGCTCGACTCTGCTTCGCAAGCTCGCTCTTAAGCGAGCTAGAAGTGGTTCGCCATTCAGAATTGCTCCCACAACCGTTGAACGAACTCTAACGACGAGTTCGGAGTCCAACACTTGGCTCGACTCTACTTCGCAAGCTCACTCTTAAGCGAGCTAGAAGTGGTTCGCCATTCGGAATTGCTCCCACAACCGTTGAACAAACTCTAACGACGAGTTCGGAGTCCAACACTTGGCTCGACTCTGCTTCGCAAGCTCACTCTTAAGCGAGCTAGAAGTGGTTCGCCATTCGGAATTGCTCCCAAAACCGTTGAACAAACTCTAACGACGAGTTCGGAGTCCAACACTTGGCTCGACTCTGCTTCGCAAGCTCGCTCTTAAGCGAGCTAGAAGTGGTTCGCCATTCGGAATTGCTCCCACAAACAGTGAACAAACTCTAACGACGAGTTCGGAGTCCAACACTTGGCTCGACTCTGCTTCGCAAGCTCGCTCTTAAGCGAGCTAGAAGTGGTTCGCCATTCAGAATTGCTTCCACAACTGTTGAACAACTCTAACAACGAGTTCAGAGTCTAACACTTGGCTCGACTCCACATCCTTAAGCACTCCGAGTTACCGAGCTGAGCGGACAAGGTACCGACCTCCACATATGGAGAAAAATGCCGCCGAACCAGTTTCACCGTCGGATTATCTCAAAATTCGTGCTAGAACATGATGCACGGCTCAGATCGCACCACAATTCTGCAAAACGACAAGATAACATTTTCTTGGATTTTGAGCCTCTTGTCTCGTGATTCGCACCATGATCACGATCCACCGCCAGATTAAGCCACGTAGCTCGACCATAAATCCGAGCTACCTAACTGTCCAAGAGCAAAAAGACTTCGGCACGCAACGAGCAAGATAGAAAAGTTCTACAGCTAGAACGAATAAAAGAAGCTAACTTTTGGTTCTTACGGTTCGTTTCAAAAATAAAGTAACTACGGCACGACAGCGAGCAGACGAACTCCAATTTTATTAAAACAACTTAATATTTTTACAAGGCAAGGTTACTACAAAAACTCGAGGGCCCAGTACAACTTTGTCAACGCCTCTTCGGAACGGGGACATTCCGATTCAGAGATACTCGGGGTCGGCGGCACTTAACCTCCGAGCTCGTCTCTAGGCCGACGAACCAAGACGCCTCTTCGCCACTAACTCTAACGGTTGCTCCGAATGAGGCTCCGCTCGAGGAAACTGCTACGCCACTTGGGCATCGGCCGCGCTCCGACCTGCGACGGGAGGACGAGTCGCGAGCTCGTAGAAAGAGATCCCTTGCTCACACTCCTCGCGGGTACACGAGGTGCTGCGGACGTTAATCCTCACTGGGCTGAGGCTTAAGACGAGCGACCTCCTCCTCAAGCTCGACGATCCTATCTTTCGAAGTGTCGTCCTTCACCGATATCTTGAGCCGAGGGAGTTTTGCCGAGCCCGGGTACTCAGCACTATCAGATATGATGCGACGCAAATTGATCACCTCGATGCTCTTGTCGACTGTAACCCTCTGCAACTGCTCGACCTTCATTGCGAGCTCGTCTCGCTTGGCCAGCGTCGAGGCCAACTCTTCTTCCTTAGCTGAGAGTTCTTCCTCGGCTATCCGCAAGTGATGCACCTTGGCCAGTAATTCGCTGTTCTTCTTCTCCACATTGAACAGCACTCTCCGGATCAGCTCGATCTCGCCCTCGAGACGAGCTTTGCAAGAACGCTTGAACAGTTCCGCACGACGCCGGCCTGCTACGGTGTCCGAATCAAGTTCGATGATCTGAAAGACGAGGGCATCACATTGAAAGACTATAGCCGAGCTAGACACTTAGACAAAATCAAAACAAAATTTTCGAGAAGAAGCCTTTTCATTACATCAAAAGAGCAGTGGCCAGTCCGCTATAAGGCTTACACAAAAAGAAAAAATTACAAAAACAAAAGAATCAGGGATCCACCTGGGGCGGCAGCTCAGATACCGGCGCCTCGCCAGATGGCCCTTCGCCCCTCGTCACCTCGGTTTGAGGAACGGCCGACGCGGTCTTGGGTTCGGCTGGCACCTTCCCATCCCGAGGTTCATTCTCCTCCTCCCAATCGTCATCTTCTTCAACTTCCTTGCCTTTATCCTCTTCGCTGGGCCACAACCGGTACCCAACTCTCTGAAAGCCGGGGACCCAAGCCTGGACATGGTCGAGCGCCCTGGCATAGGACTTCTCCATATTCCCAGCCATGTGCTTCTTCGCCTCGACCTCGACCTCCGCCCTTATCACTGCCGCCGCGGCGTCCTTCTCCGCCTTCGCCGCCTCCAGGGCCTTCGCCGATTCTGCCAACTCCTCGGCAGCCTTAGCAACTTTGGCGACCTCCGCGGCGAGCTGCTGCTTCGTTTGCTCCAACTCCACCTCGAGGTCGGCGACTCGAACTGCCAAGCCATCCGAGCGACGTTGCTCCGCCTCGAGCTGCCTAACCGCCCTCGCCTTCTCTACCCTGTCCTTGTCACAGGCAGGCCTTCAGTTCCCTTTCCTGGTCGGCAAATTCTTGAATAAGATGGCCAAAGTGACAAGTGGTCTGTGATAAGAAGGAGTTAGAGCCGAGCTGTGAACTTAGGCAAAATTCTTTAAAAGGGGAAAATCAAGACTTACCGACATAAGCGACCGGGCGACCTCATAGGTGTCGTCGCCGGTCGTCCCCGCCTTAAGAGCAGCTTGGTCCTTTGGGGTCGCGAGATGCTTCACGGCCTGCATACACATCTGCGAGTCGCCGAGGAAGCCGTCATGGTTCTTCACCAGCCAGTCAGGGACGAACAGCTTCTTGTGCTGCTCGGTCAGAATCTCCTCGGCCTGAGTCGTCAGGGGAGGGGCCTCGAGCGATAGCGCCGCCGAAACAGAGAAGGTCTCACCGGCCACGGCAGACAAAGCAGGGGCCGAGGGGTCGGCGGGAACATCCACCATCAACGTTGGAGCTTGAGTAGTAGGGGCGGGGTCGGCGACTACCGAGGGAGCCTTGGTAGGGCGGCCGGACGAAGGACCCGTGCCCGGCCTTTTCCTCTTCCTACCGTCAGCTACCTTGCCTCGCTCATTCATCATCCCCAGGAAATCCATCTTCGGCGCTTCTGTTCCGAACAACCAAACAAACAACAAGTTAGAAAAACGAACAAGAAACTAAAAGAGAAAAAAAAATTCTGCGACAAAATGTTAGGGGCATACTCGGGTCGATCGGACTAAGGCCCGACCCGTGTAGCACCTCCTCGGTCATTTCTCTCCAACTCAACATTGGGAGAGACATGAGCTTCGCTGCCACCTCCGCCTCGGCCGCAGTCAGCACCGGGTCGACCCTTGCGAACTTCGGCACCTCTACCTTCCACCGTTTCGGAAAGTCCACCGTCGAGGGTCCCTTCAATAGAAAAAACTTCTACTTCCAACCTTTTATCGAATCCGGATTCTCTATGAGCCTAATGCCTTTCCGAGGTGACAAGTAGTAGTAAGGCTCGGCCTTATTCATCCGGTGGATTCGATATAGGCTCCGGAGGACCACCAAATCAGGCTCGGCCTCGGCGATGCGGCACTGCAACAAGAAGGCGAGCACGTGGCGCCAGGAGTTCGGCATAAACTGGGTCGGCTGTGAGACCCCGTATTCCTAGAGAGTATATATACTAGTATAGTATATATATAGTATAATACTAAGTAGAAAGAAAGGGAAGGTGACGTGGAAAAAGAAAGAAGGAAAAGAAATGAAGTGGAGAAAGGTATTAATTAGTGGTGACATATAGGATGATCCTATGGGAATTGATGAAGTATTGGGCCTATGAGATTTCCTATAGGACATAGGAAATGATTAAATGAATGAAAGAATGAAGGAATGAGTGTGGGTGTATGTGTTGACCGGTTGACCTTGGGGGATTTAATCCCATATCGGCCATAAGAAGGGAAGATAAGAGAATTATATTAGGAAGCCAAGGATGAAGGGATACCTTCCGTTCGGACACCCTTTTGAGGCAGCCTGTGGTGGGTGTGGCTAGAATTTAGTTAATTGTGTGCGTACGAGTTGAGTGCGGGGCGTTACAGATGGTATCAGAGCCAACTTTCAACATCGAATGTAGGACTTGTATATAGGAAGTGCGTGGGACGCAATATATGTATGAGATGCGTAAGACCCTGGAAGGGCAGCGATTAGGAGACAAGTCTACATTCGACTAGAAAGAAGATCCTGTGCTAGATTGCACGTCCCGTATTCAGTGAGGACGCTGAATTCTTAAGAGGGGGTGAATGTGAGACCTCATATTTCTAGAGAGTATATATACTAGTATAGTATATGTATAGTATAATACTAAGTAGAAAGAAAGGGAAGGTGACGTGGAAAAAGAAAGAAGGAAAAGAAGGGAAGTGGAGAAAGGTATTAATTAGTGGTGACCTATAGGATGATCCTATGGGAATTGATGAAGTATTGGGCCTACAAGATTTCCTATGGGACATAGGAAATGATTAAATGAATGAAAGAATGAAGGAATGAGTGTGGGTGTATGTGTTGACCGGTTGACCTTAGGGGATATAATCCCATATCGGCCATAAGAAGGGAAGATAAGAGAATTATATTAGGAAGCCAAGGATGAAGGGATACCTTCCGTCCGGACACCCTTTTGAGGCAGCCTGTGGTGGGCGTGGCTAGAATTTAGTTAATTGTGTGCGTACGAGCTGAGTGCGGGGCGTTACATCGGCGCCAAGCAATACCACTGAAGTACCTCTAATACGAAGGGATGCAGGGGGGAGCGCAAGCCGGAGCTCAATGAGTCGAAGTCAAACACACACGTATCCGGCGATAGTTCGGAGTTCGCCCGCATCCCAGGGCCGGGGAGGATCAGCTTGTACTCCGGAGGGATGGCGAACCCCTTTCTAATCCGAAGCAGGTCCTTCTCAGATAATACCGAGGCAATTTCGTCCACCTCGGTAGTCTCTCTCGGGTTGTTTTCCTCGTAAACGACCGACCTACCAACGATCTCCTTCTTCAGAACATCACCCTCGTACCGCCTAATTCTAGCGTGGCCGGACAGCACACTAGGGTACCGGCCCGACTCAGGGGCTCGCCTCTCAGTCTCCACGATCTCCTCGACTACAGGAGACCGAGCCACTACCTTCTTCCTCTTCTCCTCGGCCACGGAAGGTCCTACCACCTCCTTCCCCTTTCTCCGGCTTGCCACTTGCCTCCTCACCTCGGCACTACTATCGTCCGAGGACGAGGCCTCACTTCCCGAGTTTACCCTTAACATCTCTAAAAAAGTATAAGGCAAACACACTGACCTTGAGGTGACGTATCCTTGAAGTGACGTTCACGGCCGGAATTAGATCACCGGAAATCGCCTGGTCCCACGCGACAGCTAGCGCAACCACCTCAGAGCACAAATCGCCGCTAGCAGAGCAAACTGAGAGTAAAAGTAAAAACTAAAAAGTAAAAGTGGGAATGAGCCCAGGGGTGAAGGGGGGTGAGAATTTATAACCTCAAAGCGACGTTTGAGCTTTCTTAGGCATTTAAAGGCCCACAAAGAGAAGGCAAAATGCCAAAACGGAGAGTTGCGACGTTTCAAAACAAGGACTCTTCAAATCGCTAACTCCATTACTCGGCCACCGAAGTGCATGGCCGAGCTACCGAATAGCTTGGCTAAGCAACTGAGCTACTGGGTGGAAGAGCGATCCACCGAACCCATGGTAGGCCTCGCTTAGCTACCGAGCCGAGTTTCCGAAGGTACCGACCTCCACATATGGAGAAAAATTCTGCCGAGCCAGAACCACCGTCAGATCGTTCCAAAATTCGTGTCGAAACTTGATGGACGGTTCAGATAGCGACACGCCCACAAAACGACAAGATAATGTTTTCTCGTGATCTGAACCCCGTCCTCGTGATTCACACCGTGATGATCGTTCCAGATCTAGCCACGCAT
The DNA here is from genome assembly GCA_017893485.1 of Hemerocallis citrina. Classification (NCBI taxonomy): domain Eukaryota; kingdom Viridiplantae; phylum Streptophyta; class Magnoliopsida; order Asparagales; family Asphodelaceae; genus Hemerocallis; species Hemerocallis citrina. The sequence goes on from CM030362.1 coordinate 289,818,193, forward strand.
TCCTTCCGAGCTGCCAGGCCACCGGTGTGCATAGCCGAGCTACCGAACAGCTTGGCTAAGCAACCGAGCTATTGGGTCGGAGGGTGGCGACGGTTCAAGACAAGAACTCGTCAAAACACTTAACTCCACCCCTCGACAATCAATGCCTCGACGTGCCGCCGAGCCACCGTTCTAACCGAGCCGAGGTACCGACCTCCACATATGGAGAAAAATTTTGCCGAGCCAGAACCACCGTCGGATCGTTCCAAAATTCGTGTCGAAACATAATGGACAGATCAGATCGTGCCACGCCCACAAAATGACAAGATAACGTTTTCTCGTGATCTGAACCACGTCCTCGTGATTCGCGCCACGATGGACGCTCAGGATCGTGCCACGTAGCTCGGCAGATACCAACGCTCCGGGCCGAGCTGCAGAAGTAGCCAAGCCGAGGTGCCGAGGAACCGACCTCCACATATGGAGAAAAATTCCGGCGAGCCAAATTCACCGTCGGATCGTTCAAAAATTCGGGTCAAAATTTGATGGACGGCTCAGATCGCGCCATGCCTACAAAACGACAAAATAACATTTTCTCGTGATCTGAACCCCGTCCTCGTGATTCGCGCCGTGATGGACGCTCAGGATCGTGCCACGTAGCTCTGCAGATTCTGATGCTCCGAGCCGAGCTGACGAAGAGCCGAGCCGACGAAGAGCCGAGCCGAGGTGCCGAGGCACCGACCCTCTTATACGAAGAAACTACTTGCCGAGCAACTTGGATCGTCCGATCCCCCAGAAAATCACGCTCGAAGCTGATGGATGGCCCAGATCGCGCCACGCCATAAATCAGTAGTAAAAATTAGTTTTTATTTATTTTAATCGTTTTATTTATTTAAAAATTACGAAAAAATTGTTAAAAATTCGGGAAAATTAACTAAAAATTCTAGGAAATAATTATAAATTCGGGGGTGTATTTTCGAGCCCCTGAATGAACAATTGTTGCCTAGAACAGTTCATTAAGACCCCCGAACGACGGATTAACACTTCGCAAAATTAGATAAATAATCCGAAAAAATAGATAAAAATCACCAAATGTCCAGAACAACTCAGAGCGCACATCCAGCTCGAAAAATTACCATACTGCCTCATACAAAGATTCGAATCTCCCCGTTGGACTCCGATACAACCCCGTAAGCCATGGAAACAGTAAAACTACTCCTCAAAGGCTGATCAAACTCAGTCTTTCGGGAGTGGGGGGCTCGTGATATGGCTAAAAATAGGGTTAAATCGGGATCGTCCAAAATGGGCACGAATCTCAAAGCATAGGGGTAAAATGGTAATTTCACCTACAAATGGGTCTGAAGCGGGTACTGGGTCTCCTTCTCAAAGATCCATTAACCCGCGAACGGATCCATCTCCAGCTGGGTGTGGGTTCCAACCCGAGGCAAACCCGGTCAAGCAGGATAAAATCAAGGTCTCTGATTAATCCTAATCAACGGTCCTGATTCACATCTATCTTTTCACTGGGAATTAGGGATTACCTTCCTAATCTGATTACGGAGATTATATTCCTTATCAGATCACAGGAATTACATTCCTAATCTGATCCCCAAGGTGGCTATAAATACCCCCCATCTACCACCGTTATGAGGTAATCAATCTTTTGCCAATTTACGCTCTTTCATAATCATTCCTGATTACTGACTTGAGCATCGGAGGGTGCGTCACCGAGATCAACCCCCATGTCTCACACTTTTTGCAGGTGAACGGCGGGAGTCAACGGTCAAACTCCGGCGGAACAGGTTCCAGGTTTGTTATTCAAGTTTTCCAAGAATCCACAAATACTATCTGTTTGCCCTCACACCAGATTTAGCGGCAACAGAGACTAAACCTATACATTATTCTACTATATTTTGATGGTTTTAAGGCTTTAACTGATACTAAGACATACCTATATACTTATTGCTGACTTTGAAATATTTTTGTGAAAAATTACTCTTTTATGGATTTGATGTGAATTTGATTTGTTTTATAAACTTCTATATGTTATACAAGTTATATCTAACTATCTCAGGAATTTGGTTTTTACAAAATTGTATTTTTATAAAGTGAATCAATGTATCAGTAAAACATGAACAATTTTCAAAACTGCAGTCTGTAGGGATAGACAGTCGACTGGTTTTTCTTGACAGTCGACTGTCACTGTCCTAGCTAATGAGTTTTTATTAAGTTTTCGAATTTTTCGCAGGACAGTCGACTGGTTACTCTCAACAGTCGACTGTCACTGTCATTGCTGATCGGTTTTCTTGAGTTTTCGGATTTTCGCAGGACAATCGACTGACCATATTCAATAGTCGAGTGTCATTGCTCTGGCTGATGGAATTCTTGAGTTTTCTGATGTTTCTTTTAACAATTATTTCTTCGATATATGGATTATTAATCTATTGTTTTAATGATGTTTTGCTACGGGTTACAGTATTTTACGAAGGGTCATATTTTGTTCAAACTTGTATTTCTATAACTTCATATAGTAAAATATATGTGTTTTCTTTGAAGTAATTGATGTCTTGTGATTCCAAAAATATTATTTCCAGTTATTTAATGGATTTAATATGTTATTTCAATTCTGGAATTTTACGAGTATATTAAATAAATTTGGGTTTTTGACTGATTAAAGAAGTTTTATTGATATAAACATTTTAATGATAATATTATGAGTTTTATTGAAAGATTTGGTATTGATGGTTGAGTTGTGAATCTCTAGGAGTTGAGTGGGAGTCCTGTGAACCGGCAGATGAGAATTTGTTTATTTAGACCAGTTGGGTCTTGGGGTTGTTGCTGTGAAATTAAGTCCAGCAGAATACACTAACTCTAGAGAGGGAGGATTTTTGTGTTTTTAATAATAACCAACTTAAAGACAGGCACTAGTGAGATGTGATGGACCTTGAAAAACGTACGTATATGCTCTTGGTTTTGGTCCAACGGATTCATTCCAGGACTTATGTGTTGTTCTTGTAATACCCCGTATTTGCAGCGAACAGTCGACTGGTCCATTTAGCAGTCGACCGCTACTGTATAGTTGGGCCGGATTGGGCCGGATTGGTTGAGAAGGATTTGAGAAATATAGTCCCACATGGGAAGTATACAAAAACTAATTTGAGTATAGATATAATTAGCCAATGATCAAGAGTCACCTAATTGGTTAACCACCTTTTGAGAGGCAGCCTGTGGTGGGCAGTTGTACTACATAGTATCTAATTTGTCTTCTGAAAATATTAAAATTGTCTGAGTATTGGGGTGGGGCGTTACAAATGGTATCATAGCCGACTTTCGACACCGAGTGTAGAAGAGGTCAGTATGATCCGCAGTGTTGAGAGTCACTTATCTCCGGGATCAGGGAGGATCTGCGGTGTTGAGAGTGATTTATCTCCGGGATCGAGGACTATACTACAACGGCTAGAAAGGGCGGATCCTACACTAGATGTGTGCCTTGTACTCAGCGAAGGACGCTGATTTCTAAGGTGGGGTGTATGTAATACCCCGTATTTGCAGCGAACAGTCGACTGGTCCATTTAGCAGTCGACTGCTACTGTATAGTTGGGCCGGATTGGTTGAGAAGGATTTGAGAAGGATTTGAGAAATATAGTCCCACATGGGAAGTATACAAAAACTAATTTGAGTATAAATATAATTAGCCAATGATCAAGAGTCACCTAATTGGTTAACCACCTTTTGAGAGGCATCCTGTGGTAGGCAGTTGTACTACATAGTATCTAATTTGTCTTCTGAAAATATTAAAATTGTCTGAGTATTGGGGCGGGGTGTTACAGTTCTGTCTCGAGAGGACATTTGTATGTTCACGTGTCGAGAGTCTACAGGCCTATTCACGGAGCATGAGGGTGCATTTGCATGTCAAGGGTCGGCGGGCCTATTCACAAGTTGTACGTGGTGTATCTGCACGTCGAGGGCCTCGCAAGCCTATTCGTGGGGTACACGGCAGGGAGGTGATTCTCTGGTTTTTGAGCTATTCTACATGAATGCTTACGCGTCGAGGGTTGTGATGCCTATTCGCGGAGTATTCTGGATCTTGTTCCTATCACTGTAGTAGGATTAGTTGCATAACGAGGGATTTAACCCTATAAAGTGGAGAACGATAAGGGCTTGCACTGGACCCATGTATTGTGGGATGCATAGAATCCGACAAGTATGCATTAGAAAGTCAGCATATAGCATTGGTGTTTTCTTGACTTGGTTTTATGCATGATGTTTCTGTTTTCCTATACTTGACACTTAGCCTAGTTTCACTTGATGTTTTCATGTTTTATTTATTGTTATTTCTTATTTTATTTATTCTTTCTGTTGGTACATGTTGTTTATGACTTTATCCTTTATGTTTTATTTATGTTGCTTTTCTTTTTTATGTCACTCACACCGTTATGGCTGACCCATCTAGTTTTAGGGGTTAGGGTTATATCTAGCCTCATATTTTACAGGTAGGTGCCTATAGCTTGGGATTTGGATACATGTGGTAGAATGATAATAGAGCTTATGTAAATTGTAAAAGAATGTGTTGTAAAAGAAAGAAATTGTAATTCAAGGTGTTTTATTTTCCGCTGTTATTTGTAAATAATTGATGTAATAAAAAGTTTTAAATTTCTCTGTATTTGGTGGCTATGTTTATGATTACATTGAAGTTGATTCTAGAAATTGTGTCACGTATTTCTGAGATATTATATTGAAATTTCGGAGCGCTACACAGGAGCTCTAACTTTTTTAACGGTCAAGACACTGTGTTTGACTTTTAGTAGTTTTCATCAATTATTAACTCACTATCTGTATGCTTCCACACCGAAATAATCAGCAACAGGTTTGATTCTAAAGTTTTTGGGAGAGTTGGGAAAGAATTAGATATTGCAATACAGAGAAGTTGCATTTTGGAAATGTATGATCTTAATTGCATAATTTTTCTGGATCTGACTCGTTTTTGTTGTTGTTGTTGTTATGACCGTTTTCCTGGTTCTCATGGTTTGTGCTATTCAGATTTTTCTGATAAATTTGTCATTTTAAAGTTAAAATGAAGCATGTTGAAATTTTAGAGGGAGTTCATGACAGGTTGCAGTTTGCACCGTTGGTGTCCAAATACATTATTATTCGTTCAAATGATTTCGGTTACATATAGATTGTTGGAAAATTGGTGTTTTAATACCATTTTACGAACCAGTTTTGAAGCAATTTTTTGAGTAAGATCCACTATGAATTTGTGAGAGATCTTTATGAATTTGTGTTCTTGTAGAACCCCGTATTTTCAAATATTATTTTAATTATTTGAAAATGAATTTAAATGATTTTCTGAGAATTTAATTGATATTTTCTAAAAGATTTATCTTTTGTACACGTGCAAAACACGTGCAAACGACTTTTGAGATTTTTGAAAAATGAAGTTTTCCTTATGAAAAACCATTATTTATTATTTGAGAATTATTTAGTATTTTTCCAGATTTTTTCTGAAATTAATTGTGCCTATTTGCAATTTTTGAGAAAAGAAGGACCTTTTTGTAAAATTGACATTTTAAGGGCTAAAATGCAAAATTGGTATTCTGGACGTTTTGAACGATATTGGTTAAGATTTAGAAGTATATTTTCATATAAATCCTAATTTTGGATGAATTTCCAAGAGAAGATATATATATATATAATTGTATTTGAAGGGATGGTTTTGCAAATGTAATCCTAAACCCTAATACTTGATTCCCGGCCTATATAAGAGAGTTTGCAGTCATCATTCGCTGCACAACTCAGATTTTATTGTACCTCTTATTCTCTTGGCGATTGAAGAAGAAGATCTTGGATCTAGCAAGAAGAAAGCTTTCCATTGGATCGTTGCAATTCTAAAGGTGAGTGATATAGACTTGTTTTGTTTATGTGTATGATTGCATGTTGTTTTGTTTGATGTTTTCGTATCTTGTATGAAATCGACGCCATGGTTGTATTTGTGATATACATGTGAAATCCATGAAAGATTAGTAGATCTCGATTGACAATTCTTGATTGCTTGAAACATGTTGAAGTTTGATTTATGATTATTGAAGATAAGAATTTGGATGGAGGAATCTCTGGACCTTGTTATTACGAATTGGATTAGATTTGAGTTGAGGAAGAGATTTGGTATTGAGATAAACTCTAGTATTGAGTATTGATTACAGACCTAATTTGTGAGATCTGTAGGCCGACAGTCGACTGGGACTATGTATCAGTCGACTGGTACGACCCTAATATTGTACCTTCAGTCTTTTGAGGATTCGTTCGGGACAGTCGACTGAGACCCTATTCAGTCGACTGGTCTGCTGAATATTTTGTTTGTAAAGTATTGAGTTTCTCGTTTGGATAGTCGACCGATGATTTGTTAAGTCGACTGTTAGCACTTGGATTGTTCTTGAGAAATTATCAGTAATTGTTTAGGGTAAGTCGACTGATGGTTGATGAAGTCGACTTACTGCACTTGTTATAATCTTGGATATTGGTTCTCGGGGAAGTCGACTTACTATAACATAAGTCGACTGGTTATGATGAGTTTTCGTGATCTTGAGGGTTCTTGTTATCTTTAGTTGTTTGTAGATGGATATGTTCGTCGGTGTCATGGCATGCCGGGTTCGTATTCGATCTATACCTTCTTAGTTTGTTTGTAGATGGATATGTTCGTCGGTGTCATGGCATGCCGGGTTCGTGTTCGATCTATACCTTCTTAGTTTGTTTGTAGATGGATATGTTCGTCGGTGTCATGGCATGCCGGGTTCGTATTCGATCAATACCTTCTTAGTTTGTTTGTAGATGGATATGTTCGTCGGTGTCATGGCATGCCGGGTTCGTATTCGATCTATACCTTCTTAGTTGTTTGTAGATGGATATGTTCGTCGATGTCGTGGCATACCGGGTTCGTATTCGATCTATACCTTATCTTTAGTTTTGTAGATGGATATATTGCTATCCGATCTATGACATTATTGGTGATCGATTGTTGGACATACATTGTGGCATTGGGACTTATTGATAATTGGGCATATACTGAGATGTGAGAATTTCTGTTGGCTCAGATCAGTCGACTGGTTCATTATACAGTCGACTGCACCGAGCAGTTGAGCTGCACTATTTTTGAGGATGAATGATTGATGGATACTTGATTGTTGGTATTATTTCTCGACTTGGTTCTTGCATGTACTGGCCTATCGTTCTTATTTCAGATTACATGTTCAGCTATTGTATTTTTGTTCAGTACATGTTGGTTGAGAATTTATGTTTATTTGTTATTTATGTTTGTTGTTTATATCACTCACACCATTTATGGCTGACCCCGTAGTTTTGGGGGTTAGGGTTCAACTCTAGCCTCACATGTTGCAGGTTGCTTAGAATTGGAGGCTTGGATGCTTGGGTTAGCTATAGAGATTATGAGTATTATAATAGAGCCTTGTGTAAATTGTTGTAAGAAGAGTTTTGTAAAAGGAATTGTTGTAATTTAAAGTGTTTGTATTTCCGCTGCAATGTTAAAGATTATTGTAATAAAGATTTGGAATAAAATTATTTGAGTTTTTGGCTATGTATGTTGTTACATTGAAGTGGATCGCTGGGAAAGTGCCATGTATTTTCTAAAGTTTCGTATTTAGAAATTCGGGACGCTACAGAAGTGGTATCAGAGCTCTGCTTCAATGATAATAATAGACATAGTAAGAAAAACCAACCTAGGCGTGGACACTAGAGAGTGAGTACCTAGGTGTGGACATCAGAGGGTGAGTATCACATAGAGTTAAAACATGATGTTTGGTTTGAGGTTATGATATGGTTATGGTTTTGCCATAGGATATTGATGTGAGTTTGAATTGTCTGGGTGATGCTCTAACTTTACCCTCGTTTTGCAGTATTCACAATGGTTTCACCCTGGGGCAGGAATGGTGGCAACAATGAAGATGGATCTGGTAGTTCTCGAGGAACGGGAATTGACCTTGAGGCTGAATTTGCCAAGGTATATCAGACCCTGAATGCGCTGATGGCATTCAACTTGGCGCAACAGCAGGCTCAGCAACAGAACCCGCCGCCAAATCAAGGAGCTGGACATGGATTGGTGAATGCCGACCCCATCAAGCAGATCGAATCCTTTAAGAGGATGAGGCCACCAGTCTTTGAGGGGCAAGCTGATCCAACCGCGGCAGATGACTGGATTAGGAAGATGCAGACGATCTTTGAAGCATCAGAGACTCCGGCAGCTAGCAAGGTAAAATTAGCTTCGATGCAGCTAGAAAAGGACGCAGGTGTCTGGTGGGAGTCACTGAAGAGGACTCTGGGAGAGCAGCAGTTGACTTGGGAAGCTTTTCTAGAGGAGTTCAGAGATCGCTTCTTTCCACTCGACGTTCAGGAGAAGAAGGTGACTGAGTTCTTGAACCTTCAGCAGGGGAGCATGACTGTTCGGGAGTATGAGACGAAGTTCGCACAACTTTCGAGGTATGCACCAGAGTTGGTTGTGGACAAAGCAAAGAAAGCCAAAAAGTTTGAGCAGGGCTTGAGGCCAAACTTGAGGTCAAGGATGGTTCCATTGGGCATCAGAAAATTCGACAAGCTGGTCAGGAGAGCAGCTATGACCGAGGAAGATATGGATCAGTCCCAAGTAAAGCAAGAGACTTGGAACAAGAAGAAGAGGCCAGCAGATGATCAGGATGGAGAGGAATTCCCAGTGAAGCAAAGCAAGCCCAGTGATTCAGTGCAGAAGGCACCGGCAACTCAGGGGGTGACTTGCTTCTTCTGTGGGCAGACAGGACATAAAAGGAGAGAATGTCCGAAGTTGGCAAAGCAGATTTGTTTCCAATGTGGTCAAGAAGGGCATATCCGACCACGATGTCCACAGCTGAAGAAAGAGAATGCAGAGAAAGACAAGGATCCGAAGCAGGGGCGAGTGTTCGCGTTGACTGAAGGGGATGCGGGCAATCCAGAAACATGATCTGTGTGTGCAAGAATTTATTCTTTGTATTGAGTGAAACTTTATTTTGGAATAATTGAGGATTGAGTATTATCTTCATGTAACAAATTTATTTGGATTGATGGAATAAAGATAAAGTTTTATTTGATACTGTTTCTTGCATACAATGTGTGGAGCTTAAGGTGTTACCAAGCAAGGTCTTGAGGTGGCTATCCTTAGTCATGCCTTTTTCTAAGGAGGGAGTGGCCACAAATTCTCGGGAGGATGAAGCAGAAGGTCAGAGTTGGATGCAGGAGTTCAGTAATTGTTGCAGCGTGGTTTCCGATGGTAGGTTATCAGAGTCGCGCAGCGGAAGATTGACTTTTCTGAATTCTTTGCATGATTGTGTTTATTTGTGTGATGTATTTGTGTTGTTAGAATGCATTTTTTGATGTGATTGTATCTCCTAAGATTTTGTTTCTATCATAAGTTTCGATCACTATTAGTGGGTTGTTCGGACCTCATTAGCCGTAGTTCTGAGGACAAAACTCTTCTAAGGAGGGAGTGATGTAGAACCCCGTATTTTCAAATATTATTTTAATTATTTGAAAATGAATTTAAATGATTTTCTGATAATTTAATTGATATTTTCTAAAAGATTTATCTTTTGTACACGTGCAAAACACGTGCAAACGACTTTTGAGATGTTTGAAAAATTAAGTTTTCCTTATGAAAAACCATTATTTATTATTTGAGAATTATTTAGTATTTTTCCAGATTTTTTCTGAAATTAATTGTGCCTATTTGCAATTTTTGAGAAAAGAAGGACCTTTTTGTAAAATTGACATTTTAAGGGCTAAAATGCAAAATTGGTATTCTGGACGTTTTGAACGGTATTGGTTAAGATTTAGAAGTATATTTTCATATAAATCCTAATTTTGGATGAATTTCCAAGAGAAGATATATATATATATATAATTGTATTTGAAGGGATGGTTTTGCAAATGTAATCCTAAACCCTAATACTTGATTCCCGGCCTATATAAGAGAGTTTGCAGTCGTCATTCGCTGCACAACTCAGATTTTATTGTACCTCTTATTCTCTTGGCGATTGAAGAAGAAGATCTTGGATCTAGCAAGAAGAAAGCTTTCCATTGGATCGTTGCAATTCTAAAGGTGAGTGATATAGACTTGTTTTGTTTATGTGTATGATTGCATGTTGTTTTGTTTGATGTTTTCGTATCTTGTATGAAATCGACGCCATGGTTGTATTTGTGATATACATGTGAAATCTATGAAAGATTAGTAGATCTCGATTGACAATTCTTGATTGCTTGAAACATGTTGAAGTTTGATTTATGATTATTGAAGATAAGAATTTGGATGGAGGAATCTCTGGACCTTGTTATTACGAATTGGATTAGATTTGAGTTGAGGAAGAGATTTGGTATTGAGATAAACTCCAGTATTGAGTATTGATTACAGACCTAATTTGTGAGATCTGTAGGCCGACAGTCGACTGGGACTATGTATCAGTCGACTGGTACGACCCTAATATTGTACCTTCAGTCTTTTGAGGATTTGTTCGGGACAGTCGACTGAGACCCTATCCAGTCGACTGGTCTGCTGAATATTTTGTTTGTAAAGTATTGAGTTTCTCGTTTGGATAGTCGACCGATGATTTGTTAAGTCGACTGTTAGCACTTGGATTGTTCTTGAGAATTTATCGGTAATTGTTTAGGGTAAGTCGACTGATGGTTGATGAAGTCGACTTACTGCACTTGTTATAATCTTGGATATTGGTTCTCGGGGCAGTCGACTTACTATAACATAAGTTGACTGGTTATGATGAGTTTTCGTGATCTTGAGGGTTCTTGTTATCTTTAGTTGTTTGTAGATGGATATGTTCGTCGGTGTCATGGCATGCCGGGTTCGTATTCGATCTATACCTTCTTAGTTTGTTTGTAGATGGATATGTTCGTCGGTGTCATGGCATGCCGGGTTCGTGTTCGATCTATACCTTCTTAGTTTGTTTGTAGATGGATATGTTCGTCGGTGTCATGGCATACCGGGTTCGTATTCGATCTATACCTTCTTAGTTTGTTTGTAGATGGATATGTTCGTCGGTGTCATGGCATGCCGGGTTCGTATTCGATCTATACCTTCTTAGTTTGTTTGTAGATGGATATGTTCGTCGGTGTCATGGCATGCCGGGTTCGTATTCGATCTATACCTTCTTAGTTGTTTGTAGATGGATATGTTCGTCGGTGTCGTGGCATACCGGGTTCGTATTCGATCTATACCTTATCTTTAGTTTTGTAGATGGATATATTGCTATCCGATCTATGACATTATTGGTGATCGATTGTTGGACATACATTGTGGCATTGGGACTTATTGATAATTGGGCATATACTGAGATGTGAGAATTTCTGTTGGCTCAGATCAGTCGACTGGTTCATTATACAGTCGACTGCACCGAGCAGTTGAGCTGCACTATTTTTGAGGATGAATGATTGATGGATACTTGATCGTTGGTATTGTTTCTCGACTTGGTTCTTGCATGTACTGGCCTATCGTTCTTATTTCAGATTACATGTTCAGCTATTGTATTTTTGTTCAGTACATGTTGGTTGAGAATTTATGTTTATTTGTTATTTATGTTTGTTGTTTATATCACTCACACCATTTATGGCTGACCCCGTAGTTTTGGGGGTTAGGGTTCAACTCTAGCCTCACATGTTGCAGGTTGCTTAGAATTGGAGGCTTGGATGCTTGGGTTAGCTATAGAGATTATGAGTATTATAATAGAGCCTTGTGTAAATTGTTGTAAGAAGAGTTTTGTAAAAGGAATTGTTGTAATTTAAAGTGTTTGTATTTCCGCTGCAATGTTAAAGATTATTGTAATAAAGATTTGGAATAAAATGATTTGAGTTTTTGGCTATGTATGTTGTTACATTGAAGTGGATCGCTGGGAAAGTGCCACGTATTTTCTAAAGTTTCGTATTTAGAAATTCGGGGCGCTACAGTTCTAATTGGTGAGTACATTATAATCATATATTTACTTGTTCAAAATGGTTATGGAGTGAATGAAATGTTTGAAAATAGGTTGAAGGACTTTAGTCCCATATCGGAAATATCATAAGAATTAGAAGGGTATATATAATAAATCATTTCTTGGCATTGTAAGAAAGCAAGCTAGAAGGCTCTCTTTCGTGCATAGGAATGCAAATCTTGGACCGGACTATTCTGCTCTTTTCTTCCTGGTTCCAGTTTGGTCGTTCGGTGATAGAGTTCAAGCGTTGTTTCAGTTCAGGAGCATGACGTGGTGCTACAGTCGATGCTCCTCAGCTATTGTACCATGGGAGACGGATGAATCTTTTTTAAGGGCATTGTGTGATACACAAGCCTCAGCTTTATCGGTTTAAGTTTATGTTTTGTTTTATTTTATTTTTTCGGTTTTTCGACATCTTCTTCTCCTTCTCTGTTTTGTGCCTCTCAGTCAAAACTTGCTTTACTGCAAACAATTTTATAACATAGATGGCGCTAAAAACAATATAATCTTGTAAGAAAACTTTATTTGACTGGAGATTTTATGAGCTCTCTCTCTCTCTTTAATTGAAAAAACAAAAATTTTTTTAAGAAAATCTTACATTTTCCTAATTTTTAGCCAATGTTGTGTTACCTTACATACTAGGAAGCACCGACACGGGCAGGGTGGGACACGACACATGACACGAAGAAAATTCTAAAAAACTACACTAAATTTTTTCATGTCATGTCGGATTTGTGTGTCCGACATGACAGGATACGACCACCAAACAGATAATGTCCGTGCAATATAGTTTACATAGGTTAGTAATTAGCTTAAGGTATGTTTGATACTATTGAAAATAGATTTTGGGGAAATAAATTTTATTCTTATTCATTTATTTCTCTACTGTATACATCTATATATAAGAGTTACATTCTTGGAGAAGAAGAAAGGAGATTGAGAGAAGATTGGGGAGATGAGAGATTTGGGGAATCTATCTCCTATAGATTAGGAAACAGAATATACAATTACTATATTTCAACACTCCCCTCAAGTTGGTGCATAGATATTGAACATGCCCAACTTGTTAACAAATTTCAAGAAGAGCCGATTTGAAACTGCCTTGGTTAGGATATCTGCGAGCTGATTTTCTGACTTCACTTTCGATATCTCAATGACTTTCTCATCTATTTTTCCTTTGATGAAGAATCTGTCCACCTCTACATGTTTCGTTCTATCATGCTGAACCGGGTTAGCAGCAATATCACTCGTTGCTTGACTATCACAATATACTTTCATAGGTTCATTCAGACCATAGCCTAAGTCCTGCAACAAGAGTTTCAGCTATAAAGCTTCCGCTATACTTAAAGCTACTCTGCGATACTCAGCCTCTGCACTAGAGCGCACAACAACATTTGGCTTCTTGCTCCTCCATGTAACTAAATTTTCTCCAACAAAGGTGAAGTATCCTGAAGTAGAGCGCCTATCAATTATAGATCTGCTCAATCAGCATCAGTATATGCCTCAACCTTCAAGTGACCATGTTTCGCAAATAAGACCCCTTTTCCTGGAGCAGACTTAATATATCTCATAATTCTCATCACCGTATCCATATGCTGTTCCCGAGGTGCATGCATAAACTGACTTACAACACTTAAAGCATATGACAAATCTGGTCGTGTATGTGCAAGATACATCAGCCGTCCAACTAATCTCTGATATTTTTCCTTATCACAAAGTACATAATCAGCTTCGTTGCACAGTTTCAGTCCTTCTTCTAACGGCGTACTTGTAATACCCTGATTTTTCATTTAATGAAAAATTATTTTATTTTGCACGTAGTGTGCACGTGCAATATTTTGGGTTAAATCTTATAATTGTTTTATTGTGATGTGTATGAATATTTAAATATATGTTTTCAAATTATTCCATACAAAAGCCGTTTTCTTTAAATAAATAGAAAGCCATATTTTAAAGCCTCTTTCTTAAAGCCCAAAATGTATTTTTATTTATTTTTACTATTTTGGCCCATAAAACTAAAGCCCATGGATTAATTTATTTAAAAAGTCTATTTTATTTTTATGTAAAAATTAAATGCACAATTTTTGGCCCAGTTGCATGCACGTGCACTACACGTACACGTGCAATGCACACTACTCCTAGTTGGCCGGTTGCATTCTTTTGGGAGGGAAACCCAAATTTTGAATGGAGATCATGGAGGTGGTTATGTAGTTGTGGGTAGTTTTTATAACTCCTACTCTAATCTTGGCCCTCCATCCTACAACCAACTAGTTAATCCTAGCCCTTCATTCTACTTGATTTCTAGTATAAATACCCCCTCCCATTGTAATATCCCGGACGGATATTACCGTATATAAATTATTATTTTATTATTATTTTATTTTTATTTTGTTTTAATTCCAAAATTAGAATATTTTGGTAATTTTCACCCGGTTTATTCATAGACATTATCTGTACCCAGATATCGGTCAGTATACATCCGTATTGTATCAAATTGATACCGTGATCTTCCGAACTAATAATAGAATTTATTTCATTATTATTTCCGAGATTAAATTATTTTTGTACGGATTATGCGAATATTTTCAGTATACAAACATATATGCGCACATACGTGTAGTATGTCGATTAGTACATTATACAAATTGTGTGTTGTGTATTTTTGGACAACACTTGTTTTGTTATGACAAAACCTATTAGATTGTTAGGGTTTATAAGTGTTTAACCTAGGTTAAGTATGCATGAAAAGGTTAAGGAAACCCTTCTAGAAACCCTCACATAACACCTCCCCCACATAACACCATACCACACCCATACCTCCACCTCACCCCTACCTTCCCTAAGGTATGGCCGGCCCCATTTTATGGGAGGGCTTTTGTGCATTTTTGATGTGCACATTTGCACTCTCCATCCTCTCCCTCATCCTATAAATACCCCCTTCCTTCACCTTAGTCTCATTTTGGAAAGATCAAAAAGAAAGAAAGAAAGGAAAGGAAAAGAAAGAGAGAACACCATACTAATTTGAGAGTTTTCTTTGTAGGTCTTCTTAGGAGTTCTTAGGAGCTAAAGGAAGGAGAAGTAGCATAGCTAGCCCTTCCTACAAGTGAAACAAGGTGGGGGTTCTCCACATTTCTTTGTTTGTTTGCTTGTTTGTTTGTATTGTGTTTTGACTTCTTCTCCTTATCTTCTTGTTTTGTTTTCTTTTGTTTTGGGGTTGTTCTTGTGATGGGTATGTGTTGTTGTTGTGAATGTTGTGATGAATAAAAGAAAGAAAGTAGTAGTAGTACCAACTAAACACATAAAGATCAAATCTTTATAATTGTAGTTGTTGTTTATGTTTGTTGTTGGACTAAAATGGCATAATGCATATGAACTTGCACATACAACCGATTGGGGGTTGTAGGACTTGTAGGACTTGAATATGAACTATACATAAAGCATATGAACATTTTATACAACCATTGTTGGTTGTAGGACTTGTGTTGGACTTGACTAAAAAGATAAGCATATGGGTTGAACCAAATAAAAGTTCTTACCTTATTTTTATTATTGTTGTTCTCTTTTGTAATCTTAAAAAAGAACCTAAATTAGATGTTATTTCTAATTAATGGAAAAGAAATTAACCTAAATCACTAGTTGTAGAATGAATAAAAAGATCTTTTCTTTTATAAACACTAGTGATAATAAATCAATACTAATAAAGACTAGTAGACAATTAAGTAGTAGCATGTTAAAATAAAGTAGTAGTAGTGTGTTGATTAAAATAAAGTAGTAGTAGTATGTTGATTAAATAAAGTAGTAGTGGTATGTTGTTAAAATAAAGAAGTAGTAGTAGATGATAAAAAGAAGTAATTGTAGATGCTTTATATTATGTTAAAATGAAGTAGTAGTAATGGTAGATAGTTGTAGATGCTTATGTTATATTCATGGTTAACATAAAGTGGTAGTAGTAGTAGATGATAAAAAGAAGTAATTGTAGATGCTTTATGTTATGTTAAAATGAAGTAGTAGTAATGGTAGATAGTTGTAGATGCTTATGTTATATTCATGGTTAACATAAAGTGGTAGTAGTAGTAGATGATAAAAAGAAGTAATTGTATATGCTAGTTGTAGATGTTTATTTTATGTTCATAAAGCAAATACCATGCTAAGATTGTATTAGATTAATTTAGTTATGCTTAGAATGTTGTAGGATCCTTTCTAAAAATTTCCTATCATGTTTAGGAAGGTTATTTATGCTTAGAATCTTGTAGGATTAATTTCTAAAATTGCCTATCGTATGTAGGAATGACATACATGTTGTAGGATTCATTCTAAAAGTACCTATCATGTTTAGTAATTTATTTATGCTTAGAATGTTGTAGGATTCATTCTAAAATTATCTACCATGTTTAGGAGTGTTAATTATGCTTAGAGTGTTGTTGGATTCATTCTAAGAATTTCCTACCATATTTAGATTAATTTATTTATGCTTAGAATGTTGTAGGATTCATTCTAAAAATACCTATCATGTTTAGTAATTTATTTATGCTTAGAATGTTGTAGGATTCATTCTAAAATTATCTACCATGTCTAGGAGTGTTAATTATGCTTAGAATGTTGTAGGATTCATTCTAAGAATTTCCTACCATGTTTAGATTAATTCATTTATGTTTAGAATGTTGTAGGATTCATTCTAAAAATACCTACCATGTTTAGATTAATTTATTGTGCTTAGAATGTTGTAGGATTCATTCTAAGAATTTCCTACCATGTTTAGATTAATTCATTTATGCTTAGAATATTGTAGTATGAATTCTAAAAAATACCCATCATGTTTAGGAAGGATAATTGTGCTTAGAATGTTGTAGGATTCATTCTAAGAATTTCCTACCATGTTTAGATTAACTTATTTATGCTTAGAATGTTGTAGGATTCATTCTAAGAGTTTCCTACCATGTTTAGATTAATTTAATTATGCTTAGAATGTTGTAGGATCCATGATAAAATTACTTACCATGTTAGAAGTACATATACATATATACTTAGGAGTGTTGTATGTTCATACTAGTAGTTACCCATGCTTAGTAAGACATTCATGTTTAGTAGTTATTCATGCTTAATAAAGATTCATGCTTGGATGAAAGAAGAAAAGTTGTATACCATGTTAGTTTAATTGTAGGAAAGTTATATGCCATGCTAGATAAATGGTAGAAAAGTTGTATACCATGCTAGTTTAATTGTAGGTAAGTGGTATACCATGCTAGTTTTAATTGTAAGTAAGTTGTATGCCATGCTAGCTTAATTGCAAGTTAGTTGTATGCCATGCTAGTTTAAATTGTAAGTAAGTTGTATGCCATGCTAGCTTAATTGCAAGTAAGTTGTGTGCCATGCTAGTTTAAATTGTAAGTAAGTTGTATACCATGCTAGATTAAATGAATACTCATGTTTACATGATAGCCATGCTTAGATAAGTATTTGTTCATGCTATGTTAGTAGATGATCATGCTTAATTATTATTCATGCTAAGTAAGTAGGTGTCATGCTAATTATTGATTATGTTAAGTTAATGGTATCCATACTATGATATTCATGCTTAGATTAAAGAAACTACCCATGGTTAGTTGCAGTGATTTTTATGTTATGTTCTATACCATGCTAAAGTTCAAATACATGCTTAGAATGTTGTAGGGTTAGTGTTAGAATACCTACTATGCCTTGGAATGTTGCATGTTCATACTAGTTATATATCCATGCTTGGGTTGTGGTGATTAGTCATGATAAGTAGTAAGCTTTCATGCTCAAATTATAACCTATGCTTGACTATAGTGGACTTCATGTCTAGGTTGTAGTGATTTTCATGCTTAAGCTCGATGTAAGCACAAGCTTAATCATATTCATACTTAGGAGTATCATGGTGAGTAGTTGTGTTATATGATTAGATTGTCGTAGGAAGATGCTTGCAATTGTATGCCATACTTAAGGCGCTATAGGTTGAAGTAATAAGGATTGGGAAGACCACTAGTGATAGTTAGTTCGATAAAGGCTGTTATGTCGCCTTCGGATTCTTCCTTAATAGAATACCAACCATAGACTATTAGTAGACTCTTCTGTTGCTTCTAATAATAGGAGATCAAGTTTGCTAGTAGCACGTTTGGTTGCTTTTAAGATTGATTACCTGTATGGTTGTTTGCATATGGTTGTGCTCGTACGCGGCTCGACCGGTCTGTGCGTAGCTGTTGGTCTCATACGCGGCTTATTTGGCTGGTATGTACGTGGTTATCTCCTACGAGGCCCGCCTGGCTCGTAGGTAGTTATTGTTTCATACGTAGCTTATTGGCTCGTATGTGGTTGTTACTCCTGTATAGCTTGTTAGCTAGTACACAGTTCGTTGTGCTCGTCTAGGGTGATATTACCACCCTAAGGGCTATCGACCATCAAGACATATGTTTTCTTACCCTAAGGAACTGTGGAGGAGTCACTCCTTGTGTACCGTCGAATCTTAACCAGGGTAGGTTGATCGAGGACCGGAGTATAGACGAAATCCAAGTCTAGGGTAGCGGCATGCATGTATATTCACACGGCCAAAGTTTTGGATCGATGAGCCACGAACCGGATCCTGGGGGATTCTGGTAAGTCTAGGTTGAGCAGCCTAATAGAGTTGTCTTGCGAAGTCTACTTTAAAGGCCTAGCATGTTGTGTTTATAATATTGTCATCCCTAGGATTGTTCGAGTCAGGGACATCATTAGGATAGTGACTTACAAGGATCATTTTACTTAAACCCTTTTGCCGGGAGAGAGGAGTCGGTTGTAGGGGGCCCCTTACACTAACTCGTCCCTTGAGGCAGATCATAGGTGGTGTATTGGGTTGTGCCTTCCCGTCAAAGGGATACGTACGGTGCCGCCTCACAAGTTGAGGACACGGGTTGCGTATCTCGCGCTGTTAATTCCTGAAGTACCGTGGCTGAGGGGTGCCACAGGATGCATTGTGCAGTCCTGCGCTTGCGAGACCCCAGAGGGTGCCACAGGGTAGGCTTCGCGCTACCCTGCTCTTGCGAGACCCTATAGTTTGATTTTGGAATGACGCTCGATACATTGGGTTCGTCTGTTTTGAGTGAGGTTCGGTTAGCCGGGTCGCAGTGGCGAACATAGACACCACTGGCGAAATGCATTAGTGGGACTTGACCACGTATGCAACCTCATTAGTCACGTGTAGGTGTCAGGAACAGGTTGTGTACAATTAGAATTCATAACGCGGGTTCAAATCCCTATGTATGGAGAAACGGCTTGAGATGGGGTCGCATGTAGTATGGGCTGCATGTTGCTTCGGAGACTTGCTGACGTTAGAATAGGGAGCATCCTAGTTCTATTTAATATTGCATTAGAGTCTAGTCCTAGCACTCACGAACACTTAAACTACACCAACACCATTGCTATATTTTGTATATTGCTTGGGAGATTCGCTGCTATATGATCAGCCTTTAAGCGTCAGTGAATCCTGACGTCCCCACTTCCATAGGTACTGGATCGCCGAAGTACAAAGGCGAGATTCAGGAGGACTCAAGGCAAGGAAAGCAAGGAGTCAGTGTTATGTTTAGTTCCGCTGCAGTATATGTATTGATAATCTATTAGTTGAGAAGTACTCAAGTGAGAGTTACCAAGTGTTGTTCTTCATTCCTTGTACTATGATGTAAGATGTTGAAGGTTGTAATACTTGGAAATGTAAATGTGATATTGTAACTCTATTGTAATGTATTGCAATTGTACAATGTTCAGACTTGTAATACATTGGGTATTGAATAAAAAGTTTTAAATTCTCCTGTTTTTCTGTGTATTGTGACTAATTGAAGAAAAGGTCTTGGCTCGTGTCACGGTTTCCCAGTATTGGAAATCGGGGCGCTACACCCATGGCTAGTATTCATATGCAATTATATCTTTCTAAAACTATAGTCTAATTTAGTAGTAAGTTGTGAGTTAAAAGATTGAGAGGATTGTGTGGGATTGTATTGCTTTCAACAAGGAGAAGAAGGCCAGCATCAAAAGGGGAAGCTTTCGGTTTTGCTTGGGCTTGGAGGTGTGTGCGAGTGTCTAGGAGGAGGTGCATTCATTCGCAAAGGACCTTCGTTGCTATTGTGTTGTTTTCTCTCCATACAAGGTGGGTAAAATTCTCCATATTTCTAAAGTAGAAATGCTTGTTAGAATGAATGAATGATAGTGGGTTTAATTTTCCTTATTTATAATTAGAAATGATGCTAGTATTATATTGAGAACGATGCATGAAAAATATTAATAAGAGTACACTCTTAATTGGAGAATTGACCTATAAATTGATTGGAATGTAAGTATGCAATTGTATGTGATTGGATTAGTAAAAATCTAAGTTGATATGGATTAATTATAACCATGAATGTGAACTTGGCTAATAAAGGAATTTGTGGCATTAATTGTTGAGAAATGTCGGAAAAGAAACGTTCTGCTAAGTCGACTTAGGACCTTGTAAGTCGACTTATATGCTCACTTAAGTCGACTGGTGCTGTTATAAGTCAATTATTTACTTAAAGTCATGGATGTTTTCCCCTGGACAGTCGACTTACTATAGTATAAGTCGACTGGTACTGATGCATTTTTTATAAACTCGAATGTTCTACTCTTTTGAAAATACATAATTTGGGAATGGTTGCATGGAATAAAATGTGATTTGAGAATAAAAGGTGTAATCAGAACTATGATTTTGATATTTGTATTTTTGGGAAATTATACCTTGCAAAAGAACTAGAAATGAGGAAGATTAGTATAGTAAAGATTGAAGTGACATTATAGATGTATGAAAATATGAATTATGAATATTCGTTAGTACTTCTCATTTTGAGAACAATGTGATAACCATGAAATGTGAATTATTCTTGTTGAAGAATAGCGTGACAAAATATGATGTGTGATTCCTTAATTTGAGATTTTTAAACTGTTCAGTCGACCGAATGTGTGTAGCAGTCGACTGTATAGAACTTGAGAAATTACATAATTGAACTCCCAAAACAGGCGACTGTGTTGAACGACAGTCGACTGTCCTGTGATTGATAATTGAAATTGGAACACTGCGGAACAGTCGACTGCCGTGTGCAGCAGTCGACTCTTCCGAGTGGTTATGAAGAACTTGAATTGACTGAACAAGTCGACTGGAAGAGATCCAAGTAGACTGTCCAGAGTGTTTGATATGTCAGAGAACATTATTCTGTTTATTTTGAAGATTGTGAACCTTATGGTGGGTGTTGATGAACTCTATTTGTTGCTGCATGAATTTACATGAGATGAATCATAGATTTGAATTGAGAATTACATGAATATAAAAGCTAAGATCATGATATGCTGAGGAAATGAAAAATGAATTCATGAGTTGGGAATGCTCAATGTTGGAAATTGTGAATTAAAATTGAAATGAAAGAGTAGCTAAGTCTCCCCCGGCATTTGGAAAGATTATTGAAAAGAAAGACCAAGGTTGGTCATGTTGAAATGAATGAATAAGTCCGGTTTAGTGGAAAGGCTAACTCTAGAGCTTTGATTTGGTTCATGATTCTAATAAAAACTAAGAATTAGTACATAGTGGAGACGTGATGATAGTAGGAGAAAAACACGAGTGAGGGCCATCGGATTTGCAGCGGAGAGTATTTCACAGGTTCTTCACGATGAGTCGTGACATGACGTGGATACGGCTCCAGGGTACCGTGGCGGCGGAGAGTATTTCACAGGTTCTTCACGATGCGTCGTGACATGACGTGGATACTGTTCCAGGGTACCGTCCCGGTGGTGACACTTGTGGGATGTTTGGTGACTGCATGGGGATCGTGTGCCATGAAGGAGGCTGAAATTGCCACAGGTTCTTCATGATGAGTCGTGACATGACGTGGGATTCCCCTCCAGGTTTTCTGTACACGTGCTTGCACTCATAGATCATCTATGATACCTACCATAGTTACAGTAGTAGATTAAGTCATGACGAGGGATTGAACCCTACAAAGATGAAGAACGATTAAGGGCTTGCCCTCGGACCTATGTAGTATGGGATGCATAGAATCCGAACAAGTGCGCATTAGTGTCATGTGACATAAATAACTGCATTAAGGACTATGTGCACAATCACAACACGACATCAATAGGGTAGTCCCTTTTGTTTGAAATGTGACAAGTTTGTGTTTGTTAAATATGGAAAATTAAGTTATACTATTTCCGGCATAGAGAGGATGGCCGTGTATAATGATCGTCGGTTGAATAAACTGACGTACCCACAGTCTTATATGCAGGTAAATGGCATGTTAAAGGTTAAAGAGGAATGGATGCTTAAAGATTATACCATGTTGTTGTACATTTATTTAATTATTGTAAATTTTACTTCCGCTGTGCAAATGAAAAGTGTAATATTGATGTAAACTCTGATGTAAAGTGAAAAGTTTAAATTTCCTTATAAAATTGTACTAAAGAAAGTGAAAAGATCCTGTAGAACATCTCGAACTCAGTGTATTTGGGATTCGGGGCGTTACAGTACTAATCGACTAACAAGCGGACATTCCAGTTTCCTTTAATAAATCAAGAGCATACTTTCTTTGAGACAAATATCCTCTTCCTTGAGCGAGAAACTTCAATACCAAGAAAGTATCTCAAAGAGCCAAGATCTTTCATTTCGAACTCTTGTGACAAGTAGTTCTTTAATGCCTTACTCTCCTCAGGATCATCACCAGTTACTATCATAACATCCACATAAATAATGAGAGCAGTAATTTTACCTTTTTCCCTTTTTAGGAACAGAGTATGATCTGAATTACTCTGATAGTATTCGAATTTCCTCATTAATTTTGTAAATCTCCTAAACCAAGCTCTTGGCGACTACTTAAGTCCGTACAATGCTTTCTTCAAACGACATACTTTATTGCTGTGTTGGACTGGTCTGTTCGACCCTGGTGAAAGATCCATATAAACCTCTTCTGTCAATTCCCCAAGCAAAAATGCATTCTTCACATCAAATTGCTCCAACGGCCAGTCAAGATTTACAGCAAGTGACAGTAGGACTCGAACATTATTGAATTTTGCCACAGGTGTGAATGTATCTTCATAATCAATTTCATACGTTTTAGGTATCCTTTGGCAACCAGCCTTACTTTGTATCATTCTATTGAACCATCAGACTTATACTTCACCGTATAAATCCATCTGCATCCTACTGGCTTCTTCCCTGCTGGCAGCTCGACTATCTCCCAAGTCTCATTCTTTTTCAAGGACTTCATCTCCTCATCCATAGCTGCTTTCCACCTTGGATCAGTAAGGGCTCCTTACACACTGTTAGGAATAGATATAGTAGATAATTGATTTACAAATAACTTATTTGATTCCGACAAGCAGTGAGTGGATACATAATTACTCATGGGATATTTGACGTTACTAGTGGGATCTTGTTCATAAGTGGGTTTTGGAATACCTCTATTAGTACGGTGCGGGAGTTCTCTTCTAGGAGCTTCGGACAACGATGACGATTGTTTTTGGGTTCTAATGGTTCACTCTCACTAAAATTTGGTACTGGTTGCAATTCCTCAAGAGGGTCTACTTCAAGAGGGCCATCTTCCCTTGGTTGCACTTCTTCGTGAGGGTCTTCCTCCCTTGCTAGGTCTTTATTCAAGTGTTCGCCATTATTTGTATCCAGTTGTTCGTTCTGACTGGTAATTACTTCATCATACCCAAGAGTCTGAACTTCACTAATCCCTTCATCATACCCAAGAGTCTGAACTTCACTTCGGTACTCCCCTTGAAGTTCAGTCGTAGAAGAAGAAAAATACATCTCATCTTCATAGAACATAACATCCATAGTCATAAACATCATTTGAGTTGGTGGGTGATAGCACCGGTACCCTTTCTTATCCTGTGCATATCCCACGAAAACACAGCGAACAGCTCGAGAAGTTAACTTATTGCGTTCATGTTGATGAAGATGAACAAATTCAACCCACCGAAACACATGAGGTGGCAAGTTGACAACTTTTGGTGCATTCACAGCTTCAGTTAATGCTTGAAATGGTGTGAGGAAGTTTAGAATACTAGAGGGAACACGGTTGATTAAGTATGCAACAGAAGCAAGGGATTCCCCCCAATAAATGAATGACATATTTCTATGGATAAGAGAAGCACAGACCACCTCGAGCAAGTGTCTATTTTTCTTTCTGCAACCCCATTCTGTTGAGGTGTATATGAGCATGTGGTCTGGTGAACAATGCCGTGTTCCACCAAATATTGTTGCAGATTCGAACTCAGGTACTCTCCGCCATTATCAATCCTAAGAACTTGAATCTATGATTTATACTGAATCATAACATGCTTGTGAAATTTTTTAAACAAGCTACTAACTTCACTTTTCGACTTCATTAAACAAATCCAAGTCATACGAGTATAGTCATTAATAAATATCATAAACCATTTGGCTCATCCAAATGTAGTGGTTTTGGATGGACCCCAAACATCAGAATGGATAATCATAAATGGAAGAGAGCTTCTATTTGGACTTGGAGGAAAAGAGACACGCTGACTTTTTGCGAGTTCACACACATCACACTGAAAGGCAGAAATATCCAACTTCAAAAATAAACTTGAAAATAATTTCTTCAAATAACTAAAAGAAGCATGTCCTAGACGTCGATGCCATAGCAAAATATATGATTTCTCATCTTCGAATTCTTCCACACTTAGAGTTTGAGTCAACTTGCTTGAACTTTCAAATTCTAAATCCAGGTAATAGAGTTTCCCGTGTCTAACCCCATAACCAATCATCTTGTGAGTCCAAATATCCTTAAACACACAATGTGAAGGCCAAAAGACTACAATACAATGTAAGACAGTAGTTATTTGAGCAACAGATAATAGGTTAAAATTCAAGGATGATACAAGTAAGGCAGTATCTAAGGTTAAATTGTTTGTGAGAGGTATGGTACCCTCGCCAGTAACAGTGAAAGGATCACCATTGGCAGTGGAAATAGTTGATTTGGTGAAAGGTTGAAAATTTTGAACTTGTCTAGAATCAAAAGTCATATGGTCGGTAGCACCCGAATCAATTATACATGCATTATTCATAACAGAGCCAGAAATATTAAAAACCTTACCATCATTACCTGCAACAGCATGATCAGCAACTCCAACTGCAACAGTGGGTTGATTGCAAGTCTTCTCCTGAATATCCCTGCTATAATTCCAGATCTCCGGATAGCCAATAATCTTATAACAATGAGCTTTCGTATGGCCGATCTTGCCACAATGAGTACACTTCTTTGACTCATACGGATATTGTCCTATAGCAACACAACAAACAGTACAGCAAGCAAAACCAATGATCCAAACACCAAATAGCATATGGGATCAAAAACAGCAAACAACACTCTCCCCAAAACAGCACACACCAAAAGAGCACAGCAGCAACACATATTTGATCAATAGTCACCAAGTGAAAAACAAACAGCAATCGAAGATTCACCCCTTCCTGGATCTGAGCTTCGGTCGGTTGAGGGAGGCTGAGGTGTAGTGAGGTCGGATCAGGGTGTCGACGGGAGGGAGGAGCAGCCAAGGGGGTACTCGGGTCTGGCTGGCGGAGAACGGCAGGGTCGACGACGGGGCGCAAACGGTGGTGTGGGGATCTAGGCAGAGGTTCGGGAGGGAGGAGTACAGAGTGGGGGGGTTTGGTTGCGGGAATAGGGAGCAGCGGAGGGAGGGTTTGGGCGGTGTGGTCGGCGGTGGCAATGGCGACGAGGCTGCAGGGGCTTGATTGCGGGGTTTCCTGCAAAGGTGGAGACGGCGATGGGTTCGAGGAGGAGGACGATGGAGGGAATTGCGGTGGAGGTGCTGTCGGAGTTGGAAGGGAAGGGGCCGCGGTTGGTTTCGGGGTGAGGGCGTCAGTGGTTGGTTTTCGGGGTCGACAATGAGATCGACGATAGGATCGGCGACTGGATCGGGGTCCAGTCGATGAAGACAATGGACGAAGTCGGGGTTTTGGGGTTCAGGTTCGGATCTGGTATTGGTGATCGGTGAGGCTGAACATGCCTCTTCTTCTTCCTCTTCTTCACGTAGCCTAGGATATTTTAGGCTTTGATGCCATGTTGAAAATAGATTTTGGGGAAATAAATTTTATTCATATTCATTTATTTCTCTGCTATATACATCTATATATAAGAGTTACATTCTTGGAAAAAATAAAGGAGATCGAGAGAATATTGAGAAGATGAGAAATTTGGAGAATCTGTCTCCTATAGATTAGGAAACAGAATATACAATTACTATATTTCAACAGATACGAAGCATGAAAAATATAAACTGTTTTGCTTTCAAATTCTACTTGTTCTTTTTCAAGGCGAAGCAATTTATTTTCTGTTGAAAGAAAGACTCTTTCTGATATGAAACAGTAAATTGCAGAGAATATAGAGACATGCTATAAAAAGAGAAAATAAAGAGAAACAAATTCCTAGCATAGCAAGTAATTGATTCGTAATTCATTGTCATATTTGTGTCATTTACAGATAACAAAAACAAGTCAGCTGCCTGTTCACTAAAAAATTAAAAATAAGGCAAGTTACAGTAAACTACCTTTAATTTATTTTACTTTTTTACTTTACTAGGAGACAAACACAATAAGCCAACGTTTGTAATTCCCTTTTTGAACGAAATTGTGCAAATTTACAAATTTGAGTAAATTTGCAGTTTCTTCAACTATTATATTCTCCATCTGTTCTAAATTATATGTCATAGTAAATATGCAGTGTACGTCTGAACAATAATTTTTTATATTCTATTTGTCTATATTATAATGGGAGAAGTACGTGCGGAACACGTAAAATAATAGCCTGAGATGAAGAAGGTAGGGTTTTTGGTTTTTTTGAGAGATAGGGAGAGAGTAATAAATTTGAACGTGTACTGTACGTATCTCATTGGTTTATATTGTAGAGTTTAATTAAATGTGCGTTGCACGGGTTGAGATATGGACAAATTACAGTAAGGCCTTCTCCCATTACAGTAGTAGAGATTTTAGCTCTTTTTTTTTATTCTACAATATAAGTCATTTTAGATTTTCGATATAGATGTCATGTCTCTTCATATTAATTAATTAATAGATATCTTGTCCATTAATTAATTTTCTAAGAGACTTTCAATTTTTCCCTTGTTCATTCATATTTTAATAGAGAAGGTAAGTAGTAAGAGATAAGTGTAAAGTATGACATTGTATAATATTCTTAAAGGTCCATCAATCAGAGTCTGATACTCTTATACTACATGTCTAGATTGTTTTTAAATATTCGTGTAAAAACCTATAATAACTTATATTTTAGAACGGAGAGAGTAATAAGAAAGTGACCTCACCAAACACTCTGTCTAAGAAATGCTTTTGAGAAATTTTGCTTAATTAAATCAATTTTATCTATGTGTAGTAAATATATTAATTTATGAAACCCTAATTTACTACTTGATTTTATTTTTAATTTCTAATTTGTGTTTTTGATATCCCGAAATTTGGATTTGGGGAAGAGTACAGGTTGAAGGCGAGGATGATTGCGGTGTCATATTCAAAAATAGAATTTGGTACGGTTTCTTCTACTTTCTTTCTTTCTGCGATTATCTCATGCATATTTGCATAAAAAACACTTGAAAATATAGAAATCTTATACTTAATTTCTAGAACTGGGTTTTGCTTATCAACCGCTCAATGAAATTCCTATGTAGCAAGCAAGGTGTTTGTGAAAATACTTTTGTGAAATTTTGCTTAACTATATCAACTGACTCGATGTGTGGTGTATGCATTAATTTGTTAAACCGTGATTTAATACCCGATTTCATTTTCAATTTCTAATTTGTGTTTTTTATTTGGGGAAGAGTACATGCTGAAGATGGGGATGACTGTGGTGTTGGATACAAGACTGAGATTTGGTTGGGAGGTAGCGGAGGGTAAGGTGAGGCGGACGAAGAGGTTGAGGGGGATATGGGAGAAGGGGACATCACGGTGGTCGAGGACGGTGGAGACTCAGGAGAGGAGTGGAGGGAGGCATCGAAGAGGGTGTAGATTTGGGAGGGGGAGGGGAGGATCGAGATGAGGTGGGCCAGTGCCTAAGTGTTGCCGGTCATGACGTACACAAAGGCCGAGGTGTGCGCTTATTTTTTATGGTAAATTTCACTAAACTATACCTTGCAAAAGGTAATTTCTCCCAATTCTCTCACATTTTTTTGGGAGTTCGATATAATTTTATGAGTCCCTTAAAATTATTTTAGTCTGTGAAATTTGCACATGATAACACTAGTATCTAGTTAATTAGATTAAGAGAGGAGTAAAACAATCATTTCACACCAGTAGGTGGTTTTCACTGAAAACTAAATTAAAGTGACTAACTGATGACAAAAAAAAAGTATTTGGTGGTTATCATTACTTTACTACATTACCAATTAGGGCAAATGACCAAATGATACTCAAAGTTTATCCTAATTCTCAAAAAGCACCCAAACTTTTTATAATTCCCAAATAACACCCAAAGTTTTTAAAAAATTACGAAAAGGCATATGCCGTTCATATTTTCGCTAATTGAGTGGAATATTCCCTGAATATTCATCTCAACGGGTCAAACCCATTAAGGAGCATGTGAAATATGGAAAATGCCCTTCCTTCATCTTCTTTAAGCCCCGACCAGCTCCGTGTCTGATTCGCCATTGAAGCTTATATGACCTAACTCAACTACTCACTAAGTACTCAGCTACTCGCTCAATTCCTCATATAGTCCCTCAAATTGTGTGCTGCATCTAAGCTTTCATCTCAACATCTCCATCATAATCTTCACCAAACCAGTGTCTGCCACAAGTTCATATCGGGAAACAACATCACGGATGACATTGATGTGTGATTGTGAGATACCAGAGAAAGCTAAGATGGTCGAGTGTGTGAGTGGTAAGAATCAAGGTGAGTTGTTTTATTCTTGTTCAAATTACAAAGGCAAAGATGAGCCTAGTTGCTGATTATTTAAGTAGGTATCAATTGAGTATGATAGAGATTAGAAAGACATGGTTGAGTTGAAAGCAATTTTGTTTGAACATAGTGATGTGTTGAATGAGTTGAAATTGATCGAGGTGAATTTAAGCGCAAAGATTGTTATGTTGAAGAAGATGATTAATGGTTTTACATCAGTGCTTCGTACTTGCTTTGTGCTTATTGTTCTCTATATTCTTGTTATTAATGTGTTGCAAATCATGTATGAAAGGCGATGATAATGTAATTTGGATATTGTAAGAACTTTAAGTAATTTGAATGAAAGAATTAAGTTTAGCTTGATCATGTTATAACATTATTTGTGTTTCCAGTGCTTTGGGTGCATTATTTGTATTATCAACTGCCTAGGTTGTGTATAAATTAGCATGGATGTTGTAACAATTATATGTGTATTGTCAATGTGCACTACCAGCTTAATCACTATCTATGTACAGTTTGAACCTTCACGCGCGCGCACACACACACACACTCATCAACAAAACAGATACATATAATTGTTGTATGATTCAATAGCACATGTGAGATACATATAATTGTTGTATGATTCAATAGCACACACATGTAGATACAACTGTTATGCATCAAATATGATAGATACGTATAGCTAGAACTAGTACAGAAACACACACATACGCATACACATACACATACACATACAATATCTGATTCGCACATACAACTGCTGAAAAAATTAAATGTTCATATACCTGCTACCAATACAGAGACACAGACATATACATTGTGCAGTAATATGAACAAAACATATAGCTATTGCTATTAACCCCTGATGCATACTAATACATTAACTCCAAAGTAATATATCATATCAAATTGTCACATAAACATTATTTGTATGTGTGAAACTTTTGAAGAAAAGTTCACACTGTTACATCCAAAGAGACATTGTAGTACTAATACATAAAATTTCAAAAAATGGTCCCAAGCCAACATATAGAAAATTACACGATTCAACATAAGTTTCACCTAATAAAACCAATTACATAACATAGCTCCTCTATGGTATCCAGATAGCTCTACCCCTAGCTCTTCCACCCTTGCCTCTCAATGAAACCGTCATCCATCTTCCTCTCACTGCATTTGGTGGTTGTGTTGGTCGAGAATTTCGTAAAATTTGAATTCTTGACCATTGAGCTTCTGCTTCACTATCTCCTCTTCTTGTTCTTTCTGACTGAGATGCATTAGCTTGAGGGTTAGTGCCTGCAACACTTGCTTGAGAAGCATCTATAGGACTATCACCTGCCTCAGGACATAGCTGCACAAATTATTCACAGGATAATAAATGTTCCACATACCCACAATATGTGTATTTTGGATGAGAAAATACAAACACTAGTGCATCACATACATAAAAGAGTGTTTTGAGAATCATATCAACGACCATTGTATATTTTTATTTTGAAAAGGTATCATTATACACTGTTTACAATTGCTTACTTTGAAGAGTTGTAACTTTGGACATGAGTCTCACTAGTCAGTTATAGGGGTTTTGTTTTTTTTTTTTTTTTTTTTTATGCACTGTTTTTTTAGAGTTGTATCAATTGTCTTGAGACTTGTATCAATAGTTATGTGTTTTTTGGAAGGTATATCAGTGAACATCTGAATTTTTTTGAATGAGACTAGTAACTGCCTTGAGTATTATAGCTTGACCAACTCTTATCTTCATCAGTGGCTATATATACCCCAGTCTAGTAGTGTATTGGACAACATGTTTCTCTTGAACATGAAGAAGAAGAAGAAGAAGATACTATCTATGTTGGTATGTGTATATGTAGTTGAAATATGGCAGGTTTTGAGGGTTGTAGCAGAGTGTATGGAAGGTCTAGGAAATTATATGCCACGTCCCGCTTTTCAAAAAGAGAATACGGAATACGGATACGTGACTAAGCCCAGCGAATGATTTTCATCATCCATAAGCTGTCAGGAATCTTTACAACATTTCACAAGAATAATCAGAATCGAAGCAAGAGAAGTCAACCAAGCATGCATATATGAATCAAAATACCAACAAGATTACTTGAAACAAAATATATTAATCTCAAATAAACCAGATCTGAATAAGTCAATATCCTGGGTCACATTGCCCAAATACAAATAAATCCAAGTAATCAAGTACAATTGTTCAAAATAAGCAACAAGAAATAATAATAGCAAAATTCCCGCAGCTAGTATCTCATATCACCAACTCCATCTAGCAACTGTTCTCCAAAATCTGCAATTTAATAAATTGCAGGAAGAGGAAAAAGAAAACAAACTCTCGTCAATGCAAGTTACGGGCTGCTTGTAGTGTAGGATACAAGTACTACATAGCATGGTATAGACATGATAACAAAACAGAACTAGTATAAATCTTGAACAGGATCAAGTAATGTGATATGCAATAGGGTACAGGTAACATGTATCAAGTATCAAGTATCATGCAAGTAGGTAAACATGTAACAGATGATCAGGTGAACAGGTGTCAATTAGCATGTACAAGTATCATGTATCAGGTAAGCATGTAATAGGTAATCATGTATCAGGTATCATGTAACAGGTATTATGTCATGTCACGTATTGTATTATAACTAACTAGGTAGCACTTCATGCATCCATCCTTTTACTACATGGTTTCTACATTCAAACAAGTTTTGCTTAGATTTTGTAGTGGATTCCATGGGACCGTGTACTCAGGGATCAGAAAAACAGGAACAGGAAATAGGTTCATGAATCAAATAGGTACACGAATCATCCGATTCATGCATCAAAAGGTTCATGAATCAATAGGTACACGAATCAACCGATTCATGCCTCAACAGGTACACGAACCAACAGGTCCATCCATCAATAGGTAACAGGTACACGAACCAACAGGTCCATGCATCAACAGGTAACATGTACATGAACCAACAAGTCCATGCATCAACAGGTAACAGGTACATGAACCAACAGGTCCATGCATCAACAGGTTCATGTATCAGCATGAATCAAAATAGGAAATACGGGCCCCCTTCTAAGTACACATTTCTATATTTTCCACTACTAGATCTTTTCCTTAACCCTGGTTTTGTTATTTATTATCATTAATCAAACAGGCATGTATGTATCACAAACAGGTCAAGAATGACATGGCATGATCAAGTAACAAGTTCAGGTTGCAAGATAAACATGTACAGGTAAAAGATAACTCATAAAAGAATAGAATAACGAAAATTCTAGTTCAAGACAGCAAGATAGTACTGCACTAAAATTGGGATTCCCGTTGCTACAAAGATGCAAATCTGAATCCGTCAAAGAATCTGGAAAATAGACTCCCATCCGAATCCAGCAAACATATATAAGTCATATAGTATTTTACAAAAACAAGTCTCAAAACAGGTTTGAATCCAGAAAACACGTTCAGCCAGAAATCAAAAGTTTAGATTCAAGAACAGAAAAGCAGCACGAAAACTCATTAATCAAATCCACAAAAAATCTGGGGTATTCCTCTATATGTATAGTAACAGAAAATCAAGTTTCATAATTTTTTAATAAAAATAGAGTAGTCAAGTAAAATAAGAAAACATCAAGATGCAGTAGTTTTGTAAATCTGGAGTTATAAACACTGTAGTACGAAACTAGCAATATCTCACAAACCATAAATCGAAATCCAAATCCACCAAAAGGTTGATAAAATAGATACAGTATGCTAACTTTCATATTCACAAATATTTTACAAACAGCAAGTAGAATTAGGACGAAAATCAGGTTCTTTACTGAACAGTATGAAAAATCTACTAGTATAATAGTTGTTTGGAAACATAGAACAGTTTGTAAAACTCATCAAATAAATCCACAAAAATTCAGGGTTAATCCCAATCAAGTCTAGTTGTACTGTGCAAAATATTGGATCAAAATAATACTTTTAATATGATGATAAAAATATATTACTCTTCAGAATTTATAGAAAATAAGACCTGGAAATCTCTTTACACCTCTGTAGTGAAATTGACATTACTCGCAACTCGTAAAACGAAACTGAGATCCGTCAGAAGGGTTGGAAAATAGACAGAATTCTCTACAGATCATGTTCACAAAATATTTTCATATACTGACCTTAATAGGGTCTAAAATACTGATCCAAAGCAAGGTAACAGAAAAATACAGAATTACTCTTCCAACATAAAGTCATCTAGTTCATGTAAAACTCATCCAAATCAACCCAAACATAAAATATAGTGTACTAGATGTCCAAATAACATGGTATAGGGTATTTTACAAGTATTCGACAAGTATATTAAGAATAACACATCAAGCACAGATATCTCAAAGTAGCATGCATATATACATCAAAAAGTGGTCATCCCTAGTTATTCATGTCATGTATGTCGTGAGGCAACTATGGTCGAATCAACACAGTAAAGACAATATATAACAAGGGATTCACACACGAATTGTCTCTAGAACCCAACTACACTACAGACGGTATTTAGTACTTGTATTTGCAAAAGAATTTAATACAAGTTACATGCCTGAGAGACGACGAAAATGACGAAGCATGAGCAATAATAACGGGAACGGATTCCTGGGGTACGAACACAATGAACGAACAACCCACGAACACAACTACAAGCACGGAGAAGAGTCACAAACACACAATGCGTGCACTCTCACGCTCGCACAACAAAGAGAGAGCGAGAGGGAGAGACAACAGCAACGGGGAACAGCGGAGCACAGTGCACTGCGGTGCACGGGGGGAAAGCGACTGGTTGGACGGCTGACCGTTCCTGTGCATCGGTGGAGGGATAGCACAACATGCTTGTGTTGTTGAAACTGTTGCCGAGGGAGCACAGGCAAGGTGGTGGATGCCTGGAGGTCGCTGCCGCAGGGGACAGTGGGTCGGGAGAGGGGGCGACGGCGGTAGAGGGCAGGCGGGGGCTGGCGGTCGCTGTTGTGACTGCGACGCGACAGGAGGCAGGAAGGTCGAGGCGATGGGTTCAAAGGAAAATAGAAGGGGAGGAAGGTTGAAGATGGCTAGGTTAGATGATGAAGCACAGGGGGAGAGGTATAGGGATATAATACAGGGTGACGGCTGAAGGGTTTCAAAGGGGGGGGGGGTATTATAAATAGGGTTAGGGTTAGGTTCAGAGACGGGTAACGGGTTGGGTAAGTAATAATGGATTTGGGGTGAATGCGGGTGTTGGGTTAGGTTAAACGGGTATGGGTTTAATAATAAATAGGGTATTGGGTAATAGTGGGTTTAAAAAATCCAATAAGAGGGGGAAAAATAAATTAAAAAATAGGATTTTTAATATAAAATAAAAAAGGTAATACAATAAAATAAGAATACTAATAGTAGTGAAGAAAACAACAACAATAATAATAATAACAAGAATAATATGGTTAGTATTTCAATAAAAAAATTCATAGAAAAATAGTTACAAATAAAATTATTGATCAAAAATAGATTTTAATAAAAGATCCAACAATATAATTTAACAAAAGAATTTGAAAGAAAAAAAATAATGTAATAATAATAATTAACAAAAATTTTAAATACAGAAAATACACGAAAAATACATATATACGGGAAACAGGGGTTACATTATGTGAGTCATATATGATCACGTGTTTAAATATAAGGGAGATGGATGCATGTCCATGTTCTTAGACATGTACGTTATGGGTTTCCCCCAACGGGTTGGGAGGACTATTGATTATGCCTTTTCTTGGATGCAGAAGTAGCAGTTGTCTTCCTTACATATACTTCAATGCACCACCACTAGGGTGTAGCGCCTCGGATCCCCGTTACCGGACATCCGTGATACAACCAGAATCTTTGCCTTCAAATGCATCTCAACACAGTAATAACATGGAAATTTAAAAAACTTTTTTTGCCAAATAAAATTATTATATCACCATTTACAATCATCACCTGTTTTTGAACAAGGAATACAAATTACATCGACTTATTACAAATACTACAATGTAACGGTTATCGTCTGCCACCCGGAATGGTAATCAACTGCTCTCGACGGGATGCTCCACCGAGCGGTCATGCTGCTTCTCTGAGATGCGCCCTGTAGCTCGAATCTTCTGCTGCACTACTATGATATTCCTGCATCTACTCAAATGGTGGGCATGTACACTGCCACTCTACTTGGATGCCCTGCTTGTGTAACACCCCGAATTCCAAAATACAACTGAATTCGAAGTTCCACAAGATCTTTACACTTCTTTTGTACAATTTTACAAGGAAATAAAGACTTTTCTTTCATCAGAGTTACATTACACTTGTACATTATCACAGCGGAAGCAATTTTATAATAATTTACATGAAACAACATTTAAATCAATCTTGCGCAGTATGTATACTTCAATTGTCAAGCATCTTTACCCTGTATATAAAACTGTGGGCGCGGTAGTTCATTCAACTGACGAAATATTATACACGGCCATGCTCTCTATGTCGGAAACAGTATAATGATTCTCATTACTTAACAAACCACAAACTTGTCACAAACAAAACTAAAGGGACTATCCTATTGATATCGTGTTGTGAATGTGCACTTAGTCCTTAATGCAATTATTTGTAGACACTAATGCGCACTTGTTCAGAGTCTATGTAGCCCATACTACATAGGTCTGAGGGCAAACCCTTAACCGTTCTTCATCTTGTAGGGTTCAATCTTTCGCCATGACTTAATCTACTACTGTAACTACGGTAAGCATCCTAGATTTTTTCTGACCTACGAACTGATATCTAGGCGCCCTGGTGGGAATCCCAATGCACTGACACATGACTCATCATGCAGGCATCCTGTGGTAATTCAGCTCCTACCGTAGACATGATACCACCCGCAGTCGTCAAACACCCCACGAGCGTCGCCACCGGGATGGTACTCTGGAGCAGTATCCACGCCCTATCATAACGCATCATGGGACATCCTGTGAATACTCTCACATCGCCAATCCAATGGCCCTCATACTCAATATTTTTCTCTTACTTTCATCACATCTTCACTATGTATCTAATCCTTAGTTTAATTAAATCATGAATAAAATCAACCCTTAGAGTGTAGCACTCCCACTATACCGGTCTTATTCATTTAATTCACATGACCCAAACCTTGGTCTTCTCAATTCGATAATCGTTTTCACATTTCTTTTATTGCCAGTATAAGGCTTGGCTATACCCTAATTCTCAATTTCAACTCATAATTACAATATCGAGATTTTCATACTCATAAGATCTTTTCATGATTAATCACAAATCATGTTTTCATAAGCATAGTATTCATGTATTCACATCTTTCATAACTCATCACAATCAATAATTCAATTTCACGTGCAATTTATGTGTAAGAATCAATTTCAACTAGTAGTAATCAATAATTCATGTATTCCACAAGTCTATTATTTCCATTTCCAAATCTTACTACAAGCACAAATTTGAAGTTCAATTAATCACATCAAGCACACTTTCAAAAATTCCTCATTACTAATTTTCATCTTTTATAACTAAAAAATTTTCATTTATTTTTCTTTTATTTAAAAAGACAATTTAATTTCAAAAAGAAGTCATTTCTTGCAAAAACCCCAATTTCTTAATCACACTTTATCAAAAGTCATATAAATTTTCTTATAAAGTTCTAATAATTTTTCAGTAATTAATCCATAATTTTCTAATTTTTTATTCTATTTTTAAAAACTCAATTTAATCAAAAATCCACAAAAAAAACATTTTTTTTCTAAAGTCAAACCCCCACCCAGATTCGAACCCACAACCAGCAGTGAAACAGACAGCTCACAAAACCAACGCGCCAAAGATGCCAATCGATATAACTAGGGTTAAAATCCTTATGTATCAAGTCTCGGCTAATTGGGTTTTTAACAAAAAAAATAAAACAAAAGCCTCAGGTATCGAACCCGAGACCTCCCCCTTACTGTAGCGACCGAAAGTACTACCGACCAATTGGTCTAAGTGGACATATCGATTAGAAAATAATTAAAATAGGTTCTGATCTTACTCTCTGTTCAAAACTATAATTCAAAATTTCTCAAACAAAATTGTCTCTTTTTCTCCTCTTTTGAAAACAAAATTTTCCAGAATTAAACTACATTCAATTCTACAGTAACCAGAATTTTTAAAGGTATTTTTAACTCTTTAAAAACATATATTCTAGCTTAGTTTGTATTTTATGAATACTATTTCGACATTTGAAAACTAAAGCATACTTCTTCATAATTAAAAATAGTTTCCCACAAAGTTTACTACAATAATGTTCTCTTACTCATGATGTTTTTAGAGCACAAAAAGTCATCTTTCTTAAAGAATGAAACTTCTATTTTACCAACTAATTTACACATGATGCATTCAATTATTTGTTTGCAAAATATATTCTCTTCATTTATTCTAATACACATATGGCACATATAACAATGAAAAGTTCTACTACAACAATTAACAATCATCTCTTAATAAATTATTCCATCCATTCATCACTAATATACCATTCTACTTAACACTATAATTAACAAACATGATTCTAATCTTTTACTAGTTATTTCACATACTTGCATTTAAAACATATCTAGCACGCAAACTAAAATTAGAAACAATGAGAAAACATTTACTTTCACCCATGGTTAAAAAATCTAGCAACCACATTACACATATCTACTAGTTTATCAATTTTCCTCTAATTAAGCAAACATGGATTTCATTTCAACTAGTTGCTTTATAATAACAATTCAATTTCATTCCTAACATGATTTCTACTTTAGAAAGTCATGAGAAACACCCACCTCTTTGAAGAAAAAGCCAATAAAAGGCTCCTAGAGTCCCCTAGAATGCGAGAGAGTGCCTTCTCCTCCTAAATTGTGATGCAAAAGCCTCCTTCTCCTTGCTTCCTTGCCAAAACCGAGAGCTCCAAGTGTGGGGGGAATGATGGCCGGCCTCCAATGGTACACACACACACTCACACTCACTCTACTATATTTCTCCTATATAATTTCTTCTTTCAATAGTTTCTTAGTGTAGAATACAAATATGTAGGGAGTATTTATACTAATTCTAGGATGGATTGGAGGGCTAGGATTCATTGGATAGTTAAAGGATGGATGGCTAGGATAGGAGGGGAAGTTGTAGCAACCACCCACACTCAAATAAACTACCCATGCACACACACCCACTCTCCCATCACTCCATGCACAATCCGGCCTCCATGATGGTGTGCATTGCACACTACGTGCATGCACGTGCCCCTAGTACCCCCTATTTGAAGTTTATACAATTTTAATTAATCAAATTGTTCACAATTTGTCTCTACATGATAAGTGTGACCATTTAATTGATTAATTAAATTTGTGGGCTTCACAAATAGTGGGCTTAGGCTTGGGCCAAAATAATAAAATAAAGAATTATTAAAGTGGGCTCAAACTAAGAAAATAGTGTTTAGGCTTTATAAAATAGGCTTTTAAAAAAATAAAGGAAGAAAATAATTGTTCATACTATACAAATGAAATTTTATATATAAAAATAAATAAATAAATGTACATATGAAATTTGCATGTGCACAACACGTGAAAAATCAATATATTTATTCAAATGAAAGTTTAGGGTATTACAGCTTGTCTTGAGTCCTCCTGCACTCGTGACCTGATATCCAGCACCTAATTGAGTGGGTACGTCAGTACATATACCGACGCAATGCTGATAAGAAAACAGCGATCTCCAACTAGCAATCACGACCAGCCTTTAATGAAAATAGAAACGTGCATCTTAATTTTTTAGTGTCAGTGTATGCCATGACCTGAAGTCTAATGCATAGTACACAATGCACAGAAAACAGATGCACTTAGTCTAATGTCAGCAAGACTTCGGACACGCATGCATCCCATACTACATACGCTCCAAATCAAGTCGTCTTCTCCAGTTTCAGGGTTTCGAACCCTCGTCATGCAAATACAATCTACTATTGTACTTAACCTATTCCTGATAGATACAATCGTGGCTGGTGAATCCTGCAGTTATCACTGCTAAACACAGTGGTATCCTCGTTTGCCACTAGTGCCCCAATCTGGTCTGAATCACACCAAATGCCGTGACGATCTTATAGATACACAACCGCATATCTATGGCACCGAAGATCCATAAGAAAATAGCCCCATGGTCCGTTCGTGTCCACTCAACATAAGAACATGACGGTCTCGAGGGTCTAATCCCCCTATCCGACAGGAACCAACCCGTTCTTACCACGGTTCTTCAGGAATCAACAGTGCGAGATATGCACCGCAGCATGTATTCCTAATGACAGGAAAAGACAACCCTTGTTATTACCGCCTAGTACTGGCCCTTAGAACAAGTCGAATTATAGGGTATCACCCCCAACATCAACTCGGTCTTCAAGCGAAAAGTAAAGAAATACAATATGAAATAACATTGTTTGCTAAACATGCGAGTTGTCAACTCATGCATAGTTTCTAACGAATGATTGAGCCCAAACGGTTCTGTCAAAAATAACTAATCACGGCGAGCCGACATTTATCGGTTATCAATACCTCTGTAGGTCTTCAACCTAGTGTCCTCGGCCCGCGACCCTCAGCGAGCAGTACAACGGTGCCCAAAGGAGTGCTTCATACCCGTCAATAGAGGTGAAAAACACACAATTTACTAATATTCATTGACAGATCTAGGCATCAACACATTCTAGACGAGGTAGATAACCTAGCCTATCAACCCCAAACATCGGAGATCGATCTCCATCGGTCGCCACCACCTCCGTCTTGGATCTCATTCAGTATCCCGGCACGCGGTCAACCTTTTCTCGGTAAATGATTCGACGACGCGCAAGAAAATCACCATCTATCGAGGTAGAAATAAATCAATCACAATACTTGCCGATTTGGCTGATAGTCCTAGGGTATCACAACCTAGACTAACCCCAAGATATATAAGCTACGAGCTCCACATACAACAAATCGACCATAAAGCTATTCTCCCAACTTACTCACGTGTCCACCATGAGTACTAAGCACAAGAATCTCATATGTCTCAAGTGAAGTGCTTAATAGGGATAATCATTCAATCATCTTAAAACTCAAATCACCTTATAGTCATAAATCCTGTAGCATGTAGAAATTTCATAATTGATGCTATACTTAACGGAAACCAACAGAATTAGACATCTAGAAAGGTGGGAACCTCTACTACAATTTTCTAGTTGACAACTCTCTCAAATTCCTTATAGAACTCAAGTTTCCTAATTTCAAACACATGCTTGAAATCGAACAAAGACAGCAGGTTGCTGAAACTTCTAGCCTTCATAACTTCCAAAATACAACTTGGAATTGCATAACATTACCCATTCTGAAAAGCTAGGACCCTATACTACAAGTCTCTAGTTAACCATTTCAGCAAATTCAGCCATCTAGAAGTTATACAATCTCTATATGTTCTCAGCTATACATTCTTCCATACAATTACTGCATTTTGCCATTATCATAAAAACTTGCTTACTTGTTGGAATTACTCGATTTTAGATTCTATGAAAAGCTGGGAGTGTCTACTACAACTTCCTAGTTGATCCCATCCTCATATTCATCCATTAAGACACTCTAAAATTCAATTTCTATCAGTATACACACAAAAAATGAGTTTCCTTTACAAAAATCAAATCCTTCAATTAAGACTGGTTCTGCCCCAATCTTAAAAAAATCATAACTTTCAAACCACAAACTGGAATTGCATGATTCAAGATGTTTTGGAAAGCTACGAATCTGTACCACAATTCTCTAGTTGATCATTCTTCCAAATTCTCAATACATAAATCCAGAATTCCACAACTTCACTGACTACTCAAAAGCTGAACTGAACTGAACATACAGTACTCAAAAGTCAATATCGATTCAACCAAAAGTCCAATACTTATTAAATTTTAGATTCAGTAACTAGACATATACAAGAGACAATACCCCTAAATTTTAGCTCATAATTCCTTATACATTAAGATATATGAATTTTCAAACATATATCAATTTCTGTCATTCTCAAACACATACAGCAACTATGTCCTTCTTGTTGCGCTGTTTTCAATCGATGGAATGAAGCACCAAATGCTCTCCAACAATTCTCAAATTTGGTACACTAATAGTAGACATATACAAGATGCTACATTTCAAATTTCATCACAAAATTTCATACCAATTGAGAGTTATGAATTTTTAAAGTCCAACTTTCACTCTCAACAGCAGCAGATTTTCCATTGACCCGGTTGAACAAACAAATACATTAAAAATAGCAAATAAATTTTAGAAATTCTGAAATTTGGAATAAAAGTTTTTAACATATACATCTAACTTTTCCTTTCAGGTTCCAACTCAAAATTCCTTATAGATATCGAGTTATGAATTTTTATATTCGACTTAATTTACCCAAAAAAGACTACAGATTTCTCCCGTTTACTGATTTCGGAAATTGAATTTGTAAACCCTTCGAATAAACTCCGAAAATTAAAAAATAATTTTAGCTTGCTCCTAACATCATCATCATCGTTCAGTAAAAATTTGGTATTGAAATTCCATCATATCGTCAAATAACAAAAATCTCTATCATAACTAGTTCTTAAGCTCTAGTTGCAAGATTCTCATTCTACACCGATTCTACTATCTCAACTCAACCATAACAATCTTCTCAAGATTAAAATATCATTCAAGTATTAAAACAAACATCACAAGCATCATATCTTCACAAATAAAATTAAATATAATAAAGTTTAGAGAACACCCACTAGATGAAGAAATCCTCAAGCTTCTTGCTAGCTAGCTCCTCTCCTTCTCTCAATTCTCTTCTTCACCTTCAAAACTCCAAGAACCCATAAGAAAATATCAGAAAACCTCTTATCTCTTTCTTTTCTCATCTCATGGAGGAAGTAGTAGAAGAAGATGGAGAGTAGAAGAAGTAGAAGAAGTAGAAGAAGATGGAGGTGAAAGTTTTTGGGTGACAAATGAGATGGAGATGGGGGATTTCAAATTCCAGCCATGGATGGGGTGGGGGATTCGGCTGCCATTTAGAGGAGGGGAAATTAGGTCGGTGGTGGATGAGGGGGGAAGAGGAAATGAGATAAAAAGGGGGGTAGAGATTTTGACACTTAGATCCCTAGAAGTTTCATATATTTGTTTGGATTTGTTTATACTAGGAATTAATCTCCACCCTAGGTTTTGTGTTTGATCATCAAGATTAAAGATGAGAAGCTCTCGATTAGGGTGTGAGTCTTCTACATCCCTACTATAGCATATATATACATACAAATATGTATAAATACATACATATACGTATAAATATAAAAACACATACAAGTATTCGTGTATATACATCATATACAATCCAATCAAAATATACATACATTTATATAGATATATATAGACATGCTTACAAATAAAATATTTATTTGTAGAATATAAGAATATATTTTATAAAAATACTATTTGTCCCAAAGATTGTCTTGTTAAAACAATCGGAACAATACACATAGTTTAATTGAGAAGATATCCCGAATATACCTCATCGGGTTCAGAATAACTAATATATCTGAAATTTCTCAATTAAAACTAATAATTATTAGAAAATTATGTAATCACGTGCAATTCTCAACTGTGCACGGATTAGAATGCAAGATAGCTATATGCTATTTTGCGGGGTATTACACAGGGAGAGTGTAGAAATTCTCTAGCTTGGGGGTTGGAGTAGTAGAGGGTGTCACAGTGTGTTCATGCTACTTTTCAACTTTTTGATATGCACACCTCACAGTCATGCAATATATTACATGACTAGGAGGA
Source organism: Hemerocallis citrina (assembly GCA_017893485.1). Taxonomy (NCBI): domain Eukaryota; kingdom Viridiplantae; phylum Streptophyta; class Magnoliopsida; order Asparagales; family Asphodelaceae; genus Hemerocallis; species Hemerocallis citrina. The sequence goes on from CM030362.1 coordinate 289,861,006, forward strand.
GTGCATGTTATGAAGTTGTAAAGTACTTTAAGTAGATTGTTACACCCACTACTTCTCCAACCCCAAGCTAGAGAATTGCTGAATCTTCCTGGTGGTGGTGCATGGGATGTATGCTTTTACTCAAAATTTATTAAAGTGAAACAAAGGTGTCTGTAATAGCAAATGACTTTATTGCTTTTTAGTGCATTATTATGAGAAGATAGTAATGTATGTGCTGATTATTGTAATGTGTTCAATGAAGATGGTCCTATATGTACTTGTTATTGTGATATAATGTTCAAGAAATGCATGTTATTACAGTGTAACAAGTACCTATTTTTGTGACTTCTCCCCTATGTCTTCTTTTCCTCCACCATCTCCTCCATTAGCTCTTCCACCCCTACCTCTTGTAGACCCCCTCTTACACGATTGTCATACAAATTATAAAAGACTGAACAACATAATATACAAGAAACAAGTTGGGAACTTTACCTCTGAACATTCCTTGTGGATGATTGACTATACAAGCCAACATTGGAGGCACTTTCTTGTGGTTCTTCAACAGTTTGGTTAATTGGTGCTTTGCAAGTGGCTTTGTTGTGATTGCTACCGTGACAACTTGAACATGTATTCTTCTTTTTGCCAATTTGTGACTACCAACATCATCTTCATCTCTTGCTCCAACTCCCTTAGTTTTTGGTCTGCCTCTTGGAATCCTAGTGTGTGGTACTCCAACTGTGTACCCAATTCCCTGATGCTGCCAATGAGCTTTAGAAGGCAGAGTGTCAATAGAGTATTGATATGCCATCTTATATCGGAAATATATAATAGGATAATCAATTTCTGATACATTTTTACTTAAAATAAAAATAATCAATGGTTTTAAGAAATTCAAAGATACAAAAAACATTAATTTATACCTGTTAATGTAGTAGTATGGATCCACGAACATAGCCCAGCTAACTCTATTCATTGTGGCAATAACCTCTGCTGCATGTTTGCATGGAAGACCAGTCAGTTGCCATCCTCTGCATGAGAAAATCATGTTGATCATGTCAAGCACCTCCCATTGATCCACACTCTCAACTTCTGCATTCCTATCATCTGATTTTCTCACTATCCAACCAAATACCTTCTTTCGTATGTCTCTTATGTACCTATTAGCCATTGACACTAGCACTTCCTTCCATCTTCTTGCCGTTTCCCTTCTAACAACCATCTTTTCCATGATTTTAATCTTGATGTTGTCTACAAGATCAACAACATGGAGATATCTAGCTTTCATTATCCAAGAATTGAAATTTTCACTCAGGTTGTTTGTAATGTAGTGTTGTCTCGCTCTTGGTGTGAATTGGCTTCTACTACAAAGGTGAGTGTGTTTCTCCAAATTAGATGCAGATTCTGGAGATAATGCTCTCAATTCTAACATAGCATCAGAGTATTGCAGTATTGAGTATGTGTTAGCTGCTTTCCATACCAATATTTCATACACTTCAAGAGGGAATTTTTTAAAAAAATTCTTCCATAGATGTCTCACACAACATCTATGTTCTACTTCAGGCATCAACAAAGACACAACTTCTAGTAAACTTTTTTCATGATCACTCATGATAGTGATATCTCTCATGTCATCTCCAAAAGCTTCTATCAAGTTTTGAATGAACCAATACCAAGAATGGGGGTTCGCTAATTCAACAATAGCAAAAGCTACATTGCACAACCCATTATTTTCATCCAGTATATTGGCTGAAAGTAAAGTTCCTAGATATTTACCATACATATGACACTCATCGAGGCCAAGAAATGCTCTACAACTTAACTTGAAACCATCTGCACACTGCTAGAAAGATACAAACATTCTATGGAAAGATTTGTCATTCTCCAGATCAATATCTATGTGATTGCCGGGATTTCTTACCTTCAATTTAGCCCTCAAAGAATATACTAGGTTGAAGCTATTTTCAATGTTGCCAAACACCAACTGCCTAGCTACTTTCTTACCCTTCCATGCTTGCTTATATCCAATATGCAATCCATATTTCTTGTCAATCGGCCATGAACTAATCTCCCTAGGTCTCAAATTAGGATTGGCTTTTATATCTCATACAATTCTCTCTCCAATCCACTGTGTAGTAGCTGCTCCTTTACCACATTTATTAATGCCAGTATAGTTATGGGTTGGTTGATACCTTCTAACCTCAAATGTGATATTTTCTGACATCCTAGAAGGTCTAATATACCACAGACAATCCTTCATACCACACAGTGCAACAACTGCAGTTTTATCATTCTTCTTCAACCAATATCTGAAGTTTGTTTTTATATTGAATTGTCTAAATGTCATTCTAAACATGTTGCCATCTGTGTACTTGCTGCCAATATGTAATTTAGGTTCTTCTACATTCACATCCTCACCCCATACTGGTCCAACATTCTCCTGAACGTCTGTTGCATTCCCCACAACACATGCATTTGTCACTCCATTGATCTCTACTTCATCCACTTCTTATGCTTTTTCTTCATATGCACCGTCATAAGAGTGGTATGAGTCTTTAGAGTAACAATCATCTGAATCATCATATGCAGCTTCCACATTCTCAATTTGTATCTCTTCTACCCCACCTTCTTCACCGTCATCAATCTTTACTCCATTTACATCCTCTTCACCAGCAAAATAATATAGATCAGCTTCATTACTATCTGAACCTTCATGGACATTACTTGGTAGTGCTTCAACTTTCAGTGTTCTCTCACCCTGTTCATTTGCCTCAGCTTCTTTGCATGGGTTCAACTCAACCATTTCAAATGTAGATACTCTATTCCTGCCACTTTTTGAACCTGTAAACCTGTTAGAGGTGTCATCCCTTGCATTTGCAGTTGTTGTAGTAGGCTCTGCCACAACATCTCTATCATGATAAATACCAAGTTGCTTAACATAAGAACTCTCTTCCTCACCAGAAACTACCAACTCTTCAGATTGACTAGGGTCACATCATATATGATATCTAGTCCTTCTTCCCTGGATGGTTACACCATGTACACCAAATCTGTTTGTGTTTTTGGTGGCCTAAAAGATACATACAATCTAGTGTTTCTTCTTCTCCATATGCAGCTTCCATAGATCTGCATTTTCAACATCATTTCTAATTACTCCATAAACTTTAGGAGATGTCCCAAGCTTTGCGTATGTTATTTTCATCATATAACCCTCATCGTATGGTAGTAAAGCATGAAGCCTCTCACTCAAGTTATCTAAGGTACACTCCCTTGAGTCAATCATGAAGCTTTTCCTTCTGTATCGTTCATATTTTTTCTGTTAGTTCTGGATATTGCTCTCCAATGCCCATGGTATAACACAACATTGTGACTCTATCTATCACACTATTGCACAACAATCACAATAAAAATTGCACAACTGCATCATTATAACTTCAAAGATTAACAATGCACAACCATATTACACCATTACTTATAAAAAATTAACAGTGCACAACCATGTCACACAGCTACTTCAAAAATTAACAATGCAAAACTATACCAACATAGACAACCCTAAATTGAAGAGCATCACTTAAAAATATGTCCTACTCTGCCCTAAATTACCAATGCACATTCAAAATTAAGCCATATTCTTCACTAAATTCAAGAAAAAAAATACTCAATCCCTCACCAACAATCAACAGAAGATAAACACTACACCAACGAAATAAGTCCTACTCAATAAGAACAAATCTGAATCCGAACTCAACCTTAACTTATAACAATCCCAAATTCATTCCTAAATTGAAGAAAATATACTACATCCATAAAAAGTAATCAATAATTAACAGTAACACTACAATACAACCCTAAAATAATCTTATTCCAATCATCCATCAATTTTCAAACAATATTGTTCATACCTTTCGCTACTACAATGAGTTCCTGAGGTACCGCCACCCTCCATCATGTATTCCATTCACGTTCTCCAGATCCCTGATACTCATAAATGGTCTTCCACAATGTGCGCAGAATGGTCGGAAGGGAGATAGTGTAAGAATTTTGGTTTTTCATTTGTAAATATAAGAAAATGAGAAGAAGAGACATTAAAGCGGACACCAGGTTATTTTTTTTAATTTCACACTCCTTTCATTCAAAACATAACAAATATTAACGGCATGTGCTTTTTAGTCCATTTTTTAAAACTTCAGGTGCTATTTGAGTATGTGTCAAGCCCCGCTTCCCGTTATACGGAATCACGGGCACATAACTGAGGCCCAACAAATGATATAAGTTACCAACTCATATCATCCATAAACTGTACAATACCATTAAGCTCAACAATACAATAATAATCACAGGAACAAGAATATAATGCAACAATCAATATCTGAGATACATGAACTTACAGAATGCCCGAGAATATGCAATGCGGTAAATGGTTCGCCAAGTTCCTTCAGTGTCCCATCATTTGTACTGTAGTACCCCGTATTTTTAAATATTATTTTAAAGATTTATAAATAAATTTAAATGATTTTCTGGAGATTTAATAAATATTTTCTGAAGATTTATCTTTTTACACGTGCAAATATTTTCTTGAAAAGTTCAAAAGCCAAAATTATTTTGTGGAAAATCATTATTTATTATTTGGGATTTATTTGTGATTTTTCTAGATTTTTCTGATATTTATTGGACCTATTTGCAAATATTACGAAAAGAAGCATCTTTTTGCAAAATTGTCATTTTGAGGGGTGAAAGTGCAAAACTGTTTTTCTGGACTTTTCAAAAAGTACCGGCTAGAAATAAATTGTTCATTTTATTTTTAAATCTCAATTTAATTGGTTTATCAAGTTTCCAAGTATAGGGATTTATTATGTAAAGTTATATTTTAAAAGGATTATTTTGCAAATGTGTTCAAAACCCTAATTCTCTTAATCCCGGCCTATTTAAAAGGTGGAGTGTAGCCTTCTTTCGCTGCACGACACAAAATATTCATTGTTTTATTTTCCTTGGAGATTTAAAAGGGGATCTTGAATTCTTTGCAAATGAGGGATTCTTCGTCTTGCTTTGTTATATTCGTTTGATCTCTCCAACAAGGTGAGTGACTTGTTTTGTTTTATTTTATTTTATGCATGTTGTAAGTTGTTTTGTTTTGTTCTTTGAATATTGTATGTGGTGTTTCATCTAGTAGAAAGCATGCTAGGGTTTTTGATATGAATACATGTGGTGGATTGAATAAATGGATGAGTTAAAAATTGGATCTTTTGTGAACCCTAGTTATTTGTGAGTAGAATTTACAGGTGGACGATTTTAGATTGTTGGAAAACCTAATATAAATTGTGAGTAGGCTATTTCTTTTGGATTATTGCTGATTTGATTGAGTATGATGGATGTTATGCATTAATTGATTAAAGATGAATTTTTTGGACTATTGGTGAGTTGGATGAAAGCAACTTGGCCATGTTAATGATAAATTTGTTTATGAATCAACTATTGAGAATAGTTGAGATTGAGTTTGAGGAATTTTGAGAATGAGTAATGGAATAAAAGACCATGTCTTGAGGATTTGAGTTGTGATGACTAAATTTGGGGATTTATACATTTTGATTAAATTTGGGGATTTGTGATTTTGTGAAAGATTTTACCTGAATTTGGATTTACTCAATTACTAACTTTTAAATCTGAAGATTTTGTTATTTTAGTTCATGGATTTGTGAAGTTCTTTTGTTGTACAAGTATGCACTAACGTTTTTCATAAATATCGTATTTTTGTTGTTTAAGAAGAAATTGTGTTTTATGCGTTTTCAAAGGATTTGACTATATCTCAACTTATTTTGGTATTGATATGTTTTGGAATATAAAACAAAGTTATTTTGATATATGACTGATTCTTAAAAACTCTAGTTTTGATATATGCACACATTCATGTTTTATTTTGAAGAAATTCATCAAAATGTTATTTTATCATTTCAAGCGATTTTGATTGGCTTTTATGGATCTTGGTATATCCTATAAGCTGTATTTGATCATATTAGAAATATACTTTTATTAGATTTTGTTTTTGTAAAGTAAATCGACGTATCGGTTGAAATATGCACAACCCACACTGCAGTCTGTAGGTGAGGCAGCCGACTGGTATGTTTCGATGGTCGACCAACGCTACCTGGCTGCTGTGTTTTCTCGTTTTCTTGAAATCTTGTGCGGAACAGTCGACTGAACCATTTCTCCAGTAGACTGTCTCTGCTCTGTTTTGATATTTTCTCGAGGTGTTGGATTTTCACTCTGGACAGTCGACCGTCAACACTTAGAATTTATTTTCTTAAAAATATTGGATTTTCGCTCTGGACAGTCGACCGACTCTGGGTTGCAGTCGACTGCTACTGATGTTTCTTGAGTTTCCAGGTGTTCTTTAAACGATTGATTCTTTAAATGTTTTTGGATCTATAACTTACTATTCTAAAAAATATTATTTCTATAGAACATATGTTTTCAAGATATTTTATTGTTGGATTTGAATTCCGGAATTTTATAAAGATTCGGATTTTATTGATTGGAGAAGTTTCTCCATATGATCGTTTTGATGATGGATTTGATGGGTTTTGGTCTTGTTGATATCTCTAGGAGTTGAGTGGGAGTCCTGTGAACCGGCAGTTGAGATTTGTTGAGTTAGACCTGGGGGCTCTTGGTTTAGTTGTTGTTGAGTATTTAAGTCCGGCAGGATACACTAACTCTAGAGATGGAGATTTTGTGTTTTAATAATAACCAACTTAAGGACAGGCACTAGTGGGGATGTGATGGAACTTGGGAAACGTAAGTATAGGCTCATGCTTTTGTTAGTCCAACGGATGCATTCCAGGACTGTTTGTTGTTATGTCCCGAGAGGACATTTGTGTGTTCGCATGTCGAGGGTCTGCAGGCCTATTTACGGAGCATGCAGGGTGCATTCGCGTGTCGAGGGTCGGTAGGCCTATTCACGGAATGTACCTGGTGTATCTGCACGTCGAGGGCCTTGCAAGCCTATTCGTGGGGTACACGGGTTTAGGAGATGATTATCCGGTTGTTTTTGAGCTATCTTACATGATGCTTGAGCGTCGAGGACTGTGGTACCTATTCGCGGAGTATTCTGGATCTTGTTTTCCCATCACCGTAGTAGGATTAGTTGCATAACGAGGGGTTATCCCTATAAAGTGGAGATCGTTAAGGGCTTGCACCGGACCTATGTACTATGGAATGCATAGAATTCGACAAGTATGCATTAGAGAGTCAGCATATAGAATTGTGTTTTTCTTGACTTGGTTTCATGCATGTGTTTTCCTGTTTTCTACACTTGACACTTAGTCTAGTTTCACTTGATGTTTTTATGTTTCATTGTTATTTCTTATTTCATTTATTCTTGTCTCTAGTACGTGTTGTTTATGATTTCATGTTTCATGCTTTACTTATGTTTTTTTTTATGTCACTCACACCGTTATGGCTAACCCCTTTAGTTTTGGGGGTTAGGGTTATCTCTAGCCTTATATTTTACAGGTGATTACCTATAGCTTGGGATTTGGATGCTTGAGTTAAAGTCATGTAATGACTTATGTATTGTTGTAAAAGAAATTGTTGTAAGAAAGAAATTTGTAATTCAAGGTGTTTTGTATTTCCGCTGTGTTTTGTAAATGATTATTGTAATAAAAGTTGAAATAAAAAATATCTGTGTTTTTGGCTATGTGTACTATTACAATTGAAGTTGATGCTGAGAATTGTGTCACGTATTTCTAAGATATTATATTGAAAATTCGGGGCGCTACATGTACCTATATAAACAATAACTCAAAAGAAAGATGGAGATTACCCGTTAGAGCAAACTTCAAACACAAGTAGTAGCAAGCAAAGAAACAAAAAAGGGACAATATAATAAGAACAAGAAATTGGAATGATATTGGAGTCAATAAATGATGGACGATAACAAGAACAAAATTACAATGGTTGGTAAATGATGGTCAATGGTGCAATGATCAATAAAAAATAATCAATAATCAATGTCGATAATAATAATTATGATCAAAATGCAAGTGTTGATCCTAAGTCTATCATCTTTTATTATCTTTTCTAATGCACGTAATTCTGCGTCTCATACCACAAGTTTGGTGCATACAAACAAGTGATTGTTTAGACTATGTGGTGAACTCTATAGATCGTTGGAATCAATAATCAATAATCAATAATCAATAATCCACAATCAATAATCCATAACCATAATCAATCCAGCAATAAGGGACCCTTCATCGAGATGGAACCCACACAAGGATGCTATTTCTATGTCATCCGTACTGGTCCTACGCCATCTGTACTTGCCTTGCAACCATTGTGGCATCACGATCGGTGTCGAAAATTGGATCTGATACCATTTTGTAACCCCCGAGCCTGGCTCAGCTGCGCACGCGGCTGTGCGTGCGCGCACACGCGAACAAAACAAATCCTAACAATGGCCCACCATAGACTTGCCTCACAAAAGATGCTATAGCTTATTAGGTCCCCTTGATCTTAGGCAAATCTATATCTACTATACTTTCCCTTAATGAATTTCCGATGTGGGATTTAATGAATCCCCAACATCCACTCTTCTCCTTCTTAAACATGTGCATTGCACAACTACGCAAGATTTATGCATACAAGCACCCGGGCCCCCACATCTAACCAGCACAATCAGCCTGCTCATAATCTTCCTTAGGCCCACAATACTCCATACACACAAATCCCATAATCATACCCTATAGGCCCACTTTATTATTCTCTCTCTGTATATAACTATATACTATATATTATACTAATATATCTTAAGATACATGGTATTACATTTCCCGTTTACAAGTTTACATGTTCCTGACTACATGATTCCTGATCCCCGAATAACCATACCTTGAGACTTGATTCAGTTGCCACTTGCATCACACACGATCATGTTGTTTCAAAAATTGTATTGCAAGTTCATATTTCTTCCGTTGTTATACATTGTTCTCGTTATCATGTTATTTATTACTATTTGTCGTCCGTAGCTTGCTCCAACAGACCCCCCCAACTCTAGATTTTGAGCTTACAGGTACTGAGGAGGAACCAATAAAAGGACTTGGCGACCAAACCTTCTAGAGGATGGGTCGGATCTAGCCTGGATTAGTTTATCTCGTTTTATGTTTTTCTCCCGTTATTATTGTTATGATTTTGCATTGTATATTTGGGCATTTTTTACCCGAAGTTTATGTTCCAGATGTTGGTTATTTCATGGATTACTTAAGTTTATTCATTGTTTATGTGATTATTATATTGCATGCGTAGTTGTGATTATGATATTATATTGTTGAGTTATAACTGTACAGCTGATGAATGATGTATATTATTCGCTGGGCCTTAGTTGCGTGCCCGTACTTTCGTATCTTGGGAAGCGGGGCGTGACAAATGATCTCATGATCAAACAACTAATAAAATTGGATCAAGATATCATGTTCTCATGTTTTCTTCGATTATAATAGTTTCATAGCAATAATATGATGACGTTGAAGTTCATTATATATATATATATATATATATATATATATATATATATATATATATATATATATATATATATATATATATATATATATATATATAGAGAGAGAGAGAGAGAGAGAGAGAGAGAGAGGAAAATCTTCCATTGTGCACCACCCCTCCATGTGCACTCGTGTGCACTCGACCTTCCCGCCTTCGTATCGACGATCCGAACCGTTTACATTGATCTACACATCTAAATTAGTCTAAATATGTAAAATCAAATAATTTTTTATAGTCACATGATGGGTGGGCAAGTGAATTTCAAATGATTTGATTTTACATATTTAGACTAATTTAGATGTGTAGATCAATGTGAACAGTTCAGATCGTCTAAGTTTTGATTTTTTTTGCTTGCGCCACATAGACGTTTTTTATTCTTTTCTTTACTCCATGTGGCATTTCCAAGTTAAACACGTACTAAAATTCACAATTATCATGTTCATTTTCTTTTGCCACATGGTATTTTCATGTTATATATTATAACTAATCGATTATATATTATATAGTTATATGGTTTCTAGTCTTTTCTAATCCTTAAATATATATTTTGATCTTAATTTATCATCTACATTAATTGTTAAATAATTAATAAATTTTTTTAAAACCCATAATGCCTCATTTGATCATATACAATAAAAATAATACTCATACATTTTACATCTCCTCTAGCTAATAAAAATATCTAAGACATAAATTTTTACAAGATACAAGAGATTATATATATATATACCAGATTTGCCCGTGGGCACGTGCCTGCGACACGTCTTCAGAACGGTACAACATATGAAAAGCCTTGTAAACAGTAAATCAACAATTATGTAGCTCAAGTTTGAATAGTATGACAATAATTAGTTGTATATATATATATATATATATATATATATATAGGCTTTTGCTCAGTTGAAAACAGGTTCATTTTCAACGGGTTGGAAAACAGCGATCTGAGCCTTTTGCTTAGTTGAAAACAGGTTCATTTTCAACGGGTTGGAAAACAGCGATCTGAGCCGTTGGATCGCTTTTGATCGTGATCAATAGCTCAGATCGCTATCGCTCAGATTAGAGCGGATATATATATATATATATATATATATATATATATATATATATATATATATATATATATATATATAATTAAATTAATAAATTATAATTAAATTAATAAATGAGTTGTTTTGCGGGGGGATTTGAATTTGAGTTTTGGGGGAAAAACTTACGCGGGGAAAATGTCTTTTGTGAGGTTAGATCTGGGACTTTAATTTTGGGGGATTGAAGGAGATCCACTTGATAGCTTTCTTTGTGTTTTATTATATAGATATATATATATATATAAAATAAGCATAACATAACATAATATGTATATTTTAAATGCATAGTCCTTATGTATGCATTAGCTACATATTTTTGTTCTATCTCACGAACAAATATTCCTAATTAATCTTTTTTTTTCGCGTACTATTTTTAGTACATGATCAACAATAACATGAATGACGTAGATTTTATACATGTAGGGGCAAGATCTAGAAATTGATAATGCATATTTATTGCACATTAAAATATTTTTAAGTTAATAATCGTCACTTGTTAAGGTAATGTTTTATTGTCTACTAAGATTTGATGTTAGAATTGAAAGATAAATTTGTAAAATATTGATTAAAAAAAAATTAACATCTTTTTTAGTTTAAAAGCTAAATGAGATTGATTTAAGAAAATGAGACAATAGAGAATTATAGAAAATTTTAATAATATATCTTTTCATGCATTACACGTATTATATGCGTATTATATGCTCTTATATATTAAATTCTTGGTTGCTTCATTATTATTATTATTATTATTATTTGTTGGATAGTTCCAATTTTAATAGGATCCTAATTTGGAAAATAATTGATTATCAAAAAAAATTTATCCCACTTTTTAAGGAGATTAATGCACTATATTTGTTAGAAAGATTGATGCACACATGGCAAGTATGCGACCAAGATAGAATTAGATTATATTCTATCTAGACATAACCTAATATGAACATTCTTTTCTTTCTTTCTCTGAGAGTTGGCGACTTTCGTCCTATTAGCCTCCTCAATTTCTCGGTCAAGATATCTACCAAGATCCTTGCTAATAGATTAAACAAGTTGATGGACCGACTGATAAGTAACGAGAAAACTGGTTTAATTAAGGGTCGTTGTATTCTGGACTGCGTTGCTACTGCAGAAACAACTATTCACCAATGCCATATATCGAATGACAGGAGTTACTTGTTAAAACTGGACTTGGAGAAAGCCTACGATTCAATCGAATGAGACTGTCTTTTTGAAGCATTAAGAGGCAGGGGATTTGGGGATAAGGGGATTTGGGGATAGATAAATCAGATGGATTAGATACTGCCTCTCTACTAGTAGGTCGGTTATTCAGGTTAATGAAAGGCCGGTTGATCATCCTCTTATCGCAGAGGCCTTAGACATAGGGATCCTCTCTCGCCCCTGCTGTTTATGATTGTTGCAGATGTTCACATGATGGATAACTGCAGACTTACTGGTTTGATAACACCGGCAGATAGGGGAAGAAGCAATTATGGGTGCTCAATTCTACAATATGTCGATGATACCTACCTATTTGGGAACGGGGATTTGGGGGAGACTATTACATTCAAAGGAATTCTATATTGCTTTGAAGCCTGGTCGGGGCTTAGGGTGAACTACTATAAGAGCGCTCTCATTCTGATTGCCTTGGTAGAGGAAGATGTAAGAGATCATGTTACTAGTCTGAATTGTAAGCTTGATGACTTCCCTATTAAGTACCTAGGCCTCCTTCTCCGCCCAGGCAAACTTAAGAAAATGAACTAGCTAACGATTATTGACAAGGGCATATCTGAGTTTCAGGGGGCCCTAAGCAAGTTTTAAAATGAGGCCTTTTACAAGTATACAAAATAAAAAATGAGAACTATTTAAATACAAACAAACTTTGAGCCTTGGAGGACAAACTATTTAAATGAAATCAAATTTATATATATCCTTCCAAAAAAAAAATTTAATTGATAACGTACGCATTTTCCATAAAATGTATCATGGTAAAAAGAAACTCGGAGAAACTCTAACAATAGAAACAAAATACATGATCTCAACTATTTTAAAAAGTCTTACTTGCTACATTTAAATCTTTAACATTGCATACACAATCCATGTTCACCAAAGCAAGTCCATTGTTTGCATCCAAAATTTGCTTACAAAATAAAACACACAAAAAAAAATCACTTAAACATGACTCTTCTCCCCCGCTTCCCAAAATACGGAATACAAGTACGTAAAGTAGGCCCAGCGAATGATGTAAACACCATCCATAAGCTGTACCAGACTAACTCAACAATATGAAAGAACAATCACAACCACGCAAGAAGATATAACCAATGAATAAAAGGTAACTCTATAAATGAAATAATCCAATAATAATAATATCCAACACAAGAAAAATCTAACATCTGGGAAAAACAAACTCCGGGAACATAAGCCCAAAACAGAGTGCAAAGACATAACAATATTCAAAGAAATAATCTAGCAGTAAAATAAATCTAAGCAGTGTAATTCAGCTCCATCTCTAGAACCGTTGCTCACCAATTCCTTCTGGTATAGCTCCTTCAGTACCAGTAAATACTTGATCTAAAAAGAAAAAAAAGAGTGTCCTTAGAGCAAGTCGTGGACAGCAAGTACAGAAAAACAGAGGATAAAGGAACCATGTATATTAAAGAAAAAGGGACATGATCGAAGTCAAAGCAAAGGTAGGCAATAATATCAAAGGTCTATATTTAATCAGTCCCATACAGGATCAAGCATGAGATGATAAATGCAGGTTATTAATCATTTTATTAATCTATCTAGTGCACGTACCACTGCGTCCCATTCCACAGGTTCAGTGCAAACACACAATGTACGCTTTAGACTGATGGTGAATTCACGGTTCGTGTACTCGGCCCAGTAATTAGTGTTTAATATTCAATGTCAGTAATTATCAGGCAGTATTTTATGGCCATCAGTACAGGTCAGTACAGTAAGGCCCGACCGAGTATAGTTTCTGATTGTTCACTACTAAGTCATGCCATAGTACCCCGGCTTGTTAATATTTTATTTCATCCTATGTGAGCATGCAAGAAGGTGTCAATGTTGTATGATACTAGGTGTGTCTAATTCTACTCGTTACAGACAAATCAAGAAGCAAACAAGTCATTTAAACACACATCACATAATCAGGACAACATGACCTTGCTGCACTAAAACATAGATTACTGCTACTACAGAAAAGTAAATCTGGATCCGTTAGAATTTATAGAAACTAGACTCTCTGCCGGTTCTAGCAAATATATATAATCCATATAAAAGATACAGAAACTAGGGTGAAAATCATATTCTTTTCATATTTTATGTTCAGGCAGCAAGTTGTAAATTGTGTTCACCTATTTGTTTCAGGTCAGAAATATGATCAAATAAATTTATAAAAATTCTGGGTCATTCCTACACATGTCTAGGTTCAGAAAAATTTATTTCAGATTTTTATTTTAATATTAACATGCTCAAATAAATTACGGAAAAGCAAGATACGCATGCTTTTGTGAATCTGAAAATTCTGACACAGCTGCACTAAAATGATGATATCTAACAGAGTACACTTCGGAATTCAAATCCGAAAAAAAGGTAGTAAACTAGACATCTGAGGCTAAATTTCATATTCAGAAAGTTATTTCAAAATATGACAGCAATATGGTCGAAAATCTGATTCAAAATGGAACACACAATAGTCCAGAATTCATTTTGACATGAATAGGCAACAATTAAATCATACAATCATATATTTCATGCAAATTAATAATCAAAGTGTCAATAGATGTTTAACATGCATAATTTTAGTTTCTTAGATGCAATTTCACAGGCATGGTAATCAATTCGTCAAATCAATTCAGTCTAACATATATACAATTCATCAAACAAGTCTGTCACATGGATCTAGTTATTTTTCATGTAATTGTGCATATGCAAGATACAAGGGGGACTAGGTTTTAGATCAAAGAGAGCGGCATGATGTTAAGAATATTTCGGGTTAGCTCGTGTAAATCCTTAATAGACTTAACGGAGTTTCAAATAACAGCATGATAAGGAAAAGGACTGGATCTACTTGCAGAGATCAAGGGTTCTTGAACAAAACAAAATACTAGTTCAAGAAGAGATTTGACTATTAATTACTAGATTCAAATATCTTAGAATAATGGGATACGAATCCCGGGCAGCGATCCAAAACTCGTGCGAGCTACGTGCAAAACAGCGAACAGCAAGAGAAACCAAACAGCAACACACAGCGGATCCAAGGCAAAACGGCAAACGGCGAAAATGGATTTCCTATGCCCAAAACAGCAAACAGTGAAATCGGATCTCCAATGCCCAAAACAGCAAACGGCAAAATTGCCCACTGTTTCTCTTCCCCATTTCGACAGAGAGAGAAGGAGAGAGCGGGAGAGACCACGGCGGCGCTACGTCGGGAAGCGACGACAGTGGCAACCACGACAGATGCGACGATGGCGGACGACGGCAGTGCTGTGGACGGGATGCGACGCAACCACCAGGGCTTCGACGGCTAGAGCGAGCGGCTCTGTTTTCGCTTCCGAAAGCAGGGGAGTTGACGACATGGTGTTCGGGACTTGGACGGCGACAACGAGTCGATGGGGGGGTTCTCCGGTGGTTGCGAGGGTGAGTGGAGAGGGTCGACGAAGGCAAAGGACGAGAAGCAGTGGTGCCGAAGACAGCGGTAATGGGTTGCGGTGGATTTCGGGATGGTGGTCTTAATGGCAAGGACGTGGGTGATCGTAGGGCAATGGGATGGAGGTCGAAGGTGGTCGGAGGTGCGACGAGAATGGCTTGGGTGAGATGGGTGCGGGTTGAAGATGAAAGAGGGGAGAGCGGGAGTTAGGAAAGAGAGAGATAGCGGTGCAGGAGAGAGGGGGATAATTAATTAGGGTTTAATAATAGGGTATTTATAGAAGATTAAGAAGTTGGGGTTTGGGTTGTGGTTTAATGGGTTTTGGGTACCTGGTTTGGGTCCAAAAAGAGATGAACACGCATAAAACAATGAGATGAACATAAAGCGGAACAAATCAAACTCAAAATAGGAAGAGCGAAATTTTGCGATGAACCAAAAATAGCAAAATTCAGTCAAAAGAGCACAGAACGATCAAGAGAAAAATAAAGAGCCCAATAAAAGCAAAGATATAATATTATAAAAGAATTTGGATACAATAATCAAGAAAAGAAATAAAATACAATAAAATCCAAAATAGGGGTTACAAATCCTACCCACCTTACAAGAAGAATTTCGTCCTCGAAATTCATACAAGAGGTACATTGGACGAACCCTGAAACAAAACAAAACAAAGCAAAACAACTACTCAAACAGATGTGGAAACCTCTCCCGAATGTCCTCCTCCAACTCCCATGTCAACTCACCTGGCGAGTGAGGAATCCAAGAAACTCGAACCAACTTGATGACTCTATTCTCCAACACCTTCTCTCGACAGTCCAAGATAGAGACTGGTCGAATTTCATAGGAAAAATTTGGCCCCACAGACAAATCTGAGTAGTCAACCACATGACTGGCATCCCTGATGTATTTCCTGAGCTGAGAAACATGGAATACATCATGGACACCCGCTAAAGCTATTGACAATGTGAGCCTGTAAGCTACCTTGCCCACACGTTCCACAATATCGAATGGACCAATGAACCGAGGGCTCAACTTGCCCCCACCTCCAAAACGGATAACACCTTTCCAAGGCGATACCTTGAGGAACACATGCTCTCCTGACTCGAACTCTAGAGGTCTACGACGACAGTCAGCCCACTTCTTCTGCCTATCCTGAGTGGCCTGCAAGTGCTTCCGGATCTGAGCCACGGCATCAACTGTCTTTGTGATCAACTCAGGACCCAAAAGCTTTCTTTCATCGATATCATCCCAACAGACTGGTGATCTACACTTGCGCCCATATAAAGCTTCAAATGGAGCAGTCTTGAGACTCGCCTGGTAACTGTTATTATAAGAGAACTCGGCTAAGTGAAGATGATCTTCCCACGAACCTCCAAACTGAAGAACGTAGGATCTCAACATGTCTTCTAGGGTTTGAATTGTCCTTTCTGACTGCCCATCTGTCTGAGGATGGAACGTTGAACTGTAGCTTAACTTAGTACCCCAGCTCTTCTGCAGACTCTCCCAGAACTGAGACCTGAATCTCGTATCTCTATCTGATACGATGTTGACAAGATCTCCATGCAGACGAACAGCCTCCTGAACATACTGCTCGGCCAAACTCTCCGTGAACTGACCCACACGAAAAGGAATGAAGTGAGCACACTTTCGTCAGCCGATCCACGATCACCCAGATAGCATTATGACCCTTGGAACACCTCGGCAAAGTTGTCACAAAATCCATCGTGATATGCTCCCACTTCCACTCTGGAATTGGAAGAGGTTGCAAAAGTCCTGCGGTCCTCTGATGCTCTACCTTCACTTGCTAATAGATCAGGCACTGGGCGACAAATCTAGCCACATCCCTCTTCATGGCGTGCCACCAGAAATGTTGCTTCAAGTTCTGTACATCTTGGTAACCCCAGGATGAATAGAATACGGGGACCGATGAGCTTCCTCCAGTAGCTTCCATCTGACTTCTCCTCTAGGTACACACAACCTAGAGCCAAAATGAAGCCACTCATCAGTATGAATGACTAAACCAGATCTCAATCCGGCTTCCACTTCACCTCGAAACTGCTTGCAACTGCGGGTCACCCACCTGGGCTTCCTTAATCTGCTCAATCAAAGAAGACTGCAACTACAACATCATGAACTGTCGATCTGATACAGGAAGCAACACATCCAACTCCAGCCTCCTCATGTCCTCCACTATTTCCTTCTACACGGTAAGGAACATAGCGGCAGGCTTCCTACTCAAAGCATCAGGCACCAAGTTCACTCTGCCCAGGGTGATACTGCAAATTGATGTCAAAATCTGCCATTAATTCCAGCCATCTCCTTTGCCTCATGTTCAAATCCTTCTGCGTGAACACATACTTGAGGCTCTTGTGATATGTGAATATCTCCACTCTATCCCGAAGCAAATAATGCCTCCACAACTTCAAGGCAAAACCACGGTTGCGAGCTCCAGATCATGCGTAGGATAGTTCTTCTCATGAGGTCTTAACTGCCTCGATGCATAAGTGACAACCCTGTCTCGTTGCATCAGCACTGCTCCCAGACCTCTACCCGATGCATCACAATGGATCACAAAACTACCCGAACTGTCGGGTATAGTCAGCACTGGTGCTGATGTCAACTGATGCTTCAACTCGGCAAAAGCCTCATCATAAGCTTCATCCCCATCAAACTTTTGCTCCTTCTTGGTCAAACTGGTCAGAGGTCCAGCAATCTTAGAAAAATCCTGAACGAACTTCCGATAATAGCCGGCCAAACAAGAAAAAAACTCCGCACCTCAGGAACAGACTTCGGGATAAGCCAATCCTTGACCGCAGAAATCTTCGCAGGATCCACAGAAACACCAGCACCAAAAACATTATGGCCCAGAAAAGCAACCCGATCCAGCTAGAACTCACACTTATTGAGCCTCCCAAACAGCTGGTTCTCCCTTAAGGTCTGCAGAACCACCTTCAAATGCTCAGCATGATCTTCTCTATTCGAGAATACATCAATATGTCGTCAATGAAGACCACGACAAAATGATCTAAGAACGGCGAGAACACCCGGTTCATCAGACTCATGAACACTGTCGGTGCATTAGTCACTCCGAAAGGCATCACCAAGAACTCGTAATGCACGTACCTCGTTTGGAAAGCCGTTTTCGGAACATCTTCTGACATCACTTTGACCTGATGATACACGAAACGAAGATCCAACTTCGAGAACACCGAAGCACCTCCCAGTTGGTCGAACAAATCGTCAATCCTCGGTAATGGACACCGATTCTTGACAATGATATTGTTCAACTCTCCGTAGTCAATGCAAAGCCTGTGGCTTCCATCCTTCTTGCTGACGAACAAAACTGGGGCTCCCCAAGGAGAAACACTAGTCCGGATAAAACCCTTATCAAGCAGCTCCTAAACTTGCACCTTTAGCTCCGCCAATTCAACCGGTGCCATACGATACAGACTCTTGGAAATAGGCACCGTACCTGGCTAAACATCAATGCTGAACTCCACATCTCGGTCTGGTGGCAAGCCGGGCAAATCCTCGGGAAAAACATCAAGGAATTCCCGCACCACTAAGGGTGCAACAACCTCATCAGAGCCCAACGACACCAGCAAAACAGCCTTGGGATCCATCGAGTTCTTGACATGCCCTGACGGAGTCTCACCTGCATGGACAACAAACTCTTGCTGACCAGAAAGCCTGAAAGTCAACTTCTTCTCCCGACAATCAATCACGGCCCAAGAAACACCCAACCAGTCTATGCCCAGAATGACATCAATACCGGAATTGGGAATCACAATCAAATCAGCCCAGAAAACCACACCACCAATCAGCAACGGACTCTGCTTGCATACCCTAGAACAGATAATGACACCTCCACCTGTGGTGATGTCCCAATCTGTGGGCATAGCATCGTTAGCCAAACCATGCTGATCAACAAAACGAGAGGAAATGAAAGAGTAGGTAGCACCAGAATCAAACAAGACATGAGATGGAAGGAAGAAGACTAAAATAACACCTAGAAGAAGAAGAAGAAGAAAAAGAAGATCAAACAACAGAATAAGGTGCTAGCAGGATATATACACGAGTAATTGTACAAAGAAGGAAAAAAAATAACATGCAGAAACTAAAAAGAAGAAAAGAAAATACAACTACTGTGATATACCTGCAACCACTCCAACAGCAACCTCCGCTTCCTCGGCTGTCAGGTTATAAGCCTGACTATGACTCCCAGTCTGGCCTCCTCTAGGAGCCACACACCTCTGCTCAAAGGTCTGCCTTTGCAGGGGAAAGAGGCGGTCTAGCCTGACTACGAGCCTAGTTCTCCTTGCTGAACGGTCTCTCCAGCCTGAACAGCTGTCCTACTCATGGGGCAGTCCCAAATCATATGATCACTGCTACCACACGCAAGGCATAGTCGATTAGCTACCCTACAGTCCCTGCTGTGAATGCCCTAACCTTATGACAATAGCCACAAGTCTCGACAGTCCTTGGAACAACAGGTGTGTACGGTTGTGCCCTTGCAAGAGGAGGTGGAAGTGGGCTTCGAATAGGTCCTCCGGTAGGCCGAGCTGCAACAGGGTGCGAAACAGTCCACTGGGGAACACCTGACCTGCTGAAGGTCTGCTCTTGAATTCGAGCAGCATCCAGAACATCGGCATAGGCACGAAGCCGAAGAGCAGCCAAACAGTCCTGGATGGGAAAACTTAAGCCCGACTGGAATCTGCGAGCCCTATCCTCATCAGTGGCTACGAGGGCAAGAGTGAAGCGACTAAGCCTGAGTAAACTCTGCAGCATACTCGTCCACAGAACAGGTTTCCTTCATGAAGACAATGCTCAATTAATACTGCCACAGGTTAAGTAGGAAACAACAATGACATTTAAGAACACTATCTAACTGACCTGTGTTAGGAAGACAAATTTTCGTTCCATCTCTGTCTTGGTAACACTGGGAAAGAATTTCACCATGAAGCTCTCAGAGAAAGTGGCTCATTCGATGGGTCGCGTCATCCTTTCGGATTCAACCCGCTACCAGATGTGAGTGAGATCCACCAATTGGATGCGAACCACATCCACACGATCCGCCTCAGTAACACGAGTGGCGATCAGCAGCTGCTCCGTCCAGATAAGCCATTGCTCGGCCTCCAACGGTGACTCAGAACCCAAAAACTTATTTGGGTGCAGCCTCATGAAATTCGCTACTATACCAGGCCTAGCTGGTAGTCGCTCAGGTGCAGGTCCAGCGGCAAGTCCATTGGATGCTAAAGTTGTAACACCCCGAATTCCAAATACAACTGAATTCGAGATTTTCACAGGATCTTTTCGTCTCATTCGGTACAATTTTACAAGGAATTGAAAACTTTCCATTTTACATCAGAGTTACATGAGATTTTACACTTTACATTTTACAGCGGAAGCATATAACACAATAATTTACATGTAATGACAGCGGAAGCAATTTACATCATTTAAATAAATGTACATCAACAATGAATAATTTGTAAGCATCAGTTCTCCTTTCACTTTTATCAAGCCATTTATCCTGCATACAAAACTGTGGGCACGTCAGTTTATTCAACCGACGAAAATTATACATGGCCATCCTCTCTATGCTAGAAACAGTATAACGATTCTCATTTCTTAACAAATCACAAACTTGTTCACATATCAAATTAAGGGAAAAATCTTAATGATGTCGTGTTGTGATTGTGCACTTAATCCTTAATGCAATTATTATGTTATATGACACTAATGCGCACTTGTTCGGATTCTATGCATCCCATACTACATAGGTCCGAGGGCAAGCCCTTAATCGTACTTCATCTTGTAGGGTTCAATCCCTCGTCATGACTTAATCTACTATTGTAACTACGGTAAGTATCCTAGATGTTTTCCGACATACGAACTCATATCTAGGCACCCTGGAGGGAATCCCAACGCACTGACACATGACTCATCATGCAGGCATCCTGTGGTAATTCAGCTCCTACCATAGACATGACACCACCCGCAGTCGTCAAACACCCCACGAGCGTCGCCACCGGGACGGTACTCTGGAGCAGTATCCACGCCCTATCATGACTCATCATGGGAAATCCTGGGATACGCTCTCGCCGCCAATCCAATGGTCCCTCATACTCAGTGTTTTTCTCTTACTTTCATCACATCTTCACTATGTATCTAGTCCTTATTTTATTAGAATCATGAACAAAATCAAAGCTCTAGAGTTAGCCTCTCCACTATACCGGACTTAATCATTCATTCAACATGACCAACCTTGGTCTTTCTTTTCAAATTTCATTTCATTTACTTCCAATTGTCGGGGGAGACTTAGCTACTCTTTTGTTTCAATTTCAATTCACAATTACCAAAATTTTGAGCATTACTAGCTCGTGAGTTCATTTTCATAATATCAATAGATTTTCCTTTTCTATGATCATAACTTTCACATTCATACAACTTCATAAATTCAAATAAATGATTCGCTTCATTTCAGGTATAACTTCATGCAAAGAGAAATAGAGTTTGCTTAAATTGTCACAACCAATAATCATTCAACATAAGATTCATAATTTTTACCATAAAACAATTCATAGAATTTCCGAGATGTCAAAAGTGATCTGGACAGTCGACTTAGAGCTTATCCAGTCGACTTGTTCAGTCGAAGAAAGTTCTTCAATAACCGCTCGGAAGAGTCGACTGCTGCACATGGCCAGTCGGCTGTTCCGCAGCGTTCAAAATCTAAATATCATTTACGGGGCAGTCGACTGTCATTCCAACCAGTCGGCTGTTCTACAGAGTTCAATTATACAACTTTTCAAGTTCAGTACAGTCGACTGTTACATATATTCGGTCGACTGAACAGGGTTAATTTTTGAATGAAGGGATCATCTCTCCCTTCTGTTCTTCAATTAGCACACAGAATTTTATTCAACTACAGTATGTTCAATGTCAACATAAACATGCGATTCTTATCTATTTACCATCATCATAACATAGTTTATGATTAATTGTAAATCTCACACAATTAGTATGTTCTTTCCTCCAAATGAGATGCTAAACATACATTTTTCCTTTACTCATCATTTATCCACGAAGATGAATGCTAATTCCAATTTAACATGCTAGAAAATTAAGTTAACAATTCACCTTAAACACATCGTTCCGAACTGTTCATATTTTGTTTCAGTGTACCAGTTGACTGCTCACATGATCGGTCGACTGTATAGGCCATTTCCAGTTCTCTAATTATCATTAGTTCTTTTTCATCTATTCACATCTTCCACAATAAGTATAACACAAAGCAATTTAATATACGATCACCCTATCAATCCACTTTTCACAAATATGATAACAATCAATATTAGCCCTAGCATGATCTCTATATTAGAAGTCCTGAGAAACACCCACCTTGTTGAAGAGTTTAACGAAATCCCGTAAAGCCTTCTAGTGTGATAATGTGACTCCTCCTCCTTGCTCCTTGCCACCGAGAATCCTCTGAAGTGATGACCGGCCTCCAAGATACTCACTCACAACTCTCTTAAAAATATATCATTCTTTCAAATAAAGTTTTTAGTGTAAAAGACAATGAGTGAGAGGGGTATTTATACTAAATCTTTGGGTGAGATGGAGGGCTAGGATTGAGTAGATGGTTATGAGATGGAGGGCTAGGATGAGAGTAGGAGTTGTAGTAACTACCCACAACTAGGTAACCACCTATACACTAACTCCACTTCTTCCAAAACCGGCCAAGGAAAGGTGCTCATGCACGTGGACGTGCAATGCACGTGCATGCACTAGTCTCCATATAAAAACTTGTACATTATACATCCTTATAAAATAATCTTTTAAAAGATGTTACCTTACAAGTTGTTATTAAGAGAATGAGCTTAAATTGACGGGCCAAAATATTAGTTTTTTACAAAATAAATAAATTAGATTTTTGGGCTTGTGTTTATTTGAGACAAGGGCCTTTTATAAAAAATAATTTAAAGAACACATATACATATATATATGCATATACTCATCATCCATAAGGAAAATAATTATAAGATTTCATATTACGAAAATTGCACGTGCACACTACGTGCAAAATAAATAATTTTCATAGATGAAAATCGAGGCATTACAAAAGTGGCCCTCATCAACTCATTGTGTTCCTGCTGGAGAGCCATCATCTTCTGAATCGTCTGGAGAATAGCAGCGTTGTCCGACTGCTCATCCCTCAGGGCGAGAAGAAGAAGAATTCCACGAGCCATAGCCTGAAACATAAGCAAAGATGGTCAGTACCCTAGATGATATGTTGGTTATTATATGCATTCATGTGATCATCGTGGTGTGCACATTACTGAGTTAACCCAGCTAGAGCCAAACTAGACTAATAGATCAATCAAAGCCAAACCTCATAAAGATGGTCAAGTTTGACTGATATATTATCCAAACCTGGTGCTCTGTTACCACACAAAATCTTGTCACGCCCCGCTTCCCAAAATATGGAATACAAGTACGTAACGTAGGCCCAGCGAATGATATAAACACCATCCATAAGCTGTACCAGACTAACTCAACAATATGAAAGAACAATCACAACTATGCAAGAAGATATAACCACATGAATAAAAGGTAACTCCAATAAATGAAAGAATCCAATAATAATAATATCCAACACAAGGAAAATCCAACATCTGGGAAAAACAAACTCCGAGATCATAAGCCCAAAACAAAGTACAAAGTCATAACAATATTCAATGAAATAATTTAGTAGTAAAATAAATCTAAGCAGTGCAATTCAGCTCCATCTCTAGAACTGTTGCTCACCAATTCCTTCTGGTATAGCTCCTTCAATACCTATAAATACTTGATCTAAAAAGAAAGAAAAGAGTGTCCTTAGAGCATGTCGTGGACAGCAAGTAGATAAAAACAAAAGATAAAGGAAGCATGCATATCAAAGAAAAAAGAGACAGGATCAAAGTCAAAGAACAAAGCAAAGGCAGGCAATAACATCAAAGGTATATATTTAATCAGTTCTATACAAGATCAAGCATGAGATGATAAATGCAGGTTATTAATCATTTTATTAATCTATCTAGTGCACGTACCACTGCGTCCCATTCCACAGGTTCAGTGCAAACACACAATGTACGCTTTAGACTGATGGTGAATTCACGGTTCGTGTACTCGGCCCAGTAATTAGTGTTTAATGTTCAATGTCAGTAATTATCAGGCAGTATTTTATGGCCATCAGTACAGGTCAGTACAGTAAGGCCCGACTGAGTATAGTTTCTGATTGTTCACTACTAAGTCATGCCATAGTACCCCGGCTTGTTAACATTTTATTTCATCCTATGTGAGCATGCAAGAAGGTGTCAATGTTGTATGATACTATGTGTGTCTAATTCTACTCGTTACAGACAAATCAAGAAGCAAACAAGTCATTTAAACACACATCACATAATCAGGACAACATGACCTTGCTGCACTAAAACATAGATTACTGCTACTACAGAAAAGTAAATCTGGATCCGTTAGAATTTATAGAAACTAGACTCTCTGCCGGTTCCAGCAAATATATATAATCCATATAAAAGATACAGAAACTAGGGTGAAAATCATATTCTTTTCATATTTTATGTTCAGGCAGCAAGTTGTAAATTGTGTTCACCTATTTGTTTCAGGTCAGAAATATGATCAAATAAATTTATAAAAATTCTGGGTCATTCCTACACATGTCTAGGTTCAGACAAATTTATTTCAGATTTTTATTTTAATATTAACATGCTCAAATAAATTACAGAAAAGCAAGATACGCATGCTTTTGTGAATCTGAAAATTCTGACACAGCTGCACTAAAATGATGATATCTAACAGAGTACACTTCGGAATTCAAATCCGAAAAAAAGGTAGTAAACTAGACATCTGAGGCTAAATTTCATATTCAGAAAGTTATTTCAAAATATGACAGCAATATGGTCGAAAATCTGATTCAAAATGGAACACACAATAGTCCAGAATTCATTTTGACATGAATAGGCAACAATTAAATCATACAATCATATATTTCATGCAAATTAATAATCAAAGTGTCAATAGATATTTAACATGCATAATTTTAGTTTCTTAGATGCAATTTCACAGGCATGGTAATCAATTCGTCAAATCAATTCAGTCTAACATATATACAATTCATCAAACAAGTCTGTCACATGGATCTAGTTATTTTTCATGTAATTGTGCATATGCAAGATACAAGGGGGACTAGGTTTTAGATCAAAGAGAGCGGCATGATGTTAAGAATATTTCGGGTTAGCTCGTGTAAATCCTTAATAGACTTAACGGAGTTTCAAATAACAGCATGATAAGGAAAAGGACTGGATCTACTTGCAGAGATCAAGGGTTCTTGAACAAAACAAAATACTAGTTCAAGAAGAGACTTGCCTATTAATTACTAGATTCAAATATCTTAGAATAATGGGATATGAATCCCGGGCGGCGATCCAAAACTCGTGCGAGCTACGTGCAAAACAGCGAACAGCAAGAGAAACCAAACAGCAACACACAGCGGATCCAAGGCAAAACGGCAAACGGCGAAAATGGACTTCCTATGCCCAAAACAGCAAACAGTGAAATCGGATCTCCAATGCCCAAAACAGCAAACGGCGAAATTGCCCACTGTTTCTCTTCCCCACTTCGACAGAGAGAGAAGGAGAGAGCGGGAGAGACCACGGCGGCGCTACGTCGGGAAGCGACGACAGCGACAACCACGGCAAAGGCGGCGACGACGGCGCTGCGGTCGGGAAGCGACGCAACGACTAGGGCTTCGATGGTGAGAGCGAGCAACTCTGTTTTTGCTTCCAGAAGTAGGGGAGTTGATGACGGGGTGTTCGGGGCTTGGACGGCGACGATGAGGCGATGGGGGGGGGGGTTCTCTGATGGTTGCGAGGGTAAGCGGAGAGGGTCGACTAAGGCAAAGGATGAGGAGCGGCGGCGGCGAAAACAGCGGTAATGGGTTGCGGTTGAGTTCGGGATGGTGGGTCTTGATGGCGAGGACGGGGGTGATCGGAGGGCGATGGGATGGAGGTCGAAGGTGGTCGGAGGAGTGACCAGAATGGCTTGGGCGAGATCGGGTTGAAGACGAAATAGGGGAGAGCAGGGAGTTAGGAGAGAGAGAGATAGCGGCACAGGTGAGAGAGGGGGATAATTAATTAGGGTTTAATAATAGGGTATTTATAAGAGATCAAGAAGTTGATCTCTTAATGGGTTTTGGGTACTGGTTTTGGATCCAAAAATAGATGAAAAAGCATAAAACAATGAGAAGAATATAAAGCGGAACAAATCAAACTCAAAATAGGAAAAGCAAAAATTTTTGATGAACCAAAAATAGCAAAATTCAGCCAAAAGAGCACAGAACGATCAAGAGAAAAATAAAGAGCCCAAGAAAAGTAAAGGTATAATATTATAAACAATTCGGATACAATAATCAAGGAAAGAAATAAAATACAATAAAATCAAAATAGGGGTTACAAAAATCATTGGTTATGCTTTGATAGTCGAGCTTTCCTATTAGATCATGTTCGATTGATAACATGGCTAACCCATTCAACCTTTCTTGTGACATGGTTGACCGAAGATAAGTGATGATCAACTTCAACTTTGAAAAACTTCTTTCTGCCGATGCAACAATTACTGGTACAGTTAGCAAAATTCTATAAGCTATCCACACATTAGGAAAACCAATATTGCATTTTCTTTCTTTCATAAAACTTATCACTTCAGTTGGCCTCTTTGCTTCATCTGGTAAGACTTCCTTTAAAATTTTCAACTCTAAAAATAAGTCTCTTCCATCCACATATGAGACTTCGCCTTGTTTCAAAAAGTTTTCAAGATTCAAACAATCACTCTTCAAACTACAATCACTTGCACAATTTAACTTCTTCAAATCGAACAGAAATCTAAATATTTTTTCATATGTTTTAAATTGTTCAAACCTACTCCTTAGAGAAGAAAGAGCTTGATCTACAATAAATATGAAATAATTAACTCTAAAGGATTCTTCATCTGATTGTAGCACATCTTCACCAGGAGTTTCATCAAATTGTTTTTTTCTTTTAACTAACTGTTTTTCATAGAATATTGCCTCAATACCCATTTCATTTGCTATTTCTTTAGCTTCAACCATTGTTTCATCAAAGCCAGTTTCTCTATATTTTTCAGAAAATAAAATGAGCCCTTTTAATTCTTCTATAGCGACATCAATATTCATATCTTCACTTCGAAATTTTTTACTAACAGAGTTGATTGCAAATAATAAATTGTGCCAAATAAAAATTCAAAATTCTCCATTTAATTTTTGGCTAATGATGCAACTTCACTAATTACTTTATGATCATCATTAGAATTGGCTACATCAATTAAAGCATCTCTTATTTGTAAAGGTTGATATCTTATAGCTTTAACACTTCAATACAACTCTCCCAACGTGTTTGTGACAATGGTTTAAGTGTTAGGCCTTTCACATTATCTTTGAAAATTTTCCAACGCTTTGTAGAAGCCGAAAATAAACAATATATGCGTTGGATAATTCCAAAAAAAGATGTAGCTTTAGCACAAGAGTTAGCCATATCACAAAGAGAATGACTAAGACTATGACAACCTGCATGGAGTGTAAAAGGCTCTAGAATTAATTTCAAGTAATCTTTTTTGTACACTTTTTTGTTTTCCTTTCATATTAGATCCATTGTCATATCCTTGTCCTCCAATATCATCAATATTCTCAAAAAAAATATCATCAATATTAAGTTGATTAGTTTCTAATTCACTTTCAAGCTCCTTAAAAAGGCCAAGACCCGATATATCATGCACTTTCAAAAACCCTATGAAAACTCTTCTACTTTGATTGAATTTGAAGAAACATCCACACATCTTACAACTAGTGACATTTGTTCTTCATGGCTTATATCTGGAGTACAATTAAGTATAATTGAAAAATACTTCGCTTCCTTAATTTTCTTCAAAATTATATTTTTAGTCTCATTCGCCAACATTTG
Source organism: Hemerocallis citrina (assembly GCA_017893485.1). Lineage (NCBI taxonomy): Eukaryota > Viridiplantae > Streptophyta > Magnoliopsida > Asparagales > Asphodelaceae > Hemerocallis > Hemerocallis citrina. Next base: position 289,889,307 of record CM030362.1, read on the forward strand.
AATTAATTCATTTTGAATACTAGGACCAAAATAATGATAATGGATTTCACTTCTAGTAATGCGTCTAAGATGTTCTTGCATCACAGGATCCAACTCACCGATCATTTCAATAAAACTTAAAAAGTTCCCATTATTTCTTTGATAAAGTTTTTCAATGTGTCCACGAAATCCCATATTATTTTTAGCAAGAGTATTCACAAGGGCAATTATCCTCACTAATACCTGCCTCCAATGTTCCCTCTTTTTGTTAATCTCTTCTTGCACGCTTTTATCAATTGTTTGATTTTTTCAATCTAACTTCCAATTCAAGCCATTTACTTAAACAAGCAAGATGATCACTACTAGTTTCATGTTCCTTAAGTCTTTGACCAAGATTTCTCCAATCATTATATCCTTCGAAACCAAATTAGAGACATTTTTTTGTTGCGTAAACAATTTACAACAAAAGCAAAAAAGTTTGTCTAAGGAATTTGAATACACCAACCAAACTCTATCTTGTTTCTCTCCGTTTTGTAATTGTCTAATATAGTATGAGCAAGAAAAATGTCTATTGAAATCATTTAGAGGAAAGTTGATATCATTAACTCTAACTAGAGCTTTTATTACCAATAAGTCTCTAAAAACTTGATTAACAATCCCCCATTTTCCTGGATCATAATTTAAAGGTTCATACTCTTTGTGTATATATCATTATGATTAATTTCATTTACCAATTTATTAACTTGGTTAGCTTCTTCATTTGCCAATTTTTCAAGTCCATCATCCTTATTATGCTCCTCATTCACTACATGTTCAAATTCCTCATCAATTGATTCATTTATATGTTCCTCATCAACCAAGTCTTGAGGTTCAACATTTTCACTAGCCAAATTAGTTTGTTTAGTATTTTTTTAAAAATTGTCCATTGCACCTTTTTGAGATTTGATAAATTCTTCAATTCTTCTTCTTTTCTTTTTCTTTCTATTTTTTTTTTTCCTTGTCCGGAATCGTACTTTCTAGGAGGCATACTTTAAATATTAAATTAACAATACAAAATTTAAAGAACAAAGTTAAGGAACAATAGTACCTAATTATTGTAGCTTCGAATTTTCACTTTTTCTTGAAATCTTCAATAATTTTCTCCAATTTCAGTCCCAAATCAAGAAATGAATACTCATTCTCCAAATGAATTCTGAAACTATAAAATACAAATACTAAATTAATAATGCAATTATTTCTTTACATAATCTCAAATCTATATAATAAAACACAGAGAAAGCTATCAAGTGGCTCATAAAACACATTCCCCCCCCCCCAAAAAAAAACAACTCATTTATTTATTTTATTATCTCTCTCTCTCTCTCTCTCTCTCTCTCTCTCTCTTTCTCTCTCTCTCTCTCTCTCTATATATATATATATATATATATATATATATATATATATGGAAACATGGACTTTTATACCCCAATTTATAATTATTTTTCACCATATACTAATGAAAACATGGACTTTTATTTACAACTAATTATTGTCATACTATTCAAACTTCAGCTACATAATTGTTGATTTATTGTTTACAAGACTTTTCATATCCTGTATCGTTCTGAAGACGTGCCATAGGCACGTGGCCACGGACAAATCTAGTACCCAACTACAACACAAATTATTCAGTGATTAGTAACACAATACAAATTATTTAATGTTTGATTTTAGAACACAATATAAATTATTTGACCAATTACCGTACAAATTTTTTAATGTTTTCACTTTCAAAATCAGGGTCAGCATACTCATCACACCACTGGTGGCCGACACTCAGCACCAAATGAATCAATGATTAAATGACTTTAAAAAACAAGATGCAAACAATGAACTCCACACTAGCACATATGGTAACTAGTAAGTAATAACTCCACAGTCCACTGTCCACAGATGATAAAAATTTAAAAAAAACAGGAAGAAGAAAAAAAAGAATCAGAATTCAGAAGATAGAAGATGGAGACAAAGAAATTACTTGGCACAGTGGCACCTGACCTAGTGACCTGCAATTCAAAGACGCCGAACAGCGGTGTCAGCGAACTCGCAGGGAGATGGAGACGGGCGACGCGGTGACAGGAGATGGGCGACGGGTGACGCGGTGACGGGCGAGAGGGATTATGGATTAAGAAGATTTGAAGAAGAAGAACACCCAAAAGCAAAAGAAAAGTTAGGATGGAGAGAGAGAGAGAGAGAGAGAGAGAGAGAGAGGAAGAGAGGGATTAAAAATTAGATTTTAATCATGAGAATGCGAATCGTCGAAATCAAGGGAGATAAATCAGGTGACGGTTTTTTTTAATTTATTTATTTACAGTGAATATTTTTTTAAAAAATGGGCCCTATACAATTTGGGGGCCCAAAGCAGCCGCTTGGGCTGCTTGGGCCCAGATCCGCCATTGATTATTGACCGAGTTAACGCCAAACTAGCTGGTTGGAAAGGTAAGAACCTGTCATTAGGAGGAAGAGTGACCCTCATCAACTCGGGACTTTCCAATCTCCCGACATACTACCTGTCCGAAGTGGTTCATTCAAAGGATAGACCGGGTACGAAAGAGATTCTTCTGGAAAGGGGTAGTTGCAAACAAAGGGTGCTACCATCTTATCAAATAGGAGAAATCTTGCATGGAAAGAGTCAGGGTGGGCTTGACACCATTGACTTGAGAGACATGAATTTAGCCATCCTCGGCAAATGGTGGTGGAAAATGTTTCACCATAATGGGGAAGGTTGGTAGGATTTTATCCATGCTTACCTTTTAAAAAAGGGGACGCGAAGATTTGAGTTCCGTTTGTGCTTTAAAGTGTCTTGGTTTTGGAAAGGGGTAGCTAAAGCCTATCATCCGTTTCATAGCTGTGTCACATCTTTCATTGGCAATGGCATGTTGACCAGGTTCTGGTAGGACAAGTGGTGCGGGGATCACTTTCTTCGAGAGTTACTCCCATATATTTTTAGTTAGTTTTTTAATCTAATATTATTGTGGCCAAAACATGGAAGCGTGGATCTTGGAGACCCCCTTTCAGATCATGACTCGATCAGGAATCTCAATTGAGACTAGGGGCTTTACAATCTTATATTGGTCAATCAAGGGTTAGACGTTTCTAAGTTCCAGACTGTAAGACATGAGGTTTAGAGAAGAATGGTTCCTTCACGGTTAGGTCACTGTATAACGACATCCACTTTAGTGGGTGTAGCCCAAAATGGGCTGCAAATCTATGGAAAACAAAAGCCCCGTTGAAAATTAGAGTATTTATCTGACTAGTCCCCAACGATGCGATTCTGACTAGAGAGAACATGGTTAGGACAACTGCACATCGACATTAACTGCGGTTTTTGTAATACTCAAACAGAAACAAAAGCTCATATTTTCTTAAATTCCCCAGAAGTAAGGCCGTTTTGTGCAAGGTACTGTCAGCCCTCGACACATTGGCAAATCCACAGGTTTATGAAGATCTATGGATAGGAACCACCTTCGCTAGTGAGAGACATGAGACGAGGGAAGCGTGGTATATCGCTATCGCCGCAACGATCTAAGTTTTATGGTTTGACAGAAATAATATTTACTTTCGTGGGACTTTTAATAATATTTCTAGTAATCTTACTCATATCATGCATCTTACTTTCTTTTGGGCTACAAACTGCGGCGACAGATCCAAGAGGGAGAATCGCCAGAGCTTTTGAGGTGAAGGAGAACGACGATGAAGATGTGATGATTGATCCCACTTTTGACTGATACGACGTGCCACGACTTAGTTGCTCACCTTCTCGAGGATTGTTGGAGGGACCTCTTTTATCCTGTTGTTCTCGTTTTTATGCTCTCATATATTTGGATTTTGTTGTATATGTCCCACCCCCTCATGCACTTTGGAGGTACTATGTTTTATTTCATGTACTGTAGTTTTTACAACTGAGCTCAGTACCATGGGTTTGTTTGATTAACTCCTTATTAATGAAATAGGGTGACTATATTCCACATTTTATTCAACAACAACAAAAAGCATTCTTTTTCCTTTATTTTAGGATTGTAATGGCAAAGATGGAGATTTCTTTAGCACTTTCACAATTGCTCATAAACCAGACCCAACCTGGGCCCGACACGGACCCGACATTGGACCAGAATCGACCCTAGACGAGTAGCATTAGAGTCTGATTATTTTGGACCCAACTCGACCCTGAACTCGCCCCATAAGCCCGGTAGTAGATCAATAACTTAAATTCTAATATATTAGAACATGATAGTTGTATGCGTTTAGAAATATATATTTTTTTGATAGAAAATAAAGTTTCATATGTTAATATGCCTTAATAGAGAGCATAATATTTTTTTTACTCCCAATTTGCACCTCATACTCTTTATATTGTAAAATCAACTTATCTACATTCATTTACATATTAATTAATTTACTTTCACTCTCTCTACGTAGCTAATTCATGTGATCCTCTAGGGAAAAAAGGTTGTAAATTTGAATATTGAAATTTGTTAGTAGAGATTGAAAAATAAGATCATTGTCGTGTATTTTTGGACCCGTTGGGTACTCTGGAAACGACTGTTAGAAAATGAGTGTTTTAGACACCATTTACGAACCAATTTTTGAGCAATTTTTGAGTAAGATCCTCAATGAATTATTGAGAGATCTTGATTGATTTGTGTTCTCCTTTGTGAGTAGATCAAAATCATATATTGGTTTGCTAAAATCGGTTAAGAGGTGAATGAGAAATTGTCTCTCAAAGTGAGACGTTTTCATTCTTGAAAATGGGTTAAGGGAACATAGTCCCACATCGGAAATAACAAAGGAAATAGAAGAGGATATATAGTAATATCCTTCTAAGCATTGTAAGTGTAACGCCCCGAATCCCAAATTACTGAATTCGAGATGTTCTACAGGATCTTTTCGCTTCCTTCACATACAATTTTACAAGGAAATTTAAACTTTTCTTTTACATCAGAGTTTACAATACATTACATTTGAATTTACACAGCGGAAGCAAAATATACAATATTTACATAAATGATCAACAACATAATGAACTCTTTATGCATCCATTCCTCTTACATGTAATTATATCCTGCATAAAAACTGTGGGTACGTCAGTTTATTCAACCGACGATAATTATACATGGCCATCCTCTCTACGCCAGAAACAGTATAATGAATCTCATTTCTTACAAATCACAAACTTGTTCAACATAAGCATGCAAATAAGAGGGAACTTTTAATGATGTCGTGTCGTGATTGTGCACTTAAATCCTTAATGCAATTTATTTAATTAACATGACACTAATGCGCACTTGTTCGAATTCTATGCATCCCATACTACATAGGTTCGAGGGCAAGCCTCTTAATCGATCTTCATTTTTGTAGGGTTCAATCCCCCGCCATGACTTATTCTACTTCTGTAATTCCAATGAGTATCCTAGATGAATCTATGAGTACAAGCATGTATCCTGGCCCCTGGAGTAGAATTTCGCGCCATGTCTTGACTCGTCAAGCATGCATTCTGCGACAATTCAGCCTCCTCCCTGAACACACTCCTCTTGCAGTCACCAAAACATCCTACAAGCGTGACTAGAGTCCGATCATTACTGAGTGTTGCCCGCGCCATGTCTTGACGCATCAAGCATGCATTCTGCGGCTCACACACCCGCACCGTACCCTAGCTCTCATACTCATGTTTTTCTCTCACCTTCATCACCTCCACACTATGTATTTAAGTTACATTAGAATCATGAATAAAAATCAAGCTCTAGAGTTAGCCTCTCCATCAACCGGACTTATCATTTCATTTCACTTGACCAACCTGGTCTAATTCTCAATATCATTTCATTCACTGCCGGGGAGACTTAGCTACTCTTTGTTCAATTTCAAATTCACAATATCCAATGGAGCATCATCAGCTCATAATTCATTTCAGAGTCTCACAGACTTTCTCATCATGATTTAGCCTTTCATAATTATTCATTAAATTCTCAATTCTCATTTATGATTCCTTTCACATAATTCATACAGCCATAACCAGAATCCATCAATAAAAGCATAAAGTTCATCATTACCAACAGTAAATAACATGAATCAAATTATCAAAAGTCCGCTCTGTACAGTCGACTTGGAAAAGTACCAGTCGACTTATACAGTCACATACAAATTCCTCATAAAAGCTCGGGATAGTCGACTGTTGCACTCAACCAGTCGCCTGTCCCGCAACCGTTCATATTCACAATATTATCCACATAACAGTCGACTGTTCAGTAATCAGTCGTCTGTTCTGGAGATTTCAAACAGCATAATTTCTAAGTCCAGATCAGTCGACTTGCTACACACATTGGTCGACTGGACAGATCCATTTCAATTAGGGAATTTATTTACAGTTCTTACGTGTACTTGCATCATGATATCAATTAACAGTATATATCAATTCAAGTTTCATAAACAGAGTTCCTCTTGTTCAGTAGCATTCATAGCACAATTTTCCCAGTTATTAACATGCTCTTCTAGAGAAAACTACTCTAAACATGCATTCACATTGCTCATACTTACTTACGACAATGGAGATATAAATCTCAAATTATCATCATGGGTCTACATAAATAGAATATCTTTATTCAGGGAACTTTTAAACAGTCACATTCAGAACGAAGCACCAGTCGACTTAACACCAAGTCAGTCGACTGCGCCGACAACTTCAGATATTTATCACCTTTAGTTCTTTTTATTTGTTTACCTTCCCTCCATCATATGTGTCATAGGGAAAAACATACATTTAATAATCACGCCATCATGGCTATTCATACACATTTTATCAGCACATTATGAAAAGTAATGTCTCGTATCAGTCGGCTGGCTCATATGGCAGTCGACTGTACCGACAGTCTCGCCTCAAATTTAATAGCATGTTCAAGCAATTTCTACCGCATTCAATTCACTTTTGTAACATGGTATCAATCATGACAATTATAGTATTATTCCTACGTTAGAAGTCCTGAGAAACACCCACCTTTTATGAAGAAAAATAACGAAATCCCGCAAGTCCTTCAATATAGCGCAGCACTTCTTGTTCCTTTGTTCCACTCCGACTTCTCAGCAATGCTGCTTGCCTCCACAGGAAACTCCCACACAACTCACAGATACTCTCTATAATCTCAGGAAATTTTAGTGTAAAAGAGATAGGGAATAGGAGGGGGTATTTATATTAGAAGATAAATAGGATGAAGGGTTGAGATCTATTAGGGAGTTGGAGGATTAAGGGCTGAGATTGATTTGGGGGTTGTAAAAACTACCCACAACTCAGGATAACTACCCATGATCTAAGCCCACACACCCACAATCCGGCCAAGGATTTGTGCCTAATACACGTGTACATTGAGTGCACGTGTAAGCACAAGTCACACAACAAATATACCCGAAATTTAATGGAGAAAGAAATGTTACATTACAAGTTATAGAAGATAATAAGAGGGTTTAAAATTCAATTTGGGCCAAAATAAAGAAAGTAAACAAATTAACATTGGGCTTTAAAGCAAGTATTTTATAGGAAAAATATAATTTATTCATCATGGAATAATAGCCACATGCTACACAAGCATACTATAAAAGAGAAATAATCTTTAAATATTTAGGAAAAGTCGGGGTATTACATCACTTCCTCCTTAGAATAGTTCCGTCCCCGGAACTACAGCCAAGAACGAGACGAAGAAAACACAACAACAGAGATACAATAATATAAAGATACAAAATACAATCAATAAGACAATCAAGCAAAAAGCTCAGGATAGTCCTTCAACATCTTCTCCTCAGATTCCCAAGTAGCCTCTTCAACCAAGTGGTTTCTCCAGACTACCTTGACCATCGGTATCGTCTTATTCCTCAAGACCTTCTCCCTACGGTCAACAATCTCAACAGGAGTCTCGATGTAATTCAGGTCTAACTGCAAACCTTCCGGCACTTCTGGCAAATGATGACTCGGGTCTGGAATATAACCTCTCAACATAGACACATGGAAGATATTGTGCACCTGAGACAACTCTTCCGGTAATTCAAGCCGGTAAGCAGTTTTCCCGATCCTTTTCAATATCTTATATGGGCCTATAAATCTCGGGGCTAACTTCCCGCCTTTGCCAAACCGAACCACACCTTTACTGGGTGATACCTTCAGAAAGACGAAGTCACCAACCTCAAACTCAAGGTCCCTTCTCCGGTTGTCTGCATAGCTTTTCTGCCTGCTCTGAGCTTCCACCAACCTCTTCCTGATCAGATCAATCTTCTCAGAAGTCAGCTGCACAAGCTCAGGACCAAACAACTGACGCTCCCCAACCTCATACCAACACACAGGAGTCCTGCACTTCCTGCCATACAAAGCTTCATACGGCGCCATCCCGATGCTAGCCTGAAAACTGTTGTTGTAGGCAAACTCCACCAAAGGTAAATGCCTTTCCCAACTGCCTCCGAAGTCTAGTATACAACACCGAAGCATATCCTCAAGAATACGGTTGACTCTCTCGGTCTGCCCATCGGTCTGTGGATGAAAAGCAGTGCTGAAATCTGTCTTGGTACCCAAAGCTGCCTGAAGACTCCTCCAGAAATGAGAAGTAAACCGCGCATCTCGATCAGACACAATAGTCGAAGGAACGCCATGAAGTCGGACAATCTCACCAACATACAACTCAGCCAACTTGTCCATCGAAGTCGTGAGTTTCATCGCCAAAAAGTGAGCGGACTTGGTAAGTCGATCGACTATAACCCAAATAGCATCATTGCCTTTAGAACTCTTAGGCAATCCCGTAATGAAATCCATACTGATGTTATCCCACTTCCATTCCGGAATAGGTAACGGCTGTAATAGACCTCCGGGTCTCTGATTTTCGGCTTTGACTTGCTGACAAACCTCACACCTCGCGACAAATTCGGCCACATCCCGCTTCAAACCTGACCACCAGAAATGCTGTTTGATGTCTTTGTACATCTTAGTACTCCCAGGATGTACTGACAAAAGAATAGCATGCGCCTCCTGAAGAATACTCTCTTTCAGGTCTGCCTGATCTGGAACACACAGCCTATCTCCGAACCACAGCACTCCATCCCTGGTCTGAAATCCGGGCAACCTGCCAGCACTAACCTGCTCCTTCATCTCCAAAATATCAGCATCAACTTCCTGACTTGCAATGATCCTTGCATTCAAAGTAGGCTGAAGCTTCAACTGAGATAAAGATGCTCCCAATCCTTGCAAGACAACTTCAATACCTGCTCGATCCAACTCCTCAATCAGATGCCTCTGAGTCGTAATCAAGCTGGCTAAACTGCTCTTGCGACTAAGTGCATCAGCAACAACATTAGCCTTTCCAGGATGATACTTGATCTCAGGTCGCATATCCTCGAGCACCTCCAGCCATCTTCGCTGTCTTAGATTGAGATCCCTCTGCTGGTAGATATACTTCAAGCTCTTATGATCCGTGTACATGTTCAACTTCTCACCATACACGTAGTGCCTCCATTGCTTCAAAGCAAAGATAATCGCAGCCAGCTCTAGATCATGAGTCGGATAATTCTTCTCATGCGGTCGTAGTTGCCTAGACCCATAAGCGATTACTTTACCCTCTTGCATTAAGACACATCCAAGCCCCCGATGTGAAGCATCGCTATAGACATCATACTCAACTCCTGCTCTAGGCAAAGCCAAAATAGGTGCAGTAGTCAGTCTATCCTTCAACTCCTGAAAACTCGCCTCACATTGCTCGGTCCACTTGAAGCTCACATTCTTCTTGGTCAACTCGGTAAGCGGTACAGCTATCTGAGCATAACCTTGAATGAATCGCCGATAATATCCAGTCATCCCCAGGAAACTTCTGACTTCCTTCACTGTAGTAGGCCTAACCCAATCTCTCACTGCCTCTATCTTCTGAGGGTCAGTTGCCACTCCCTCCTTAGAAAGGATGTGACCTAGGAATGCCACTTCAGATTTCCAGAAATCACACTTGGATAACTTGGCATACAACCTCTGCTCTTCCAACTTCTGCAAAACTGCCGCCAGATGCTCGGTGTGCTCCGCCTCAGACTTGGAGTACACGAGAATGTCGTCGATAAACACCACGACGAAAGAATCAATAAACGGCCTCAGAACTCTGTTCATCAAGTCCATGAAGATTGCGGGTGCATTCGTCACTCCGAATGGCATAACTAAGAATTCGTAATGCCCATGCCGAGTTCTAAACGCAGTTTTATGCACATCTTCAGCTTTCACTCGCACTTGGTGATATCCTGATCGAAGATCTATTTTGGAGAATACAGCTGCTCCTTGTAGACGGTCGAACAAGTCATCAGTTCGAGGAATCGGATACTTATTCTGAACAGTGACCTTATTCAGCTCCCGGTAATCGATACACATCCTCATCGATCCATCCTTCTTCTTTACCAAAAGCACTGGTGCTCCCCAAGGTGACGCACTAGGTTGAATAAAGCCTTTTCCCAATAGTTCCTCAATCTGCCGTTTCACTTCATCCTGTTCCACTGGAGCCATCCTATACGGTGCCTTAGAAATGGGTGCACTTCCCGGTTGAACAGTGATGCTGAACTCTACATCACGATGCGGAGGTAACCCAGGAAAGTCTTCCAAGAACACAGTCGGATAGTCCCGAACCACAGGAATCTCTTGCAATTCCACAGGAGTCTCTTCCTTGCGGATAGTTGCCACCAGCTTAGAATACTTCAACTTCCCTTGGAAAGTGACTTCAGGTCCACCTGGAGCCTTCACTGTCACCGTCTTGGTCTTGCACTCGATGCTTGCACTGTACACCGACATCCAATCAATGCCAATGATAACATCGACTCCCAAGATAGTCAGCTCGATCAGATCAATGCCAAAGATTCGATCCCCAATCACTATCTCGCAATCAGCATAGTACCGATCAGTGGTCAAAGTTTCTCCTGATGGCGTAGCTACTGCTAAGATCTTGTCTGGAAAAATCTTCGGTTCAACTCCCAACACTTTAGCAAACTTTGGAGACACAAAAGTATGAGAGGATCCAGTATCAAACAACACCACAGCTTCCTTTCCATTAATATAGAGTTCTCCTGTTACATAACATACATCATTACATAACAGTTTCACACTAAGAACGGGAAGAAGAAAATGAAAAAGAAATCACCCTAAACATCAGCCCTCGTACCAGAGATGACCTGATCCGCCTCCTCAGCATCAGCTTCTGTCAAAGCAAATACTCGCCCTGACTGGTACGGCCTCTTCCCAGTCTGCTGTATTGGCACATTGTGATTGCCAGCCCGTGGTTTGAGACATCGAGATTGGTAATGTCCCACTTCACCACAGTTAAAGCAAGTGACTGCAGAAGGTCTCCCTGCATCGTTTCCAGGTCTTCCAGCTACACTGACAGCGTTCGCCCCTGTCGGTTTGAACTTCTGTGCAGATGGTTGCCCCTTGAAACTCCCCGATGGTGCGGGCCTCTTCCCAGACTGCCAGTTGCTCTTCTGGTGCTGAGCAACATGGAACTGCTCCATATCTGCCTCCGTTGCTGCCGCCCTCTTCACCAGCTTATCGAATCTCCTGATACCAAGAGGTATCATGCGAGACCTCAAGCTCGGCCTCAGACCATGCTCGAACTTGCGAGCCTTCTTCGCTTCATCCATCACCAGTTCTGGAGCATACCTGGAGAGCTGAGTGAACTTAGTCTCATACTCCCTTACTGACATGCTGCCTTGCTGAAGTGACAGAAACTCCATGGCCTTTTTCTCCTGGACGTCGGAGGGGAAATAATGGCTGCAGAATTCTTCCAGAAATTCCTCCCAGCCAAGCAACAAGCCGCCCATAGTCCTCTTCATCGACTGCCACCAAACAGCCGCATCCTTCTCCAACTGCAAAGTCGCCAACTTGACCTTGCTGCCCTCCGGTGTTTCCAACACCTCAAAGATTGTCTCCACTTGCCGAATCCAGTTATCGGCCGCATCCGGGTCTGACTTTCCCTCGAACACTGGTGGTTTCATTCTCTTGAACGATTCCACTAGCTTAATTGCCTCGGGTACTGGATTCACCGGCCCCCTTCCTTGGTTTGCAGCCACTACATTCAGCGTCTGGTAAACCCTTGCAAACTCGGCCTCAAGGTCCAAACCTTCACCATTCCTTGCTCCTCTTCTCGACATATTCTGATGCAAAAGATCCGTCAAATTCGAAGTATAAAGCAAGAATTTAAACCAACTTTCATTTCATTGAATTTCAAAGTTTATACATTCGAATTTAAAAAAACATTTTAACATCAGAACAGAAGAAAAAAAGAAACTAGGACAATCTAATCTCTACGGGTCCTTTTCGCTGCTCGAAGTTCATCCCGCAGTTCATCCACCTCATCCTTCAGCACATCAGTCAGGTTCTTTTTCTTCTCAAGTTCCCAAATCCGATGGCTAAGAACAGAATAGTCAGCATTCCGCTTCTCCATCTGAGCCTCCAAAACTCCAACTCTATACTTCAAGGTATCCACTTGCCTCTGCAGAGAAGCCACAGCGCTACCCAGAGCTGGTCCCTTTTCTTCATCGGAAGAAGAAGAATCGTCAGGTGAGTTTGGCGGTGGGGTGATCTCTCGAGATTCAGGGTACTCCTCATCATCAGAATCAGCTTGCCCGGGGTGATACTCGTCCTCAGAATCTGCCTGTCCAGGATGGTACTCTTCCTCGATAATATGCCAGTCGTCGCCTCCAGCAGGGTCGAAGTGATCAGCCATCTTAGAGATAGAGAGGAAGGAGCATAAATCATAGAGCAACACAAATGTAAGTCACTTACATTTAAATCTCTAAATCCAAACACACACTCTAATGTCCACATCTAGGGTGTCGTTCCTTATAAATTTGTACAAGTGTGAAAGCATCGAAAGCGTGGCTCTGATACCACTCTGTAACGCCCTGAATCCCAAATTACTGAATTCGAGATGTTCTACAGGATCTTTTCGCTTCCTTCACATACAATTTTACAAGGAAATTTAAACTTTTCTTTTACATCAGAGTTTACAATACATTACATTTGAATTTACACAGCGGAAGCAAAATATACAATATTTACATAAATGATCAACAACATAATGAACTCTTTATGCATCCATTCCTCTTACATGTAATTATATCCTGCATAAAAACTGTGGGTACGTCAGTTTATTCAACCGACGATAATTATACATGGCCATCCTCTCTACGCCAGAAACAGTATAATGAATCTCATTTCTTACAAATCACAAACTTGTTCAACATAAGCATGCAAATAAGAGGGAACTTTTAATGATGTCGTGTCGTGATTGTGCACTTAAATCCTTAATGCAATTTATTTAATTAACATGACACTAATGCGCACTTGTTCGAATTCTATGCATCCCATACTACATAGGTTCGAGGGCAAGCCTCTTAATCGATCTTCATTTTTGTAGGGTTCAATCCCCCGCCATGACTTATTCTACTTCTGTAATTCCAATGAGTATCCTAGATGAATCTATGAGTACAAGCATGTATCCTGGCCCCTGGAGTAGAATTTCGCGCCATGTCTTGACTCGTCAAGCATGCATTCTGCGACAATTCAGCCTCCTCCCTGAACACACTCCTCTTGCAGTCACCAAAACATCCCACAAGCGTGACTAGAGTCCGATCATTACTGAGTTGTGCCCGCGCTATGTCTTGATGCATCAAGCATGCATTCTGCGGCTCACACACCCGCACCGTACCCTAGCTCTCATACTCATGTTTTTCTCTCACCTTCATCACCTCCACACTATGTATTTAAGTTACATTAGAATCATGAATAAAAATCAAGCTCTAGAGTTAGCCTCTCCATCAACCGGACTTATCATTTCATTTCACTTGACCAACCTGGTCTAATTCTCAATATCATTTCATTCACTGCCGGGGAGACTTAGCTACTCTTTGTTCAATTTCAAATTCACAATATCCAATGGAGCATCATCAGCTCATAATTCATTTCAGAGTCTCACAGACTTTCTCATCATGATTTAGCCTTTCATAATTATTCATTAAATTCTCAATTCTCATTTATGATTCCTTTCACATAATTCATACAGCCATAACCAGAATCCATCAATAAAAGCATAAAGTTCATCATTACCAACAGTAAATAACATGAATCAAATTATCAAAAGTCCGCTCTGTACAGTCGACTTGGAAAAGTACCAGTCGACTTATACAGTCACATACAAATTCCTCATAAAAGCTCGGGATAGTCGACTGTTGCACTCAACCAGTCGCCTGTCCCGCAACCGTTCATATTCACAATATTATCCACATAACAGTCGACTGTTCAGTAATCAGTCATCTGTTCTGGAGATTTCAAACAGCATAATTTCTAAGTCCAGATCAGTCGACTTGCTACACACATTGGTCGACTGGACAGATCCATTTCAATTAGGGAATTTATTTACAGTTCTTACGTGTACTTGCATCATGATATCAATTAACAGTATATATCAATTCAAGTTTCATAAACAGAGTTCCTCTTGTTCAGTAGCATTCATAGCACAATTTTCCCAGTTATTAACATGCTCTTCTAGAGAAAACTACTCTAAACATGCATTCACATTGCTCATACTTACTTACGACAATGGAGATATAAATCTCAAATTATCATCATGGGTCTACATAAATAGAATATCTTTATTCAGGGAACTTTCAAACAGTCACATTCAGAACGAAGCACCAGTCGACTTAATACCAAGTCAGTCGACTGCGCCGACAACTTCAGATATTTATCACCTTTAGTTCTTTTTATTTGTTTACCTTCCCTCCATCATATGTGTCATAGGGAAAAACATACATTTAATAATCACGCCATCATGGCTATTCATACACATTTTATCAGCACATTATGAAAAGTAATGTCTCGTATCAGTCGGCTGGCTCATATGGCAGTCGACTGTACCGACAGTCTCGCCTCAAATTTAATAGCATGTTCAAGCAATTTCTACCGCATTCAATTCACTTTTGTAACATGGTATCAATCATGACAATTATAGTATTATTCCTACGTTAGAAGTCCTGAGAAACACCCACCTTTTATGAAGAAAAATAACGAAATCCCGCAAGTCCTTCAATATAGCGCAGCACTTCTTGTTCCTTTGTTCCACTCCGACTCCTCAGCAATGCTGCTTGCCTCCACAGGAAACTCCCACACAACTCACAGATACTCTCTATAATCTCAGGAAATTTTAGTGTAAAAGAGATAGGGAATAGGAGGGGTATTTATATTAGAAGATAAATAGGATGAAGGGTTGAGATCTATTAGGGAGTTGGAGGATTAAGGGCTGAGATTGATTTGGGGGTTGTAAAAACTACCCACAACTCAGGATAACTACCCATGATCTAAGCCCACACACCCACAATCCGGCCAAGGATTTGTGCCTAATACACGTGTACATTGAGTGCACGTGTAAGCACAAGTCACACAACAAATATACCCGGAATTTAATGGAGAAAGAAATGTTACATTACAAGTTATAGAAGATAATAAGAGGGTTTAAAATTCAATTTGGGCCAAAATAAAGAAAGTAAACAAATTAACATTGGGCTTTAAAGCAAGTATTTTATAGGAAAAATATAATTTATTCATCATGGAATAATAGCCACATGCTACACAAGCATACTATAAAAGAGAAATAATCTTTAAATATTTAGGAAAAGTCGGGGTATTACAGTAAGATGGCTAGAAGAGAGGCTCTCTCTCGCGTGCGCAGGGGGGGTGCAAATCACGGACCGGATTACATGCGACTTGTGTGCGCCCGCACGACCTGCGGACACGAATGCCGGACCGACTTGACCCCACCCCGTGCAGAGCCACTTTTTGCTACAGTTTTCCTTTTGTAACGGCTGAAATGAATGCAGAAACGGTTATGTCTGCCGTTTCAGTGCTGTATTAAACGTTTTGTCTGCCGTTACACTGAACGCAGTCAATGATGTTTGCCGTTACAGTGAAGGCATTCAATTCGTTGTCTGCCGTTACAGTGAAGGCATTCAATTCGTTGTCTGCCGTTACAGTGAAGGCATTAACAGCCTTGTCTGCCGTTACGGTTTAACCCAGGCTCTATAAATAGAGGCCTCCCCTCTACTTTCTTCCCTGCACGAAAAACAGGTCTTCTTTCTCTCCTTCTCTGAGTTCTTCTGTGCTATTCTTCGGTTGTTGTAGCGCCCCGATTTCCATATACCGGGAAACCGTGACACGAGCCATGGTCTTTTCTTCAATTAGTCACAATACACAGAAAAACAGAAGAATTTAAAACTTTTCATTCAACACCCAATGTATTATAAGTCTGAACATTATACACTGCGATACATTACAATAGAGTTACAATATTACCTTTACATTTCCAAGTATTACAACCTTCAACAATTTACATCAGAGTACGAGGAATGAAGAACAACACTTGGTGACTCTCACTTGAGTACTTCTCAACTAATAGATAATCAATACATATACTGCAGCGGAACTAAACATAACACTGACTCCTTGCTTTCCTTGCCTTGAGTCCTCCTGAATCTCGCCTTTGTACTTCGGCGATCCAGTACCTATGGAAGTGGGGACGTCAGTATTCACTGACGCTTAAAGGCTGATCATATAGCAGCGAATCTCCCAAACAACATACAAAATATAGCAATGGTGTTGGTGTAGTTTAAGTGTTCGTGAGTGCTATGACTAGACTCTAATGCGATATTTAAATAGAACTAGGATGCTTCCTATTCTAACGTCAGCGAGTCTCCGAAGCAACATGCAGCCCATACTACATGCGACCCCATCTCAAGCCGTTTCTCCATATATAGGGATTTGAACCCGCGTTATGAACTTCTAATTGCACACAACCTGTTCCTGACACCTACACGTGACCGATGAGGTTGCAGATGTGGTCATGTGCCACTGATGCAGTACGCCAGTGGTGTCTATGTTCGCCACTGCTACCCGGCCAACCGGACCTCACTCAAAACTAGACAAACCCAATGTATCGGGCATCATTTCAAAATCCAAATCATAGGGTCTCGCAAGCGCAGGGTAGCACGAAGCCTACCCTGTGGCACCCCTGGGGTCTCGCAAGCGCAGGACTGCCCAACGCATCCTGTGGCACCCCAAGCCACGGTACTTCAGGAATTAACAGCGCGAGATACGCAACCCGTGCTCCCAACCTGTGAGACGGCACCGTACGTATCCCTTTGACAGGAAGGCGCAACCCAATACACCACCTATGATCTGCCTCAAGGGACGAGTTAGTTGTAAGGGCCCCCCGACAACCGACTCCTCGCTCCCGGCAAAAGGGTTAAGTAAAATGATCTTTATAAGTCACTATCCTAATGATGTCCCTGACTCGAACAATCCTAGGGTTGACAATATTATAAACACAACATGCTAGGCCTTAAATTAGGCTTCGCAAGACAACTCTACTAGGCTGCTCAACCTAGACTCACCAGAATCCTTCGGGATCCGGTTCCTGGCCCATCGATCCAAGACCTCGGCCGTGCGAATATACATGCATGCCGCTACCCTAAACTTGGATTCCGTCTATACTTCGGTCCTCGATCCACCTACCCTGGTTAAGATTCGACGGTACACAAGGAGTGACTCCTCCACAGTTCCTTAGGGTAAGAAAACATATGTCTTGATGGTCGATAGCCCTCAGGGTGGTACTATCACCCTAGACGAGCACAACGAACAGTGTACTAGCTAACAAGCTATACACGAGTAACAACCACATACGAGCCAATAAGCTACGTATGAAACAATAACTACCTACAAGCCAGGCGGGCCTCGTAGGAGATAACAACGTACATACTAGCCAAATAAGCCGCGTATGAGACCAACAGCTACGCACGGGCTGGTCGAGCCGCGTACGAGACAACAACCTACATACGAGCCAAATAAGCTACGTATGAGACCCACAGCTACGTACGGGCCAGTTGAGCCACGTACGAGCACAACCATATGCAAACAATCATACAGGTAATCAATCTTAAAAGCAACCAAACGTGCTTACTAGCAAACTTGATCTTCTATTATTAGAAGCAACAGAAGAATTTACTAATAGTCTATGATCGGTATTCTACTAAGGAAGAACCGAAGGCGACATAACAGCCTTTATCAACTAACTATTACTAGTGGTCTTCCCAATCCTTATTACTTCAACCTATAGCACCTTAAGCATGACATACAATTGCAAGCATCTTTCTACGACAATCTAATTATATAACAGAACCACTCACCATAATACTCCTAAGTACGAATATGATTAAGCATGTGCTTATATCAATCTTAGCATGAAAATCACTATGATCTAGACATGAAGTCCACTACGGTCAAGCATAGATTATAACTTGAGCGTGAATGCTTACTACTCATCATGACTAATCACCACAACCCAAGCATGGATATGTAACTAGTATGAACATACAACATTCCAAGGCATGGTAGGTATTCTAACATTAATCCTACAACATTCTAAGCATGTATTTAAACTTTAACATGGTATACCTCATTCCTAGACATGGTATGCTACTTTCATATTAACATATAGCATGGTGTATATTTTAGTAACATTCTAGTCATGGATACTAGTTAAGTATCAACCTACAACATAGCATGAGTTTCTACAACAATTCTAGCATGGATAGAACATAACATAAGAATCACCACAACTAACCATGGATAGTTACCTTAATCTAAGCATGAATAATGATTAAGCATGATCATCTACTAACATAGCATGAACATATACTTATCTAGCATGGGTATCATATAAGCATGAATATTTATTTAATCTAGCATGGTATACAACTTTCCTATCATTAATCTAGCATGGTATACAACTTTCCTACAATTAACTAACATGGTATACAACTAATCTACCATTAATCTAGCATGGTATACAATTTTCCCATCATTATCCAAGCATGAATCTTTATTAAGCATGAATAACTACTAAGCATGAATATCTTACTAAGCATGGATAACTACTAGTATGAACATACAACATCCCTAAGTATATATATATATACTTCTAAACATGGTAGGTAATTTTAGCATTTATCCTACAACATGTATATCATTTCTACACATGATAGGTAATTTTAGAATTAATCCTACAACACGTATATCATTTCTACACATGATAGGTAATTTTAGAATTAATCCTACAACATGTATATCATTTCTACACATGATAGGTAATTTTAGAATTAATCCTACAACATGTATATCATTTCTACACATGCTAGGTAATTTTAGAATTAATCCTACAACATGTATATCATTTCTACACATGTTAGGTAATTTTAGAATTAATCCTACAACATGTATATCATTTCTACACATGATAGATAATTTTAGAATTAATCCTACAACATGTATATCATTTCTACACATGATAGGTAATTTTAGAATTAATCCTACAACATGTATATCATTTCTACACATGATAGGTAATTTTAGAATTAATCCTACAACATGCTAAGCATGAATAAATTAATCTAATCCAACCTTAGCATGGTATTTACTTTATTTTAATATGAACATAAAATAAATATCTACAACTATCTACTACTACTACTACTTCATTTTAACCAAGAACATAACATACAACTATCTACAACTACTTCTTTGAACACTTACTACTACTTCTTTATTTTAACCAAGAACATAACATACAACTATCTACAACTACTTCTTTGAACACTTACTACTACTTCTTTATTTTAACCAAGAACATAACATACAACTATCTACTACTACTACTACTTCATTTTAACTAAGAACATAACATACAACTATCTACTACTACTTCTTTTAACACTTACTACTACTTCTTTATTTAACCATAACATCACTACTTTATTTCAACATACTACTACTACTTTATTCTAATATACTACTACTTAAATGTCTACTAGTCTTTATTAGCATTTATTTATTACTAGTGATCATAAAAAGAGATCTTTTTAATCCTTTTACAACTAGTGATTAGAAAAAGATCTTTTTATTCATTCTACAACTAGTGATTTCTTTTTCATAATTAGAAACAACATCTAATTTAGGTTCTTTTTAAGATTATAAAAGAAAACAACAATAATAAAAAAGTAAGAACCTTCATTTGGTTCAACCAACATATGCTTATCTTTTTTTTTTAGTCAAAGTCCAATACAAGTCCTACAACCAAAAATGGTTGTATAAAATGTTCATATGCTTTATGTATAGTTCATATCAAGTCCTACAACCCCAAACGGTTGTATGTTCAAGTCCATATGCCTTATGTCATTTTAGTTCAATTAACAAACACAAAACAATAACTACCACTATAAAGATTTAATCTTTATGTCCATTTGTTTCCATTACATTTATTGTGTTTATTACTCTTAACATTTACAAACATACAAGCAAGAAAACAATACTATCACAACCACCATTCCAAAAAGAACCAAAGAAAACAAAACAAGGAAGACAAGAAGAAGAAGAAGCCAAAAATCAACAACTCAACAACAAAAGAACAAGTGGAGAACCCCCACCTTAATCTCTTTGTTGGAAGGACTTGCTAGCTTAACCTTCTCCTTCCCCTAGCTCTTAGAACTCCTAGGAAAGACCTACAAGAAAAACTCTCTTGTTAGTATGAGGTTCTCTCTTTCTTTTCCTTTCCTTTCTTTCTTTCTTTTTTTGATCTTTCTAAAATGAGACAAGGCGGAGAAGGAGGGGGTATTTATAGGAGGGAAGAGGAGGTGGAAAGTGTAAATGTGCACTCACATTTTGCACAAAAACCCCAAGAAGAGGCAAGGCCGGCCATGCTTGGTAGGGGGTAGGGGTGAGGTGGAGGTAAGGTGCTAGGTATGAGTTGGAGGTATGGTGAAGGGATAAGGCTTCTAGAAGGGGTTTTAATCTTCTCATGCATACAACCCTAGATTAAGCCTCCTAATCAAACCCTAACCATCTAGTTAAGTTGTCATGACAAGGATGAATACATTGTCCAAAAGTACATACTACATATTTTGTATAATGTACTAAGTATAATACAATGTATGTATGTGTACATGTATGTGTATACAAAAAATCCTTATATAATTCCCATAACTAGTTTAATTTGAAATTAATAATAAAATAAGTTTTATTATCAACTCGGAGGATCGCGTTGTCAATTTGATGTACTTCGGATGTATACCGACCGATATATGCGCGTAGACAATGTTTGTGGACAAACCGGCGAAAAATCACCAAAATAGTTTGATTTTGGAATTAAAACAAAATAATAATAAAATAATAATAAAATAGTGATTTATACGAGGTAATACCCGTCCGGGATATTACAGTTGTAGTGTTGTTGGTAAGTCTGGTGATAGGGTTCAAGCGCTCATACTCAGTTCGGGAGTGGTGCGTGGTGCCTGCGTGGTCGCTCCGAGTCGTTGCATCCTGGGAGACAGTCGCCTTCGTTCATTCCAGCAACCGGAAGAGCCGAAATCTGTTTTAAGGACACTGTGTGATACACAGGCCTCGACTTCTCAAAATTGTAATCTGAAATTACTTATTGTAAGTTGTTTATTTAATTTTCCTTTTTCTTTTCTTTCGGCTTACCCTCTTCTGTTCCCTTCTCGGTTTTTTTTTCGTGCCTCTCTATCTTTTCTTTGTAAAAAAAATTTTGTAAAGACTATTTGTAACAACGACCAGACCCGAACCGCCCGAAAAAAATGAATAGATCCGGATCCGTACCCGGAGCCGTTGCCATAGGCCAGGTCCGACACTACCCGACCCGACCCGACCCAAATTCATAACAATGCTAGATTTCTTATGAGACATTTTTAGTAGGCTAAAATTGAAAAAAAAAACCTCTTGAACTATCTCCTTTATGCAGAAAACCCCACTGAATTTTTTTTCCGCAGGAAACCACACTCAAGTATGGTTGCAAAAACCCCCCATGAAGTATATTTTCAAAAAACCACATTTAACTTTTCTGCTTGTTTTAAGATAACCTCATTCATCTTTGCAAGTTGGTTCAGAAAACATCATGCATTTTTCTCATTATTGTCAAAAACCTCACTCAATTTTAACAGAAAACTCAGGTCGTCGGAGTGGATTTTTTGCAACTATACTTGAGTGTGGTTTTCTGCGAAAAAAATAGTTCAGTGAGGTTTTCTGCATAAAGGGGATAGTTCAAGGATTGTTTTTTTTTTTCTTCCTTTAAATTTAGCCTTTTTAGTATTGATTTTGGTTTTAACTTTTTTGCATAAGACCAAGCTTTTTCGGTGTGAATTTCCTGGTAAATTGCAAAAAACCCTTTGAACTATAACCTTTCTACAGAAAATCGTATTGAGCTTTTTTTACACAAAAAAATAAGTATATTTTCGAAAAAAAAAAACTACATCTAACTTTCTGTTTGTATTAGATAACTCATGAAGTATATTTTCAAAAAACTATATCTAACTTTTTTACTTGTATCGGATAACCTCATTTAGCTTTGCAGGTTGGTTCGGAAAACATCATGCATCTTTGTCATTATTGTCAAAAAATCTCACTAACTTTAACATAAAACTCACTCCGTAGGTTTTTTAAAAATATACTTTGGTAAAATTTTTGTGCAAAAAATTTTTTAGTGCAGTTTTCTTCATAAAGATTATAGTTTTTTTTTTTTTTTTGTTGCAATTCAGCCAAAAAAAAGTAACAGTTATTGTTGCTACTGGAGAAATTCGTCAGTGACCTAACCGTCAACCACCCACGTGCCCACCGCATATTCGCCACATCCTCCTAGATGCTGCCACGTGTCACCTTCTCCGATTTCCATTCTTTTTACCTCCCCCCACAAAAAAAAAAACGCATATATAATAATTTCTCGCCCCCTTCGACTTCGGCCTCGCTGTCTCTCTCTCTCTCTCCAAATTCCACCTTTTACTATTTCATGTCCATCTCCCCAAACTCCTCAAAATCCGTGCACCTCTCGTCGTCGTCGCTGACCGATCCTCTCTCAAACCCTAATTCTCGCCATGGAATCGACCGCCGCCTTCCCCAATTCGAACCCCACCAGATCGGGAGAGGTCACGCACGTGCCCGCCGCGGCGGCGCCAGGAAGGAGCACGTGGCCGGAGGCAGAGAGACTGCTGGTCAGTTATTTCTTGATCCGTACCCGATCTTGATGTCATTTATCTTTTTGCTGATTTGTTTAGTTGGTTTTGGAAATTTGAAACCCTAACCCGTCGACTTTTGAAACCCTAGGTTTTGTGGTCGAATTTGGTAGATCTGCTATATAAAAAATGACTTATTTTGGCTTATGGGGTGAGTGTTGGAAACGCGCGAGAGAGATATGGAGAGAAAGTACATTGTAGGAATATTGATTAGGTTGGAGTGGATTTTAGGTAAACATTATTAACTTTTAGGTCATGAGTCACCTTAACTCCATGAAAGGCAGCCCGGTTACGGCAATTTATTAAGAGTCACCTTAACTCCATGAAAGGCTTAAGTATATGTAATGCAAGATAACAAAGTCTTTTCCCAACTAGTTGGGGTCGGCTACAGGAATTCTGGTTTTCCATTCTGCTCGATTTAGCGCAATATGTTATATAAGGCCAGAATACGGAAAAAAGTGGTAGAAAAATTTGACATGGAAAAATTTCATACATATTAATAAACACGGAAATAACCGAACTGATATCCTTGAACTTTCTAACTATGCATAAAACTCAATAACACAAGTAATATAAATAATTAGACAGTAAATAGATATCACCGGGCTCGGGATTACGATGCACTCTCTTCCTTCAAAGAGAGAGACCACCTTCGTGTAGGCAGCTTATGGTAATCATCTCTCCTAGCAGTCCAGGAACTCCCGACCCCACGTCGCACACGAGCATGGCGAGAGAAGATCCCGTTCAATGCATGCGCAACTTATTTAAAAATCTAAAACCTATCATATTGGATAAAGAGTAAGAATATATTTTGGATGAGGTGATATATATGATGAACTTTTATACAAAACTTTAGAAAGAAAAAGAAAGAACATTGAGTTATAGAGGTGGAAGTAAAAGGATAGGTTTTGGATTTTATTTTTAAAATTTCAATACTAACAGAAGGTTAAAACCTTGTTTATATAGAATATGTAACACCAAACTAATTAACCATATAATTAGCCATTATAAGCTAACTGATTCTTAAGATATAGGTCACATGCAATTTGACCATCCAATGCATTGCTAAAATTTAGGCTCCACTTAACAAAATTTGTAATAAAAGAAGTTAACGGAAAGCCTCAAAATTCTCAACCTATTAAAAACACAACAACAATAAATTCCTCATACGTGCACTATATGTGCTTCACCAAAAATAGTTTTAAAATAATTTAAACATTTTATGAATTGGAGTTTTGCCATATAATTCACTAAGATTCCAACATCAAAAAAGCATCATCCTGAAATTTCTTGGGAACTTGTTTATGAATCATCATTGTTCTTGCAACCTCAAACATATTTTGTGTTTTTATATCAGAACATTGGCTATCATAACTTCACTCCATTGCATTAGGGCCTTGAAGTTATCATTAAATGATGGAAATGCAAATGTCTTCTATGGTATAGTGTGTTTTGTTACTTTAATGCATGGAGGGCAAGGGCCTTGTTGTTGGTATTTCAGTATTTTTTATAAAGAAGATTTTTCAAGAGAATATTAACTTAATTTTTGTTATGTTCATTAAGACAAGTCATGACAGTTTCGAAGTACTACAAATTTTGAAGTACTTATAATGGGACTTGTGTGAATAGACTGATTGTAATTCGGTCAGCAACTTGAAGTACAATTTGCCAAAGTTAATCCACCAAAAAATTCTTTGAGATCAAGATAAAGTTTATTGCTACTCTAGATATATTGATTCTGGTGAGGTGTAGGCCTTTTATTTTGAGGTGGTCGTTGGTGCCTACTAGTTCGAGGGAGCCCTTCCTTAGGTAGTTTTGATAGTTCTTTTTATCTTCCACGATGACCATTTGGACCCTTTTTTTTACGGGAAAGCCTTGGCTCGAACCGGGGACTCTGGATTCAAGCTGCCACTTAATAACCCACCCCACCCAATACCAATTAGGACATTGCCTGTTGGTGACCATTTAGACCTTAATGCATTTATTTTGAATATTTGGTATTTTTTAAAGTAAGAATATTTTGTATGTTGTGAGTCCCTTTTCTATAATTGAGCTTATGCCCAAGTTTTTGGGTTTGAGACCATTTTTTACATCTTCAATCATTACCAATTGTGCAATAGCATATTGTTGAGTTAGATATATAAATACTAGGTCATTTGCTAGTTGTTGGTTACACCACATCAAGAAAATGACTGATTCTTATAGAGCGTGAAGCAGTCATCAGTGTATTTTGAAGCACCATATTTTTGTAAACTTGTAGTTCTTGAGCATTTATAGCTGATTAGCTGTTGAGGTTAGATCTATTATGCTTACATCTTGTATGTTGATTTATGGGTCTTATAATATTTTCTTTTTTGTCATTGGGCCATAGCTGTTCAGGGGCATTTTAGGCCGAAAACAAATCTTTGATCTCCCACTTAAGAGTTGATAACCTTGCCATCTGCTTTTACTTCTTGACCAGTACTAAATTAATCCAATTTGTTGCTCACAAACAACTACAACTTTTAGATGAAATCAATCTCCTCTAAAACTCGTACATATTTAATTGAGGAATAAAGGTGCAAGCCGCACTCGAACTCCCGACTTGTTGTTTATGAGCTAAGCGGCTTAACCATTTGGAATATCTTTTTCTCCTCTTAAAAATTTTGGTAGGCTCACAATTTTTTTCTTTGTTTGACCGCGTGATTTCTTTGCCGCCTTTAATATTGTTTTTACATCTTCAATCATTTTTAGTTGGTGTTAATAAGCGTTCAAATTAGAGAATAACAAATATTCATGTGTTTGGTTTACAAATTAAGAAATGGATTTGGTGGAAGGTATGCAGTTGATTCTTGAAAACGTTTGTGATAATATGGTAAAGATTCATCTCCAAATGCAATTACTTCTTTATATTTGTATGATTTTTAATGTCTTTACAAGCACATGGATGTTTGAAAGAAATATTGGAAGTAGTGAAACTTAAGAGAAGTCGACATAACACACTTGTAGATCCCATAATGTGAGTTTACCACAAGTAGTATAGGCTTCAGCAGTTTCCGTCATTAGGAAAGAAGGAACGGTCTAACAGTAAAAAATAATGAAATTAATCACTTGCTTGGAATTCTTATAGACATTCATTTTTAGCTTGCTCATTGCTTTTCTTCTACACATCGTACCACGAACTCCCGAACACCATACCACTATCTTTCTACTTCCCAAATGTAATTCATTTTTGTTATGTTGATTCACTATTTCCCATTTTCAAATACTTTTACATTTAACTTTGTTATTGTCATCTCCAGGCAGTTGATGAATCATTAAATAGTGTTAATCTTTATTAAATGCCTTATAAAGATTAAGAAGAAGCCATAGAAGTTTTTTATACTAATAGGAAGTTCATCAGGTAAACATATGCATAAAAATGGAAAGAAAAGAAGAATTGAGTGAACAACAATGCTTGACAAATGGACTTGAAATTGGAAATTCCGTACATTTGAAAACTAAGATACCTTCGAAATTGTTAATTATTTCCAATTTTCTGATATTTTTGACAATTGAATAAATTTAATGAATCAAAGGAAGCCAACCTGTTCCAAAGTAGGAAGTACTTGCTGCCCTGTCTGTTCAAGGAAACCAGCGCAATCCTCCAGCACAAATGCATCCTCAGCAGAGGGTAGCAGAGGGTACATAGAGCCACTCATCAATACCGATTCTGCTTCCATACAAAATTATATTTAAAAACAATGAAAAAGAAAGATCATTAGGAGTTGGTGCAATTAACTTCAAAAAACAAACCTTCCAGCAGGAGATCTAGGAAGTTCAGGCGATTTAATAAATTCAGAAGGTCCGACGCCAGTAGACCAGACTAAAAGACCATAAGGAACTTTGGTTCCATCGCAGAAGTATTTCCTTTGGCATTTCATCTTTCACAACACCTCTCAAAAGGTTCACTCTAGACTGAAACAGAGGGTTAAATTTTGTGAGCTCAAGAAATTGGGTTATGAAGACAAGAAAATAGAAAGAGATGCTATGTCACCTTGGTCAAAGTGCGATTAGTTGCATACTGCTCTAGTCCAACATCAAATGAGATAAAATTTCATTTGTCTGTTAAAAGTTGATAAAAAATCAAATATATATGAGGTTTCAGTGATAACTACTAACTAAAATTGTTAATTCCTCTTCCAAATGAGCAACAAATCAGATATACCTTTATGAGGGTGACACTAATGTAATCCTTCACATGAGAATACCTTTCATTCACATCTTTCATTATAAAAGCACTCAATTCACCAATGAACTCCACACCAGTAGGTCCTCCTCCAATAACCACGCAGTATAAAAGGTGTTTCTTCTTGTTCTCTGATATGCCTAAAATAGCATGGCATCCTACTGCATGACTTTTTTTGCTTGACTGTTCAACTCCACACAGAGGATGTCAGAGAGGAGGATGGCGGTGAGGAGAACGCGAGCGGATATTGCCCGTTGGGTTTGCTATGATTACTCTCATTCAGAGGTGCTTATATTAAAAATTAGGAATTAGTCTACTAGCGCTAGTGAACTAATTTCTAAAATCGGTAAAAAAAAATCGAAAAAACTCCAGATAGTATGAAATTGTGCTAATATTATACATCAGCGGCCCAGCTCATCTCTGGCCTGTTGGTCATCTACTCATGTTAAAGGGACTTGTTGTATGGGGAGATTGCGGGTTCAAATCTTTGCAAGTATTTTTTTAAAAACCTTTTTTTATAAAAAAACTTTTGTTCAGTATAAAATTCAATGTAGGACCCCTAATTGATTTCTTTTCTGACAATCTTTTATCAAATTTTTATTTTTTCCTTTGTTGCGATTTTAGATTTATAAATTGATAAACTTTAAATTTTTTATATAACCCTCAAAATTAATATATATTACTAATTAATCTTATTTATACCCATATTACATATTAAAATATAATTTTTCTATTTTTCTTTAATACCTAAACTATCATTCTCTATTCTCTCTTCCATGTAAACATTTTTTTTATTGGTTCTTATATGTTTTGCATTTTGACTAAGCATCTCTTCTTGGTTAATAGTTTAAATTAATGTTATATATAATTTTTGTTATATTGTATTTATTTTTATTTTCTTCTCCATGTCTATTTTATTTAATATTGTTTTAACGTCCGAATTCGTATATCTTATCGATACACCATATCCGATTTGCATATATATATATATATATATATATATATATATATATATATATATATATATATATATAGTCTCCTTCCGTTGTGCACTAGGCCTTCGTGTGCATTCGATCTTCCCGCCTTTGTATTGACGATCCGAACCGTTCACATTGATCTACACATCTAAATTAGTCTAAATATGTAAAATCAAATCATTTGAAATTCATTTGCCCATCCATCATGTGACTATAAAAAACAATGATTTTCAGCCATACAATTTTGTAACACTTCAATGGATGGGCAAATGAATTTCAAATAATTTGATTTTACATATTTAGACTATTTAGATGTGTAGATTAATGTGAATGGTTCGGATCGTCAATACGAAGGCGGGAAGGTCGAGTCACACGGTGACCTTGTGCACAACGGAAGAGAACTCTCTCTCTATGTATATATGGTTATGATCCGGTGAGAACTCTTTTGGTAAGAACCACGTGAGAACTATTTTAGGGGACATTAATTTGAAAATCTGAACTGATCATTTTGCTTCATTTTGATCTACATGCCTAAATTAGTCTAACGATGGGAGATGAAGTCTCTCTCTCTCTCTCTCTCTCTCTCTCTCTCTATATATATATATATATATATATAAAAGAAGCTATTCAGCCACTGCATATTGAAAAAGTAAGGGATCAAGAGAGGTGAGGGGTGGCAGGATGGTTTTACTAGCGACACATTTAAGTTATAAAACTGTGATATGACCTTACCCACTTAGTAGCTATTCACCATTGACCTGACCCACTTGGTAAAGTTATGCACCATGACCACAAA
Organism: Hemerocallis citrina; assembly: GCA_017893485.1. Taxonomy (NCBI): domain Eukaryota; kingdom Viridiplantae; phylum Streptophyta; class Magnoliopsida; order Asparagales; family Asphodelaceae; genus Hemerocallis; species Hemerocallis citrina. The sequence goes on from CM030362.1 coordinate 289,918,417, forward strand.
GGAGTCGGGGGCTTAAAATCCGACTAAAAACTATCCTCCAACCCTCCCTGTCTAGTATCTTTGACTCTCTCCTTCTCTTGATCACTACTTTTTTCGTATTTCTGAATAGTACCCAAACGTTGACCATCTCCTCTCTTGGTCCCTCGTCTCTCTCTCCGAATTCGAAATAGCAATTAAAGTGGCTAAATCAATATTTTATCCTTAAAACTTGTGTAGGCTGTATTGCTTACGTTCTGAGTGGTTTTATGATGAATGCACACATATAGATCTATTTGCTAACTGATTTACTGTGTTCCAATTTGGTCACAGCATATATAGAAGAAAACTCAATTGGCTGTTTGGTTGGGCAGCAAACCTGATTAATTATGTTATGAGTACACTAAGTATTGATCTCCAAACACATCGAACATGCGTGAGTTATGTTATTGATTCAAAGTTTCTATTTATATGTTTATGCTCATTGCTCAACGCACGAGGTATGGTGTGGAACTTATCGTAAAATAACAAGTAACATCATACTGATAATATAAAGAACCTGTAAAATTTAAAACTGAACGACCAGTAAGTAGTAAGAGTACATATTTCATGACTATGGGCAATTTGTACGGCTCTACATTATGAATATTCAAATGTAAATATGAAATATGGGGCGATTTTTGCAGATTATACTGCTTTTTTCCGCTCCAATAATTAGTTGCAGAACATTAATTGAGACTTCTGTGTGAAAGCTCCCTGCTTCACCCCTATCAGATGCGGCTATATTCTGCACATGGTGATGCATCGCCAGCTATTTATACATGTCTTAGTTAAATCATATTGATGAATGGTATGGGTTTGTTGAGCGAAAGCTCCACGAGAGGTTCCATAAGTTGGAAAATGAGGTCTAGAAAGTAGAAACACAATATAAGATCTTCCAGAACTAAATGTTTTCTGCATTGTATTTTGCTTTCCTCTTATGTGATTGCTTAATATTATTTTCCTGGAAGCATTGAACTTCGTTTCGAATACATAATATCTAGTGCATCAACTCAGTACCAAAATTGAACTTTGGCTAAGAGCTGACAGATTATTTGTGCGCAAGTAGAGTTGGGGTTGATCATTCCTTCATTCCTTCATCTTAAAATTTGAAATTGCATTTCTTTTTAATGTTCATTTCTTTTTGTGATTAGTATATTTTGAGTTTTGATTGTGGGAATATGTCCTTTTTCATGTTGTTGAAGTGGTCAATAGGTTACAATGTCCCCACTTTGCTTATATTCGGGGTTATTTACAGGTTGTTAGTCGCTCATCAGATTTATGTGGAATCTGGTGATCTATGTCAACCGCACTATGCAAAATGGTGATAATCAGGGAGGGTTGGGTATTATCCTGCTTATTATGTGTTAGTTTGGCTGGACTTAGTTTATGTACAGAAGATATACTTCTACACAGTAACACTAATATGTACAATGGATAACTATGATTAGCTTTCTAATTCTTGAATTTCTTCTGCAAGCTTTTGATTTCTAAGATAACTATGTTGTGCACTGCAGGATCAGTTATAGCAGTTTCGGGAGGGTCTCCTGATTCGTCCAAGAACGTAAGTTGAAATTTTCTAATTAAAAACATAATCTGTCTTTGCTCTAGAGTAGCTTTGTCTCAGTTAGTGCAGCAGGCAAACTAAACAAGTTTGTTATAATTTGATGTGGAACATTCACATTTTGCTCCCTCCTAATTAAGTGGCAAGGATATACGGAAAAGAGAAGTTGTTGACTACAAATACAGTGAACTAAGGACAATATCTGCCGTTCTTACTTAACTTGAGCCCAACTCAGCATGAAGTTGATGAGTGTGGGTTTAACTACGTTTGTGGCATTAGCAGGTAGGCCTATCTGATCTGTATAAACTGATTGGTTTCGGATGTGTCCTCGTAACTTAACTAGACTGGGTTATGGTTTGAAAGGCTTCAGTATATAATATATGTATAGGGCTGGAGATGGCATGTTCCCGCATAGTTGATAGCTAGTTGTGTTCGATACTTCGATACATTCTGTGTCTGTCACTGTTTTCTAAGAAATGTATCAGCTGCAACTCCTTTCTCTAAAACTTGCAGTTTGTACTAATGATTAGTGTATGTGCTTTGCTTATCGTAAGACACTTTTTCAAATCTTCCCAAGTGCATTTTTTCTAATTTGTCTTAGTCTGTTGACCACTTTCCTAGTGTTGAACTCTATTACAATCCCTTAAGGTTCCGAAATCCTTCTGCAGGTTAGTAGATTCAGATCCTGTTAAAAAAAAATTAGCCTGTTTGTGTAAGGGGTCTTGTCAATTCTCAATAGATTGGATCAAAGTTTAACTCGAGAGAACCCAACCTGACTGAAACCACGGGGCAATAACAATCAAGGTTAAATTGGTTCAAGTCATATTGACCCTACGACTGATTCGGTTTAGGGTCAAGCCCCTTTATTTGGAATTGATTTGTTTATATATAGACCACCGTGTAGCCCCCTATATTATTACCATACCTGTATAAATTATGATATCATTCGTGAGATTCCTTTTTGTTCTTCTTCATCTTTTTGCTGCCATCATACTAGTCTTCCATCCTTTCCTCGTTGTGATGGCATTGGAGCTTGTGTTAAATTCAACCAATTTCCTCATTCCCGTCCTTTATTTTAAATCAACCAACCTCCAACTATCTGATCTCTATACTCCTCAATGTGTTCTTAGCTCTGCTGTTCAAGCCAAGAGAATGAATCCCCCTGGAGATAATGAGCAGAACTTTGTTGCCCACTGTTTAAAGACTGACATTGGAACAACATAGAGGATATTACGCAAGCCCTTTTGTTTTCTTGAAGCTGTCAAGCTTTATTTGGGCTTGACCCATACATGTACACTTGATCTAGATAAATGCCAGAGTTATGCGTAGTCGTAGTGTATCTGGCCGAGCCTTATCATTTTGGGTTCATGGAACAGACTTGATTATCAATATAAATTTGACAGGTCAAGAAGTACTGAGTCAGGTCAAAGCTGATTCGACCTGTTGCATTGATACCCAGGCCATGAACATTATGAGATCTCGCCTTTCTCATTTGCTTGCTTCTTCACATGACTCATTCTAAAAAAACATAGTCACTGTTAAATAAACCACCAGTCAGTCAAATACTGACTGAAGCATATCTTCCCATCACTTCTTTTTCCTTTTTTGTCTCATGAATGCTGCATGAGTTCCAAACTGAGGTCCCTCTACCGAAATATTTTTTCCATTGTACTGTATTTAGGAAGATATAAGCAATGAGCATTTATGTTCACACGCTGGACTTCCGCCTAGAGGAGTTCAATTTTGTCATCATCAGCTTGAACTCCAACTAATCTCATTTCTCAAGCTAAGATATAATGGAGATTATCAACTGTTTAAATGTTTTCCTACCTAGTACTTGATATGAAAGCCGACTGATACGGAGCTTTTGTAGCTATTACATGATTTGACTGTAGATCCTGAGTTCTCTCATTCGTGATACGCTTGTTTAACTATGTTAAAGTGAAAGTCAAGAATCTTTGTGCATCGACCTTTTGAGTTGGTTTACTTTGTTGCAATGATCAACAACATCTAACAAATGCTTCGTAGATTTGACAGGATATTGTAGTCATGTTCAGTGACAATATTGCATGTATTATGTTTATAAATACTTTTCTGATGCAACTTTTAAAATTTTTTGTTTGGCAATGAGGTTTTATGTATATAATATTGCTTTCCAATGAAGTTATGCTAGACTAGGAAAATCATAACTTGAGTTTGGAAGTGTGATACTTCTAGTAGTTCTATTCTATGACACGGCAAAGGTTTCTGAAAGTCTCTATTGTAGTTCAGCCATTTGTTAGGACTGCAAAAAAAAGCGAGTGTGATGCTTTCTCCCTTCCTTCCGTCTGTCCTTCCTTTCTTTCTTTGTTGACATGACCAATGTGTCTGAAAGTCTCCGTTTTCAGTTCAGCCATTTGTTAGGACTGCAAAGTAGTTGGAAGTGTGGTTCCTTTTCATTCGTTCTTTCTTTCTAATAGTTCTGTTCTGATGACACAAGGTAGAGGTTTTTGAGAGTCTATTGGTAGTTCAGCCATTTGTTAGGACTGCAAAGTGGGAGCTTCTCTTTTTGTGTCGATATGTACATACATACATGCCTACCTATGTATGTATGTACTTACTAACATGCACACATTCACATATATGGAGCCACAGATGGGTAGCTGGTCTGAATTAGTATGTGCAATACATGTGAAGGGAAGCCGCATAGCCACGCATGATTCATTCTTTTGAAGTAATGATAATAGTTTATTGATGGACTACTTCTTAATGCCGTTATATTTTTTACAGAAAATAATGTTAGTCTGTTGTTATTCTGCCAAGTTATTCTACTATCACTAAACCACCTTTAATTCGGAGTTACATTGTCCTTGATTTTTCACTTTTATCAATTCGCAGCATTGCAATGATCCTGATGGTCCTTATATACTTTGGTCTAAACTTCAACCTACTGAATGTGATACTAAACAGAATACATACAACCCTCATAATAACTGGTCAGCATTCAGCATCATGCTAGTTTCACATTGATCTTTCAGTAGTCAGTCATGGTATACTATAGATTCCTTTCCTCTATCCTTTCTTTTACCTTTAGCCTAACTATGAAGTTGTTGCAGGTAGCTGATCACAGAAGTCCTTATGGAAGAAAAGGATCATTTGATCTTAAAAATGGTACTGCAGCTCGGCACCGACCAAGTGTTCTGGGAGGGATATCTTCTCAATTTGGCTCTGATCAATCGGAAGTTCAGTCCAACAGGCAGCAATCTGAGTCTGGTAAATTTGTTCAATCTGATCCTTCATCCTCAGGTTCTACAGGACTGCAAAGTACTGCTGCTCAGCCAGCTTTGAGAAGAAACCAAGCTGGGAATGCTAATCATTTGCTCAATTTTTATTATGACCCAATCTCACGTCCACCACCCCGAGCTGCTCCTCCGCCTAGAAGACAACAGAAGATAAAACCGTACAACAAGGACTTATTCCTTCAAGCAAATTTCAAATTTGTCTTGCTCGACACAGGAAGTTACAAAATTGAGTCGATGGATCCAGATAAAATGCTACATTGGGAAGATATCATTTGTGTAAGGTACTCCACACCATATCCTGTGCAGTGTCCAATTTGTCTGGAAGCTCCACTTTGTCCACAAATAACATCATGTGGTCATATATATTGTTTCCCTTGCATACTACAGTATCTGTTGATGGGAAAGGAGGATCATAAAGGCGATTGCTGGAAAAAATGCCCCCTATGTTTTATGATGATATCTTCTAAAGATTTATGTACAATTCAAATTGAAAACGTTAAACAGTTTCATGTTGGTGAAAGTGCACATTTTACACTTTTAACTCGCCCAAAGGATTCCCTAATACCATCACTGAAAAATCAAGACGGAGGTCCTACTTCATATGGCAGTGATTGCATATACGACACATTTTCTAAGTTTACTCTGACATTAGATGTGGAATTGTCTCTGCGAGAAGCAAAATCAAATCTCAACAGTTGGCTAATTAAAGCAGAAACAGGCCACGTTGATGATTTAGAGAGACTTCCATATGTTTGTGCAGCTTTGCAACAACTAGAGGAAAGGTTAAAAATTTGGATGGACCTTCTGACTGTAATTGGTAGTCCTCCTCGAAGAAAAAGTGCTACAACTTCCTCCAATTTTAAGGACACAGGTTCTCCTGATAAGGGAGATTCCATTTTACTTGCTTCAACTTCCTCCACTTCTAATCATGATAACTCTGCTGCTGCGGAATCTGGGGGTAGAACACTTGACAGTGGCCTTAAACATGAGACACTTGGTGAGGGTTCCAGTACTGTGATGTCTCATGTTCCTGAATCTTGTGAAAGTCCAGAGAAAGATATACTAGTTGATGATGATAAAGGTCCACTCAGCAGTTGGAAGGATGCTGGAGAAAGGGAGTCATATACTTTCTACCAGGTAATTGTGTTCACTTCTTACAAAAGGTATAATTTATCTTTGATTGTATTATTAACATGTTCAATCTCTTAATTTTAGATATGATGCATTAAATCACAAGATTAACCAACATATTATCTAGATCATGGCAGATTAACAAACAAAGTTGAAGTTAAGTATCACTCCTTTGTAGTGTGTCATTAAGGTGGTGGCATAACTAGGGAATTCATATTTTGGCTCTCGAGCTGAACATGATTTCTAAATCTATCATCACTCATTCTTTTGAATGATTTTGTGGAGACTGGGGATCTGTAAGTAAGATAAGCCGTTTCCCTCATCCATAGGATTTCCAATCAAGGATTACCTACTAAAATAATATTGTTCATGTCAGAAATCAGAACAAATCTACAATTACGACAAAGCCTTTAGCCCACTTTTCTGTAAGTGGACCATGAATCTTTTTATCCCATTTAACACTGTCAAGAGTCATCTCTTTTGTTGTATAATGTTGGATCCTTTTGCTTTGTAGCTGCCCCCAGTTTGATTAGATGACGGGGATGATATAACAATTGTATGTGTGTACGTGCATGCATGTGCGCACAGCTAGTCTTGTACTTTTATTTTCTTTACTTCGAAAAACTCATATGTTCATATATGGTTCCATATGATTGGAACAGGCAGTTGATGGGCAGCACCTGATTCTGCATCCGTTGAACATGAAGTGCCTTCTTCACCATTATGGAAGCTATGATCTGCTTCCACCGAGGTAATCATACAAAAATTCGTAGAATCTTGGAAATCTTAATATGTTAACTTACTGTTGCATGTTTGTGAGTGTGAAAGTTAAGTTGTAGCCAAAAACATATATTATTTTAATATGCGATATCTGAGTTATGTATCATTCCTGAACATTTTCAGCGTGTAGACTTCTAGGGTGTATCCAAGCTTTTTACAAATACATAGTTGTAGAAACAAGAGGAGGTCTGACATTGTCCTGCTATCGAAAAGCATAACAAGCTTTGAAAGAAAACAAGAGGATTTTCCCTTGTACACTGCTTGCTGATTCAGCTGTTAATTTAGCCAGGTTTAGCCATTTGTTACCCAGGCTTTTCTTGACTAAGATCTTGTTATTCCTTTTATGACATTCTGCTGCAAATTGTTAATGCCTATCAGGTTATGTTTTTTATCGTGTATCCTGTGATATTTAATCTAACGATATAATCAGCTTAGTAATACGATGTTCCCGAGCATTCTTCTATAAAATGTGTGATAGAAGGGATGTTTTGCGTAAAAAAGAGAAATAAAATGCTTTGCATTCTAGTTGTTGAGAGAATTACTCTTTTCTTTCTTTCTTTCTTTCTTTTTCTGATTCTCTAGGATCAGAGCCATGCATATAGTTATTAAAAATACTAATATCATTTCTAGTCTAAAGAAAACTGGTCCATTGCAGACTGAGTGGACAAATTTTGGAAATGGAGATGTTGACTCAATCAGAAGCCATAAGAAAGCGCTATCGTTATTTGAGTCACCTGTCTTTAACGACAACAATCCAGGTCAGTCAATATATTATTCTTGTATGTACATGTTATATGACTTGCATTGACTGTTTACTGTGCCTGCAGCTATGCGAAATTGATATGGGTGAAATATTGCCCCCTAGTTCGTTAGCTCCATTCAAAGATGAAATTTATAAGCGTGAAAAACAAAGAAAGCAGCTTGCTAGGAAGGTACATCTATTGTTCACATTTTGGGAAATTATACAATACTTGGTTAGATTTGGCATTTTCGAATGTTCTGTTACTTGATTGTCTTCTTTTAAGAAATTATCTGTTAAGAATTATCACAATGCTGTATATATTATAATCTAGCTTTTATTTGCTATTTGGCACTATCATTTGGTATTGTATGTTCTATCTGTAACACTCATGGATTACTGTGTTTTTTTAACAAACATGCATTCATCGGGTCTGGCATATCTTTGTAAGGTTGGGCTGGTTATTTTGCAAGATATCTAGGGAACTCATGGTGCAGTCATTTGGGTATTATATCCATACTGTGAAACAAGGATTATCATGATGTTTTTTTCACACACATTCGCCGAGTCAGGCATATATCTTTGAAAGAAAGGTTGGGCTGGTTATTTTGAAAGATAGGGAGGGAACTCCTATGGTCGGAAATGTATCCTTATGCATGGAAACCCACTTGTAACATGCACCTTACTACCTTAGAATATCGATATGAAAAGATTCAAATTTGTTTAATAATAAGAAGTCAGCTTTACGTAAGCTTAAATGAATCTCTGGGTACTGCAGGTGAGTAGGGGCCTACCAGAAAACTGGTGTGTTATATTACTGATTCAAAAATACAATACTGGATGTAAACTAATAGGACATGGTTGTGGAATTCAAGTGATCATACTTCAGAATCACTCTTTTGCCACCATTTTAAAAGAATAATTTTTGGAAAACCTATGCTATATGAGAAAGTTTGGAAAAAAAGTGCTTGACATGATTTGAAGTATAGAAAATTTTAAGCTTGTTCATTGTATATATGAGTGGCCTTAATATGCCTTTCTCCACAGAAGACTTCGTTATGTGTCTACCAGGATGGCCTATTCATTTTGGTGTGCATGCCTTAACTAATTATCAGTTAGTTATTCATGTATCGAGTGATCTCAAAAGTAAGGTTTATCCAATAATGGAACTAGAGAAATCCGATGATACTTTAGTACATTTGGAAAGGGTGATCCATTTTGCTCATTGTAATATGCATATGTTCAACAACTTTAGTGAAATTGATGAAATTAAAAGTACATATGTTTTCACCTTTGTCACATACTGGAAAATCTTTCCTTTTCACATAGATTGAGGATCACTTACTTATCCATCAAATGTTTGCAAATAAACAGTTCCTCAATAATAGAACAAACTGGACAACTTGAGGTATGGGTAATAATTCGCCTCTACCCCACTAATTTTTCTCTAAACTTATCTTAGGACATGTTGGTCATGATCAACTGTGTCACCGTCCATGAAGTGCCTATTGAGTGATTACATTGCTCTGTAAGAATATTTTTCTTACAAGATTATAGATTTATACAAATATACATACCAAATAGTTTTTTAAGTAACAAAAACACTGAACTGAAACTGGAACTCCAGCCGAAACATTCTAAACCAGCCAAATTTTTTATTTATTTATTTTTTTTTGGGGGGGGGGGGACTGAAAACTGGAATTTTGATTTGTGTGCGTACGGAGAGTTAGATTTGAGTATTAATTATCTGCAAAATCATTTATGTGTATCTGCCTGTTCATGTTTGTGTGTTGAGGTACTGATGGCAACTTGAACATTTGATTTTGCGGCTAACTACTACTTCTATCTAAAAATAGGAAGCTCTTCCTTTAAAACTTAGCTCACATGTACCAAATAAAGTTGCATATCTTTATGTTGTCGGTGTACTTTTGTGTTCTGTTTAAACCAGTTTCTCTTATTTCAAACTCTGTATTTTAGGAAGAAAATGGGAAAGCCAGAGCTGAAGCTGCTGCTTTACATGCATTGCCAATACTATATGACCCGAATTATTTTCCGCATAAGGATCCGACATTTTCATCCGATGACTTTGAAGGTAAAATACCATGCAATCTCTTTCGACTCCATGTTAAAATGCAATCTCTATGATGTGGTTTACGCATGGATATCCAATCTATCTAGCTGCAAGTTGAGCAACCTGGTGTAAGCATGCCATCAAATTAGTTCTCATAATATTTGCTGGTGCAACTTGTTATTTGAGGAGTTATTTTCTTTCTTCATACAGTTATTTTAATAAGTTTCAGTTCTCCTATTTTATTTTTTCAACATTTAACTAGGCCTTTTCTACCTTTAAGCGTTAGGAAGTGGTGTGGTACCATCAACTAGCCCCCCAATTAGCAACGAGAGGAAAAAGTTCTCTGATGTTACACGTCTGGGTTTTGCTGCTGCACATGATTCACCGTCTCTAAAACTCGAGGGTCCGTCTGATATATCAGGAAACATGGGGAAGAAAGGCGGAACTTCAAATTCTCAAGGTATAAATCATTGTTAGTTTACTTACGGTTCCTGTAAGTCTGACTAGTTATTTGGTTTCGTCCAAAACATCAACCTATAATGAAAAAAAGGTTAGATTGCAAAAGCCTATGCGCATATTGGTTTTGCTTCCCACCATAACCTTTGTTTTCTGTTGTTTTGCAATCATGAAACCTAAGTTTCAAAATGTTACTTGGAAACATGGACCAAATTATTTTGCAATCATGAAACCCAAGTTTCAAGATGTTAAATGGAACCTTCTTTGAGGATGTAAACTTGTTTAAAACTTTATGCTCTTGAATGTGAGAATAACTGAAGCAAAAAATGCAATATAATTTTGTAGTTCATAAATGGGTATTGAAAGTTGTAACCCGTTAAATAATAATAGAATAAAGTTAATTGGGCTTAATGAAAGAAAAAGAAGTGAAACTCCTCATATCGTGAAACCACTCATCTGTACATATGGGAATGACACTCACATTTTGAAACCCCGTGAAGCCTAATTTTCATGGAACATCCTGTAAATTAAAACTAAATGTCCTCATCACAAAACTAAATCTTCATGTATTTCTGGAGCCAAAACATGGCTTAAGACTGCAGGGGTGGTTATATTGGAAATCGTTGAACATATTGGAGTTCTTCTGTAAAATGATCGTTATAAGAGGAAGTTTCCGACCCTTAATTTGAATCCCTTCTTATCTGTTGAAGGCCTCCAGAACGTTAAGAGGATTTTACAGTGCTTCCACTGATGAACCTTTTTCAGTAAATGTATTTTCAATTTGTTTTGTTTCAGGTTCAAGGCCGATGGCACCACTATCATTTGCGAATGTAATGTCTGCTCCCAAAGCCATGGAAACCCCACCATCTCAGAACGCCAATGGATCTGGAAAGAAAGGGAAGAAACCGACCAAGGTTCTTTTATCGACTGCTGGAGGTCGGCGCTACTGATCAAAGTATCTAGTTTGTGAGTTGTGCCGATGTATAAGCACCTGAGTACATATGTCCTCTATAAAGAGAGTTTTAATTTTTCTGATAATAAACAACCAACCGGGTTTTTTCAACTTTGTGAGTGGATCTTTCTGATCTACACGAAGTAGAACAGCGTGGGCCTTTTCCGTACTTTGTGTATTTTAAAGAATACCCTTGTTTGAATGAAGAAAGATGGTGCGTAGACTTCATCTTTTTTGTGTTTTCGTGGTACGTAACTAAACTTCTTTCCTTGTTGTACACACACACCAAATTTACCCTGCTCCTTCGGTAATTTGCAGCCCACCTCCGCAAATTAATGTGGGTCTGTATCAGCCATTTCAGATTAATAGGCTGTAATTTCTGACGGTCCAATTATGCAAGTAATCTAATGTGGATGGTGGGTGTCCACATCAATTTGCAGAGGGATTTTTTTACCAAAATGAGCCACTTTTTGAAAGTATTTATCAAACTGACCCACTTTCGAAAATATTTACCAAAACAACCTACTTGCTATTTCAGATAGCGAGTTTGGTTAAATTCTCATCGCTAACTGAGATAGCGAGTTTATGGTTATGTGTTCCTGCACACTTTGGAGAAAAATTGAAAAAAAAAATACCAAGTTAAAAATACCAAGATCGGACTCGCTATCTTCGATAGTCAGTGTGTTTGTACTACAGATAACGAGTGTATTTGTACCACACTCGCTAACTGAGATAGCGAGTGTATGACCTTCAAGAAAAATAGCAAGTTCATACTCGCTATCTCAGATAGCGTGTGCTTTTGTATCACACACGCTAACTGAGATAGCAAGTGTAGATTGGGGACAAAGTTAAAAATTGTAATTCATACCTATACATATTTATACAAAAATGAGACACATAATCTAATCTACCCAAGTGTACAAGATAAAAGGTTACAAATCATACCTTCGAATTTATGATCGGGAATATTGAGAAATTCGGGATATTTGACGATCAGTTTAGGGTTTTGAGAGTGAGAGTAGAGAAGGTTGTGAGTGATGAATTGGATCTCAAAAGATTTTGGACGGATTTTGTTGGTGAAATAATAAATTTGGGAGGCTTGGGTTTGTTCGTTTTGGGTTTCTTTCGGAGTTACAGAGAGAATGGAAAGAGAGAAGTGAAGGAGAGCGAAACAACAAGTCTTTAAAAATTCCTCAATCGACACTCGCTATCTAGTTAGCGAGTTTAGTACAAAAACACTCGCTAACTGAGATAACAAGTGTCGATTGGAATTTTTTTTTCAAGACCTTACACTCGCTATCCCAGTTAGCGAGTGTCGTACAAACACACCCGCTATCTGAGATAGCGATGGTCGATTGAGAAATTTTCTACACAACCATAAACTCATTATCTGAGATAGCGAGTTTAGTATACTTGATGTTTTTTGTTCAAACACATATCCATACACTCGCTATCTATCTCAGATAGCGATGAAGTTTTAACTAAACTTGCTATCTGAGATTGCAAGTGAGTTGTTTTGGTAAATACTTTCAAAAGATGGGTTAGTTTGGTAAAAAGATTCAATTACCAAAAGGGCAGGACAATTTAGGGGGTGCATGTTTAGGCCCCCCCCCCCCCCCCAAAAAAAGGAATTCTAAATGCCCTATAAGCTAAGGGACATCCTTGTCGTCATCAAATCTAGAAATTACGAGGTGGATGAAAGTACATATCTTTTTTGATGAACCGGATAGAGTCTTACGACTCCAGCCATACCAAAAAATTATATAAATGATAGTCAGTACAAATTTTTTTTACAAGCCGTAAAACCAACCAGAACAATGAAGTAGACATCGAAAATAAGAAAGACGAAAAGACAAGCAAACAAATGCAAGCGAAACAATGACACACCCGATGTAGCCCAAGACAGCGGGAGGGACACCCAGCTGAGGCACCACCCGCGAGAACGCGGTGCGCTCACTCGTTCACCATCACCATCTAGGGAAAGTCCCGGTGGGACAAGAGCGAGCAACTTCCTCAAGGAGTCCAGGACTAGTGATGCGGGCTGGGTCGGTCAGACACGACAGCCAGAGGGGAGCGAGAAACCTGGCAGCTACAGATCGCCGAGAAAGGGCAACGGGCGACTGCCTCCACCCCCGATTGGTTAATCAATAATGGACAAACACCCTCCCAACAGTACATCAACTGCCAATAACCACAAAGGGCCGCACCGAAGCGGAACAAATACTACAAAATTTTTTGATGAATAATACAACAGAAATTGAAGAGAGCATACAGAAAACAACAATAAAAATAGGATGATGGAAAAATCTAAAAGAAACACCATACAATAAGATTAGCAAAGAGACAATCTCCACCATGGCCATCGCACAGAGCGGAGCTCCGAAAATGGCCGCCGTTGAGCAGAACATAAAGAGTATAAATAGAAATCGCAAGGCAAATACCACATAGCCAACAGAAACATAGTAACAAGCTCCATTATAATGACCTATAAAGCCATTCTCCCATACAACCACAGCATCAAATACATCCAGGTTCACTGGTAAGAAGCGCCAGCCCACAAAAAACCAGGGGAGCCAACTAAAGAAGAGAACTTAACCAAAACAAGGCCTTTAGCTAAGAGCCAAACCTGAATAACAGGATCAAGTCATCAACAGGACTTATAAATAGGGTAGAGAAAAGAAATAATAACCGCTGCTCAACATGCACGGCAATCGCAAAGCAAAGCCAAAAAGTACATTTAGAAGTAGCTTTCAAAAGAGAGATTGCAGCACCAACCTCAACCCTGCGAAAAAAGTCGAAGACTATAAATAATCGCCGAAACATTGAAAATTATAAAGCATTAAGATTGCGGAGGCAAATTAAAGAGTCGTCTAGTCTATGACTGCAAAGAGAATCTCTCGCTTCGATTTTTAACGTCGAAGACCAGAAGTTAAACAAATAAAAAAAAAATCCTCAATTAATGGAAAGATAGGAGAAGCGCAGTGTCTGAACAATCTCTTATTCCTTTCCAACCACGTGATCCAAATGATAATTTGAACTGAAAGGATCTACGATCTACGGTACTTAATATTCGTTGGAAGAATAACACGTCTTAACACATCTTTTAGTATGCATACATAACACGTCTTAACACGTCATAACACGACTGACAACCAGCGTAGCCGTTAATGTTGATAGACACCCATCACCTCAGGGTTTGTTGGGAGGATGTGATGTATCTTGTTTTGTTTAAGTCGCTTGTATGTTGCGGACTTTCTGGCACTGTTTTGTCCCACCCCCATGTTTGTGGTGAAGGTTATGTACTTTCGTTTTGTTTGTAGGACCTTGTATTTGGCTCAGTACTCTGAGTTTGTTTTATTAACCTCTTATTAATGAAACAGGGTGGCCATACTCCACCTTTTCCTAAAAAAAAAAAACACGTCCTAAGATATGAGTAAAAATTACGATACAAGTAATATCGATAAATATATTCTTTTATCTCTGCTAGAGGTACTGATCAAAATCCAAATCAAGAGTAGATAGTTTGTGAGGTGTGCTGATGTAAATATACTTGACTGCATATGTCCACACTATAAGGAGTTCTAGTTTATGTTATAAACAATTGACAACATTTTGTTCGAATGTGGAATGCATCTTTCTGTTGATAATAATTTAGTGTGTGATGAGGGCAAAAATTGCGGCTAATCTGCACCGCATGATTTCTCGAGGTTCCTAAGGCCAAGATAACTAATGAATTGAGACAGATCGGAATACGGATTCATTAATGTCTAGAGCGCAATATATATTTATTCATCTCTCTATATATAGATATCTCTAGTTTTTGAGATGGGTAAAAAATATAAATCTATGTTTATGTTTGTTTTGTTATAGTAAAGAACATAATGAGAATCAATAAAAAAATGATGTTGTTTAAAAAACTTACTAGTTTATAGGAGTTGAGGGTAGGAAAAGACATGCTACATTTCATACACAGTACAAAAAAATATGCTCTTTTTTTCATTTTGTATTTTCTTTCATATTTCTTCTCTTTCTTATTTTCTACTATTTTCAAGGGGCCTTCTAAGTGAATGTGATGTTCATGGTACAAAGTTCATGGTACAAAACTTTTTTGAGTCAACTATGTTTCTGCACAAACGAAATAGAAATGATATTTTTCCAAATTTTGGAATTTCAATTAAATCTTTTTTTAGTCTATCCTTAATTTAATTCATTGGATTTGGTTAAACAACTGAGAATATTTTCTTAACTAACTCCCCACAAGTCTACAAGTCTATAAATACAGCTCCTCCCCCCCTCCTCAGGTAATCATTATTTTGCCACTAAACCCTATTTTTACACCCTTGGTTGCTGACTTAATCGTTGGAGGGCATGTCGCCGGAAATACTCTCGGTGTTTTAGACTTTTTTGCAGGTGTTTGGCGGCCAACAACCACCAGATCCACATATTCCAATCACATACTAGCCTCTCATCAGGATCAGATCTACGATTGAGATCTGCATTTTCCATCTAACAAAAGATCATTTGTTGCTCCCACACCAGAAAAACAACATCATTAGATTGGTGTCGTCTATGGAAAATAGACAGATCCAGCCTTCGACTCAGATCCTACACCATAGCCATATTCTCACATGGCCCCAAGGCCAAGAGGACAACTACCATGGAGCATCATGTCGACCCCCTCCTCCTCCTCCACCTCGTCCGTCCCGCAGCCGAACGGCTACTTAGGGGTCGCAACAACAACGAGACGGACATCAACAGAGGCCAGCTCCGAGCGCCTCTCATTCGGTCGCACGGAGGATCGAACGCCCAGTAGTTTAGGATCTCTGAAACCTTATCAACAACCGGCAGGACAAAGAGGACCTCCGTCATCACATCAACCGTTCTAGAAACGAAGGACCATCGGATCACCTTGCGAGCCACAGTCGTCACTCCTCCCACGGTCGGGAGAATGAGCGTAGTCTCTCCCCAGGGGATCACCGACCCCAAAATGGCCACAGAGAGGGGGCCCACATGACGAGGGCCGCGTTCCAAGAGTTTCAGAACGAGATCATCCAAGCCCTCTGAGGAGGAGCCATGGACGATCATCACACGAACAACCAACGTCGGTGGGACCGAGAATGAAGAATCCTACGGGTCGCGTAACATCCCGCAAAATTGAGTTCTGACAATTTTTGCCCATATGTGTTATACACATGTGTTCTGTACCCTTACATGTAAAATCGTAACATTTATAATTTTTGCGTATTTTTGTATTTCGATATTTTGTAAATATCATTCCGTTCTCTCGAATTCATTTTTGTATTTGAATTCAATTTTTTGTCTGCCATTTGAACCCAACCCAAATATTTTCTGATCCATTCTAAAATTTCCCGATTTTTAATTAGAGTTTAAATTTAAATCCTAACTCTAATTAAATTCTCTAATCCTAATCCAAAAGTAATCCCACCCCCAACCACATTTTACAGCATTAACAACTCATAATCATGATCACTTCCCTGCCCTCCTTCTCTTCTCACATTTAGCCATCCCTCCTACTCCCTACATTTTCCTATACACTAAATTAAACACCTTCTCACCTCACATATAGCCACCCCAATCCCCAACTTCTTGGGATTAAGCACCTCCTCCTAGACCCTACAACCTTTCCACCTCTCTATATCTATTTATATATAAATTATATACTTACAGCCACACCCTGTTACCAACTATCCCTATCTATAAAATATATATATATACGACACGTCTTTAGAACGATACAGCATACGAAAAGTCTTGTAAACAGTAAAACAACAATTATGTAGCTCAAGTATGAATAATATGACAATAATTAGTTGTAAATAGAAGTCCATGTTTCCATTAGCATATGTTGAAAAATAATTATAAATGGGGGTGTAAAATTCAATTTCTTGTAACTTTGAGGGTGAAAAATAATGAAATTTAACTGTTGAGCAGATATTTGCTATTTTCAATGTAACATGAGCAATAAAAAAAGCATAGAAAATCTGAAAATTTACAAACCTGAAATCTGAAAAATCTAAATTTCTAAGTAAATAAAGAGAGAATGAGAGAGAGAGAGAGAGAGAGAGAGAGTGAGAGAGAGTGTGTGTGTGTGTGTGTGTTAGAATATAAATATTAAAACCCTCACCCTTACCACAACTTCGGAGTTTTGGTCCATCGGTAGGGTCATTAATATGGTATCAGAGCAACCCAGGTTCGAATCTCATCGGCTGGGCAATTTAAATGCGGATTGAAAAAAAAAATACCACTGCGTAGTTCAGGTCTTGGCCCAAAAAGATGACCATCAACCTGCGGGGGAGTGTTAGAATATAAATATTAAAACCCTCACCCTTACCACAACTTCGGAGTTTTGGTCCATCGGTAGGGTCATTAATAGAGAGAAAGGGAAATATGAAAAAGTGAAGAGAGAAGGGAGAGATAGTAATAAAGTAATGAGTTTTTTTAGTTTTGGGGGAAAAAATTTGGTTTTTGGGAAAAAATTTTTTGGAGGGAAAATATGTTTTGGGATGGTGAATATGAGCCGTTGATTTGGTTTCAATTAAATGGGATCCACTTGATAGCTTTCTTTGTGTTTTATTTTATATATATATATATATATATATATATATATATATATATATATATATATATATATATATATATATATATATATATATGGTGAGTCTATTATGAGATGGTGAGAAGAAGCTCTTATCGTAAGCAAAAGATCACAGCCATCGGATCTCGATCCAATGGCTAACATCTTCTCCACCCACTCCCATGAGATCTGTCTTTTCGTTGAGGGTATTTTGGGGATTTCAAAACCCATCTTATGCTCATTCCACTCTCACACTCGTTCCTCCCATTCCCGATCTCAAACTCAGAAACCCCAAATCGAAAACCCTAGCTCGTCACTATTGAACTCCACCAAATCCTGACGCTCCTCCCCATCGATTCTTCTCCCCGCCGCTCTAAACCCACCCCGCCGCTCCTCCCGACGCTCTGCTCGTCGCCATCGAACTCCCCCAAATCGAACACTCCCCATATTGCGGTAGGTTTGGCTGACGCTTGACTCCCTCAGTCCTCGACGCCCAAGTCCACCTTCTCTCACTTCTAAGCCCTACCCCAAATCGAACTCCCCCCAAACTCTCAGGTATTGAATCCTAACCCTAGTTTTATTGGGTTCATGAATTTGTGCACTTGGTTCTTATTTTTGTATTGTTATTTAGAATTTCATGAATTAAGTGATTTATAGATCTTATTTAGAATATTTAGAATTGTGAGTGCTATTTCCATAAAAATTCCACAAAAAAATAAAAATTCATATATCTTTTTAAACTTCAAATCCAAACACCCCCAATTTGTACATTTTTTTACAGGAGTCCACACAGTGGGAATCACACACTGCTCGTTCTTCTCTGACTGCCTCTACAACTTCAACAATAATGGGAGATCTGATCCCACAATGAAATCTCTTTTTGTGGACTTCTTTTAAAGCTAAGGTGCCCACAAATGCGACAATACATTGAATCTTGGCCAGAATCCTTCGAGCTCAAACACTGTGGATAACAGTTATTATAGGAATATCTCAATGAATAGAGGGATTATAAAGATTTATCAGAGCCGAGCTCTGGATGTTGCACCTAAAAGACACTGTGAGTCAATAGCAAATGTATTCACATTTGGCAGTCAGTTCAGTATTACTATGATCAAGATGGTATGTGTGTGTGTGGGGGGGGGGGGGGGGTAGCGCTCGGAATTTTCAATAAATGAAATTAGAAATATGTGGCACAAATTCCAGAGTCAACTTCATTGTAATCATAAACACAATATCAAATACAGGTAAATTTAAAACTTTTTATTACACCAACTCTTTTACAAAGCACAATGGAATTTAAACACATTGATTACAACTTTAATTTCAACATGATACATTTTCATCATTCATTTATATTCATGGCTTTACTTGAACCAATGCTATCCATAACTAAGAATCCTGCAAAAGGTCTACGAAGAGTGGGCACGTCAGTTGAAGGCAACTGACGTCAACTACAATAACAGTGATACTTCTAGATCTCACAATCACAAACTTGATGCATATAATATAGTAATAATAAATGTGCATAACAATAATAAGTAGAACAACAAGTGAACATATTAACACAGTAATAATGGATGAACATAAAACAACGATGAATGAAACGTAAAACAACAAGTGAAGCTAGACTAAGTTTCCAGTGTATGAGATGAGAACAAAAACATGCATGCATAAAGCAAGTCAAGAAAACACAATGCATATGATGATTTCTAATGCATACTTGTCGGATTCTATGCATCCTATACTACATAGGTCCAGTGCAAGCCCTTATCGTTCACCACTTTATATGGTTCAATCCCTCGCTATGAAACTAACCTACTACAATGATTACTTTAAGATTTAGATTATTCTATGAGTATCTAGTGTCATGCCTCCGATAATTCTTGAGAATAAACTCCCCACCGTCTGTGATTTTGGGTACACACCCTTACACCCCGATAATTCTGGAAGTTGAAACACACACCGCCCGACCAAATGGTACCTCATCACACGAATACCCATGAGCGTCACCCCGATCCCCGATAATTCTGAAGAATCATCCTACACCGTCCGTGTTCACACCCCGATAATTCTTGAGAATCAACTTCCCATTGTCCGTGATTTTGGGTTCACTCCCTCACATCCCAGTAATTCTGGAAATTGAAACCCACACCGTCTGTTACCGCTGATTTCGGTGTGGGGGTAAACAGATAGAATTTATGGATCCGAGGAACACCTGAACAGCTGACTCGGCCTTCTTGCTCCTGCCGCAACCTGCAAGGAAGTGCGAGACACCGGGGTTGATTCCGGCGACGCACCCTCCGACGCTCTTGTCAGTAATCAGCAAAAGATTAGGAAAGAGCTTAAGTGGTCAAAAAGTGATTAACCTGGTCTTGGTGGTAGAGGGGCTGTATTTATAGTCGCCTTTGAAATGATTTGGGGCCTGATTTCCTGCCTAACAGTTAGGAGGAAAATCCTCTTATTCTGTTTTTGGGAAGTTAGCCCCTGATTCCCTGGTGAGAGCCAATCAGGTTTATTGATTTGATTTGATCAAATCAGTAGCCTGATTCTCCTCTCTTGGTGGATCGGGCTTGTATCGGGTCGGGACCCATGCCCGGTTGAAGCGGATCAGTTCGCGGGTGGTTGGTCCTGTGAGAAGGGGGCCCAATACCCATTTTGGATCCATCTGTATGTGAAATTACTTTTTTACCCCCATGCTTCAGGATTCGTGCTCGATCTGGACGGTCCCGATTTAACCCCATTTTTAGCCATATCACGAGCCCCCCACTCCTAAAGGCTGAGCGTGATCAGACTTTGAGGAGTAGTTCAGCTGTCTCAGTGGCCGGTGGAGTTGTATCGGGGTCCAAATGTGGGATTTCGAATCTGGAAAAGGGGGTAATGAGGTAATTTTTGATGCGGTGAGCTGCTCTTGAGCTGAGTCGGGTATCTGATAGTCTTTTATCTACTTTTTTCGAAGTACTTGTTTAATTCTGCGATGTGTTTGCTAATCGTTCGGGGACTTTAGCGGTGCATTCGGGGTAATAATTGTTCGCTCCGGGGTCCGAAAGCGTGTCCCCGAATTTTCAATCATTTCCCAGAATTTTTAGCTAATTTTCCCGAATTTTTAGCAATTTTTTCGCAAATTTTAAACAAATAAAACGATTAAAATAAATAAAAAATGATTTAAATACCGATTAATGGCGTGGCTTGATCTGAACCGTTGATCATGGGCGAGCGCAAATTTCGGAAGGATCTGACGGCTGTTGTAGCTCGGCGGCGTTTTTCCCATTTTCGAGCTCGGAAAGGCACTTGCTCGGCTGCCGACCGGAGACTAGGGGGTTCGGCGTTCCGAGCGACGCGGCGCAATCTGA
Source organism: Hemerocallis citrina (assembly GCA_017893485.1). NCBI lineage: Eukaryota > Viridiplantae > Streptophyta > Magnoliopsida > Asparagales > Asphodelaceae > Hemerocallis > Hemerocallis citrina. The sequence continues at coordinate 289,939,351 of CM030362.1, forward strand.
GCCATCGGATGGTGGCGCGTTTTCCAAGAAAACGCTATCTTGTCTTTTAGCGCACGTGGCGCAATCTGGACCATTCATCGTCAGAAGCACGAATTTCTGAGAGATCGAACGGTCGCGGTTGATCGGTGTCTTTTTTCCTCCATTTACGAGCTCGGAAAGGCACTTGCTCGGACGCCGACCGAAGGTAGTGGTGTTCGGCAGGTCGAGCGACGTGGCGTTATCTGAGCTGTTGGATGTCGGCGCGTATCTCGAGACGGGCGCAGCTCCCAAGAAAACACTTTCTTGTCTTTTAGTGCTCTCGGCGAAATCTGGGCCGTCTGATTGAGATCAGACGCGAAAGTTGAGGGGAAAGTGGTTTTTCCCCGTTTACGAGCTCGGAAAGGGACTTGCTCGGACGCCGACCGAGGACCTGTGTTTTCTGGCAATCCGGGATGGTTCTGTTTTCAATGGCATTAATTGTGCTCCGGGGCTTGCGCGGCGTTCCGCCTTCCCAATGTCATTAAAGATAACTCCCTTAATTAACACGCGGCGTTTCAACTTCCGAGGGCCATAATGACTGATTCGTGAAGGTTGGCTATAAGTACTCCACTCCCCTTGCCATTTCTGTCCCAATCAACATAGAGGTTCTGACCTCGGGGGTACTTTGCCTTGGGTAGTTCCTCTCTTGAGGTCCGGAGAGGTGGTTGCTCTTCTACCTGGTTTTCCCTTTGTTCCTGACGGCCCCAAAGTGGATGTCAAGAGCGAGGGGGGAACGAGGTAGTAGTGGTGACGACCGTAGTTCGGATCCGAGGGAGGATTTACTTCGGAAGGACGGGCGGTCGCCTTGTTGTCTTGTTGTTTCCCCATTCCTCACTGCTCCGAATGGGGGTGTTAGGAGCGGGGAGCAATAAGACAGTAGGGTCGACGGCAATAGTCCGGACCCGGGGTGTGGGCCTCTTCGGAAGGACGGGTGGTCGTTCTCTCACCAAGATCTTCTGCTTTCTTTGGTGGCTCCGAAGCGAGCGTCGGAGTGAGCGGTGGTCTTGGCGAGAGAGTGACGATCCATGTCCGATGCCGATCTCCGGGCCATCCGAGTCCGTTTGTTGCAGCTCGGGCTTTTGGACCGTCCGAGCCTGTTGTTAGCAACTGTGAAGGCGCTGCGGTTAGAGCTCTCTGGCGAGCCGCGCCTTCCAGTTGCAAACAACTGGCTCGGAATGGTGCGTTTCTCCCGATCTCTGAGTGTGGATGGGTCCCCTCTCATCTCTGTCTTCCTTCCGGGCTGATGGCTTCTGATGGACGTCAGCCCGGGGGAGTTAGAGACGAGAGGAGTGCCGATCTGTTTCTGACCGGGGCCCGTGGGCCGGTAGGATACCAGCCGAGTCACGGGACCTGGGGGGCGCTTGCCGAAGGCGGCGCCTCAAAACTGAATCAAAATTTTACTGCCTTCCTTGGGCGTAGGTGAGGCATCCGAAGGTTCGATCGTCCGAGCGACGCGGCGTAATTAGAGCCGTTCGACGCTGGCGCGTATCTTGAGACGGGCACGTTTCTCGAGAAAACACTATCTTGTCGTGTAGTGTTCTCGACGAGATCTGGGCCGTCTGATTGAGATCGCGCACGAGTATTGAGGAGAAAGTGAGTTTTCTCCGTTTACGCGCTCGGAAAGGCACTTGCACGGATTCCGACCGGACCCTGTAGCCGTAATGTAAGTTTCGCTTGCAACTCGGATTCAGATCCCCTGGTGCCGAGCTAGCTGACTTGGTGATGGAGACAGCGGTCGTGGGCCTTCGCGATGTTTCGAGAGCGGCCCAAAAGTCGCTTTGGGAGTCCAAGGGACGTCCCGTTTTCACTATAAATCTTCACCCCCCCTTAGACCAAGTCTCACTTTTCGTTTTTACTCTCTCTCCTCAGTTTTTACTTTGCTGCGAAGTTTTCTGCTCTCTGGCGGTGTTGCTGGCTGTCGCGGTAGCGTTTGTAGACTCCGGTGAACTCTCCGACCGTACACATCACTTCAAGGTCAGTTTCTATCCCTTCTCTCTTTGAAATGGTTAAGATCACTGAGACCCCCGCCTCAGAACAATCCGTTGGCCGAGGGGATAAAGGGAAGGGTGTGGTGGAGCCGAGCGAGCAGGAGGTCGTTCGCCCGGATAGAGAAGGCGATGTGGCCGAGCGGCCTAGGGAGGTTGAGGCCGCATCCCGGAAGGACAAGGCCGTGGTCACCATTGTGGAGACGCCGAAGAGGGCGGGGGCGTTCGGTCGGCAGCCCATCGTCTTGTCGAGTGTGGGTGGCGTTCGGGACTACGCTGATGACGTCTTGGAGAAAGTGACCCAGGGTACAGCCCCACTGGTGGAGGAGAATGAGCTGAGGGAAGTTTCCGAGGTGGACCATGCTATCTCGTCGCTCACCGAGGATGACCTTCGGATGATCCGAGAGGGATTCCGGATCCCGCTAGAGTATGTCCTGCTTCTCCCTGGGCCGGGTTTTCGAGCAAACACGAGCTGTTCGCCAGACGTGTGCGTCTTCCCGGTCGATTCCCTTATCGCCGGACTCCGCTTTCCCCTCCATCCGTTCGTGGTCGAGGTCTTGGTCTTCTACGGTTTGAGTCCTGCTCAGCTGGCGCCGAACACATGGAGGCACGTTACAGCCTTCGTCCTTCGATGCCAAGAGGTTGGCGCTAAGCCGAGCATGTTCCTCTTTCGTAATCTCTATCGACCCTGCCAGCCGAGGAAAGATGAACAGAGGTTTTATCTGTCGCCCCGGCCGGGCGTGAAACTGATCGAGAATCCGGACTCGATCAAACATTGGAAGACAAAGTACTTCCTTGTCCGATCCCTGACGCCGTGGGTGATACCGGCGGTTTGGGAGACGGAGGGCCTGCCCAAGCGCACCAAGAAGGAGGTGCCACTGAATGAGGGAGAGGCCGAGGTCCGGAGGAGGCTCCTCGCCTTGCCAACCATGAGTTGGAAAGATATTACAGAGGAGGATCTGTTCCGTGGGGGTCTCAGTCCGATCGACCCTCGTACGCTTCTGGTATTTATACTCATCGTTTAAAGCTCATGAAAATTTATCTAAGTTCTTTCATTCGGCTTTTGCAGAGACGATGAAGATGGACTACAGGGCCCTGATGGCGAAAGGTCGTTCGGAGCAGGAGAAGAAGAAGAGGTCGGCGGCGGAGACTTAGGAGAGCCGGCCAGCAAAGAAGCCTTCGGTCGCGAAGACCGCCGAGCAGCCGAAGGTCCAGGTCCTTGACCATGCGGAGGTCCAGGTCCTCGACCCGCCCGCCCTGGATGCACCGACTCCGACCCCGAAGGGGGACGCTCCGGGTCCGTCGATCGGCACGTTCGGCGCGACGGAGGTGTTGTCCCTCCAAGTTCCGCCCCTGACTGCCGAGGCGGAGAAGATCCTGACCGAGCGTCACAAACAGATCTTCGTCCCCGACTGGCAAGTCATGCAGGTCGACGGCTTCTTGGGCGATGGCAACATCTGTATGGAGGCCGTGAAGCACCTGCCGACCCCGAAGGACCGAGCGACCCTGAAGGCTCGACAAGCAGGGGACGCCGTGATGCAGATCGCTCGGAACACTATGTCGGTAAGTTGGCCGGGCTCTTTCTCTTTGGCTTTTCTTCCCTTGAGTTCTTCTCCCCCTTTTTTTTGTACCAAGTATTTGGGTCCGGATTTTA